>CM076578.1:735626745-736343216 GCA_034641835.2 Pinus albicaulis | reverse complement strand
GCATTTTCCCTCAGCATTCGCCCTCATCTCTTGCAGAACAGCATTCGCCCTCAGTGTTTGCCCTCAGCTCTTGCAGAATAGTATTTTCCCTCAGCTCTTGCAAAATGGTAAGTTCTTACTGCAGGCCCTTCCTCCTATAGTAGGGTTGACTCTATTTGGGTTTTTTTGGTCAATTCCATTGGATTGTGTTAGGCTGTAGGGTTCTCTCTAGATGTCAAGAATCAAGATTAAATACCCTCTATTATCTTCATCACCCAATACAAGATTTAAATTTTTCCCAAAGAAACGCTAATTAATTTGGCAGCCATTATTTCTCCCTGCTTTAAAAACCCTACATTTAAATGAAAACAAGCATTGCATTTCAACTACAAAAATCTATTAGTGTTCAAATGTACATGTGTGCTACATTAACGTCCGATATCACGCGCGCATTCGCCCTCCGCTCTTGCACGAAAGCATGCTTCCTCGCATTCGCCCCTCGCCCCTCTTGGCACGCATTCGCCCTCGCATTCGCCCTCGCCCCTCTTAACAAAGATTCGCCCTCGCATTCGCCCGAGCTCTAGAACAGCATTTTCCCCGCATTCGCGCCGCCGCCCTCTGCAAAAGCATTCGCCCTGCATTCGCCCTCAGCTCTTTTAGAACAACGTTTTATCCAAGAATGTGTGCAGTATAGTTCATATTTTTTGTGATTTAGATTATCTTGAAAAAGGAAAGGTAAATTATTTCCCATGGAAAAAGAAGGTTTTCCCTTTTTACTATTGGAAATGGTACAACAAAGTTCCATTTCTACCGAAACTCCTATGAAACAGGAACCAAATAAAGGCCATGTCCTCAATGGACATCATTTGGCTTTGAAAATGGCCATTGCACCGTGTTGTTTCTTATATTACATCACGATAGTTTCTTAGGTCATTTCTTGTTTCTTGAGATGAAAAACAACCAAAGAAATTGTGAAGATCCTTTCAAGAAATAAATGACCATTTCTCAATCATATCTCAACTATTTTTTATTTTATTCAGTGGTTGCTTACTTTGAGAGAACTTTGACACTTTTATAAGGAATATAACATAAAAACACAAAATGGGAAGGAATTGATGAGGTAGATGACCTTTAGTTGTTGTCAATTAAGAATTGATAATACACGATGCATGTTCTGTACTACAAACTAGAATCCTTCCTGGAGTTAGGACACAGAGTATTGAATCAAAGTTGTAGTTTCTAACTTCTTGTATTGGTTCATCAATCTTGAAATTCGGACATTGCATGTCTTCATTGCTTCATGTTTGAATAATTTGCATCATATCGTACAATAGGAAATTAGGAATTATGATTATTATTACTTTATGGATCTGTTAAGTTACTTTTAAGTTTGCATGGTTTAGTGTTAAATTATTATAGTGTGCCCCTAGGCCCAGGTGAAGGAATGCCAAGGACTGGGAACCCTAGTTTTTAAATGGTATTGTTTCTTATACCCAAAAAACCCTCAACATCACTTCTTATTAGTTCTTAACAATAGTGTTGTAAACAATTTGAGAATTGATATAGCAAAATCTCGCACTTCTCAAGATAAATTCCTAAAGCTAAAGTGTGATACCATGTGTAATTCAATAGCCCCATTTTCACCTCACCAACCCCTTTTCACTTCGGGCTAGCTCTCCTCCAACTCAAGGGGGGTTCTCCCTAGTAGATGTTAGGGATCTAATGGCCCAACCAAACCAAGTCAAGAGCCCCCTAACTCTCTATGTTTGCTACTATCAATCAAAATATTGAACAATAGGGTCAGACATGCATCCTGAAGATAAAATTGCTAGGGTATTTTTGGGTAATTTCAAAGGGAAAGTCCCCAAACACATATAATCAAGGAATTATAACGTGATTTCAAACATTAAATATCAACAAAATTGTTTAAAGGATATTGAAAGGAAAAGGTGATGGAAGATAGAAAGTGCCTTACTTAAATGCTCTAAGCATTTTTCAATAGTTGCTCCAAAAGCTTCACTTCAAGGCCCTTCAAGATCGTCTCCAACAATGCTATACCATCAGCTTCAACAATGTTGCTCCAAAAATGTCCTCAAGGTCTTCACAACAAGTTTACTACAAGTTGCTCCAACAATATATTCAATAATGTCTTCATTGTCAACTCGTCTCATGTTTGAGTGCCTTAATGTGCAATGACATGTTTCCAGGACTGAATTCAATGCAAGGCATATTTGAAACTCTAACTCTGTCTTCCAGTGTCTTATTAGAAATTATTTCAGTTTTCATTTTGTGTTTTCAAGTTAGATATTTTTTTCAAGTTTTTACATTTATAATTTTATTGCAATGTGGCAGACTGATCAGGGCAGTACAGGAACAACCCCGAGATGGGATGATCGCGGAAAGAGGCCAGTGGAAGAACATGTAAAGTGCCAGCATTGCTCTATCTTCGGGTATTTTAGTTATTTACATAATTGAAATAATATTAATTTTGTTCAAATATGTAGACACCTAGCCATGGTACGCCTGATGATTCCCTCTTTGAGGAAGAGCTTTCTTCATCCCTATCTCCAGTGTTCTTGTTGCGAAAAAAGGCACGAGATGCAAGGTCGAAATTTAATACTTTGATAGACGCGCCTCAAACACCTGAAACATAAGAGAGGATAAAAAAACTTATGAGCCAGCTAGAAACATATCAGGTAATAATAAAAATTCAAAAGGATATTTTTTTTGTTCTGCATGAGATGAATTGTGATGGTTTGATTTTTAATTTTTACATTGACTAAACTAACAAAAATTTCTTTTGTATGTAGCGTTTTCTGGCATTTGCTGAACTCGGTGTTGGTGGTAGTGGGACACAAGGGAAAGAGATTGCCCAACAACCCTCTCGTACACCTTCTACTCCTTTAGGTGCCAGCCAAGAAACACACCTTGCCCAAGCAGACACCCAGCCAACCGCTGAACGTGTTGGCAATGATGAGGCTGATATGGCCAACTACATTATTGCGTTTCCTGGAGCTACACGTGTCAGCTCCACAGGGACCATTAATGGCACGTTGTTGGTGAACGATGAAGGTGTCCCTATAAATCATGTACAACTCCCAGGTAAATTTTAATATTTTAACTATTTCATGTGCTTTATCTAAAACATATTTATCATGATTTTTATTTTTAAATTAATGATAATATCTTCTTTTTTTTTGGTTTTATTCTGTGTAGGAAACAATGAGTTCTACAGGATTCTGGAGAGCCATGCGTTGGTAATTTTTGGCCCAACCATACGTACAGGGTGGAATTCCCAGAATTCCAACCTGAAAAAAGAAATTCTAGATTATCTAGAAGCCCTTTTTGGGGTCGGCACATTTGACAGAAAAGCGGTGGCTCAGGTAGCCGGCAAATATTTGAAATATACCAGGGACACCTATAGGATGCAATTGAAATTTAACCCTAGATATGAGCGTCCTCTCGCAGTTTCAGAGAGTGAGTGGAGAGCACTCATCCATGACGGAAAAGAGAAAAGGGCAAAGAAAGAAGGAAAAATGCCAACTGGACCCGCAAAGTAAATTACAACTTTAATTCAATAGCTTTAATTTTCTCTATGTCTAAAATAAAAGTGTGCTACGTCATATCTGACTTCAATATTTTGATGCTAGGTTGACTGACACCTCAAAGGCAACCAAAGCTAGGATTGAAAAAAAGGGCCATCACAAGCTAGGCCAGGGCGGCTACTTGAAATTAGCTGCAAGAATTGTAATTAAGTAGCTAAACATCTTATAATTAATTGTATCGCCTTCCAACGTTTTTGTAATCCTATCAAATATGATTAAAAATATACAATCATATGTAATGTAGGGTGATGACTTCGGAACAGAAACTACAAAGGAAGATAAAAATATCGCTTTCCATTTCGGCTATCAAGCCGTAGTTGAACGTCGCAGAAGCTTGGGGCAGGTCCCAAGATCCAGAATGCCTGATAAGGTAAAACATTAACCTTTCAATATGTTTGTTTTTGTCCATAAATTTAATGTCTAACAACTTTATTTAAATCAGGGGAGCAGCACTACCGACGAGGCAAATAACCCAGTTTTAGAGCCAGATGTAGATGATCCTCACGTGCAACCTGATCATTGTAGTGGGGACCAGGCCGACAATGCTACTATCATTGAGGGCCGTGACGGTAATTGATTTCCACTTATAATTTTATCTAATTATACCTTGATGGTTGTCCTTATAACGTTTTTTGTTTAAATGACAGAGACTGTTTCCCTTGAGGATCTTACCACCAGAGAGGAAGATAGGGCAACAGTCCCAACGACGACAACTGGTGCACCAGGTAAATAATGTCATTGCAATTTTTTTTATTAATATTATCGAACTAGATCAATGATATTTAAAAACTGACAATTAAAATTTAATATTATCTGTTTTTGTAGGTGATGCCTCGTCACTGGATGAGACCAGACATCGTGACTACGCAACTAGGTCAGCGGCGACCACTGGTGCACCAGGTAAATAATCTCATTGCAATTTTTTTTATTAACATTACCAAATTGGTTCAATGATATTTAAAAACTGACAATTAAAATTTAATATTATCTGTTTTTGTAGGCGATGCCCCGTCACTGGATGAGACCAGACATCGTGACTACGCAACTAGGTCAGCGACGACAACTGGTGCACCAGGTAAATAATCTCATTGCAATTTTTTATTATTAATATTACCGAACTAGTTCAATGATATTTAAAAACTGACAATTAAAATTTAATATTATCTGTTTTTGTAGGCGATGCCCCGTCACTGGATGAGACCAGACATCGTGACTACGCAACTAGGTCAGCGGCGACAACTGGTGCACCAGGTAAATAATCTCATTGCAAATTTTTTTATTAATATTACCGAACTAGTTCAATGATATTTAAAAATTGACAATTAAAATTTAATATTATCTGTTTTTGTAGGCGATGCCCTGTCACTGGATGAGACCAGACATCGTGACTACGCAACTAGGTCAGTAGTGCGAGTCGAAAGGCACAAAACAGGAGCAAAACATGATGATATTGATGATGTAATTAGGAGCTTTAGAAATAAGAAGAAGAAAAAGAAAATTTGATAATGTAAAATATTGTATTATTATATACAAACGTTACCATACTTGGAATGGTTTTTGCGTTATATAAAAAACTCATTTATCATACAATTTTTATGTCAAGCATTAATTGCAATGTTTCCTTGCGTACTTTTTGTTGAATTGTTTTTTTATTAGTTATTGAATATTTTTTTTAATGCTCATGAAAGTAAAAAATGAAATATAGATTGGGTATTGGGGAATTGAGAGTGATGTGAGGGGGGGGGAGAGGGGCCATAAGAGCTTCCACCTTCACGTGGTTGGCCCTGTTTAGTAGAGAATAATTTATTGGAGCGATTTAATCTTGGAGCAAACCACCCTCGATCCAGTGTAGCAACAAAAAAGTCACTGTTGACTTAGTTGCTACTCTTTCAGATCGTGGAGGCTTGTTCCAAGTTCATGCGACTCCAATAAATTGTTCTTGAAATGAAGAGGAGCTTATTCAGGTATGTTTTGACATTTTCAACATATGTTCTAGCATTATCATAAGAATGCATCTTAGAGTAAAAAATACTACATCAATTACTTGTATTTATTGTATAGATAATGATGGATTTTGATTGACTTGGCAGTGCAGGTACAAATCATCTTGCATCATGAGCAATACAACTTGTCAACCAGGGTCATGTCTAGGATATTTTTGCTTGTGCGCTTGACCAGGTTCGTAATGTCACATTTTGTAAGTTCCTTTACAGTTCATAATTCAATATTAAGCTTGTTCATGATTATTATCTAGGTTTTTTGTATGTGTTTTTTCATCTATTTGATTGTAAGCAACTCTGCATGTTTCCTATTGTTCACTATGATTTCTCCCATTACCACTCCCAGGATGAATCAGACTTTATTGTTACATAGGTTACTTTATTGTTACTATGATTTCTCCATTTACGATTTCATAGGTTACATCATGTAAAGTTGTCAATCTCAGGTTGGTGATGAGCTTTAGTTCTCCGGATTTGGGGCTTTTCTGATATTTTCTCCCTCATGTCATTCCTGCATCACCTCGTTGTTTGAGCATGCAAATTGTCTACCACTTGTACCAATTGGCACATGTCAATCCCTGAGTGGTGCCACATTTCACCTATTTTCAGTGAGAGTTTAGGGTTTCTCTAACATAGCTTCAGAAATCCGATTCAGTGCCTGCTTGAATATTGTCACATAATACTCATGGTTTGGATTGATGAGCATGTTATGAATGGTTGGTTGATTCATAAGAACCACCCATATAGTCATCTTGAGATATTTCAAAAGTTTTCTCGGGTTTCCTTTTTCACCGTTTCTAGTGGGTGGGATGGTGTGGGGTGATCCATCAATACTGGTGCTCTTGTAGTAGGGAATTTGTTTTTGGGGATATAAAAGAGCATTTGATGTAGATATCCCATTGGATGCATTCATAGATGGGCACGAGAGGTCAAGAATTTAAATTAAAAATATGCAACCTCTAGCATGGCAACCTGAAGGCCGCAAGAGACATTGGTTAAAGATTGTTTTTTGCTGGCCTTAATATAGCCGTGATTTATTTCTATTATCTTAATGCAAATATATATTCCGGTCTCATTAAAATGAGGATTGTGGTTGTATTTCTCTTTGGTTGCTTCTCTCTTAATGCTCCAGAAGTTGCCAAAAGTTGCGATAGTTGTTTAGTTTGCCTGTTACAACTTAAAAGTGGTTTTTAGCAATGGGAGTCATGTTTTTTAAGGTTCATACTAATATGAAGATCTTGTAATTCTATATTCAGCATAAGAGAATATGGCCTCTACTTTGGGTAGTATGACAACAATTGCCATATCTACCTCATTGGGTAACAATGGAAAGGGGAAGAAGTTGGGTGCAATGTTTGATAATTATGGCAGACAATTGTCTTCTCTTTCAGTTTTTTCACCCATTTCCTTTAATCGCTCAAGCAGAAGAGGGACTTTGAGATTACGTGACAGAGAAAAGGTAGTTAATACAAGAGCTATGGAAAAGGATTTGTACTTCAACAAGGATGGCTCAGTGACAAAAAAATTGCAGGTCAGAGAAAAAATTATGTTTAAAGGAAGGTCACTTGCACGTGAAACTTCATTGCGGTGGATCTTTCCTTGTCCACTTATATTCGATTTTAATGTGTTATTTTAATTTTTCATGGAGGGTTGTTTTGGCATATGGTCTGGCATTCAATTGCACACTTACTGAAAGCATTGTCAATTTTTCTTGCAGGCGGTGTGAACAAACTTGCTGATCTTGTTGGAGTCACCCTTGGGGTGAAGGGAAAAATGTTGTCTTGGAGAGCAAGCATGGTTCTCCGAAAATATTTAATGATGGTGTGACAGTAGCTAAGGAGGTAATTTGTAGATGTGTGCTCTAGTTTTCTTTTTAACGTTGTATTAGTTCCCCCTCTTAAATGTCTTAGATTTGGTAGGAATAATTTGAAAACTCAAAGGTGAAAGGAAACATATTTGTTACCCAGTGGTCTACTTGGCCTATGGACTAGCCACATTAGAGTAATGCATAACGCTTTTCACAACAATAAAAGGAAAGGGTTATGGCTGAGTCAAATTTTATTGTTATTGACAGTGTAATGAAATGTATCTCAATGCTATGGTTTTGGCATTTTTATTGGTTGAATTAGAGGACCCAATTGAAAATATTGGGGCCAAGTTGGTAAGGCAAGCTGCAGCAAAGAAAAATGATTTATCTGGGGATGGAACCACAACATTTGTTGTTCTTGCACATGTTGGAATATTGAAAAATTCCAGAACAATGAATGGAGAATAAATCTCCCTTCTTTTAACATAGAGAAAATAAAAATTTCTTTGACAGGAGACAGAGTTTCAATACTTTGGAAACAAACTTCTATTCCCTTCAATAACTCAAAAAAAAACTATTACACTTCTTCCTCACTGAGAGGGATTACAAAATTATAACTGCTACAAAACGCAGTGCATAAAACCAACTCACTGTCTGTTCAAAACAAACATACTCTGTCTCTAAAACACTCTGCTGTGTTTTTCACTTTTGCACTGCTGTGCATACACACTTAAAAAGTTACACTCAGTCTTTCACTTTTTACACACTGTTGTGTAATAAAAAATTTACGTACTGTCTATAAAAAAAAACTACCAAGCTTTTTTGTCCTTTTTATTTTTATATGCCGTAACATATAATTATGCAACAGCAGAGCCGGTTTCCATTATACCGATTTCAAGTTGTTTCTTCATAACAACATAGGTTTTATTCACATAAGATGCAATGATTTTTAGCTTTCTACAGGGCCAACATATGACACATCAAGCGAGCCAGTTTTTGCCTATGATCATTATGCTTTTTTCTTTAATCCTGATGAGTTCAGTAACAGATGACAACATTTCCCCTTTTTAAGGGCTGCTCTGTTGGTTTTTTATTTATCTGGACTCGTAATCTAGTTGGGGTGTTATGCCCCCATATTTGTATGATCCCCACATATTTTTTTCATTTTTGACTCCTTCTTCCTTAGAAGTTGTCATGATGGAAATTGTTTCGGATCGGGTTTTCTTATCATCTCATGATGGGAATGTAATGTTTTGTTATATGCACTGTTAATAAAAACAACGTTTTTTTCTTTCTGGAAAAAAAAATAAAAATTAAATTAAATTAAAAATAAATAAATTAATATATATATATATATATATTAAACCCTCTTTTTAAAAAAATAAAATTAAAACTAAATTCTATGGCCCACCTTTCATTTCGCATATGATATATATATAACATATGTTTAAAACATATGTATATATTAAAGCATACATAAAATTAAATTATCAAAACATTAAAGAACCCTTTCCGTCAAACTTCAAAAGTCTGAATAGATTGAATTTCAAACCAAATTCGCATTCCAAAATGGGATGCTGACATCTGCCTAATTTGTAACGCGAATTCTCAATCCAATGTGCCTTATAAAAAATTCGGGTCCGGTTTTCAGGTTTTCAGATTCCCTTCAATTTCATGCGATCCAATATTAATGCTCCACGTGTCCTCCTTTTGAATTTACAAAACTAGGGGGTAAATTTTTGTTTGTTTAATTTCTGGTTGGTGAATTGCGTTAATGCTGGTTGTTGTGTTTAAATACAATCCTGTACAGAAATATGGCTGCGGCCGTCTACAAAAAAAACTTGCAAGAATTTTAAATGCTGAATTAAATTTCTGGATGGCATGCAAGCAACCTCCAAAAAAAAATGTTGTTGTTGCATCCGTCCTTCTGCTGCAGCAGTTGAAGTTAAAATTCAACAGCACAGGGTTTAATAAGTGAGGGTGTAAAGGTAACTTTTTGTCGATAGTACTGGATTAAGATCATCTATTCATTTTTGTAGGGTCTTCTGGTGTTTGGGTTTTTAGTTTTGGGTTGGGATTATTGAGTCTAAGATAGTTTTTGAGTGAAAAAATTGCTATCAGGTATTAAAAATTTTTGGTTCTTTTGTCAAAATTTATGAGCTTGTTAGGAAATACAAAACTGACAATGGTTGTATCTTAAATTTGTGGAAAATAATTTGAAATGAAACCTTTTGTTTAGGTTGTTGCAGCAAAAGTGTGTTACACAGACTTGTCACCGTCCCTACTTAGCCCCCGTCCCGCACAATGGAGGACCCATGACTCCGTGAGCAATGTCAAGCCTTGAAAATACCTTCATTGCATCCCTTTCCATGAGGACAACATTTCTCCCGTTTATCATTTCCTGAACAGACCCCTAAAAACACATGTTTTTGCATTGGCGCTGGTAGCCCGTTATGTACTCGCGCCAATGGGGGAAAATTAACACTGAGCCCGCGCCAATTGGCGCTCTGTCCCAGTGTTGTACCCGCGCCACTCTGTTTACGGAAAGTTTTTTAAAAAAGAGGTGAAGTTTCGATTACAACAACTTCGTGGATGAGTCATCAGGAGTGGTTTCGCCTGAATAACCACGGCCTTCCTCCTTTGGCCTCTTGTTTCCACCATATGGGGAACCTCCCAAAGGATAAGACCTCCCTTCCACTATTGTAGGGATCCCAACCTCCTCCTCTCCTCTATAAATATAGCCTTCATCCATTGATGAAGGGGCTGAAAGGCGGAAGGGCTGATAGTCTTGAAGTGCTGAAGCTTTGCATCTCCTATTCCCAAGTGCCTTTGTGCTGAAAAGAATCCTTCCTTTCCCTTAAGGCCCATTCGAGCAAGGAGACCATTGTCACGAGACTCTGGAGAGGTTTCCCTTTCCCCCGGCGAGCTTTGCGAGACGTGGACGACCGGAGACCGGCGCGAAGGAGGCTGCAGCGTCAGAACTTGGTTGTAACTTCTATTCGTTTACCACTTTAATAGATGACTATGATTATGGTTCCACTCCTTTTTCCATTATGTTAATGCGAGTAATGTCTTTTCTGACCGATGTTTAGTTACGTATGCTGGTTCCTATGCTTGTATTTGTTTGTTCTTTCTGTGTGCAGGTGTTCATCCACGGAGATCGTGGAAGGATTGTGATCTGCCAGGACTGAAGGACGGGGACATCTCTTCTTCAGATCGAGCGCTGGAATCCAGGTAGGTTTTTATCCCAAATCTTTCATTCGTAACTAGGAGCCTGCGTCATAGCATTGTTTTTTTGTTGCTAGACCCCTGCTGGGCTAGTAGGGATCGCCTCTGTCCGCAGAGGGGATTTACCTTCTCAACAAATTGGCGACTCCACTGGGGATCGTCCGGTTTTCCTTGTCTCGTTTATGATTGTTTCGCTTTGATCGTTTTTCCTTGCTTGATGAACCTTCTGGGTTGGGTTCTTTTTGTGTTTTGGCTTTTGGTTCAGCCCCCAGAGGATCAGATCTGACCTCTGCTTTTCTGAATTTTCACCTTTTCATAGTTGGCTTTATTGGCGCGAGTTTAGCCCTGACAGTCGCGCCAGTTGGCGCATGTTGTTAGTTTATCACTCGCGCCATCCCCTGTCTGGCGCGGATTACAGCCAGACAGTCGCGCCATTTCCTGTAGGTGGTAGGGTTACCCTTGTTCGGAAGCTTCTTTTGGTCAGTACTTTGCTTCTGGGTTTGTTTTAGATTCAGCTTGAAGTGGGAAGTCTGGTTTTGGTTGGGAGAAATTCTTTGTTTTTTCATTTTCAGGCAGTGGCGCTAGTTGTCAATGTACAAGTCGGGCCACTTTCAGGGTGTATGAAAATTGAGTTTTTTTCCCTTAATCCTTCAACAGTGCGTCTTTCCCTTCGGGTATTTCCTCTATATGAGCATAGATTACATTGCTCATTATTTGGAATGTCTTCTTTCTATGATTGTTTGATGTAAAAGGGATGGATGCCTTGTTTTGATCTCTTGCTTTGGAAATCCTTTTTGTGTTTGACCGCATATGTCTTGTCAACTTTTGAGGGATTTTGTCACAAAGTATTTTGAAACAACGGTTGCATTCTTAGTGTTTGTTTGCATCCCTTTTGCCTTCATCCTTCATTAAGGAGATTTGCGTTTATTTAGTTTTGGTCTCAAAGTGTTCTTTTTGTTAAAATGCATTAGATCACATTGCATTGGAAAATATTTTTTGAGATCCATCATTGAACTTAGATTACATTGTTTAATGATTGAAAACTAGAAATCGCTTTGAGTGCATTCTCTTTTATTGAAAGTATGCATTAATTAGATTCTCATTTCATCGAAAAATGCATTGAGTGCATTCGTATTATTTGAAAAGAAAAGGAAATTGTGCATAGATTACAATTGCATAGTTTTCGGAAAAAGAATTTTGCATAGATTACATTGCATAATTCGCTTCGTTGGATGTTTTAGAATACTTTTGGATAGTGAAAGTCACCTAGTTTGGAAAAGTTTCGTTTTCAGTTTTGCTGTTTGTTGCATCATTGTTTGAAGCTCTTCCCTTAACTAGATAGCATTCATCGAATTGAAAAGTTTGCTTTTCTCATATAGTTTTGCATTTAGGAGTCTTTTGAGACACTACATACGGTAGGGCCTGAAAATTGAAACTTAATTGAAGATCAACTGTAAAATTTATTCAATTAACCTAAGGCAGCATTGGAACTTAACGAAACATATTTAGAAAGTCTAGGCTAGAGACGTGTTCCGGCGTCGTTAAACCTAGCAGCTGTCGTTCGCCTGTTGGCTTTAGACAACGCTAGTACGGACTTGCGCTCCCCGTACCGTCGTGTATATAAAGGGAGACCCCTCTAGGTTTTCAATCCTTTATCCACAGGAAGCCGAGTCTGCCGCCCTATACCCGTGATACACCGAACACAGCATTCGGGGAGACTACCTGCACGTACGGAAAGTCCTTGGTCGATTTCTATTTCATTTTTGAAACCAAGGTGTATATTGCAGTTCACGGATATCTGGTACACCCTTTGTGCCTAGTTTTTCCTGAGCAGTCATTTGGTCTTTTCTGACTCCCTAAACTTGAAAAGACCGTCAAGCGCTTGTCCTTTCACGCTTGTATCAACTCTGAAAGAGATAGAGTCATCTTTTTATCATTTCTCGACTCTTAAAATATGAAACGGTAGAATTTCTTATTTTCCAATGTGGTAAAATCAATCGCCCACGATTACACACCCGTTTAGACGTTGCTTGTTGACCGTTTGATCGTGTGTCTTAACTCTTTTTTCAGCCCGTGTGTGGTTTTGAGTGTTGATGGCAACTTTTTCAGAGTTTACCAACCAAGGAATCCCTTTAGAAGGGAATCCTGGTCATTTTCCTCCTTTTGGAAATGTTGGTGCTCCTTATATGGCAACGTTGTCCCTTCCTGGGTTAACTGTTGGGTTGCCTGTTTGGTTGTTCTCAACCTCTGTTGTCCCGAATAACTCCGTTACTGTTCAGTCAGTTCCTCCGACGGAACAACATCATGTTGATTCCAAGGTGGACCTCTCCCCTTCTTCGCCTGTTTCTGCGTCCTCATCTTCTACTTCGCCTGGTGAAAGCCTGGATTCAAGTAACCAGGTGGCTAAGAAGAAGAAGAAGAAGACGAAGAAGAAGAAGTCCGATAAGCGAGAGGCTAAATGTACAGCTACTATCCCTAAGATGTCCCCTCTTGATAAACCTTCCAACCCTCCACGGAAAGTCAAGTTCCCTTGCATGTTGTGCACGGGAGACCATCTTCTTCGAGACTGCCCTGGCATTCCCAAGGTGCTCGAAGTATGTTCCAAAGGCCACCCACCGTTGCCTTTGGCTTCCGGGAGTCAAGTTGGGGGCACGTCCTCAGCTGCTGTTGATAAGAACTCTAAGAAGCAGGGTAAGATCACCAATCCCTGTAAGTTGTGTGATGGGCACCATGCCATTCACCTTTGTCCTTATATGGATGAAGCCAGGCAAGTCTTGGACAACCCAGTCGATTCTACACCACGCCTTCCACCTGGTTATAATCGGCTTTCTTTGAGTTCTCGGCCAGCTGATCCTGTGATTGGTCAAGAGTCATCCTTGGTCGATCCCACTCCCCCAGAAATTCAAATTCACGAATCCGGCCCTGACCAACCATTGGTCGTCGGATCGGTTGAACTGGCCCCGTCCGCGGTGCACCAGGTCTTTTCTGTCGAGAGTGGATCTCACACTCCTCATGTCCTTCTGGTTTCTTCAGATTCGTCAGACTTGGAGAAATATTCTCCTGTCCCTGTGCTTCAAGAAGCCGCTCCTCCGCCTCCCATGATGGAGGCTCCAGAGGATATCCCTCCCGCCTTCGAGATGGAGGTCATGGAGGATGCTTCTTCTACCGTAACATCAGGGGAAGACCTTCGCTTGTCGATGGTAGCCCCTCCGAGTAGTTTGGTCGCTTCCTTTGACTGGAATCGATTGGCAGGATTTCGCCTTCCGTCTTATGTGCCTTTCGAGATCACAGTACAGGCTCTTGGTCTGGTTGTACCCAGCACCATTATAGACGAAGGTGCGTCTGTTAGTATTCTGTCTTCAACTACCTGGCAAGCTTTCGGTTCACCACCGCTTGCGCCTGTTACGCAGAATCTGTTGTCATTCAATAGAAGAACCAGTCAACCGTTGGGGATCCTTCCAAGGTTACCTGTTACTTTGGGAGGTAAAACCGTCCATATGGATGTGATGGTTGTTCCAGGCCCCTTGGATTTCAATCTGCTTTTGGGGCGCGATTACACCTATGCCATGGGAGCACTTGTCTTCTCCCTCTTTCGCGTAATGTGCTTTCCACATGAAGGACGGATTGTGACCATTGATCAGCTTTCGTTCTTTGGTCCTAATATGGCATCTGGTCTGCCATCACCCCCTCCGGGTTTCTATCCACCCGTTGTATCTACTCCACCGCAGGTCAACTATGTGGCTACTTACCCCGTGCTTGTGCTCAGTGATGATGCCGTTGTGCATAATGTGCTGGGGGCATTGGGTCCTGACTTCCAGGATGTTTCCCTTCCATCAGGAGTGGAACTCTTGGAAGCACCGCCTTCTTGTTCATTTTGATGTAAGTCGGTTAGAGCACGGTTTCCTCCCTGGGTCAAGCTCTTTAAAAAATGAAACCAGGATCTCGGAGCATGGTTCTTTTCTTGTGTCAAGCTCCTTATAAAATGAAACAAGGTTGTCGGAGCATGGTTCGTTTTGCTTGTGTCAAGCTCCTTAAACCATGAAACAAGGTGCCCTGAGGATAGTTCTTTTAATGTGTCAACCTCGTTAAAACAATGAAACACGTTCTTGTTCAATTCGAGTCTTTGTTAAGATCTCGTAAAATCCCAGTCGAGTCTTTCTCTTGATCTCGTAACTTGAACCTTCACTCCATCTGCCTTTCATATGGACTGAAGCTTGGGGGGCATGTACCTCGAATTGAGTCACCATGCTGGGGGCATGCTTAATTTTTCAAGCATAGTTTATTTCCGTTTCAAGCTTGTGTAAAAATGAAACCGATTTCAAGCATAGTTTATCTTTGTTTCAAGCTTGTGTAAAAATGAAACCAACTTCAAGCAGAGTTTCCTGATTTCAAGCTTGTGTAAAAATGAAACCTTTCCCATTTTACCCCTTGTGATTGTCATCTTATCAGCCTGTTTCTGCCAGATGAGCCTTGGTTTTCTCACTCCATTGTCACTATTTGCTTGGCCGATCATATGCCTTCACTTGGTTGTTTTACCTGTTCCTGAGGAACCGCTGCTATGAGTGGTCTTGTTAGCCAGCCTCTCGACCTTTATTTGTTCAGAGTAGTTCCACCATTACCGGAACCAGTTGCTACCCTTTATACCACTCGATCCTCCAGGAGGAGTCATCTTTCAGCTCTTTTCTGACTCTCTAAACATGAAAAGATTGCCGAGGCCCTTGTCGTTTCGATCTCGTTAAAATGGACACGAATCGACATTCACCCGGTATAAGTTTAACCCTTTTTCGGGCCGGGATGGATTGATTACGAAAAAGGAATACCCTAGCCTATCGCGACTAGGAGGTTTTCCCGGATATTGTTTTCTACCTTTTCGGATCTGGGGAACTAATTACGAAAAGGGACCTGTGGAGTTTTCTTTTCCGCTGTCTTTTCAAACTCTCTAAACATGAAAAGACGCCGAGTTCTTCCTTTGTCAGACTCGTTAAACCCTGATGACATCGGATCCAGTCGAAATGACGTTATTCGAGTCGCTCCTTCCTAGGGCTCGTTAAATGTACTATGATGGATTCGCCCGAAGGGCGGACTTATATGACAAGCATATGGCATCCTCTTCAAGCTTGTGTAAAAATAAAGAGGTACTCACCAAGATGGTGGGGAAAAATGGAACCATCGTCGTTGTCGTCGGCAGTATGTCGCTCTTGAACATGGCACTTGTCTGCATTCGTGTCGGGTTGGGGACATCTCATCTCGCTGTTTCACTTTGCCTCCATGGGTTTGGGTAATCTCTTTTGACCTCTCATCTGTTCACTGCCTCGTCGCCATGACCTTTGATCCGTTGATGTCAAATACTGCCAAGTCCATTGTCGTGTCGTTCGTATGTTCAAGAGAAGTTGGCCTCTGCAAATATCAACCTTCCTCTGTTTCTCATATGATCCTGATTCGCAACAAAACATTATGTTTCTCTGTCTCGTGTCGATGATGTGGGAATCATTATGGCCCACCTTCGATCAAGGTCACTTCCTGTCAACTTCAACTCATTATCCAGGAAGTTGGTCTAGAGACTCCTGATGGTACCTTGGAGCCTGCATGCCTCAATGGCAGGTTCGTCGCATTCGACGTGAAGTTTACATCATTGACTTCCGATCGAATGATTCTGCGGGTGTTCGACGTCAACTCATTTATTCACACGCCGTGGATTGTACCTGTAGTACCTTGAGGACCATTGTCATTATTGGTGGTTCCTCTCGCGTCTGTTAACGGCTTTCATCATTGGCTGGTAATCAGGCGATGTTCTTGCATGTTCGACATCAGCTCACCCATTCGCATGCTAGAACTTGTACTTATTTGGGTCGAGATGGAGCGCAAGACCCTGGATTGTGTCTGTTGTAATCCAGGCTGCGATTGTGGATTTTTATCATTATGTACATGACTCACTGATTGGATGGCTGCGACCATACCTGAGTCTTTTTGTTTGATCTTAGTTGGATGGCTGCGCCCATACCCTGGATCCGGATTATAGCATACTCTGTTCGGATGGCTGCGTCCATACCATATATATACATCATGTACTTGAGATATCAGTTGTATCTTTCTGTGCAGGTTTTCCGACGGCGGGCCTTCTGTTGGACATGTTCTCGTAAAGCATTTCACCCCTCTCTCTCTCGGGCCTCATGCTTTAGGGGGCATCTGTTACACAGTAATTTGTCACCGTCCCTACCATTCCCCGTCCCGCACAATGGGGGACCCATTATGTGACCTGTGAGCAATGTCAAGCCTTGAAAATACCTTCATTGCATCCCTTTCCATGAGGACAACATTTCTCCTGTTTATCATTTCCTAAACAGACCCCTAAAAACACATGTTTTTGCATTGGCGCTGGTAGCCCGTTATGTACTCGCGCCAATGGGGGAAAATTAACACCGAGCCCGCGCCAATTGGCGCTTTGTCCCAGTGTTGTACCCGCGCCACTCTGTTTATGGAAAGTTTTTTAAAAAAGAGGCGAAGTTTCGATTACAACAACTTCGTGGATGAGTCATCAGGAGTGGTTTCGCCTGAATAACCACGGCCTTCCTCCTTTGGCCTCTCGTTTCCACCATATGGGGAACCTCCCAAAGGATAAGGCCTCCCTTCCACTATTGTAGGGATCCCAACCTCCTCCTCTCCTCTATAAATATAGCCTTCATCCATTGATGAAGGGGCTGAAGGGCTGATAGTCTTGAACTGCTGAAGCTTTGCATCTCCCTATTCCCAAGTGCTTTTGTGCTGTAAAGAATCCCTTCTTTCCCTTAAGGCCCATTCAAGCGAGGAGACCATTGTTACGAGACTCTGGAGAGGTTTCCCTTTCCTTGGCGAGCTTTGCGAGACGTGGACGACCGGAGACCCGTTCGAAGGAAGCTGCGACGTCAGAACTTGGTTGTAACTTCTATTCGTTTATCATTTTAATAGATGAATATGATTATGGTTCCACTCCTTTTTCCATCATGTTAATGCGAGTAATATCTTTTCTGACCGATGTTTAGTTACGTATGCTGGTTCCTATGCTTGTATCTGTTCGTTTCTTCTGTGTGCAGGTGTTCATCCGCGGGGATCGTGGAAGGATTGTGATCTGCCAGGGCTGAAGGACGGGGACATCTCTTCCTCAGATCTAGCGTTGGAATCCAGGTAGGTTCTTATCCCAAGTCTTTCATTCGTAACTAGGAGCTTGCGTCATAGCATTGTTTGTTTGTTGCTAGACCCCTGCTGGGCTAGTAGGGATCGCCTCTGTCCGCAGAGGGGATTTACCTCCTCAACAAAGGTGCAAACCCCGTTCAAATCACTAGGGGCATTGATAAGACAATAAAGGCCCTTGTTTCGGAACTCAAAATTTTGTCAAAGGAGGTAAACGCTTGCCTTTTGAGTAGGCTGGTTTTCCTTTTTGCTGATGGTTTGGTGTATCTAATTGAATTAGTTGCCTAAGGTATTTTTGGTTGCAAACTCCTTTTTCATTTTTCATACAGTATTGGCCTTGTGGAATACATTTGATTGTGTGGTCTTGTTAGATCTACAACATTTGTAGTTGTTTAGTCTTATGGCCGAGGTGCACTTTTATTATGGAAATAGTTGATGCAATATTGTCATTTAATCCTTACTACAGGGTAGCATGTTGAGAAGTTTCTTGTGAAACATTTGGTATTCAAAATGACACTTGATCCTATACAGCATCATGCACTTGACTTCAAAATTAATATTCAAAGTGTGCCTGACAATCCTTGCAAAATTTCAAATATTTATGTTGTTTTAAACCATTATCTTTTTCATGTATTGGATGCTGAAAATGAGAAAAAGACTTTGGTATGAAACCAACTAGTGAATAATTTCCGGCAAAACAACCACTTCCAAGACATGATTTAGAAGCATATGTACTTATGAAGCATAAAAAGAGATCCTTGATGCATTGTCAATGTTTGGCTAGGGTTATTTTTGGAGAAAATAACTCCTTATTCCTAGAATAGTGATCTTCAATACAAGTAAATGCTAGAGAAGAGAGATCATTGTGTGACATAAACCTATTAACAAAAGTGAACAGGGAATTATTATTAATTATGGCATACTAAGTTGTCAGTGATTTTGACTATTTGTCTTTAACATGTAAAAATGTTAAATTTCAAACTTACATCATCATGGTTTGGCATCATGAGCTTGACTAATTTTCCACCATGCTCATAATTTCATTGTTGTCTTCATATCTATAAACAACATTTCAAATAATAATAATAAAGTTCTATAAGAAAAATCGAGACCTCCATGTTTCTGCTCCTTGTGAGACAAAGTCAAAATTGCATTACACAATCTGACACATAAGAATCTCCTATATCCCGGTGGTATGTATCCAAATTCTTATAATAGTGTCTTCAAGACTTATGTTGACATTTCCAATGAGATATTTAAGCAATGAAAGATGGAGCCTTCTTCATTGTTGTATATGTAACAGTCTTTTATTTTTATAAAGATTGATGGTTTTGTCTTTATGAAAATGAAATGTAAAAATAATTTATTGTGGTCAATTGAAAAGTTTTTTTTTAAAGCTTTTCATTATGGAAGGGCAACATAGATATATGCCCTTCTAATTGAAATTCGGACCTGCCCTTGAAATTTTATCATTGTGTGGGACCTTAACAAACAATAAAACTATTCTGTCGCGCGTTATATAAAACATATAACAAAACCTTTGTCAAAACTTCAAACGAACCCTTTAGCCGTGGGTATTTCATCACGAATTGATCATTTTACCATGTACCTTCTTCTAGAGGAATATTCTTCCACTTGATTAGGTACTTCATAATGGTTATATGTCAAAGAGATACATAATGTTTATCTATAACTTTTGTGGTTCAAGAATCAACTTTCATTCTTCATCTAATTTTGGAAGTTCTATTTACATTGGCATATTTTTTCCCAAAACCTTTTTTAGGCAAGATACATGAAAAACCTTATGAATGCAAGAAGGAAAATATAACTTCTATACCACTTGTGCAATCCTATGAATAATTATTTAGGGCCATAACATTTTTGAGCTAATTCTTTATTCTTCTTTTTCTTGAATGGAGATTGCTTATAATGCTATAATCTAAAAAATACCCAATTACCCTCCTCAAATTATCTTTCACTTCAATGTTGTTCCCCTTGTTGTTTTATCATGTTTCATGTCATTTGAAGGTTTTCCATAATAATTTTCAAAGTTTCTTTAGTATTTTCCATATGTAACTCTGTTTCCTATACTTTGGACTTATCTTGCAAAAAGTATGAGATACTAGGAGTTGGATATCCATATAGGGCCTTAAATGGAGAAATTTTAGTAGATGTGTGATAGGTAGTATCATATTTCCATTCTTCCTTGACGAACCCACTTCATCCATTAAGATTGCTTTTCTAAAGAGTAACATTGTAGATAACCTTAAAAACATTTGTTAACTATTTTTGTTTGACCATTTGATTGTGTTTGATATGTAGAACTCATGGCAGCTAGTGTTTCTCCACTCATATTAAATAATTATTTCCAAAAGTTTCTTGTTACTATTACTTAGGAAAACCATGAAGACTATGAATTTCTTTCACGGACACTTCTGCCACTTGGCTTGTTGTTTATGTACTTTGAGCTCTACAAAAAAAATCTACAAAATTTGTCTATATAAATGACCACAAAAATGTAATACTTACCTTTATATTTCAGTAACCCTATAATAAAGCCTATTGATATATCTTCTAGTCTTTGAATATGTATGTGGAATGGTTGAAGTAACCCTAGAGATTTTACTATCTCTCTTTTATTTATTATGCAAACCTGACCTTCTCTTACAAATTTTGAATATCTTTCTTCATTCCTTCCAAAATATATTTTTTGATCCTTTGAGATGTTTTAAGGAACCCCGCGTCCTACCATCAGAGAGACATGGGACTCCCTTAATATTTGTTTATTCAAATATGCTTGTGTGCATAAAAATATTCTACATTTGCACCAAAGTATATCTCTCTTTCAATCCCAATGCTCCATAGAGTTCATCCCATCCTTTATAAATTTTAGTTTTTGTTTAGTACTATTGTCATTTTTCCATTATGACAAGCTTCTTCTAGCCACCTAGGAATAGAAAATGTGATTCGATATAAATTTGAGGCCTCTTCTATTTTAGAAAGAGCATCATGTACTAAATTTTCCTTACCCTTTTTGCAGATTATCTCAAAATTGAAACTTTGCATTTTTTCTCCTCATTTTTGTTAATCTTCCAATGAAATCCATAGCTTCAAAAAATACTTTATGCTATCATGGTATATATTGACTTTAAAGTAACTCCTAATGATATACTATCCCCATTTTTTATTGCATGTAATATTGCTTCCATTTATTTTTCATTCGTAGATTTCACCAAATATTTTCTTTGAATTCCTTGCTTTTAAAAGCCAATGATATCCCTTATTGTGTTAATGTTACGTAAATTCCTTGTCCTAGTGCCTCACACTCCACAAATTTTATAAGATGGGATCAAACAAAATTGTTCTAAAGTCGAGCCCGCCGGACTTCAAATGGCGATAAACCATAATTCAAACCAAATTCGCGTTCCAAAATAGCCTGCTGACGTCGGCCAATTTTGTGACGCGAAAACCAAATGAATTCCGCGCTAATCTTTTTCGGGTCCGAAGTTGGGCTGGCGTACGGAGGGAGAGTTGTAACGCGAATTTCTTATCAAATTCACCCTAATATTTTTCAGGTCCAGATTTCCACTGCGCGAGCGGCCCAAACAAAGATCTGCTCCAATCAATTTCTGCCATGTGTCCTCAATCAAAACTTGCCCTGCTCCCGACTGCAGGTGCATTCGATGGCGTTTAAGGCGATGGGACATGGATGTGGCGATTTCATATCAATCGTATTAAGTTTTAACGTTGTTCAATTAAGTTCCAAGGTTTTCACATCTAATCGCATTAAGTTTTAACACTGTTCAAGATCGGACCTCCACTCCTGTTAGCGATTCCGCATGCTCCAATATGATCCGGCCTTCGGCTCTCATTAATGATCAGAGATTAATTATGACGGGCGTCCTTCGATTGCATTGCAGTCAGGTCGATAAAATGGAATTTCGCTATGGTTTTTCAGACGAGCCGGTTGTTGGGTTACACTGCTTGCTCACTGTGACGAGAAGGAGAATTGGTCAGCTGAACTGCTGCGGAGACCTTGCTGCATATCTGCATTTCTCTCGGTCTAGTCCTTGTATGTCTTCCTCTATTTCTTGGAATTCTGCTTCTCCGTCTCCTCTTGTGCCCACTGCTAGTGAGACTACACCCATGCCTCGCGTACGTCAAAGGATGCGTTGCCACAGGGGGAGCACTAGAGGTCAACCCCTGCGCGCTCCCTCTAGCCCCTCAACCGAGTCGACTTCCGACCAGTCCAGTGATTATTACGTAGGTCGCTATCCAAATACTAGGAGTGGGCGGGGTCGGGTTGTAGGATCTGGCCACCGTATGGATTCCCCTGCTCCTTGTTTCCCCACCGCTAGTTCACCTTCTCCCACGACGCGCACTGTGCAATTTTCCTTTAATTTCTCTCTCAACTGCCCACGAATCACAGCTTCAGTCACTGTGGTTTTCCGCGAGGAGGCCCAAGTGGAGGAAGAATGCACCCGTCCAGCGGGTCTGAGCTCGGAAAAAGCTGGCCAGCATTCGGGCCTTCAGGAGGGGAGCCGTGGCATGAATGTGGAGGTAGCACCTAGCGATCCTGGACCTTCCGAAGGATGGTGCCGAATCGTTGAGGAACCGGAGGAGTAGTTTGGTTAATTTGTTTTTCTTGCTTCGCAGCCCACTTAATTGGGCTTCTTTTAGATTATTTTACTGTGCTGGACCTTTGTAATATTTTTGAATTCTGTAAATTAAACGTTCAAGACTGGTTTCCCCGTATGAGGGCAGTCTTCTTAATTTTTTTATTTTTTGATGACAAATTTTCCATGAGTCTGGGCAATGATTTTGACTTCAGTGTAATTTTATTCCCACTGTTAATAGATTAACTTTACTTAGAAAAAAAAATGTTGCCCTGTTTCTATTTTAAACCTGTTTTTTGAAATACAGAGCCATGTTTATATGGTCTACGTATTATACTCTTTCTTTGTATATCTAGTACAGGAACCTTTTTGCTATGAACAGGGTGGATGCTGTAGTGGGCTACTAATGGAAACAAGCGAGCCTAAACCTTACATCTCGGATGCAACAGATGGTTACCAATTTTGGAATCAAGCGAGCCTGATCTTACAAGCGAGCCTGGGTTTCTGCAGATGGTTTTTATTTCCGGGAACAAGCGAGCCAGAACATACAATCGACCCTGGGTTTATACATATTTTTGCTCTATCATGGATGCTTTTTGTGTGAGGTGTATATCAACAGTACATGTCTCTGCACATTTCCTGTATCCGCTTTATGATATTATTTTATGTGTTGACAGGTTATCACTCTGCCTTCAAAACTAGCGATGCTGGTTTATTGATATGGTCTGATGGTATTTTTATATTTTGGACATATCACACTCCTCACATGATTAGTGTTTTTCTCTGTTCAAGGATTTTGGGTACTTTAATTTGTACTTGGAACAATGGACGTCGGTACTCTATCTGTTGCTTTACTATTCTACATACTGCTATTTCACTTTCTTATAGATGCCTCGGGCATATTTGGATGCTTTCTCAGATTGTCGATAATCTCCATGTGGACCGTTACTGCGTTTTATATCATGTCCCTGTATGTGACATGGGGTATTTTTCTATCATTGTCTGGGGTGGGACTTCCACTTTTCTGGATGGATATTTGGGTTCCAATCTTCAGATATGAAAATGTAATGACTTCATGGACTGTTTTACTTCATATAATATATTCAAAACAACGTTTTTTCTCTTGTGAAAAAAAAATGATTAATGTTTATCACTTTGCCTTCAAAACTAGCGATGCTGGTCTATGTTGCTGGTTTATTGATATGGTCTGATGGTATTTTTATATTTTGGACATATCACACTCCTCACATGATTAGCGTTTTTCTCTGTTCAAGGATTTTGGGTACTTTAATTTGTATTTGGAACAATGGACGTCGGTACTCTATCTGTTGCTTTACTATTCTACATACTGCTATTTCACTTTCTTATAGATGCCTTGGGCATATTTGGATGCTTTCTTAGATTTTCGATAATATCCATGTGGACCATTACTGGGTTTTATATCAAGTCCCTGTATGTGACATGGGAGATTTTTCTATCACTATCTGGGGTGGGACTTCCACATTTCTGGATGGATATTTGGGTTCCAATCTTCAGATGTGAAAATGTAATGACTTCATGGACTGTTTTACTTCATATAATATATTCAAAACAGCGTTTTTTCTCTTGTGAAAAAAAAATGATTAATGTTTATCACTCTGCCTTCAAAACTAGCGATGTTGGTCTATGTTGTTGGTTTATTGATATGGTCTCATGGTCTTTTTATATTTGGGACATATCACACTCCTCACATGATTAGCGTTTTTCTCTGTTCAAGGATTTTGGGTACTTTAATTTGTATTTGGAACAATGGACGTCGGTACTCTATCTGTTGTTTTACTATTCTACATACCGTTATTTCACTTTCTTATAGATGCCTTGGGCATATTTGGATGCTTTCTCAGATTGTCGATAATCTCCATGTGGACCGTTACTGGGTTTTATATCATGTCCCTGTATGTGACATGGGGTATTTTTCTATCATTGTCTGGGGTGGGACTTCCACTTTTCTCGATGGATATTTGGGTTCCAATCTTCAGATGTGAAAATGTAATGACTTCATGGACTATTTTACTTCATATAATATATTCAAAACAACGTTTTTTCTCTTGTGAAAAAAATGATTAATGTTTATCACTCTGCCTTCAAAACTAGCGATGCTGGTCTATGTTGCTGGTTTATTGATATGGTCTGATGGTCTTTTTATATTTTGTACATATCACACTCCTCACATGATTAGCGTTTTTCTCTGTTCAAGGATTTTGGGTACTTTAATTTGTATTTGGAACAATGGACGTCGGTACTCTATCTGTTGCTTTACTATTCTACATACTTGTATTTCACTTTCTTATAGATACCTCGGGCATATTTGGATGCTTTCTCAGATTGTCAATAATCTCCATGTGGACCGTTACTGGGTTTTATATCATGTCCCTGTATGTGACATGGTGTATTTTTCTATCACTGTCTGGGGTGGGACTTCCACTTTTCTGGATGGACATTTTGGTTCCAATATTCAGATGTGAAAATGTAATGACTTCATGGACTATTTTACTTCATATAATATATTCAAAACAATGTTTTTCCTCTTTTAAAGTTACATTTTTTTTTTAAATTGCACCCGTCGTCGCTATACCGATGCATTGTAAGCGTCGGAATTGCGACAGCTTAAAAACGTCGGAAGAGCGATAGTATAAAAACGTCGGACGAGCGACGTTCAAAATGTCGGACGAGATTTCGTCGGAATTGCGACAGTTTACAAACGTCGGAAGAGCGACATTTAAAACGTCGGACCACATTTCGTAGGAATTGCGACAGCTTACAAACGTCGGAATAGAGACGTCCAAAACGTCGGACCACATTGCGTCGGAATTGCGACAGTTTACAAACGTTGGAAGAGCGACGTTCAAAACGTCGGACCACATTTCGTCGTAATTGTGACAGTTTACAAATGTCGGAAGAGCGATTTTCAAGACGTCGAACCACATTTCTTCGAAAGTGCGACAGTTTACAAATGTCGGAAGCGCGAAGGTTTGGGAAACGTCGGAAGAGCGACGCTTGTTTGGAAGCGACGGAAAAACTGTCGATAGTGCAACACTTTTAGGAAGAAATGACACTGACAAAGAATACTGAACACACACTTCAACAGATGATATGATCCCGAAGATAATATTGCAAGTACAACATCCTAGAATGGAAAAATAAAAAAATAGACGTTGCCCTTATGTCAAACCATTAGAGGGAATATAAAAATGTGAAGCCAGCCTCAGTCAGCCAACCCAATCTGGCTCTTGATATTCACATGTACCAATTGATTGAACGTCACAGATATCAGACGCTGCCAATACACACCACCCTCCAATAAATAGTGTCCCAAATAATACCTGGATACCATGGAAATAGATAAAGAGACAATCATCCCAAGGACAATAGAATTATTAGGCCCTCAGAAATCTGCAACGATGGTTCATCTATCCTTGAATAATATTAATCAAACCATCCGAAGACATTAAAAATTGCACCAAATTTTCAGTGGTAGCAATTCTCTTAAATATCTACCGCCCCCATGTCATTTCCGAACACCTTAAGATATGAAAAGATCATTATGCGCAATAGTCTCTATGCAGAGACACCAAGAAACTCGAATAGAAATAATTGACGTCTAATTCCGGCAGCCGGAATTTGTATAATATCGGATAATTCAACCGAGAAAACCAAACCCTCTGGAGCAACCAAAGACCTATACGTGACAGCAACAACAACATAGACAACCCGGGCATATCCACCACCTATCGCCTATTCTAAAACTGAAATTTTTGCATGGCCTAGATATAATAAGAGTATCAACCCACTTACGCCATAGACAATACCATTTATTGACGCCAGAAGAAGACTGATAATCAGATTCAGATGAGGATTCCAAAGAGAAAATAGAGGATATGCAAGGTTTATCTATGTTTTCTACCATTCGTCTTGCACTCAGAATATAGGGATGATATAATCATATATGCAATGATTGAGAGAATAATGATAATGCATATCTCCACCTCATCCGAGAATGACATAGACTGTGGTGATGAATGTAGACAGGAAGACATTAATCCTAGGTTGTAAAACGCACATTTGTGGACTGTAGGGTTAGTTTTGATCGGAACAGTGACCAAAACAGGTAAATACAACCACTATGACAAAACAAAATCCAACAACTATGGACCTATGTACTGATAATAATGCATGTAAGGAAAAAGAGTTATTACCCGAACACTTATGGCGTCTACACTGTAATAAGACTTTCACAGCAAAAAGATAAATGGATAAGGGTTTTTGGACCATATGACTTCATTCCCCCATTAAATTCACCCTACATTATCATATCATTAAGACGGAAGGATTCCAAACATGCGCCTTCAACTCTCAGAAGGATCCTTACTCTTACCTCCCTGGTGCTTGTTTTCCAAGTCCTTCCTTCGGCTCGCCATCGATCCCTGAATAATATTAATCAAACCATCTGAAGACATTAACAATTGCACCTTCTTTCACATCCTCTGCCTGACTGTGCCTGTAAAATTCAAGTATGTCTAATGCTTTCATTTAGGTCGTCAGACAAATAGAAAAATGATTTAATAATTATATAATAGACATTTAAAAAAGTTAAAAATTTTAATATATATATATATATATATAATGGAAATGGACAATCTTATTATTTTATTTGATTTATTTATATATTATCAAATAGAAAATAATATTATTTTATCTATCCCAATAATGGCATAAATAAAATGGAAACGACTCTTAGTTTTCTAGTAATAATGTTTTCGCTCTAAAGCTCTCAATTTTAATATGTCAACTAGTGGTCCTTATGAAGTCTTATGAAGTTAAAAGGTATCGCTTATTATGTATGTAATTTACAGTCTTTCCTTGTCTTTAATACACATGAATAAATGAGATTTATAAATATCTTGATTAGATGAACATAAGTGTAATTCTTATTAGTTGTCATTTTGAATGGTTTGGAAGGAGGTGAATATTTAAGAATTTATGTGCAAGAATTTTGTAATTAAAGTTGTGGAAAATCAAAATAAACTTAGTTTCAAAAATAAAAGCATTCAAAAGCATAGTTGCAAGAACTTAAACTACACTCATTGCATTTAGGAAACTTCTCTATGTTGTAAGGAAAACAATTTTATATAATGTTGCAAAAAAGTAAAATAATCTAATGAGCGAAATTTAAATAAGATAATTTGATATACTACAACAGATCATGTAGTTTTGACAACTTTTGTCTCAATTCCAGTTCCAAATTTATGCAAGAACAAAAAAATACACATATAACCATAAATACCAAGATGCAGCAGAAATAACACTTCATTTCATTAATATCAAATAACTAAAATTTGTTTACATACAGAATGGAAATAAACTAGCTAGGGCACTGGTAGCTTATCTCTGAGAAGAGATGTGGCAGTTACAAGCCTTTGAAATCTATGTTACAATGAGGCTCGAAGGTCTATATATTATTTAATAAATAATGCAAAACCCTGAACATCCAAAAAGCTAACCCTAGGAGATGAAACACCAGACTATGGGCCCCGTCTGGGTAAATTGGTACGTCAATTTCCTGGGGTCGTAACTTTGGCATACTATCTCCGTTTGACGCACATGATACATCGTTAGCAATATCTATCCGAAGACTAAAATTTCTAATAAGGAATGTTGAGTCTAGAACATACACATATTTACCAGAGGTTTCATGCCTAAAAATGTCGTTTAGGGCCTCAAAACGGCTCTGGAAGTTCAAGACCCGAAAAACTGCCAAAAAAAGTAAATTTTGCTACAATTTAGGAAACTAAAAAAATGAAAGAAGTAATGGTGGGGGTCCAAGTGGAATATGTGTGTGGCCACCAATATCCACCTGGATCATTCCTCCCCCCCTACGAAGCAATGGTCCCCATTGCATTGAATTCCTCCATGAGATGAGGAAAGCTCTGCTGAACTTGGTCCCTGGTGAGCCACTTGCCCTGGTGGAGGAGTTGGTCTGCTTTAACAACTAGATATAACTCGATCCTTTTTTGGCTAGTTTTTTTTATCTATGTGTCCATAATCTGATTAGTTGTGGCTTGTTCCATGCAATCTTGGTTTAACTCTGTTGGTGTGGGTTGTTCTACCATGTTGGATGTGTCTAGTAGTGGTGGAAAGTAGGTCCGAAGGCGGTCCACGTTAAACACTGGGTGCAGACCAAGGAATGGTGGAATAATGAGCTCAAAGGCATTGTCACCTACAGACTTGGTGATGGTGTATTGCCCATATCGGAGTGGGCACAACTTGCAGTGCGGTCTAGCGAGACGCTCCTTCGGCAAATGTAGCCACAGTTTGTCGCTCACCTGGAAGTTGTGTTTCACCCGATGCTAATCATGCCACTGATTGTAATTAGCATTAGATTAGTCCAATATGTCATGAACCTGTTGGCAGATGTGCTGAATGCGCTTAATGAATATGTTCGCCTTGGCAACTTCAGATTGGACATGATCCCAATTAGCTTGAGTAGCTACAAATGGCATGACTACGTCAATGGGACATAGTGGTTGGAATCCCAAGCCCACCTGAAAGGGGCTGTGGTCGGTTGAGTTGTGGAGGGCCCAGTTATAGCTTTTTTTTACATAGGTGAGGCTCTCATCCCATGTGCATGGTTTCTTTGAGTTGTACATGCGCAGAATGTGTATGATCATCGTGTTGATGACCTTTGTTTGGCCATCAGTTTGAGGATGGAAAGCTATGGACTTGGTGAGCTTGGTGTCCAGCATTGACCAAAGGCTGGAAAAAATGTACTGAGGAACTTGCTGTCCCGATCTGAAATGATATACTGTGGGATCCCAAAGTGTACCCACACTCGTTCAAAGAAGAGTTTAGCAGTGGCTTCTGCTGTGATATTCTTCTTGCAGGTCATCATAATGACCATCTTCGAGAATCTATCGACGACCACGAAAACATAGTCATTTCCATGCTTAGTAGAAGGAAGTCCCAACATGTAATCCATGGAGATGGATTCCCAAGGTCGACTAGGGGTAGGCAGTGGAGGATAGAGGCCTTGCTTCTTGATGGTCGGTTTGGAAATGACACAGGCAGTGCAAGATTTTATGTACTTCCTGACATCATGTCAAAGGTTTGGAAAATAGAAATACTTCTGCAGTACTTCCACTATTTTCTCAACCCCGAAATGCCCAGCGACCTGACTACAGTATGCTTCCCAAATAATCTTGGCATGCTCACTTGAAGGAACACAAAGGCGTCCCAGGTGACATAGCAGTGCATCTTGGAGGTGAAAATTTGGAACTCGGTTACCCTCCAAGAGCGTCTTGTATATGTGGCCAAATTTTGGATCGCTCTTTTAGAGAAGCGGCCAATCAGAAGTCTCATGCCCACAAGAGTTGAGCACGATAGTTATCGCCACGATCGGGGGTTGGATGAGGCAGTTTGCAAAATTATTGATGCTGCCATTCTTGTACTTAATGTTCAAATGAAATTGTTGCAGATGTGTGGAAAACTTCTGATGTCGATTGTTCTGGAACTTCCCTTGTCTTTGTATGAACTGCAGGGCTTGATGCTCTGGTTGGATGATCATTTCCTTCCCCAAAATGTAATGCTTCCATTGTCAGCAAGCTTGCAAAATGGAATACATCTCTTTGTCATAAGTGGGGTACTTCCGGACTGTGTCAGACAATGTCTCAATGATATGCCACTGGATGCCCCTGTTAAGTAAGAACTGCCCAATAGCATAGTCAGAGGTATTTGTCTCAATCTCAAATGGTTGCTACAAGTCTGGTAATGTGAGCACTGGGGCAGAGCAGAGGTGATGTTTCAATTATAAAAACGCCTTATGTTGAGATTCAGATGAAAATATTCTTGCTTTCGCTCCTCCCTTGGTTACTTGACTCAACAACCAAGTGATATGAGAGAATCCCAACATGAACCTGTGGTAGAAATTAGTAAGACCCAGAAAGCTGTGAAGCTCTTTTAGAGTGGTTGGGGTTGGCCAATCCCGAATGACTTGGATCTTGGTTGGATCCACATGCACCCCCGCTCATTAATAATGTATCCTAGATACTGAACTTGGGTCATGCCAAAAGTGCACTTCTCCAAATTTGCACACAAATTGTGTTGCCGCAGTGTTTGGAGGACTTGTCGGATGTGGTGGAGGTGCTCTTGCCAAGTCCGGATGAAGATCAAGATGTCATTCAAGTACAATACTACAAATGAGTTGGTGAATGGCCGCAAGATGTCATCCATCGGCCTCATGAAGGTTGCGGGAGTATTCGTCAACCCAAAAGGCATGAACATCCATTTGAAAAGGCCCTGCTTGGATTTGAATGAAATATTCCACACATCATACAGTTTGACTAGTACCTGGTGATGCCCGAAATTCAAGTCGATCTTGCTGAAATATTCCACCCCTTTGAGTTGGTCCAGAAGATCATCAATCTGTGGGATCAAGTACCTATTCCAGACAGTGATCTTGTTCAGCGCTCGATAGTCAATACAAAGTCTCCAAGTCCCATATTTCTTCTGCACCAACACTATCGGGCTCCCACAAGGTGATGAACTTGGCCGAATGTGACCTTTCTGTAGGAGCTCTTGAATCTGCCTCTTGATTTCATAATTCTCTAGAATAGAGCGCCGATAGATCATTCCATTGGGTAGCAGTGCACCCGTGGTTAGATCAATGGGGTGCTTGACCTGACAGTGCAGTGGCACCCCTATGAGTGAGGTGAAGATGTCCCCGTACTCCTCCACGAACTCATCCATTTTTTGTTGCCGTGCAGAGGTGCCCTGTCTGGAGGTCATGGCCATAGTCTTATTCTTGCCTTGAGGGCGAATCATCAGGAAAAAAAAATTCCTGGTTTTGGAAATTAGCTTACTGCATTGTTTTGCAGTAACCAAAGAGATAGCGGAAGAAGGTGGTACCTCTGGTATCATGTACAAATTATTTCCCAAAGTAACAATAACATCACAAGGTCGGGAATCATACACAACATGTCGCTTCCACAAGTATGGTTGACCTAATAATAAATCACAAACATCAAGAGGTGCAATGTCACATAATACCTCATCGATGAAGGGCTTGATGTTGTAGGGAAGGAGACACTTCTTGCTGACGCAAAGATCTCGTCCTTGGTGAAGCCACCCGATGGTGTATCGCTGTGGGTGTGTTGTGGTTGGAAAGCCCAACCGCTTCACGACCTATATTGAAATGAGGATCTTTTGGCTCCCACTGTCGACAATGAACTGTAGCATGCAACCATTTACCCACATATGGGAGTGGAAGAGCCACTCCTCCTCCTATGGATCTTTGTGGTGGCAACAGTGGCATTTAGCTCTGCATCGATAATATGCTTCCCTTTGTCATTCCCTTTCTCGGGTTCTGATTCAGATTCGGAGCATGCATATGATTCAAAAGCCTTCATCTCATCCACTAGTGATTGCTTGGCCCAACACTCACTTGTGTTGTGAGTGGAGCTCTTATGGAACTCACACCACTTTCCTGTGTCCTTCTTCAACTTCACGGTGTTGTTCTTTGCTTGCATCTTTCGCATGTTGTCTTGGGCCACAATGCATTGGATTTTTCCTCTGTTCTGTGGTTTGGGGGCACCTTTCACTTGATTTTGATTTGCAGATCCAAAGTCTCACTTCTTCTGTTTGAATTTATGCTCAATCTTGGCAGCATACTGGTATGCCGTACCAAGCGAGGAGATGTCGAGGAACTCCATTTCCTCTTGAATGTATACATGCAGACAACTGCGGTACTTTAGCATGAAATTTTTCTCGGAATATTTGATACCCAACTTTGTACGTAGGGTATGGAATAGATTCGTCATCTCTTGCACATCCTGATCCATTGTATGTACTTGTCCTCATAGCTCCCCATGGGATAATATTATTCCTTGATGGCATCACGAAAATAATTCCAAGTGGGTACGACCGAGAACAGAGAGGGTTCCCCCTTGTCCTTTTTCTCACAGTAGGTTTCCCACCAGTCCTTTACATGGGGGGCGACTTTGAGGAGTGCAAAAATAATCTTATCCCAGTCGGAAAAGTCATGGACCGAGAAATATCCTTCAAATAGATTCAACCATCTATCTACAGTGTCTGCATATATTTTTTCATTAAATATGGGAATTTCAAAGTTTACTTGTACCTTAAAAGGGGTTGCGCCTCCAGAGTGGCTTTTGGATGCAGATGTGCCACCAATGGGTAGTCGTTGAAGTATCTGGGAAAAGTTATCCATCATCACGTTCCTTTGTTTTTCAAGGGCCTCCTCGAGCAATATTTTGATAGGATCTCATGCTCCCTCATATTTCTTTTCGTCCCCCATGGGTGGTCATTGGGGATTGTGAGGCTGATCTTGCAAAATTTCAACCAGATCGAGCCCTAACTCTTTATACCCCGACCTCGTTGGGGACATGCATAGAAGGATCGAGAAAGAGAAGACTTCTCTGATACCTATGATCTGAATTTATGCAGGAATGAAACATAATACACATATAACCATAAATACCAAGATGTAGCAGAAATAACACTTCATTTCATTAATATCAAAGAACTGAAATTTGTTTACAGACAGAATGGAAATAAACTAGCTAGGGCACTGGTAGCTTATCTTTGACATGAGATGTGGTGGATACAGGCCTTTTAACTCTATGTTAAAATGAGGCTTGAAGGCCTATATATTATTGAGAAATAATGGAAAACCCAAAACATCCAAAAATCTAACCCTAGGAGATGAAACACCAGACTATGGGCCCCGTCAGGGTAAATTGGTACATCAATTTCCCGGGGTCGTAACTTTGGCATATTATCTCTGTTTGACACACATGCTACATTTTTAGAAAGATCTATCCAAGGACTACAATTTCTGACAACAAATGTCGAGTTTGGAATAAAAAAAAATTTATCAGAGGTTTCATGCCCAAAAAACGTCGTTTAGGGCCTCAAAACGGCTCCGAAAGTTCAGGACCCGAAAAAATGCAAAAAATAGTAAATTTTGTTACAATTAAGGAAAATGAAAAACTGAAAGAAATAATGGTGGGGGTCCAAGTGGAATAGGTGGGTGGCCACCAATATCCACCTGGATCAATTCCTCCCCATTGAATTAATCATGCTAATTGAACAACTAATATGTTCTGTAAATAATCAACATGAAATAACCCATGCAACCATGGCACCCACAACCTCAAGGTCAGATAGGCAATTGCACTCACCCATCAATTCCAATTTCACCTCACATAATTATTACCAATTACTCTTAAGTAATTTTCTCTCTGTATATGAAGGCCAAGGTCTTTGCCCACATATGTGCTAGAGAACCCCTCACAATCCACAACCACACCCTCCTTGCAGACAGTGAGCGCTTTTGTCGAACCATGTATACCATTATAGTAAAGTGCATTGAGACTAGAGAACTAGATAGAGTAGAAAAGTGGATAACGAAGGCCATGGAAGAGAAGCAAAGGAGAATAGGAATGTAATACCCTTGCCTAATCCCTGTGTTGTACACATATTCCTGGGGATATTAAGGTTGGAGTGTCTCTGGAAGTATCCACATGATTAGGTCAGTGGACCGAATTATGAAATGTTAAGGTCACAATGCCTATGTAAAGTGCATGAGCACTTTGATATTAGGTTGGTCAGCCAAATATTACATTAAGAGGCATGCGTGCCCATGTAGTCATATTAGACATGTTAGATATGTTTTGGGGGGGAAAATGCTGAAATATTTTATGTCGGTTTTGGCTAAGTGGCCGAAGGGTTGACTTTGTAAATAAAATTTAATTATTCATATTATTAATAAAATAAGGTTGGTTATATAACCCACTCTACAAAAAAGAGTATAGGGGTTGCAACTCCAAAGAAAAAATAAATAGTTGGGATGTTGTGGTGAGAAAGTTCACCTAGGGCTCATGTGGCCTTCGAGGGTGCCACATGGTGAGGTAAAGCCATGTAGCTAAAAATAAGTGTAGGTGCCTATGAGAGTTATGATTCATTTATTTTTCCAATTAGTCATTCAGTTTGTGTGCCCGGTATCTGGGGAGTCTTAAGGGTTGGACTCTATAACTGGATGAGGTGTGGTTATCTAGTTAACCATTCGAATTGGATGCATCTCAGTATTAGATCTTGGTTCTTAGGCTGTGTGAGCCCTGGTGGCGCTAAGATCTTGGTGGATCTGATTATGGCTTGGTGGCCGTGGAGTTCTAATGGAGAGAAAAGGTGTGGTTATTAACTTAACTACATTGAATTAGATGCATTCTTTTTTGGATAGCCCGAGTGGCTTTGAGAGCTTGGTGGCTTCAATTATGACTTGGTGGCCATGGAGTTCTAGTGGGGAACTCATTTTGAAGATAGTCGGTGAGTACTAGGTTGGGCTTGGGCACCGGTTGTGGAGTTATTATAGTTTTTGTCATTTCGCACTTGGATGATATCATTTTGGCTAGTGATAACTCACCCTAGAAGGTTGGAATCATCGAGGGACTCATGTTGTGCCACTCGAGTGTCAGTTAGGGGGATGTGAGCTTGTGGCTGGAGACTAAGGCTACTAGGTTTGTTTCCATGGCCAAGGTTTTTTCGTTTTTTTTACAACTATTTCCTATTGAGTTGCAGTCCAAGCTTGGGGGTTACCTATGGTTGAGTTTAGGAACCACATAGTCTATGGCTCAAAGGAACGTGGAGCGCCCACAACTAGTTGAAACTTTTGATGAAAATAAGTGTTTCCTACTCCATGCTATATTGTGTGTGTATTTTGTATATGTTTATGGGTTTTTTATAACAAACCCTAAAATGGGAATTTGCATTATTTTGTGTGCCAAAAATTATAATTGTGTGATGTTTGGATGTAAACCCTAGCTAGGGTTTGGTATAATTATACTAATTATTTCCATTATTCATGCTTATGTATGGTGGTATATGGATGTGTATGGATATACCTATATGTGTTGTGTTTAATGATAATTGTTTTTAATGTTAAAACCCTAGTATTAGGGTTCTAACTAATTTGATGTTGATGAAAATTACTTTTTTTGTATTATTTAATTACATTTATACATGACGTATAAGTCTTACATGGCATGTAGTACTAATTTTCATAATAATTATATTTGTCAGCCATAGGATTAAATTTATGGCATATTTCAGTATATATGCTTCCAAAGTTAATTTAATTATATTTAAGCAGTAGTCGTTGGGTGATATTTCCCAGAAAGGAGTCATGGACATTAAAAAATGGTATTAGAGCCAAGGTACAACACTTCTCAATTGGGCTAAAATTACAGGTGATCCACCACGTGTTTAACAAAATTAGTAATGGTATAAATAATATAAATCTCCTTAATTTCTAGAGTAGATTCCATTGAAGGATATTTGGTAGAGTTTAAAGCGATTATAGGTCAGAGTTGATGGTTGTTAGGGCTTGATTGGGCCAAATGTGTAGCCAGATTGAAAAATTATATGTTTCTCACCAACTGTTTGATGAAAGTCTCGATGGTGAGAATAATGAATGTTATCCTCAAAATCAGGGGAAAGGTACCAAGAAAGGCTCACTGATGGTTAATTTGATTCAATTACAGGGTCAATTTTAGGAAATTGACTCATTTAAGCCTTGGAGGGATAAATATTAGGTGGAGGGCATCACTTCCATGGAAAAAAGGAGGTTTAATATTTGATATGCAAAGCTGGGTTACACTTTCGTGAGAAACGCGTCTGAAAATTTCACTCTCCCAATAGTTCTGCTGAACTTTGGAGGAAGTTTGGCTGAAATTTTAGAAAGTTTGGTTGAAATTTTGAAATTACTTCGGCCGAACTGTTTCTTTCGTTAACATTGATGACGTGGGTAACCAGTTTTTTGGCTAGAGATAGGAAAACCGACAATGAAAGTTCGGCTGAAATATTAGTTCAACCGAACTTTGTATAAAAGTTTGGCCGAAATATTTTGTTATAAATATAGCGGCCCCCAGACCGCAAGAAGTTTTCGTTGATTTTTGTGTTGCGTTACGGTTGGGAGCTCTGCGATTTTTCTGACTGTTGAGAGTGTTGCGATTTTTTCTATTTAGGTGTGTTGCAATGGAACTAGTAGGGACCAACAAGGGAGCAAGAAAAGGTGCGAAGGTAAATGAGCTGATCCTGTTTTTCTTATTTGTTTTTATTTTTCTTTAATTTTTTTTTCCTGTTTTAATCTTAATTTCATGTTTTGTTGTGTTTTCAGGATTTGTGTAGGGTATGCTCTGCGTCCTCGACGTGCTCATTCTGCATCCTTGTCGTCTGCTCGCCCTCCTCGGCGTGCTATGTCTCCTCGTCTCAGTTCCAGGTGCTTTGTCTCCTCGCCTCAGTTTAAAGTTCACCCATATTTATAAATATATACAAATTTAAGATATATAAACAAATTTTAAATGAGATTGTAAAAGCGATAATTTCCGAAGTTTATGATAATTAGTTTTTAGGATGGTAATGTTATTTATTTATTTTTACATTATTTAAGATGGAAAGAAAATTTTGGTTTTCCAACACTGATATATTTTTATTTATAAAGTATGCATTGATATAGTTTTCTTTATAAAGTATGCACTGATATATTTTTGGATCGACCAGACAACCCCAATCAGGTTCCTGCCCTTTACCAAACAACTTTGAATTCTGCCTAAACTTCCTCCTTCCCTCCGACCCACGTTTGACCAGAAACACCTCTAGTTCGATCTATGGCGTGTTTCAATAGCCTCTGAATTGATTCCGGCCACAGCCAAGGTGCGAAGCAAGCAAGCCCAATACCCCTAACCAAATAGCTCCGCCTTTCCCGAATGGGAGTGCTGCTCCTTCCTTTGTAGCCCTAGCTGACTATGCCTTAGCCTCTACCGATGACTATACCTTTTCCTGTGTTACCAATGCCGGTGGTGTACGCTACTGATCCTATTGGTGCTACTTATACTCCTTAGTCCAATTAGTAAACTACTGCTCGCCTACTCACTCAGAGAAAAACTCATTGATCGTTAAAGTGAGAAATTTTTCGTTCATTTATACAACATTAGTCCCACTGTTCCTACCAAATTATTAGTGGCTGAGTAGTATAATAATATCTACGCCGCAACCCAAAACTGGGTGCCAGAAATCCTACTTCTGGAATTGGTAGGTTACCGAGTTATTAGAATAAGTGGTGTTTTCCATAGTTTTCCCATGATTTTGTGGCTGGAAATATTTCTTTTATTCATAGTATTGATGAGGAAGACCCCTCCTCTCATTCTCTCTCTCCACTTCTAGTAGGGCTTTCGTTCTCTTCCTAATCTCGAACAACTTACCTTGACTTTGCTAGTGCTGGATCAACTACCTATGGCTTCACTTATAGAGAATAACCGATCTTTTACAACCACCTACTCAGAGAAATTACCTTTATTATATGAGTTACCCCCCATTATTTTGTCTGAATACATTTCACTCTTTTTACACAACCCACTGGGTGCTTTCACCCGAACACTTAGACCGCCGTCGGGATAAGCCCGGTATAAAACCATAGGCTTACCCTGGTTATTGAATTTTCTTATCGTTTACATTTGCTTACATACTTTACCCTATGCCTTCTCTTATAATCCTGGCATTGGCCCAGATGCTTGCTTTGATGAATGTATTCCCTATCTTATAGGTGGGGGGTGTTTCCATTGCTGATGTTCTGTTCAAGATATTGCTAAGGATACTTTTGCTACTTATTATGGATCAATAGATTCAACTTCCTCTATTGCTGGCTTTGACTTTGCAGGATCATTCACTGACTCTTTACATGTTAACTCACTTTCGAATTGGCTCTGCCTTTCCTTCCTTTTACCTGTATATTTATAATCCTGGCATTGGCCCAGATGCTTGCTTTAATGACTGTATTACCTATCCTATAGGTGGGGGGTGCTTCCATTGCTGATGTTCTGTTCAAGTTGGTGCTAACGATACTTTTTCTACTTATTATGGATCAATAGCTTCAACTGTCTCTGTTGCTGGCTCTGACTTTGCGGGATCATTCATTGAATCTTTACAGGTTAACTCACTTTCGAATTGGCTATGCCTTTCCTTCCTTTTACCTATATATAAGTTATATACAGGTAACTCTAATCCCTTGATGATTACCGTAGGAGGTAGGGGGATGGAGATGTGGTCACCGATCCCATCCCTCGAACCTATGGTTAAGAACTAATCGAGACTGGTGCATACTCATGTTAATTAATCTCTGTGAAATGTGGCTTTGTGTGTCTATATTTACATAATTTTGTATTAGAAAACATTTTCTTTTCAATTAAATAAATGCATTTGGAGTATCTCTCAAGTCTATATAATATTTTGGATTGAGCCTGAGTGTAATATACCACGAAACCTCCTTGGTATTTTACAACAAATCAACTTGGTGCATAGTCATGTTGATTAATCTATGTGAAATGTGGCTCTCTGTCTGTCTGTTGAAGCTCTGTTAATCTCTTGGTACATAGTCATGTTATTTAATCTCTGTGAAATGTGGATTTTTCTATCTGTCTGTATTTACATAATTTTGTATCCGAAAACAATGATTTTTTTTTCAATTAAAGAAATGCATTTGGAGTAGCTCTCAAGTCTATAAAATTTTTCGGATTGAGCCAAAGTGTAATATACCATGGAACCTGCTTTGTCTTGTATAAAAAATCACCTTGGTGCATAGTCTTGTTGATTAATCTCTCTGTGAAATGTGGCTATGTCCGTCTGTATGTATTTACATAATTTTGTATCAGAAACAATGATTTTTTTTTTCAATTAAAGATATGCATTTGGAGTAGCTCTCAAGTCTATATAATTTTTTGGATTGAGCCAGAGTGTAATATACACAAGAGAGCTAATACTTGGTCAAGAAATGAAATGATATCTCTTTATATTTTGTAGAGTTGAATGTGCTCTCTACTTAATATAATTTCTCTTGCTCACTCACGGACCTCTAAATTTTAACCATTTGTGAAAGTAAACGAGAGAATATGATTCCAAGTACCAAATAAGAAAACATTTGAGAGGCTACATGATCTTGATATTGACACCAAATTAGACCAGATGCATTTCATAAGTGACAAGAAGGGTGTACTATACATAACAGAGCTAATACCCGGCCAAGGAAAGAAATGATATCTTTTTGTATTTTACAGAGTTGAATATGCTATTCGCTTAATACCATTGAAAGAAATGATATCTTTTTATATTTTACAGAGTTGAATATGCTATTTGCTTAATCTCATTTTTCATGGTCACTCATGCACCTCTAAATTTTAACACCATGTGAAAGAACATTGGAGAATATAAAAAACCAAACAACAAAATCACCATCCATCCGAAATTATTTCCTAAATTACCATTCATTTTCAAAATCCATTTGAAATTAGCGATATAATTTTATGTTTTTCACAGTTGAATGTGCTCTCTGCTTAATATATTTTTTCATGCTCACTCATGGACATCTAAATTTTAATCATCTCTGAAAGTAAACCGGAGAATATGATTCCAAGTACCAACTAAAAAAACATTTAAGAGGCTTCATGATCTTGATATTGACACCAAATTAGACTAGATATGTTTCATAAGTGACAAGAAGAGTGTACTATACATAAAAGAGATAATACCTGGCCAAGGAAAGAAATGATATGTTTTTATATTTTGCAGGGTTGAATATGATATCCACTTATTATCATTTTTCACGCTCACTCATGCACCTCTAAATTTTAACACCATGTGAAAGAACACTAGAGAATATAAAAAACCAACCAAAAAAATCACCATCCATCCGAAATTATTTCCTAAATTACCATTCATTTTCAAAATCCATTTGAAATTAGAGATATCTTTTTATATTTTTCAGAGTTGAATGTGCTCTCTTCTTAATCTAATTTTTCATGCTCACTCATGGACCTCTAAATTTTAACCATCTCTGAATGGGAACTAGAGAATATGATTCCAAGTACCAACTAAGAAAACATTTGAGAGGCTACATGATCTTGATATTGGCACCAAATTAGACCAGATGTGTTTCATAAGTGACAAGAAGAGTGTACTATACATAAAGAGGTAATACTTGGCCAAGGAAAGAAATGATACCATTTTATATTTTGCAGACTTGAATATATGCTATTCGCTTAATCTCATTTTTCATGGTCACTCATGCACCTCTAAATTTTAACACCATGTGAAAGAACACTGGAGAATATAAAAAACCAAACAACAAAATCACCATCCATCCGAAATTAATGCCTAAATTACCATTCCTTCTCAAAATCCATTTGAAATTAGTGATATATTTTTATATTTTTTAGAGTTGAATGTGCTCTCCGCTTAATCTAATTTTTCATGCTCACTCATGGACCTCTAAATTTTAATCATCTCTGAAAGTAAACTAGAGAATATTATTCCAAGTACCAACTAAAAAACATTTGAGAGGCTACATGATCTTGATATTGACACCAAATTAGACAAGATACGTTTCATAAGTGACAAGAAGAGTGTACTATACATAACAAAGCTAATACCTTGCCAAGGAAAGAAATGATATATTTTTATATTTCGGAGAGTTGAATATGCTATCTACTTAATCTCGTTTTTCATGCTCAATCATGCAACTCTAATTTTTAGCACCATGTGAAATAAAATTGGATAATCTAAAAAACCAAACAAGAAAATAACCATCCATCCGAAATTACTGCCTAAATTACCATTCCTTATCAAAATCCATTTGAAATTAGCGATACCTTTTTATATTTTGCAGAGTTGAATGTGCTCTCTGCTTAATCTAATTTTTCACGCCCACTCATGGACCTCTAAACTTTAACCATCTCTAAAAGTAAACCAAATAATATGATTCCAAGTACCAACTAAAAAAACATTTGAGAGGCTACATGATCTTGATATCGACACCAAATTAGACTAGATATGTTTCATAAGTGACAAGAAGACTGTAGTATACATAATAGAGCTAATACCTCACCAAGGAAAGAAATGATATATTTTTATATTTGGCATAGTTGAATATATGCTATCCGCTTAATCTCATTTTTCATTTTCACTCATGCACATATCAATTTTAACACCATGTGAAAGAACATTGGAGAATATAAAAAACCAAATAAAAAAATCACCATCCATTTGAAATTATTGCCTAAATTACCATTCATTTTCAAAAATCCATTTGAAACTAGCATTTTTTCTCAAACTCAACAAAGTTATGATCAATATATAAAATTAATTGTCAAAATTGACAGATTTATGTTTCAATATATGAAATGTATGACACATTCTATAGGACTTTGATAACAATTTGGCGGTGTACTTTTCAAATTTGAGACGTATGGAGACTAAACCTCTCCACCTAAAAATTAGACCAACTACAGGATGTTAGTAGGTTTGAACTCTGAATTTCCTAGCAGTCAAGTTGGTTATAGATGCAGTATGTCTTTGGGCTAGTTATAAAATATTTAGTTAAATGTGTCTATAATCTCATAGGGGTCCACTATCATCTAACCAACCATAATGGCTAGGATGTGTTGTTACTCATTTAGCCCATGTCCTTTTTAACAAGGATGATTTCAAAATCACATGTCTATCACCTTTAAAAAACTTATATAGCTAAATGTAGGGATGGTCCTAGTGTTTTTGGAAACCATGTACATGCCATTTCTCCCATAAACTTTAAGGCATTTTCTAGTGTTTTTGGAAACCATGTACATATCATTTCTCCCATAAAATTTAAAGAATTTGCTGGTGTTTTAGGAAATCATGTACACGTCATTTCTTCCATAAACTATGGCATTTGAAATAAATGTTCATTTGATATTTTATTGCGGTCCTATATTTTTTGGCAACCGTACGTGTCATTTCTCCCATAAAATTTAAGGCATTTGCAATAAATGTTCATTTAATATATTTTATTGAATTTGTTTTTTTTTTCAGGGATAAAAAATCCCACTAAACATGGTTGAAAAATAGACATTATGCATAGATGTTTCTTGTTATCCCAATCTAGGGAAAGCAATGATTACATATGTGCTATGCAATATTGTGACTGAAAAATTCGTTCAAAGGAAAATGAATACATCTTGAAGAACAACAAATAATGAAGCATATTATATTGCATTGATAGAAGGCTTGGGAACAACTAAGGAGTATGGATCAAATGGAATTCTAGTTTTCACCAATTCTGAACTTGTGTGCAACCAGATGAAAGGCGTGTACCAAGTTAAAAAACAGAGGCTAAAACAACTGCATGGAAAAGCAAACAATATTGTTAGACAATTTCAATCATTTAGTATAAGACATTGTGCAAATGTTAATAAGATGTTTGGTGATCTATTGTATGGGGAAATTCCAATTCAAGATTCATCTCTCAAAGATGAATTAGTGTTGAGACACTCTCCTTCAAAATTTATTTATGATTCATCTTTCAAAGATGAATTACTGTTGAAACACTCTCCTTCAAAATTTATTGATGTACATTGTAACATATATTTGATATGTGTGTGTTTTTTACTTATAAATGTGTCATTTTTAATGACCATGTGTTCTTTTCAATTATATACCAATTGTGCTCCCACCATGTAAGCACAACTTGGTGAAATTCATTATTTATAAAATTAAAATGTGCGGGAATTCAAAAAAAAATTGTTTAAAGTGAGTTTTACACATCAATTTGTGCTTTGAAAGTTTTGTTTTTACATATTTGTGTTTGTGCTAAACATTTGTGTACTAAATTACATAATTTTTTTGAATTCTTTTGAATTTATTTTAAATAGTAATTTTAAAAATAATTGTAAATGTCTACTGTAGATATCCATATATATATCATGGAGGAAGATCATTTGGCATGTGATTCTTCGAGGCGAACATCAATAGAATCCCATGCCTCTATGATAGAGGGGGATCATGGATCGGGGGATGTTTATGGTATTTATATTAAATGTGCATGTTTTTAAATGAAATTTGAATATATAATATTATCCCCATACATATGTGTATACATGTGGAATTTATTTTTGATTGAATATATATAATTTCATCCCCATGTACGTACATGTATACATATGGAATTGATTTTTTATCAATTTTGTTCGTTAAATTAATTTTTAATAAATTTCATTTTTTAGGAGTTCAGAGGAAAAGTGTATATACTCAATCAATGGAGCCTGGCCATGGTTCACACAGTCTAATCAATCATATGTATGTATTTATATGTATGTATGTATTTTTGAATTGATTATAAATTCATATTTTTTATGAAGCTCCCCTCTCTTCGCGTGAGGGTGGTGGTGGTACACATTCCCTTAGTGTCCAATCAATAGGTGGTGGCCAATTGCGTGAGGGTGGTTGTACGCATTCCCCCAGTGGCCAATCAATGGGTGGTCATGTTGGTTCTCAACCAATGGGTGGTGGCCAATCAATGGGTGGTCATGCTGGTTCTCAACCATCTCAGAGTGGGTATGATACTAACCAGCCATCTCAAGGTGGCCATCAATCTGAATATTATTTTCATTCAATTATTAATTTGTTAAATTATTTATATAATTTTTTTATGGTTAAAAATCAAATTTGTACAAATTTGTTCACATGTTTTTTTATTTATACATAATTTTATATTTTGATGTAGAGGGTGAAAATGTTGCTCGAAAAAGACGTAGGCCAGACCGCGTTATTCAAGAAGAAGGCTTTACACCAACCACGACTTATCCTTTAGAAATTTCTTATTTACCTTGGGAAACAAGCATCCAACAATGCACATTACAAAGGTGTGAACATCTTTATTCAAAATTGAAGAAAGATCTTATGTCTTTGAAACTCCCTATTGAGAGTCGAGAAAGCTTAGAAATAGTTACGCACTCTTTAAGCACACATGTAGATGTTTACAAAAATGTTGGGCCAAACACTGATACTTTTGTAGAAGTGATGAAGAAAAGAAAGAAAACAGTGATGGGTCCTGATACATGGGACGATGTTAAAAACAGAGTTACAAAAGAAATGGAAAAATCTATGTTTAATTTCAAAGAAGGGTCGAAAAGAAAGATGCTAATGGTGCAATATTTCAAACACCCTGATATAGCTTTCCATTTTTATGATAGGCACCTTGTTTCCTATGGAAGACTACCATGGAATGACAAGGTTCCTCTTTATTTTGAAAAATTATTTATGCAGAAATTTTTTTTAGAATGAATCCCAATTATAATGACCTTCCCTCTAAATTTTTTGGTCCTGGGATAGGTCAATTATGTGACTATAGGGGTGCTAAGCGTGATACTAAGTTGCCTCACCCCGAGCCACCATTGTTAAGCCGACCTCTTCGTGTGGAAACTTTGTGGTCATAGATGGATGCCACTTCCCAAATTAGTCGAGATGCATGGGATGCCATCATAGACAATGTTCAGATTGGACTTGGTGGAATTGATATTGATCTGAACCGACAAATAACATGAGAGAATGCACGTGCTAATTTTGTGTATAGTACATATGATGAGATATACAACATCAGTATTGAAGATCTTAGAACATATGCAAAACATTGTCGCAATGGTTGGTAGGACTTAATTATTCGTGAGAAAGAGGGCATGGGATCCGTATGTGTTAATGGTCAGGGTGAATATTTTAATGTAATTTGTAATTATATATACATGTTTATTTTTATATGTTAATCTAACAAAAATGTATCATATGTTCACCATTTGCAGTTAACAAGCTTGATTAATGAAAATTTTGATAATATCACGGTCGATGGTTCAGGTTCTCGCAATCAAAATGGTTCTCACAATCAAGATGATATGTTGGGAAATGTTAGTGTTTTTTAAGTGTCCATGATGTTGATGTACAATTATTATTCTATTATTATATTGGTATCATGATGACATATTTTTAAAATTGTGTGCACATGTATGTAGATAATTAAATGTTAACATATTTTGATTTCGTCCGATGTTTTCGCAATGGAGCCACTGTCTTCTTCCCTGTTATGAGATGTGCCAAATCCACCATCAAAAGTATTCAATTTTTCACTTATGTTTAAGTTATAAATTGAAGTGAAAGTTTCATTAAAAAATGAGATTTAGAGCTCGAGTTATTTTACAGTTTTAAATTTTTTGAATTTTAGGTTTTTGGAGATGATTTTCGTTCGGAACCACCCTCTTCTTCCCTGTTAGGAGATGTGCCAAATCCATCGTCACAAATATTCAATTTTTCACTTATGTTTAAGTTATAAATTAAAGTGAAAGTTTCATTAAAAAATGAGATCTCGATCTTGAGTTATTTTACAGTTTTAAATTTTTTGAATTTTAGGTTTGTGGAGATGATTTCCGTTTCTCCAAGGACTTTAGCGATGGAGTGTATGATGGATATAGGAACATCCAAACAATTTTAACAAGAATTTGACTAATTTTTTTGCATTAGTTTATATATATATATATATATATATATATATATATATATATATATGTACTTGTACATGTATATATTATAGTTTATTGTGGAGGATACATTGATGGACGACCAACACGGGACAATGGAAGGGGAAATACATGAGGTATTGCATGATTTTTTTTTTCATTTTGTTTTTTTATGAAGTTCTACACTCTCATTCTATTTTAAAACATTAAATTTTAATGTTTACACATTGTGCATGTTCCCCATTCTTCAGATGATATTACAAGGAGGCTTAAGAGGCTGCTAGAAAATACACTGCAGCCAAATTCTCTATTTGATTGATGCATGTGTAACATTTTATTTGATAGATAATCATATTTACTTTTCTATATAACTTGATACTTGTAACACTATACATTGTTATATTTACTTTTATTGTTCATGATATAAATTTTGGACATATTTTACATTTTGGATAGTTGTTACATTTGGCATGTGATCACATGTTGTTATATAATGTTAACTTAGATGATCTTTGATTATGTTTTGTTCTTAAAACTTGTTGTTTTGTCACTTGTTATTTAAAATGAATCTAGATTGAAATTGAAAATTACAAAACACATGTGGTACATGTTACACATTTGAACATGTGTGAATTTTATATAATTAGGATGTCTATTAAAGGTGATATTTAGGTACATTTTGCATGATCATTTGTCTTTTAAAACAATCATAGATGGTTTTACATATTTAATTTCATGAATATGTAACAATGATTGAAGTACATTTTCATTTAGTTGTTACATTTTCCATACATGATCACATGTTGTTATAATGAACTAACTTAGATGATCTTAGATTATATGTTTTTTTTTAAACTCAATTTGTTTTGTTATTTTTATTTAAAATGAGTCTAGATTGAAATTTTAAATTACAAAACACATGTGGTACATGTTATGCATTCAGACATGTGCGAATGTTATATAATTAGGATGTCTATTAAATGTGATATTTAGGTACATTTTTCATGATAGTGTGTCATTTAAAACAATCATAGATGGTTTTACATTTTTAAGTTAATTAATATATGTAAAAATGATTGAAGTACATTTGCATTTATTTGTTATATTTTGCATACATGATCACATGTTGCTATAATGTTTGCTTAGATGATCTTAGATTATGTTTTGTTTTTAAATCTCAAGTTGTTTTGTCACTTGTTATTTAAAATGAATCTAGATTGAAATTTCAAATTACAAAACAAATGTGGTACATGTCATGCACTTGAACATGTGTGAATGATATATAATTAGGTGTAGATGTCTATTAAAGGTGATATTTAGGTACATTTTGCATGATCATGTGTTATTTAAAACAATCATGTATCTACGGTTTTACATATTTAAGTTCATGAATATATGTAACAATGAATGAAGTGTGTTTGCATTTAATTGCTACATTTTTCATGTACATGATGACATGTTGTTATAATGTTAACTTAGATTAAATGTTTTGTTTTTAAATCTCAAGTTGTTGCCATTTTTTATTTAAAATGAATCTAGATTGAAATTGCAAATTACAAAACACGTGGTACATGTGTTAAATGCATTTGAACATGTATGAATGTTATATAATTAGGACATAAATCTATTAAAAGTGATATTTAGGTGTACACTTTGTACATGATCATGTGTCATTTAAAGCAATTATAGATGGTTAAATACATATTTAAGTTCATGAATATGTAACAATGATTGAAGTACATAAATGCATTTAGTTACATTACATTTTGAATATATGATGACTTGTTATAATTTTAACTTAGATTCAATCTTAGATTAAATGTTTTATTTTTTAAGCTCAAGTTGTTTTGTCATTTTTTATTTAAAATGAATCTAGATTGAAATTGCAAATTACAAAACACATGTGGTACATGTTAAATGCATTTGAACATGCATGAATGTTATATAATTAGGACATGCATTTATTAAAGGTGTTGGAGAAAGGTCCCTTAAGTCCGAGCTTTGAAGACCATTTTGATATATTTTTGTAATATATTCTGTAAGTTTAGTCGTGCGCAGCACAAGTCAAGGGGCTTTGGGGCGGGTCAAAGTCCCTCATGAGTTGTAATGGGTAAAAAGGGTAGAACAAGGGGCCACAAACCACAATTTTCTGACCCTAGATTAGCGTAGGCTAAAAGTATAAATAGGAGTGTAGATCGAGTCGAAGAAGTCAGTTTTTGGATAAGTTTTGAACGATTGATGATAGATCTGGCTACGTTGTCATATTTTGTGTGGATTTTTCTGGCTGAAAGGCTCCTGCTGGCTGTGTGCATAGAGACCTTAGTCCTGTTGTGTTTAGACCCCACTAGCTGTGTGTGCAGGTAAACTGAAGGGTTTTGTATGAAGGATCTGAACTGTTATGAATAAAGAACTGTTGTTGCTGATATATGAGTCTGAAATGCATTTGCTATTTATGTTATGATTGCTTCTACATATTATTTCCAATTCCTATATTTTCGGTGTTTAGATCACTTGCACAATTGCTTATGGTTTTAGATGAATGGTTAATGAATATATCTAACGCTATTAAGTGTTAATACCATCTGTTAAGGGATATTGCATGGATTAGGGACTCTGTTTTAGCTTGTGCACCATATATTCTGCATAATTGACCTAAATCTGTCTGTTAAGGGTTTCCTGGTTAGGGCTTATGTGTAGAGGTCCGTTCATGGTTGTTTTGGGTCTAAGGGCACCCACATCATTTAAATCTCTCTCAGGGTGTGGAAACCCGGTTCTAGCACCCCCCCCCATACTACTTCAGGTGAGACTTTGACTTGTGCAAGCAGGTCACTGCCAAAAGGGCCAATAGTAAGAGGGTTTTGTTGGTTAAACTCAACTCCGAACCTGGGTTAGGACCCCTCAAGCCAAGAAATGTTTCAATTTCTGGGACTAGGATCATTTTGAGAGAGGTTGGGTGATGTGGAAAGGTCAGTGGCAGCCATTAAAGCCTAAACTAGAGGACTGATTTGAAAAACAAATTCAGGAATTTTCCCTAAAAGAAAATAGAAGTAAGAAGCTATCCACTAAAGAGTGGAGGAAAAAGTATATTTTCAAAGAAGTGCATGAGATCTTCTTCGTGACCTTTGAGCATGAATTGCAGGAGTGGTTTTCAAGATTAGCGGAATTCCAAACCTGTTGGAAGGACGATCAGGTCACGCATTGGACCCCTGAATTGATCCAATAGTTGGAAATGACCGATAACCCCATTACCCGAACTGTAGATCACTGGGTTGACAACAACTTGGGAAGTTTTGTGACATAATTTGTAGTAGATCAGTTTGTTTCATACTCTGAAGCTGAAAGGAGATTTTTCAAGGGACTGAGAGGTAAATTATTACGAACTTTGCCCCTGTTGATTAAGATGCTATTGTGTGAAAAAGGTATTTTGTGCAACCACACCGAGTGAATGACCCCCGATCAGATCGAAAGCACTACGCGCAATGGAAAATAGTATCAGGTCAATCACAAAGGGGACATATTTGTATACATTCCTCTGAGAAAATCACCCAATATAGAAGGAAGCGAGGCTATGAATGCTGAAGTTAGCCCTCTTGCTATGCCACCATCAAACTTGCATAGGGGTAATACTTATCCTACCCCACCACCCCCACTTGCGGAAGATATGGCAACACATATGAAGCTACCCACCTTTAAGGGCACTGGGGATGAACATATGGATCGATTTTTGTTTGTGGTGATTGCGGTGTGGGCTGCGCGAAATGTTAATACCGATGTGATCAAAAGAGCGTAGTTGGATATGGAATTTGAAGGTCACGATTTAGATTGGTTCATGGGATACCTTGCTCAAAACGTAGATCCAAATATTCAATAGATTAAGGATGCCTTGAAGCAGCAGTTGTAGAAGCCAAAGTCCTATTATCAGTGCATAATAGAACTAAAATATTTTAACCAAGGGCCAAAGGAATCAGTTTGGGAAGTTGACCAACGACTGAAGAAAATCATCAACGACGGAGGATTTTTTTACGATGATAAGCAGCATAAGGAATGGTTCATTGCCATGCTCTTGCCACATCTGCATGGGCCTATGGGTCAGTAGAAGATTGACTCTCAGGAAGAAGCCCTGGAGATTTCCATGAAACTAGAAGTTGCGCCTAGAGACGATGCTCAAATTGGAGCGCTGCAAATTCAAAGCCAATTAGAAGATATGCACTTGGAAATTCAGAATTTACGCAGAGACCAAGGTAAAGAAGTTAGTGCATACGTCTGGTGCATACGCTGCAAGGCTGCTGGCCACACCAAAGATTAGTGCCGTCTATTTTCAGATTATTTGCAAGCTGGGGGACCAAACCCATTGCGCCCTAGGGATGCTGCTGGGCCTAGTACCCCCACACTATGGTGCATTGATTGTAGGGTGGCTAGACGACACATTACAGACCACTACTTGCAGTTAGGAGCCTATGTGCCAAAATTGAAGCAATAATGGTGCATATTCTTCTCTTCAGTTGGTCACGATGAGCACCACTGCCAAATGCTTAACCTAATGATCGAAAATGAAAACCTTTATAGGGTGCAAGTTGAACCTTCATCGCCAATATCTCCCTCTGGACGATGAGGATCCTCAGTAAGAGGACGGGGAGGGGGGAGAGGTGGAGGCGCGGGTCGAGGGAGAGGGAAATTAATTTTCTATAATTGTGGTGACACTGGACACTATTCACGTGACTACCCGAACCCTGCATGACAATCCTGCAGGTATTGTACGAAATTTCATCATGTAATTGAATATTTTCTTGTGTTAATAACTAAAATATAGGAAAAGTGGCATGCGCCTACGCAAAAAATCCAAATGGTTAAAGTTGAACTGCACGACGACGGTGCAAGTGTAAATGTAATTACACCAGTGGTGTTGCCACCAGAGGAAATGAGGAAAAGGCTGCCACAGATCCACTGATCAGAAAGGTGTCTGACAAGAAGGAAGGAATCAACCTGCAGAAAGAAGAAGAGATTTTCATTGAAGCCAGGAAGGATTTTGTTGCTACAGGAGCGTCCACTTCAAGGGCTACCATGGAACCAAACACTGATGATGAAGTTAAACCATTCTTACAAGCCTCCATTAAGCTACTGCGTAATTAGAAGGCGATAGATAATCTCCAGGCCCTGATAGACAGCTCCTTGGAGAAAGATGTGCCTCGAGCAGAGACCAAGGCCATGAACAAGATTTATAAGCACAAGAAGAGAACTAATCGGGAGATGCGTATGACTGTGCAGATTGGAGAGTATGATATGGATCAAGTCATCTTGGATTTGGGGTCTCATGAAAATGCCTTACCTAAGAAGACTTGACAAAAGATGGGAGAACCAAATTTGGAATGGTCCACCATTCAGCTACTCATGGCTAATCAACAAAAGATCATTCCAATTGGGAGGCTTCCACAAGTCGTGGTAGACATTGCTGGAGTGAAGGTATGCGTGGATTTCGAAGTAATACAAGTTGTGGATGATGTAGACCCATACCCTGCTCTATTAGGATTGGATTAGGCCATTGATATGGGAGAACTCATCAACCTGAAGAATAGAAACATGATCTTTGAGAATGATGGTACACAGGCGATAGTCCCACTGGGCCCAGAAGAAGCGGAACAATATACAGAACCAGTACGCGAAGGGGATGATGTAGACCATATTTACAAGCTGATTGTGCAAGAGGAAGATTGGATCAACCCTACAACTGATGGCATGTTGATTTGGGAGAAGGATAGCTCATGTTTCTCAGATTCTGATGGGGAGATGGATAACTAACAGATCGGTTGCACGATGTATCTACGCTGCGCTGCCTCAAGATCACAAAGAAATTCCGGTGCATCTCCTTAGAGGTAAGGGAACTACCCTATTTTGATGGTTCTAGTAGTGTCAAATAATTTCCGGTAGCATTGGAAAAGGTCGTCCCAGAGGAACAAAGGTTTTGGGCGCTTGATTTGGCTATGCGCGCATTGGTGGGAGATGCACAAGGGTGCTTTCCAGGACTAGGAAGAATGTAGAAAAATGATGACACTGCGATTTGAACCTCCAACCACCCCACCAATTAAGATTTTCTATGGTCAGGGAGATCCGCACAAGCACCTAGCCATGTGGATGGAGGCATGGGATGAAAAGACCTGGAATGAGTGGGTTCATAGGTTCATTCATTTGTTGGGGCCGGTACCCACCACCTAGTATCTAGAAGGTGAGCTACACCGAGGCACTCGCCACTGGATTACAATGATTGAGGATTTGTTGGTGACCTTTAACTTGGTTGGGGGCTCGAAGAAATTGGATGAAGCCCTGTAGGACATAAATGCCCTTGTCTTTGACAAATCTCGACCCTGAAAGGAATGTGTTGTGTTGGCCTAGGATGTGCAATGCAAGACATCGTCAACTGCAAGAACATTTTAATAGAGGATAATTAAGATGACGCCAGGAATGTTAACATCCCTAAATTTGAAGGAAAGCGCGCAGTTGTAGGGCCCGCATTAGGGATGGTGGATGTCACTAAACCTCTAAAATTTGAGGAATTCAACATTGGGACGGAAGAGCAGCCCAAGTTGGACAAAATTTGGGATTACTGGGATGATGATACAGTAGGAAATATTGTGGAGCTACTAACAGAGTATCAGGATATGTTTCCTACGAAGTTCTCTGAGCTCAAGGGAATTGTAGGGGACCTGGGTGTTATGAAGATTACATTGAAACCAAATGTGTGCCCTGTCAAGCAACATCCATACCAATTGAATCCCAAATATAAGTAGAAAGTAAAGGAGGAATTAGAAAATATGGTGGTTGCGTGCATCATTGAGCCTGTAGAACTGTCTAATTGGGTAACCCTAATGGTGGTTTAGGAGAAAAATACCAAAGGATAGATAAGGATTTTTGTAGATATGCACAATCTGAATGATGCCTGTGTGCATGACCCCTGCCCTACTTCGTTTTCTGATGAAATCCTGGATAATGTAGGAGGACAAGAATCTTACTCATTTACTAATGGATTTTCAGGGTATCATCAGATCATAATTGCGCTTGAAGACCACAGCAAGACCACCTTCGCCACTGAATGGGGGTCTTTCCAATATACTGTCATGCCTTTCGGATTGAAAAATGCACTTGCAATCTTCTTGCATGTGGTCGTGGCTATGTTCAAGGAATTCATGCATAAATTCTTTGAGGTATATTTTGATGACTGGAAAATGTTTGGATTGGTAAAGAAACATGTGTTTAACCTGCGCATGACGCGTGACACTTGTAGGAAGCACTAGATATCTCTCAACCTGAAGAAATGTATATTTTGCGTGACTTTTGGAGTTTTTCTAGGGCATATAGTATGTCAGCAAGGATTGATGGTTGACCCAACCAAGTTCACAGTTATTATCAACTTAGAAGTTCCTACCTACTAATGCAAAACAGTTGTGCTCCATCCTAGGGCACACTGGTTATTACAGGAAATTTATCAAAGGGTATGCTCTGATCATTGTGCTGATGGAGAATTTTCTAAAGAAAGATGTATCATTTTTATGGGATGAATAATGTCAGAAGAGCTTTGAGTTGCTAAAGGAGAAAATGGTCACTGCACCTATCTTGATATTCCCAGACTGTTCTAATTTTTTTCATGTGCATGTGGATGCATATGGTATAACACTTGGGGCTGTTTTAGCGTAGCCGGGAGAAGGAGATATTGATCACCCTGTTGCTTTTGCCAGTAGGAAGCTCTCCAGTGCAGAGCGCAACTACTCAACTACATAAAGGGAAGGATTGGCCATGGTGAATGCTCTACAAAACTACAGGCACTATTTTCTAAGAGGGAATTTCAAAATGTTCACTAACCATTATGATTTAAAATACCTAGTCAATACGCCTATGTTGGGGGGGAAGATCTGTAGATGGTTGCTTCTCTTTCAGGAGGATGAATTTGAAATTATTGTGAAGCCTGGAAGACTAAATTTCAAACCTGATCATTTGTTAGGAATCGAAAATGGGGAAGAAAAAACCAGTCTGGAGGAGGGGTTACCCGATGCACAAATATTTTCTATCAAGGACACTTTACAAGCGAGCATGGATCAAGCGAGGCTGGTACAAGCGAGCATGCCAACAACCACGATCATCACAGCGTCTGAGAGAAGAATCTTCCCCTTCCCAGGTGCAGCCATGACCCTGGAACAACCCAAGATGTGTGCGCAGGTGAAAACCTGCCCTCAGGTCCACATTGACCTCCTGAAGCTGCCCAATGGAAATCTACATGCTCTCCATATCATTATTTCTGTCAAGATGCAGATAAGGGAGGTGCGCACAAAACATCAGCTAAATGAAGTCGAGCAAACTACAGCAAAAGAAACAACAGAATCCATCTAGGAATAGATAGTGTAGCAAGCAGTCGTGCCCCAGCACGCAGAATTGGAAAACCTCATTGAAAGATTGTGCGTCGAAATTCCAGAGGTGGTCATCCCAGCATTTGCAGCACCGCAAGTGAATATTGAAAGCCTGGTTTCCGCGCTGAAGGCTTCCAAATTAGAGATCGAGATGGTGAGGGTGGTTTTTGAGTAGCATATTGCTGCATTATAGGTTAAGTTGCAGCTTGAGACCCCTCCGGAGGTGTGTGCGCAACGAGCTGCCCTAGTTAAAACCACATTTGCAAGTATCTCCGCCAATGTTGACAAGGGCTCAGAACTTCTGGAGATCGCCATGGGATTGTGGACCTCTGTGAAAACAGATCCACTTTTCAAAAAGATTACCTAGGAGTTGTGTGCCAAAGAGCAGCAATTTGATGATCTATAGGAGGCCTTGCCCACGTTCATTCCTACCCAGCACATGGCTCGCCTTTAGACTAGTCAGGCACTTGCGAGATGAGGTCGAGGAGCTCTGCTGGAAGAAGCATATTTTCAGTGATCACATGAAGCCGTGGGTGGACGAGGCAATGAAGTTGTCTTAGGACCTAGATGTTGTAGTAAGGAACCTCAATCAGACCTTGCAGAGTGTCACTTTGGTCACAAAAGGTCCAACTTCGGAGAAGCTAGTTGATACCTTGCAGAGCGCAGCAGACCAAAGTGCAAGTGTCTTGGCGCCCTTTGCTGCTACTATTGAAGAGCTCCAGAAAAAAATGAAGAAACCAATGCCACTGTGACTCAGAATGAGTCACAAGATTGTGTTGGGGGCCTATTGGAACAGGGTCCCCTAAGTCCAAGATTTGAAGACCATTTTGATTTTTTAATTTTAGTCGTGCGCAACACAAGTCAAGGGGCTTTAGGGCGAGTCAAAGCCCCTCACGAGTTGTAAAGGGTAAAAAGGGTAGAACAAGGGGCCGTAAACCATGGTTTGCGGAGCCTAGATTAGCACAGGCTAAAATTAAAAATATGAGTCTAGATCGAGTCGAAGAACAGTTTTTGGATAAGTTTTGAACGATTGATGATAGATCTGGCTACGTTGTGATATTTTGTGCGGATTTTTCTGGGTAAAAGGCTCATGTTGGCTATCTGCGTGAAGACCTTAGTCCTACTGTGTGCGAACCCCACTTTTTGTGTGCGCGGATAAACTTAAGGGTTTTGTATGAAGGATCTGAACTGTTATGAATAAAGAACTATAGTTGCTGATATCTGAGTCTGAAATGCATCTACTGTTTATGTTTTGATTTCTTTTGCATATTATTTCTGATTCATGTATTGTCTGTGTTTAGATCACTTGTGCAACTACTTATGGTTTTAGATGAATGGATCTAATTCTATTAAGTGTTAATACCATCTGTTAAGGGCTATTACGTGGATTAGGGACTCTGTTTTAGCTTGTGTGCCAAATATTTTGCATAATTGACCTAAATTTGTATGTTAAGGGTTTCATGGTTAGGGCTTCTGTGTGAAGATACGTTCATGGTTGTTTTGGGTCTAAGGGAACCCACATCATTTAAATCTCTCTCAAGGTGTGGAAACCTGGTTCCAACACCCCCCAATACTGCTTCGGGTGAGACTTTGACTTGCGCAAGTAGGTCACTGCTGAAAGGGCCAGTAGTAAGAGGGTTTTGTTGATTAGCCTCAACTCCGAACCTAGGTCAGGACCCCTCAAGCCAAAAAAAGGTGATATTTAGGTGTAAATTTTGCACATGATCATGTTTCATTTAAAACAATCATGAATATGTAGCAATGAAAGAAAATTTGCATTTAATTCATACATTTTCCATTTGAAATCATTTTTATAATGTTTTAATATACAATACATATCGATGTATATATCTAAAAACAATCATAAAATTCTAGGTGTTCATAGACCTGTCAAACAATCATAAAATTTTAAAATTGCATTAAAACATATCCAATACACAACATTTTTCATTATTGTACATTGAAACGATACTATGGATGTCAGTTGATAGTAAAATGGAAATTACAAAACATGTACCACACATTTTGCATTCAAGAATGAATATCATATTTTTCTTAATAAATGTCTAAAGCAAAATCATAACTTAAAATTTGCATTATATCAACTATGCTAGACACACATGTACATTTTTCAATAATGACATAATGAAATAAATTGTACTAGAGAATGTATGAAATCGTTTAAGACCAGATAATCTACATGTATGTGTACATGTGTATAAATTACTTATGTGCATGTACCAAAACAATGTAAATGTGCAAACACTTGTACATAACATAAAATATGCATATTATAATGATCCCGATTTATGCAGGAACGCAACAGAATACATAAATAACCATAAACATAGAAATACAGTGGAAATAAGGCTTCATTTCATTAATATCAAATCACAGAAACATGCTTACAAAAACGATGGAAATAAAATAGCTAGGAGCTGGTAGCGAATCTCTGAGAAGAGATGTGGCGGCTACAGACCTCTGAACTGTGTTACAATAAGGCTCGAGGGCCTATTTATTATGGAGAAACAAAGGAGAACTCTAAACGTCTAAAAAACTAACCCTAGGAGATGAAGCACCAAAACTATGGGCCCCATTTGGGTAAATTGGTGTTTCAACTTCCTGGGGACGTAACTTCGGCATACTATCTCTGTTTGGGGCTTCAAAACGGCTTCGAAAGTTTAGGACCCAAAAAACTGCTAAAAATAGTAAGTTGTGAAAAAAACTGAAAGAGACAATGGTGGGGCCCCAAGTGGAATAGGCGGGTGGCCACCAATATCCACCTAGATCATTCCTCCCCCCTTAGGAAGCAATGGTCCCTATTGTGTTGAGTTCCTCTATGAGATGAGGAAACTTCTGTTGAACTTGGTCCCTGGTGAACCACTTGCCTTGGTGCAGGAGTTGGCCAGCTTTGAAAACCCGATACAGTTGGATCTTCTGTCAGCGAGTGTTCTTGATTTGCATGTCCATGATATAGTCTGTGGTGGCCAGTTCCATGCAGTCTGGTTTTAAATCTTTTGTTGTGAGTTCTTCTGCAATGTCAGAGGTGTCCAATAGAGGTGGGAAGTAGGGACGAAGGCGATCTACATTGAATACTGGGTGCAGACCAAGGAATGATGGAATACTGATCTCGAAGGAATTGTTCCCTACAACCTTGTTGATGGTGTACGACCCATATTGGAGCGAGCGAATCTTGCGGTGGGATCCAGTGAGGTGCTCCTTTTGCAAATGTAGCCACACTTTTTCACCCACCTGGAAGTTGTGTGGCACTCGATGTTGATCATGTCGTTGCTTTTACTTAGCATTGGCTCTGTCCAATATGTCATGAACCTGTTGGAAGATGTGTTGAATGCGCGCGATGAAGTTTTTTTCTTTGTCAGCTTCAGACTGGACATGAGCCGAATCGGCCTAAGTAGCTGCAAATGGCATGGATACGTCAATGGGACATAGTGGCTGGAATCCCAAGCCCACCTGAAAGGGGCTGTGGTCGGTTGAGCTGTGGAGAGCCCGGTTATAATTTTGTTGTACAAAGGGAAGGCTCTCATCCCATGTGCGTGGATGCTTTCAATTGTACATGCACAGAATGTGTACAATCATCATGTTGACGACCTCTGTCTGGCCATCAGTTTGGGGATGGAAAGTTGTGGACTTGGTGAGCTTGGTGTTCAACATTGACCAGAGGCTGGACCAAAATGTGCTGAGGAACCTGCTATCACGATCTGATATGATAGACTGTGGGATCCCAATGTGCACCCACACTCGTTCAAAGAAGAGTTTAGCAGTGGCTTCTGCTGTGATATTCTTCTTGCAGGCCACCATAATGACCATCTTTGAGAATCTGTCGACGACCACGAAAACACAGTAGTTTCCATGCGTAGTAGAAGGAAGGCCTAACATGTAATCCATGGAGATGGATTGCCAAGGTCGACTAGGGGTAGGTAGCAGAGTATAGAGCCCTTGCTTCTTGATGTTCGGTTTGGCAATGGCAAAAGTAGTGCACGATCTGATGTATTTCCCGACATCCTGTCGAACGTTCGGCCAATAGAAATACTTCTGCAGTACGGCCACTATTTTCTCGACACCAAAATGCCCAGCGACTCGACTATAGTGCGCTTCCCATATCATCTTGGCACGCTCGCTTGAAGGAACACAAAGGTGTCCCAGGAGACATAATAGTGGATCTTGGAGGTAAAAATTTGGAACTTGCATACCCCCAAGAGTGCCTTGTATGTGTAGCCAAATTCTGGATCGCTCTTGTAAAGAAGTGGCCAATCAGAAGTCTCATGCCACAAGAGTTGAGAACGGTGGTTATGGCCACGATCGATGGTCGGCTGAGGCAATCTGCAACATTATTGGTGCTACCCTTCTTATACTTGATGTTCAAATGAAATTGTTGCAGATATGTGGACCACTTCTGATGGTGATCATTCTGCAACTTCCCTTGTGTCTGTATGAACTGTAGGGGTCGGTGGTCTATGTGGATGATTGTCTCCTTCCCCAAAATGTAATGCTTCCATTTTTGACAAGCCTGCATAATGGAATACATTTCTTTGTCATAAGTGGGATACTTTCGAACTGTGTCGAACAATGTATCACTATGATATGCCACTGGATGCCCCTGTTGAGTAAGAACTGCCCCAATAGCATAGTTAGAGGCATCTGTCTCGATCTCAAATGGTTGTTGCAAGTATGGTAATGTGAGCACTGGGGCAGAACAAAGGCGATGTTTCAATTCTACGAACGCCTTCTATTGAGATTCTGACCAACAGAATTTTTCTTTCGCTCCTCCCTTGGTGAGTTGACTCAAGGGCCAAGTGATATGTGAGAATCCCAACACGAACCTGTGGTAGAAATTAGCAAGACCCAGAAAGATGTGAAACTTTGTTAGGGTGGTTGGGGCTGGCAAATCCCGAATGACTTGGATCTTGGCTGGATCCACATGCACCCCCCTTTCATCAAAAATGTATCCCAGATATTGAACCTGGGTCATTCCAAAAGTGCACTTCTCCAAATTGGCACACAACTTGTGTTGCCACAGTGTTTGGAGGACTTATTGGATGTGGTGGAGGTGCTCTTCCCAAGTCTGGCTGAATATCATAATGTCATCCAAGTATACCACTACAAATGAGTTGGTGAATGGATGCAAGATGTCATCCATCAACCTCATGAAGGTTGTGGGAGCATTTGTCAATCCGAAAGGCATGACGAGCCATTCAAGAAGGCCCTCCTTGGATTTGAAGGCAATCTTCCGCACATCAGAGGGTTCGATTGGTACCTAGTGATACTCAGACTTCAAGTCGATCTTGCTGAAATATTTAACCATTTGAGTTGGTCCAGAAGGTCATCAATCCATGGGATCGGGTACCTATTCCAGACAGTGATCTTGTTCAACACCCGATAAACAATACAAAGTCTCCAAGTCCCATCCTTCTTCTGTACCAACATGATCGGGCACCCACATGGCGATGAACTTGGTTGGATGTGACCTTTCTGCAGCAGCTCCTGAATCTACCTCTTGATTTCATCATTCTCCATAATAGAGTGCCTATAGATCGGTCCACTAGGTAGCGACGCACCTGGGGTCAGGTCAATGGGGTGCTTGACCTGACAGTGTAGAGGCACCCCTGTGGGTGAGGTGAAGATGTCCCCATACTCCTCCACAACCTTGTCCATTTGTTGTTGTCGTGTAGAGGAGCCATGTCTAGAGGTCATGGCCACAGTCTTCTTCTTGCCCTGGGGGTGGATCATCAGGAAAAAAAAATTCCTGGTTTGGGAAATGAGCTTACTGCATTGTTTTGCAGTAACCAAATAGATAGTGGGAGGCAGTGGTACCTTTGGTATCCTATATAATTTATTTCCCAAAGTAACAATAACAGTGCGAGGCCAGGACTCATACACATCATGTCGCTTCCACAAGTATGGTTGGCCTAAAAATACATCAGAAACATCAATAGGAGCAATGTCACACAATACCTCATCCGTGAAGGGCTTGATGCTATAGGGAAGGCGACACTGCTAGCTGATGCAGAGATCTCGTCCTTGGTGAAGCCATCCGATGGTGTATGGTTGTGCGTTGACAAGCCCAACCGCTTCACAACATCTGCTGAAATGAGGTTATTTTGGCTCCCATTGTCGATAATGAACCGTAGTGGGGAACCCTTTACCCACATCTAGGAGTGGAAGAGACGTTATGCCTCCTCTGGATCTTCTGGTTCCTCCTTCTAGATCTTCGTAGTGGCAACAGTGGCGTTGGGCTCCACATCAATAAGCTTCTTCCCTTTTTCATTCACCTTGTCAAATTCTGATTTAGAGCCGGAGCATGCATCTGATTCAGAAGCCCTCATGGCCACCAGCGACTGCTTGGCCGGACACTCACTTGTGTTGTGAGTGGAGCTCTTATGGAACTCACACCACTTTCCTGTGTCCTTCTTTGGCTTCGTGGTGTTGTTCTTTGCTTGTGTCTTTGGCAGGTTGTCTTGGGCCATCGCCTTGGCTTTGTCCTTTGTTATCCGGTTTGGGGGTACCTTTCCCTTTCTTTTGATTCGCAGATCCAAAGTCTCGCTTCTTCTATTTGAATTTATGCTCAATCTTGGTAGCATACTAGTATGCCGTACCAAGAGAGGAGATGTCGAGGAACTTCATTTCCTCCTGAATGTATATGTGCAGACAACCATGATACTATAGCACCAAATTTTTCTCTAAATATTTGATACCCAACTTTGTGTGCAGGGTATGGAACAACTTTGATCCCTTTGTTTCCGCAGCGTGGTCCATTGTATGTACTTGTCCTCATAGCTCCCCACAGGATAGTATTGTTCCTTGATGGCATCTCAGAAAGAATTCCAAGTGGGTACGGTTGAGAATAGAGAGGGTTTTGTCTCGTCCTTTTTCTCACAATAGGTTTCCCACCAGTCCTTGACAGGGGGGATAGCTTTGAGGAGTGAAAAAATAATCTTCTCCCTGTCGGAAAAGTCATGAACCGAGAAATATCCTTCTAATAGATTCAACCATCTATCTATGGCATCTGCATCTATTTGACCCTCAAATATGGGAATGTCAAAGTTTACTTGTACCTTAAAGGGAGTCACGCCTCCAGAGTGGCTGCTGGAAGCAGATGTGCCACCGGTGGGCAGTCGTTGAAGGATCTGGGCAAAGTTATCCATCATCACTTTCCTTTGTTTTTCGAGGGCCTCCTCGAGCAATATTTTGATAGGATCTCCTACTCCCTCATCTTTCTTTCCGTCCCCCATGGGTGTCCATCGTGGTTTTCGAGGCTGGTCTTGCAAAGGTTCCATTAGATCGAGCCCTAACTCCTTATACTCCGACCTCGTTGGGGACATGCAAAGAAGGATCGAGAAAAAGAAGACCGCTCGGATACCATTGATCCGTATTTATGCAAGAATGCAATAGAATACAGAAATAACCATAAACATAGAAATACAATGAAAATAAGGCTTCATTTAATTAATATCAAAACATAGAAACATGCTTACAAACATGATGGAAATAAAATAGCTAGGGTGTTGGTAGCGAATCTTTGAGAAGAGATGTGGAAGCTACAGACCTTTGAATTGTTTTACAATGAGGCTCGAGGGCCTATTTATTATGGAGAAACAATGGAGAACTCTAAACATCCAAAAACCTAACCCTAGGAGAAGAAGCGCCAAAACTATGGGCCCCGTTTGGGTAAATTGGTGTTTCAACTTCCTAGGGACATAACTTCGGCATACTATCTTTGTTTGGGGCTTCAAAACGGCTCCGGAATTTCAGGACCCGAAAAACTGCTAAAAATAGTAAGTTGTGAAAAAATTGAAAGAGACAATGGTGGGGCCCCAAGTGGAATAGGCGAGTGGCCACCAATATCAACTTGGATCATATAATAATGTAAAACTTAATAATTCACAAAAAAAGGCTAACAATTTCTAGTTGAGTTTTGTAAGTTTTAAAAGATGAATCCAAGGAGAAGAAATTGTTGGGCAGTTCAATCAAAAAAATTCTAATGGAATGCCATCTTCAATGATCCGTTCATGATTGGCTTTTGACATTTTCCATTTCTTAATTTTCAATTTTTTCTTTGATTGGACTTCTATCAAGTTTATGCGTGTTGCACACACCAAGTGACTATATTGACAACTTATGACATTGGTTTCATAGTCTTGAAAGTAAACAAAATCCTAACTTTGATGAGTTTGTTGGAAAAAATAACCTTTCAGTATATAGACCCTTTGTCATATATAAACCCGTTATCATCATATTTTTCCAATAATTTCATCTTTCCTTCAGTGCAATGCATCAAATAATACTTCACATTTTATGCTTTGGTAGTAGGTGCAACTATAACAAAAACATCTCTTGCATAATAAAACAAACTTACATAAATTTAGATCATAATTAACATGTGTACTTGATTTTATTATCTATTTCTAGATCTCTATCATTTGAAAGCAATTGAAATGTTACCTTCTCTACCAAGATCAAAAACTCTATCACCTTCAAATGATACTATAGTCTCCTTTGATTTCATTTCTTCAAAGTTTGCAATGGAAATTTTCCACTTTGTATTTAGTTATGTATGTTGCCAATATTTTACATACATTTTTTTTCACAAGCATCATTGGATTATGTGTTGTCTATGCAACATGAAAAACCAAGAATATTTTCTTTTGTCAAATGCAAACACATTTTGGTACTGAATTTTTTTAATTGAATGCAATTTTTGGGTCCATTTTATTGTTTCAACGTCATTTCCAATCAATCTATCTACAAATTGGACTCCAATATGCCAAAAAAACCTATATGGAAAATTCAAGCAAGAATATAAATATGTTATTCAAAATACAATCAAAGATAATCATTGTGCTAAATAATGTTTAAAATTAGAAATCTAATAAAAATTAAATCATTTATATTAAAGTTCTATATATATATATATATATATATATATATATATATATATATATATATATATACACACCTCCGTACTTCCCTTGACCGGTTAGTCTCATGGATTATTGCAGCGATGCACCATTGAACAACTTGTTTCGCTGATACAAGTCGGTTTGTACAGTGGTTTATTTGATATCTTCGAAGTGCTCTTTTTATACATACCCCTGCATCATCATGTTCTCCTTTTCCATGAACAGTCTCAAATAAATTCCAACAATGTTTAATGCGGCTTTTCATATCAAGACGGCCCAATCAAAAGAATGATTGTGAAGATTTGAATTGACCCGCACATCCATCTGACCATATCCAATGTTCATTGAATTTTATTTCATGACTTTTGAATGAGTCATAAATCTTTTCAAAACAATGTTGTACAAAATATGTATCATATGTACGATCATCATTGATATAAAAGTGATATTGTTTAATAACATGTCAATTTTCACTGGTGCTTTCGATATGATCAACATTTTGTTCAGCGTGTCTATATAAAATATGGACTAGCATGGAGACTTGGTCAGAATGATAATATTTACTTTGTATTTATTTTTGTGGAAAAAATGTGTCATTCTCTGCAAAATCATGAACTATTAACAAAATGGTTCCTGGCTGAAAAACTTCACGAGATTTTTTGAATTGAAAGTCCTACCATCGAGCTCTATGGGAATGCTTGGTGTATTTATAAATTTCTGCCTCAAACTTTCTCAAAAACTCTATCACAAAAATTTATTCTTCTTGTAAATCAATTCTTTTAGCACTTGTAGTACTACTTGAACCAATCCATGTATGAATATATTCATATCTCTTCCATTTCACTTTTATGTTGGACAATGATTGATAATTTATATCAGTACGATATTTGTTTTGAAATAAAGTCAAATTTCCACAATCATCACATTTTTAACCACTAACACATTTCTTTTGGTAAAATAATTCATGGCTTTCTCTTGCACATAGAATTTGAGATATGAAATCATGGATAGTGGAAGGAGGAGGTGAATCTTTCCAAAATGTTTTACCAAAATTAAGGAATGTGTCATAATATAACTGAAATCCCACATGATAATGACAACAACAAGTGTCGCGTACAGTGATAGGTTTAACATACCATGGTTTTTGTTACACAAAAGCACTGGTTGAGACATTAATTTGACAATTCTCTTCTATGAACATGTTGAACAACTCTATCTGAGTGGTGTCCAAGATATGTTTTTCATGTTCTTCGTACTGATTTCATGTTATTCTTTGTCGCATAACATCCTTTTCTTTTGGTGAAACACGTGATTTTTTCATCCAATATTCATATATAATTTTTTTAACATCTTCTACAAGTCTATGTTTTTATGGTTGCCTACAAATAACTTTCCAACAACCGAGTTCATAATTTACATCTGTTTGCAATCAAAATTTCCAATGTTTATGCAAATTTTTCTGTGAGGTCCCAAATTCTTGTGCCATAGATTTTACCAAACGACTCTCTTTAGTAATTAATGAAACTAATGCCATTTGTATTTCTCTACGTGTATATAAATCACTTTTCTTTCTATATCTTCCAATTGACTTTAGAGCACTATTTATATTTTGTATCACATTTTCCTTCATTTTTTTTTATCTTTTGTTGATTTTCGAATACCAAATGAAGTCATAGCTTCCTTTAATTTCTTTGATGTTAAGATACTTTTCAAAATCTTGGCTTGAATTGCCACATTTTCATCTTTGAAGAACATATCAATAATGCGCTTAACACGATATCATATAACATGGTCAACTTTTTTATCTCCATATGTGTCAGTGTTAATATTTTCTAACAGCTCATCAACGATATTGATTTCATCTGTACATATTAGAATTAAATGTAAAAAATGAGTTTACATATTCAATAAATAATTAAATTAATAAATATGTATAATTTCAATAATATAAATTCAACATATATATGCATACATGGTGATTCAATTTCTTCGCTTGAATTTCTTTCAACATTTTCAACATCTTCAATCATTGGTTCAATATCTCTTTCACTTTCTCTTTCAAAATTTTCTATCTCATCATCAATGTTTTGAGGAATATCTCTCTCTCTTTACATCGCAAAATATTTTGCAAATTAGTTCATCAAATAAAAATTAATTTTCACAATACACTAGTTAAATTTTAAAAATCATTTATAATATTTAAATTTACATACATGCTTCAACTTCTAGTTGAGGTTGATTTTCCCTTTCAATATTTGAGCATTATTCTCTCTTTTTTTGCGATATTCTCTCCCCTGTTCTCTACGAGCCTCAGGGTCTCTTGTTCAATCATATTTTTCTCTTGCAATTTCTTTGATTTCCCATGATAATTTAGTATGAAGATCAAAAAATTTCCTTCAAAATCCTGTAAAAAAAATCACTATCAAAATTTAGACAAAAGCTCAATTCAAAAAAGCGTCACAAAAGATTTAATTTCAAAAAAATTCACTTTAAAAAATTTGCACAAAAAACATACTTCAACCCAAAACACTTACTCTAAAAAAATGTCACTTTAAAAAATACCTCAAAAAAATTTCCTTTTAAAATTAAGCCCAAAAAACCTCTAAAAAAATGTCACTTTAAAAAATACCTCCAAAAAATGTCCTTTGTATATTAAGCCCAAAAAAATTCCTTTGCAAATTCAGCCCAAATGAAGAAATGTGCAAAAATAATCTTTCCGTTTTCGGCTATTTATATAGTTGCGAGATTTGTTTTTTTGGAGGGCTTCATTGAATTTTCCGGCCAACGTAATTTGCGAGCATAAGTTCTGCCGAACTTTTATAAAAGCTCAGTCGAACTAAAACGTCTATAACTACGCCGCAGCTTGGCTCTGAACACATTTCTTCAACTTTGGAATGATTAGACTCCATAAAAAATTATTAATTAACTTTCAGAACCAAGAAAAGCATTTGCAGAATTCAATCTACTTTCAGGAAATATAAATTTTATTGAATTCTTTAGATATTTACAAATTTTAATTAATTTTGTAATAAAATGGGTGTAAACAATTTCTAAAGATCATTATGATTCAGTGAAATCAAAATTTTGTATCTCCCAATATACAATGTAAAAAAAAATGAAAATTTTATGGTGCATTACATTGGTTTATCGTTTGTAATGGGTAGTTTTTAGATTTTTAGTTTATAACTAAATATGTTGAGAAACTTCACACGGGCCGAACCATATTCAAAATATGCAGTTTTTTCATATTGGGCCAGTTCAAAAAATTCTAGTAATTATGATATGCATCAGTTAGTTTCATAAATATAACGACACAGAAGTAGATTGTTGTAACACATTTTTTTTCTCAAAAACACAAAGTTTTCAAAGAATACACCAACGCATTTCAACATGACTTTTTATGAATCCTTTGATTGTTAAAGAACACACACTCAAAGAATTATTAAGTTTACATATCAAAAGTGTGTTGGGTGCAAGAATCTCACTTAAACAAACTCCTTCAACACCTAATTGTCAAATCGGGGGTTTCATAAACATAGAGACGAAGCACAGGTAATTCCAGAAGTGGTATGAACTTTTCCTATTTCTATTTCTACTTCTCAATTGAAATATTGCAGAATCAAACAGAAAACAATCTCAAAGGCAATTGACACCAAAGCAATTCTAGTGTTGGAATGTAAAAGAATGCATTTGCGAAGAAATCAAATAAAGGAACCTTCACACTACTATAAATAATCTTAATTGTTGAAGTATAATTCTACGTTTATCCTCAGTATAGGTGGTGGAAGTTTAACAAGTGGGCCCTTGAAAAGATCTTCCTTCTAAACGATTTTCTTTCTCACGCTAAGAAGTCGTTCCTGTACTCTTGCAATTTGCTTGCACTAGTAGAGGTACAAGCCTCAAGGCTAGGAGCACTCTGTTCCTGTAACAAGACACTAGTTCTTGTACCGAAACAAAGATCCTACACCAAGTTTTCCATTTTACTTTCGAAAAACAAAAGGGTGTGTTAAGTATAAAAAGAATTTAAAATGCGAGAAAAATTCCGAAATAACTTACACACGAAAAAGAATGCTTCAATCAACTGAACCTTGCAATAGAAATAAAATTTTAAGATGAAAACAATATTCAAAAGTTAAAGCAGACCTTCTTTTGTCAAAGGGATTTTTCATGCGACCAAATCTAGCTCAAAGAAAGGTTCACTGTAATATTCCAGATTAATTTTAATCATTCTCATTAAATCATGAGGTGCAGACATAAATTAAAATATTGCAACAATGCTCTTTCCCCTTTTATGAAGTCATTCTTAATCTTCAAGATTTTAGCTTTTCATATTAGAAATGTTTCCTTCTGATAATAAACACTTGAAAAAATAGATTATATCGTATAAAGGAAAAATAATAAAACACTTGTTGTAAATAAACTAGCAAACCAAAGTGCAGAATCCTACATGCACTGGTGCAAGAATAATCTATCTGCACGCTCCAAGCGAAAGCGAACCAGGAAAGAAATTTCAAGAAAGAAATTAATTTGATTTGACTTCCACAAAACGGATCCATTCACACTTTGCTTATTTAACAAAATAAATCAGAATTCTTAAGCAAGAACAAAATTAATATTTAAACCACGCTCTGCAAATAAACAAAGTTAACTCACACCTTCAAGATAACGAAAGCACGAGGGTAAACAAGCTGGGTTGGCTGGGACCTAGCCAACCAACTCGTTTCCCATTTTAGGAAACGAAACTCTTCAACACGTTAACAACGCATCAATGAAAGATTAAACGCAAAGTGAGAAAATCATGGTGCAACTCCTTGTATTAATTTCGATCAGAAAATATACATTATGAGTTCAACTCCAGCCCAGAACAAGGGAGACAATGAGATTTCAAATAAACCAAAATTACAGTTGCACTTGCTATAGCTAAACTAGTTCTATCTAAGAGCTATACTTTATACATCCCTTCGGCCTATGGCCATAATAAAAAATTACACAGTTGCTCCAAATCAAGCCTTTTGGCTGAACGAAATAACAAAAAAAATTACAAAATTAATCCAGCGGCTATAATAGGACGTGAACTAATTATTGGCCGTAGACCTTATCCTCGACCAAATCCTGGCTATCCTTCACTTGAGTTCAACTTTGGATGCCCACAACTGAACTGGATGCCGTGGACCAAGATGCTCGCGTGAAGTGATCGAGTTGTTGCGGAGATCACATAATGGATAGTTGTCGTCGGTGCAGGAATCTACCTGCACTAGATCAAGCTAATATACTGCTTAATAATTTAGCTTATCAAATACTTTAGTAAAGTAAAAATAAGTTACAAGAAATATTAAAGGCACGAAATATATTTAAAATGGTTAATTAAGCACCAAATAAACCTTAAACATGAAATATGAAGTTTGTGTAGGAGTAGACAGTAATATTGGACTAGTGCATGAATGAGGAGGTTTATGGAGATAAAACAGAGGTTAATGATTGTGGTTTTTTAATAGGAAGGGGGTAAAAATAGAGAATTTTGGAATACCAGTATCCTCCCATCCCTAAGTTGTTGTGTTTCCTCACACAACCTTTACCTGCTGCAAAAAAATATTCATAATAGGGAGCCATCTTTCAATCCTGTACTTGGATATTGATTCCTGCTTTCACTACCTTCGTCTTCTTACCTCAGGCTTCCTTAAGTTGTTTGGTCACCTTATTGAGGTGCTTCTATCATTTAGAAGCCTGAAACTTTGATACCTTCACTTGACATTTCTGTTGTTTAACATCTTCTTCCAATTCTATCTTGCCTTGCTTCTGCCAGTTCTGCTCCTTTATGACATGGTTTAACGCCTCCAAGTCGTGAACTTGTTGTTCCAACTCTACTATCCAATTATTTAGATAGAGGATAGAGGTCTATGTGTCCAGCTCATCTAGTGCAATCACCTTTTCTGCAACGGATTCAAATCATGTACCATCGTTGCCAAGATCAAAGTTATGTTGGACATCCAGCGTCTGCATCATAATATCACCAAGGGTTTCTGTGCCGGGAGCTTCCATGTCACCGAGGATTTTAGTATCCTCCACGTCCATTGTGCCAAGGGCTTCAGTACCCTGCACAACTAAATCATCAGGGGCTTTAGTACCCTGGTCATCCAGCTCATCAAGGGTTTCAATAACTTGTTCATCCAACTCATCAAGGGCTTCAGTACCCTGTTCATCAAAATTTTCGAGGGTTTATATGTGTTTCACCTCGTCATCTATCTGACCCTCTGCTAGGTCTCTGCTTATACTCGACGTCATTATTTTCTTCTTAAACTTATGAAGGAAGGCCAACAAGGATATGTCGTCCTCCCTCTCTTCATTTTCTTCATTCACCATGGTATGAGATGATGCATCCGCAAGAACTGAGAGGTTGTGATCTCCAGGTGAAGCCTAGGGTGACTTATCAATCAAAATCAGGGAGCTCGACCGAGCACAACTTGTCCCTGAAGAGACAATTATTTTCTTGGTTGAGGTCCTGGTTGCTTTTATTTCTGCTGAGGACAGATTTGTTCAACAAAATTCTCCTCTGCTTGCACCCATTTTTTCTTGCTCTTTGTCTTGGCAGGGCTCGAGGTCTCTACTTTTCTTTTCTTGCTTGCACTCTTTCCAACTGTCTTCCCTGCACTTCTTCCCCGAAATTCTTTCAAGAACACTTCCCAGGTCATTTCCTTAGCCTCCAGTTCTTTCTTAACCAGGATTGCAATGAGCCCATGATGGTACAGTTTGTATTCAACCTGGCTCGCATCCCCTTTCTGCACTCCTTTTTCCATTTTCTCTAAACTTCGGAGCAGGTAATAAGAGAAATTGATGTGTTTTCCTGATCCAAAATGCAGCAATAACCGGATATGGTACATGAATGTTAATGAATAATGCCTCTCATAGGTCAGAAAATTTTTTAATATATACAGGAGGTCTCGCCATTTTCCAATCATGGCGCTGTGCAGAAGCCCTTTCTTCCAGTCGACTTTGAGCTTCCGGTCGACCACAAATCAGCGCCATCTTTTCTTTTTGATCCTCTCATTTTTGAACCATTTTTCCCCTGCGGTTGAAAATTATGTAGCTTGCGCTATAGATTATTTTGTGACCTCAAACTCTAATGAGCCTACCTTATCTCGTCCTCCCTCAAATGTATTTGCAAATTCTAGAGCCATGGCCATATCGAACCCATCGAATTTCTGCAAAAATGGGAGAAATCCTGATTCTTGGAATATTGCAAGACTATTTCGATATTCCATAGTCTATTCTATCTCCTTCACGGATGATGGTTCATTTCTCACAGGTGCCATCTTTTTTTGAATCCACTTCAATTCTCTGTCACGGCCTTAGGAAAATTTCACACTAAGGAATGACAAAGGGCTGCTGAGAATTTTATGATGGAGATTCGTCCATCCACCGTATTTTTGGTGTCATCCATCCAATCATGTTCAATCATTAAAATAGTCCCTTCAGGTAGATGCACACATGTATCAATCCACTACAGGTAGTTAATGATAATTTGAGGAGGCGGAGGTTGTTACGGCGGCGGTGTAACGGTCATGGATGATCGAATCGTGAGGTAAGGCCATCATGAACAAGTGATGGAGGATATGTTTGAAAGGAGGTAAGTGTGAGGTTTCGGGTAGATCTGTAGTATCCCACATTTTGCATCATAATTCACGTAATATGGACTTTGGTACTCATTAAAAATATTAGACCTCATAACCTAAAATATCTTGCACTTAAATAATTTCTCCCTAAGTCAGTAAATGATAAAGCAAAGTGTTAACCAAAATTTAAATAATGTAATGCTATGATCTATCACTGTGGTAGTCATTTATCTGTAGAAATGAAAATTAAATTTCGAATAAGCATTTTGCATCAAGTGCTCCTGTACTATGCTAAACATTTTTGCACTGTGTTTTCACAGTTGGGCGCGTGCTTGCACTGAACCTGCTTGCACTAAACTTGCTTTCACTGCAACATGCTTGAATTGAACCTTCCTACACTGATCATGCATGTTCCTGCACCAGGAATTTTTGTAGCATCGAAGAAAGAGGGGATAAAAAAATTATGATAGAACACAGTTCTTTGGCTAGACTAAAAAAGTTTTACCTAAATATAAAAGAGACGTTTTATTCACCATTCTTTGGTGTTTCATGAGCATGCCTTCTAATATGACTGCATCAGATCTTGCAATCGATCCATGAGGGAAAAAAAGAAGTTAGAAAAGGGTCAATTTTTAGAATGGGAAGGAATATTATAGTAGGGATTCCAAGAATAATACTGCCAAGGGAGATAAATGAAAACGGGATGTGGAAAAAATTCAAGGGGAGAAGAGGGATTTTACGAAATCGGGTAGGGATATTTTCTTAGAAGAAAGAGGAGGGTAATTCATTATGGGACTAAGAAAAGAAAAATAGTGGGAATTACGAAACAAGAAATAGAAGAAGGGCATAACTCACCTTTAAGATCTTCCTGCACTAGTGCCGGAAAAAGTAAATGCAACGGGAATTGAGTGTTGCTTGGATACAAATTTCCATGCTAGCTATCCCAAACTTGGGTAAGGGATTGGTTACCATCTGAACCTTCTTCTTCTTGGTGACAGTCAACATATCCAAAAATCAAACAACATTCCCTTTTTATTGAAATTTTGATCTCCCTACCAGCATGTTCGTTTTCAGGTCAATCTTTCTGCAATTATGTCAGTCAACTGATTTTCACAATTACATGAATTTGTTTTTTTCATTATATGAGGAAAAGAAAGAATAAGATCTTCAACAGGTTGGTGTTTCCACCTACCATCTCCTTTTCAGATTTCTGTTGGACTTGCTACTTAAAATATCCTTTAGTAAGGGGCTGAAAATACACCTTTAATCTATGTCCATTTACCAGGAACACATAATTCTGTCCATCAATAGTTTTGATTTCTACTGCTCCATTATCAAAAAATTTGACTAACTCATAAGGTTCCATCCAGTGTGTATGGAATTTCCATTTAAAATATTTAAAACTAGAATCATAAAGGAGTACCCAAACACCTGGTTGGAATTGCTTCTTTCAGATGGACTTATCATGCCACTTCTTGCACTGCTGTTGAACCAACATGTTCTACTAAACAACATCCCTTCAAAATTCATCTAACTCATTTAATGTTGTTGTTGTGCTTTAGAGATATATAACCCTAATTGGACTGCAGTCCTGAAAGTTTTGATCTAGAACTCTATCGGCAGGAGGACTTGTTTCCCACATACCAGCTCATATGGTGTGTGTCCTATTGCTGTTCCTCTAAGTGGTTCGGTATGCCCACAAGGTTTCCGGTAATTTTTTGGCCCAATCCTTTCTATGTATATTTAATGTCTTTGTGAGGATGGACTCAATCACCTTGTTTGTGGACTCCACCTGACCATTTTCTTGCGGGTGATACGGTGTGGATTTCCTATGCCGAATTTTTCATTGCTCCATCACTCCCTGAGGACATAAAGGAATTTCATTGGTTTGATTAGGTTGGCCCACTCACCTAGAGCTATCACATCGCTTGACATATTTTTTGGAATCCTTAAACAAGGAGGGACAAAAATAGTCAGCTCGTAAAACTTTCTATGTGGTCCGCTCATTAGCGAAGTGACCTCTGCAAGGTTCATCATGGGAAGATTTTAAGATATCAAAAAATTATTCCTCTCTTACACATCTATGGATAATAAGATCTAGTCCAGTGTAGAAGAGGTCTCCTTGAACCCAAGAATATGCAACACTTTTCTGTATAATACTCCGCTTTTCATGAGCGGATAAGTGAGGTGGTGTTTTTCCAGTGACTAAATAGTTAGATATGTCAGTGAACCACATGGATTCTGTCGACACAGAAAAATATGTTCATTAGGAAAATCATCATCAACAGAATTTGCTTCACCAAGATTATTTAATCTTGAAAGAAAATATGCTACTACATTAGATTTTCCTGGTCTATCAACAATAGTAATGTTAAATTCCTACAATAATAATAAACACCTTATCTCTCTACCACTAGTTAATGGTTTATTCATCAAATATTTTATTTTGGAAAGATCAATATGCACAAATAATTCATATCCTATAATGTAGCGTCTGAATTTATTAATAGCAAAATTTACAACTAAAAACTCTTTCTCAATAACTGTGTAGTTTAATTTAGCGGGTGACAAGTTTTTACTGATAAAGTAGATAGAATAGGAATGTTTGTCTTCTTCCTATCCTAAAGATGTGCCAATAGGAGTATTTGAGGCATCAGAGGAAATATGAAATGGCAAGGACCAGTTTGTTCCTCTCAAAACTGGTGCCTAAACTAGTTTCCTTCAGTGTCTCAAAGGACTGGTGGCAATTTGTGGACCAAGAAAACTCAGTATCCTTAGCCAAAAGTCGGAAAAGGGGGGTAGCTATCCTAGATAAATTCTCAATGAATCTCCTATAGTAGCCCGCATTTCCTAGAAAACCTCTCACTTCCCTTTAATTTTTGGGTACAGGAAGACTCAAAATAATTTCTATCTTTGTAGGGTCAACCTGGATACCTTTGTCGGAAATAACATGACCAAGAACCACTCCTGCCTTGCACATTAATCTACACTCAATGAAAGATGAGCTTCTTGGCAACAAAGAAGCACCTTTTCTAGGTTTTTGAGGGCTTCCTAAAATGAATCACCAAACACAGAAAAGTCATCCATATAGATTTCCACACACTCAAGGTCAGCAAAAATGGCCAAGAATTCCCTTTCAAAGGTAGTCAAGGCATTACATAGCCCAAAGGGAAGAACTCGGTAAGAAAATGTACCCCATGGGCATGTAAAGGTGGTTTTTTGTTGTCCTCGAGTGCAATCTGTATCTGGTTATAACCACTAAAGCCATCTAGAAAAGAAAATTACTTCTTACCAGCAAGGGTATCAAGTACCTGATTGATGAAAGGAAGGGGGAAGTAATCCTTAAGAGTGGCTTTTTTCAATTCTCTGTAGTCAATGCAAATGCACCATCTCCCATCTTTTTTTAGGACTAATACCAATGGAGAGACCCATTGGTTGTTAGAAATCAGATAGATAAAATCAACATCCAAGAGTCTTTGCAATTCTTCCTTTACAACATCTCTTAGAGCTGGGTTCATACACCTTTGGGGTTGTCAGACAGGTCAGGTTCCATCCTAAATATAGGTATGGTGGGTACAAGTTTTAAGAGGGATGCCTTTCATATCTTTGTACCCCCATGCAAAGGCATCAAGATGGTTTCGCAACAAATTCACAAGTTGCTCTTGCCAGGATGAATCCAAGTCTGAACTAATATGCAAGGATTTTTTTGGATTAATCTCAAAAAGAGTGGTATCAGGCTCAAGAGTACACAGAGGTTTTGCTAGAGATGGTGGTGAGGGAGGTAGAGAGTCGTGACTTTCTTGAAAATCTAGACTAAAAATCTGACTCAATGACTCAAAATTGGGCATGGTGTCTACATTGTTCAGGAAGTCTTGAATCTCACCCTCTTATGAGGACTCAACATAATGATGTATCATGGAAATAGACAGAGTCTCCTCATAAATATTGTAGTCTAAACAAAAAGTGTCTCAGATCTCCTGAATGGATCTAGCGGGTGGATACAAGGTGACCTTCTTCCTATAATCTCCATGGGAAATATACATGTCACCAGAACGACATCAAATATAAGCATCAGCCATAGGAAGCCATGGTCATCCTAAGATCAAGGGATGTCCACCCACATGATTCTTTGGCTGAAGCACGATGAAGCTTGTGGGATATTCCCAAGATTCTAATGAAACAACCACATCATCCAACATCCCTTCCGACTTGATTTTAGATCTATCTTCCAATTCAAGCACAGTGGGAGTAGGACGAATATGGAACAATCCAAGTTGATCCACGGTTTTATTGGTCATCACATTAATGGCTTCCACTAGGTCTATAAGTATATTATAGACAAGGACATCACCTATCTGAACAGAGACAACAGGGTTTCCGGGGTTAGTATATTTCTCCATGTGCATACACCCCGTCATTAAATCTGCTGCTCTACCAACAAATTAAATGGTTTGAGGTTCTAATCTTCTCCTTCTTGGCTTCTTGAGGAAGACTTCCCTAATGATTTTTGTACATAATGGGATCTATTTGATAGCTTGGAGAAAAGGTACCTTTATGAAAAGGTTCCTAATCTCAGAAGCCAAGCTAGACTTTGGAATGGGATCATTCCTCTCCACAACTAACCTCTCTGGGTAGGGAGGCCAGTTGGAAGAAGATGGCAAAGGTTCCGAAGGTATGGGGATAGGTTGAATGGTGACACCTTTCGTAGAATGGTCAGGAGTTTCCTCCTCACCTTTCTCTTCAATAATCATCATGGGTTGCTTTTTCTTTTCTGAGGTTACTATCTTCCCCGATCTCAATTTGAGATAATTGAATCCAACTAGAATAGACTGGTATTTGGATGAAAAAAGAGGGTTCATAGAATGGATCATTTGTACCGCTTTGTTATTGGGATTTGGTATGGGTTGGGCAGGCAGTTGAGGAGGTCGAAATGGTGGAGGTAAAGGCAATGGTGGAATTGGCTGACTCAGTTGAGGTAATGATGGTTGTGGCATTGGGTAAGGTGCATATGTAGGTGGGTATGACTGCATAGGTGCAGGATAGGAATGTTATGGATGGTTTGGCCCTCTCCATCCTTGTTGCCAAGATTGGGAGGGTTGTTCATAATGATATTGGTTCCCATGCTACCAATGTTGAGAATGACTAGTGTTAGGATAGGAAAATGGATGTGCATTATAACCAAAAACATGTGGCAGAAGTTCAGGAGCCATACTTGCACTTACCTAAGGGCAGTTTCTTCGTGCTCCCATATCATGCAATGATTCGGCTTCAAGTTTCCCTCCTTCAAATACAGCTTTCAGCCCAGGTATGGAGAGAAATTTTTCCGTGGCATGGTTCTCTACACAAATTCCACATTTATTAGTTCCTTTAATATCAAGAGGACATTCTCTTAAAAGATGTTTTTTCCTACATTTTGGACAAAAAATAGACAATGAATCTTGTTCTTCTACAAGTTTTTGTTGAAATTTCAAAGAGTTTTTTGTTTGCTAACCATATTCATTATTTCAATTTTCATATTGTCCATTTTTTTCTCCAATCCAACAATCATAGCATCAGTAGATTCAATTTTCTTATTTCTGTTTTGAATTCCTTTACCGGATCTATATTAGTTCCTGGAGAATTTCCTACACAAGTCACATATTTGATCAAAATATTTATGGGAAATATTCCCTTGTCCTAAAAAATTCAAATTATTCCTAGCATCATCAGTAAGCCCACGTAAGAACAAGGTTCTAATGGTACTTAGATCAAATTTGGCTTTGACCTTTGGAGGATGTACATGAATCTCTCTAAGTACTCCTCTAAAGTCTCATCATCATTTTGCACAATAGTAAAGATTTCATCTTTAATATCTCTAGTTTTACAATATTCATGATATTTCGACAAGAACACTCTCTTCATATGTTCCCAAGAAGCTATAGTGTTTCCCCCTAGTCCCATGAACCGCCATAATGCTGCATCCTTGAGAGTTGCGGGAAACAACTTTAATTTCTGAGCATCATATGAATAATCATAGCTCCTACAAAAACTATCAAATGAATAAGAAAGAGTATGAGTCTTCATGTACCTTACCATAGAAATGAGGAAGAGATGATGGTGGTATATTCTTCATTTGCACAGTTACATCCAAATCCACAATTGGGAATCCAAAAGTGGATTGTTCCTCATTTACTTGATTTTTGCTGATCCCTCGGCATGGTCTTCATGATCTGCATTGTTGTTCCTCCAATTGAACTACTCTCAACAGGCTGGGAAGGTTGATTATGGGTTCTGATAGTCTCCTTCTTCCCCTTCGTGGGTTGTGTCACTCCTGGACTACCGTTGCCAGAATCCAAGGAGATAGTTCCTATGTGATGAGTCTGGGTTTGTTTGGAATTATTGCATGCAAAAGAAGGCCCAATATGAGAATTGTTTTCAGATTTACCAGTATTTCCTCAGCCCTTAGTGGGCTTCGGACCCCTACCTCTTTTAGGCATTCATTTCAAAAAATGACAAAACAAGAATTCAATAAAATGTTGCAATGAAAAAGTAACTCAACACCTAAAAATTCCTTCAGTCAATAGAAGCACACTGCAGAAAAAATAATAGAAAACTTACCTCTATTGAAAAAACATAAAATTCTTACCAATTCAAATCGCCTCCCTGAAAATGACGCTGAAATGTTGGGTGCAGGAATTTCACTTAAGAAAACTCCTTCAACACTTAATTGTCAACCCGAGGGTTTCTTAAACTTAGAGACGAAGCATAAGTAATGCCAGAAGTGGTATGAACTTTTCCTATTTCTATTTCTACTTCTCAATTGAAATATTGCATAATCAAAAAGAAAACCATCTCAAAGGCAATTGACACCAAAGCAATTCTAGTGTTGGAATGTAAAAGAATGCATTTGCGAAGAAATCAAATAAAGGAAATTTCACACTGCTATAAATAACCTTAACTGCTAAAGTAGAATTCTATGTTTATCCTCAGTATAGGCGGTGGAAATTAACAAGTGGGCCCTTGGAAAGATCTTCCTTCTAAATGATTTTTCTTCTCACGCTAAGCGGTCATTCCTGTACTCCTGCAATCTGCTTACACTAGTACATGTACAGAAATTTACGTGAGAAGTATATTTTACACTTATACTGAAGACTTATGTCTTCATGTAGGGGCTCTAAGCCTCAAGGCTAGGAGCACTATGTTCCTATAACAAGACACTAGTTCTTGTACCGGAACAGAGCTTCCTACACCAAGTTTTCCAATTTACTTTCGAAAAACAAAAGGGTGCGTTAACTATAAAAAAGAATTGCAAATGCGAGCAAAATTTCGAAATAACTTACACACAAAAAATAATGCTTCAATCAACTGAACCTTGCAATAGAAATAAACTTTTAAGATGAAAACAATCTTCAAAAGTTAAAGCAAACCTTCTTTAATCAAAGAGATTTTGCATGCGACCAAATCTAACTCAAATAAAGGTTCACTGTAATATTCCAGATCAATTTTAATCATTCTCCTTAAATCATGAGGTGCATACATAAATTAAGATATTGCAACAACGTTCTTTCCCATTTTATGAAGTCATTCTTAATCTTCAAGAGTTTAGCTTTTCATATTGGAAATGCTTCCTTCTGATAATAAACGCTTACTTGAAAAAATAGATTAAATCATAAAAAGGAAAAAGAATAAAACACTTTTTGTAAATAAAATAGCAAACCAGAGTGCAGAATTCTACATGCACTGGTGCAAGAAAAATCTATCTGCATGATCCAAGTGAAATCAAACCAGGAACAAAATTGCAAGAAATAAATTAATTCAATTTGACTTCCACACAACGGATCCATTCACACTTTGACTATTTAACAAAATAAATCAGAATTCTGAAGCAAGAACGAAATTAAGATTTAAACCACACTCTGAAAATAAACAAATTTAACTCACACCTTTAATATAACGAAAGCATGAGGGTAAACGAGCTGGGTTGGCTAGGCCCTAGCCAACCAGCGCGTTTCCTGTTTTAGGAAACGAAACTCTTCATCACTTTAACAACGCATCAATGAAAGATTAAATGCATAGTGACAAAATCATGGCGCGTCTCCTTGTATTAGTTTCGATCAGAAAATATCCATTATGAGCTCAAGTCCATCCCAGAACAAGGGCGAAAACGATATTACAAATAAACCAAAATTACAGTTGCACTTGCTATCACTAAACTAGTTCTATCTAAGAGCTATACTTTACACATCCCTTCAGCCGATGGCCATAATCGAAAATTACACAGTCGATCCAAATCGAGCCTTTCGGCTGAACGAAATAACAAAACAAATTACAAAATTAAGCTAACGGTTATAAATATAGGATGTGAACTAATCGTTGGCTATAGACCTTATCCTCGGCCACATCCTGGCTATCCTTCACTTGAGTTCAACTTCGTATGACCGCAACTGAACTGGACGGCATGGACCAAGATGCCCGCGTGAAGTGATTGGGCTATTGCAAAGATCATAGAACGGATAGTTGCCAGCGGTGCAGGAATCTACCTGCACTAGATCAAGCTAATATAATGATTAATACTTTAGCTTATCAAGTACTTTAGGAAAGAAAATATAAGTTACAAGAAATATTAAAGGCACAAAATCTATTTAAAATGGTTAATTAAGCACCAAATAAACCTTGAACATGAAATATGAAGTTTGTGTAGGAATAGGCAGTAATCTTGGACTAGTGCAGGAATGAGGAGGTTTATGGAGATAAAACAGAGGTTAATGATTGTGGGTTTGTAATAGGAAGGGGGTAAAAATAGAGCATTTCGACATACTAACAATGTGAATAAAAAAATTCCAAAAAATAAGTATTAGAAAGCTAATAAAATTTCTTACAAGTTTTATTTTTATCGTAAAATGAAATTCTAAACAGAAAAATTGTTTTGGCTTGCAAAAAGTTGAATAAATTCTAAAAATGATATTTTTTTTCTCAAAAAAGGGAAAAAAGTGTAACCCAACTTCACATTTTCATACACACACACAGATATATATATATATATATATATATATATATATATATATATATATATATATATATTGATGCAACCCCTTTATTTTTTAAAAATAATGTGTCGAATTAGGGTAGGGCTCTAAAGGAAAAAATCCTTCCTCTCTCGGAGAGCAAGGGTTTGATGGGGCTTTTATTTGTTGAGATGTTTAATGTAAATTATTATATCAAAATTTCTTCATATTGTAATATTCCTCTCACCAAATGCATAATATTGTTCAGAATTACCACGAGCTACAAGGTTGAATATGGGTTGAAAAAGAATGAAGTTGAAAGGTTCATTTATAAATTGTTATATATATGGTATTTATACATATGTATTACAAATGTTTTATAAATTTTATAAATATATTCCCTAGGCGTAATGCAATGTTGAATTTTGAATGTTGTATGGCGTGTCAACGATAGTATATATAAATTTTTATATGTATGTTATATTACACACACACACACACACACATTGAACCTACTACTAAGTGTGTTGCATGCCCGGGTTGTAGATCATGGGAATATTTACTACTTGGAGAGGTGTAGGCATGGATACAAGACTCTAGGCAGATTCATGGAGTGGTATTGCTACCACCGGGTAGGGCCATGGTAGAAAATAGCCTTTTTTTTTAGAAGTTGGGCTACGATGCGATGACAGGTCAGAGCCATCAACCATGGAGGAGGAGCAAGCCAAGGGCACAAAAGCATCATGGGGTCGAGCCATAAAGGCAAAATATTAGCTGTGGACGTGGAGGTGTACCGTAGGCCACTAGGGCTATGATGTCAACATCGAGGTTGGAACTATGTCAAGGGAGTCTGGAACCAAAATAACAGACCCCCCTGGAATGTTAGCATAGGGAAGGGGGGTGTTTATGCACATAAAAAAATTGAAATTTTCGCAGGCCATTGCAAATTTATTCCTATTCTCTCAACAAGGAAACAAAAATTTGAAAACTTGACCACAAATAAATAAATAAATAAATAAAATATTAAAAGCAATAGGTGGGACCCTGCCTTAAGAAAATTCTTCGACATCTACATAAATACATGATGAATGAAATGCATGTTTTAAAACTTTAGTCTTTATTATGATTTCTTTTTATCTACCTACACCTATATGATGTTAGTTTTATAAACATGCGTGGAATTTCAAAATATGTGAAGGGTTTGATATTTGATTGTCTAGTTTGTATGATTTATGAAAAGAATGATTTCTAACAAAAAGATATATCAAGTACATTTATGTGACTAGATTCATGTTGGAGAATTCACCCCTTTATAGTCTTATGGTATACATTTTATAGTGATTCAAGACATTTTTTCATTCCTATTCAATAAGATGGGTGCGATGTGTTTTATATCCATGTGCATTATGTCAATGTTCAGGTCTATGGTTATGTCATCGAATGTGTTTAGTTCTTTATGGAAAATGTAATACATGGATTTAAAATAAAGTGACTCTTTTGGTTATAATTCCAAAGGACTTTTACCTTACACTCAGATCATATAGTGGGTTTGTAGCATGATTGGAACTTTGGTGAAGTTGTGGTAATATATAATATGGTTAGTACCCTATGTGATGAAGTTACATCTCAGGTTTAAGTTTTAAGGTCAAACATTTATGTTATATGTTTTTTGGTATAATGGATATACATCACATATGGAGTAAATTTGATGTGAAATAATTAATGTTTATGGATATTAATACACCCAAGGAAGGTGATACAAAGTGATTTTGGTGCATTTGTTTTACCCTGGTCGTCAGCAAGAACTTTGAAGTGTAGCATTCTCATGTGGAAATTATTTTTTGTGTCAAAACCTCCAAAAGGGTTTCTCTATTTTCCATGTTACCTACCAACGATATCTCTTTGTGAAAAAATATTGTCACTTGGGATTGATGTATTTTTTTCTCTCAATGCCTTGCTTGTCAATAAAATTCACCATTAAATAGTAGATCCAACCACACCTGCCTCTCGACAGTGTGATATATTGTTCATTAAATCATTGCTTGATTGTGTTTCTTACTCATTGTCTCACTTATCAGTTATTTCAACATGGAATCCATTCATTTTTCAAATATTGGTAGTGAATTTATTGTGGAAACTTCCATTTTTCATTGGTTGTGTTTTCATTTGTGACTCACCACTCCAACTCGCCAACATTTACAATTACATTTATGCTACCATTAAATCCTCCAATACGACATGAACCTTGGCATTTTCACGCCAAATTTTCAATGATTTTTCGATTTCCGTTGGGGTATTCATATCCTTAGTGATGTGTTTTTAGTTTTTCTACAAAATTCTTTGCATTCCTTACTCAAGGATGAGAAAGGAAGGTGAAGGTTTTGGTTCTATTGTAGTGGTTACCTGGGTGCTAAGTTACCAGGTATGTTCATAACAAGCTTCACCAAACATTAATGAATTTGTGCCTACTCTGAGCTTTGAATCCCCTGCACTGGTCTATTCCCATGTAATGTTTATAGTTTCTTCACATAGTCGTATTGTTGTCTAAAATCATATTCTACTTCTCTTTATTCGAACAATGCCATGAAATATAATGTTGTTTTAATCTTACCCTATTCATTCATATAAGGAACTAAATTCACCTGCATGAAAGTAAAAATAAAGTATTTTTGAAATGTTGTAAGGTTCTTTTGCTCCATGGTATGTCTATGTAATTTTTCTTGCGCACTTGGCACGAGCCTCTGAGGTTAAAACTTAGGTGCAAAATCACCCAACACTTTTGTTAAGTTCTTAGAATAAATATCTATTTCCTTGAATATTACAACTTTTGTATGATTATCATTTGATAGAAAAAATGATCTATACACTAAAAATATAAACCCTTCTTCTATGAATTATACAGAGAAATTGGCATGACTTTACTACTTTTACCCTTCATAGGTGCACTTCTGGAAAAATAATTTGTGTTGACTCATGTTATTTTACTAAAGTTTGTTTAGGGGATACAAATCACAATTATGGGTTTTCGCTCTTTAAAATTGTGGTTAACCTAAATGGGATACTAAATAAGGTATTAAAACCCATTACTAAATCCCTAATTATAATGATTTCTTTTCATTTTCCATCACCCATAGGAGCCCTTGCGACCTAGGGTCTCGGGCAGAAAACCTTGGAACACTATCAATGCACAAGACTCTTTCTCCTTGACTCTAAACGACTTGGATGGAACTAATCCTTCCTATCACACTAGTCCATTATATATATATATATATATATATATATATATATATATATATATATATATCAATGTGATTGTGTTCTTGTCTCTGTATGTTTAACCAAAAAAGGATTCAACTTTCTTTATGTTTTTGTCCCATATCAATTGTTTTGTTTCTTACAGATTATGAGTTCCTCTTGTTCAAAGAATGAGCCTCATTTCTCCCTAAGTTAATAACATAAATAATGAAAGGGGATTTTCCCACCCATGCTAGATTATGTGTCTTTATTCTCTTAAATTTGTATTTACATTATTATAATATTCTATGGATAAATTCTCTTATTTCAACCTTTAACAAGCATGCTATAATTTTTTCATTCCTCTTTCTATAAGCTACTTCTAAATAGGGTACAAGAAACCATTATGCTTGCAGTAAATATTTTCCATGTCTTGTCTCTGCAATATAAAAACTGATATTTTACTTTTTTCGAGTCTATCGCTCTTACAAACACTATTAGACACATATCATGACCTATGAAAATTATAAAGAGAAAATTGAATTGTTTTTCTTTGCATACTTGTGGTATTAGATTAGTTGTATTGACATGCCACGAAAATTTCCTTTTCCTTGAAAATCCTATTCTTATATAAGTGTGTTTTTGACGTAGGTAATAATTAATTTTTTAATGTTGGGATTCCTTATTTTACTATAATATGTATCAAATTTTATATTTATGATTATAGTATGATTTTATTCAATAGAAACAGGGGTAGGGGAAGAGGAAGCTGAGACAATAACATGGGGATAAGAAGAAAATGTAGGCCCCAGGTGTTAGTTCACTTTGATGGGGACTCAAAGGAACTGAGGAAACAACTCACAAATTTTCATATTAAACCTCACATGCCATCCTATTACCCAACCTATTTCCTAGCCTCAGCAACCTCATGTTCATCATAAACCAAGAATTGGAATCCTTATGCCACCCCACATGTCTTCCCATTTCATTGTTTCTAATAATGATAGTTGGCATGACACAATTCTAGCATAAGGCTGACCTAGTATTTAATTTCTCCCTCCTCCTTTTGAATAAAACATATCTCATCACATGTATTCTACTACTTCACACATTATACACTTCCCACAAGAATCACCTCAACCTTCTAGGTACAGTTCCCTCACCTTTCCAATATCGATCCATTTGGCCTTAGAAGTATTTGTGCCTTTGATCCCCACACGAAGGTAGTCTACACTCCCTCGTTTTTATGTCCTTCTTCTATCAAGAATGGTCTCTTGTTGAAGCTCATCAAGGTATTCTGGAGAAAAATCCTCAATGGAATGAATCTGAACCCGTGCTCCTTGATCTTCAAGCAAAGGAGGCTCATACAACCTTAAGTTCTCAACATTAACAATAAAGTAAATTTTCATATATGAAGGAAAATCTAACTTGAAGGCATTGTCACCAATATTTTCCAAAATTCTGAAAGGACCATAATGGATTGGTTTCAGTTTTTACCTTCCCCATGAAGCCTCTCTTTGATAATGTGAAGCCAAACTTCGTCACCAACTTGGAACTTGTGATCTACACTATGCTTGTCGTGACATGCTTTGTTCTTGCCTTGGCTCTTTTCAAGCTAATCTTGAACTGTTTAGTGTATCAATTAGATTTTTTCTATGAACTTATTAGATTTGTCTATGTCGCTATGACCATCAATAGCAACATCCTTCTCAAAAATGAAATCCAATGGCGATCTAGGCAAGTATCCAAGACATGCCTCAAATGGTGATGTTTGTGTAGAGGAGTGTTTTTCACGGTTGTAAGAATGTTGAATGTAGTGTAATTTTTCATCCCAAAACTTAGGATGATTGCTTCGGTATCCTCAAATAATATGTATGATTGTTCGATTGACCACTTCAGTTTGAGCATCTATTTGTGGATGAAAGTTTGTACTCTTTTTCAACTTGGTATCCATCAAGTCCCACAAACTTGACCAAAAATTCCCAACAAATCGAGAATATCAATCACTAACAACGAATGTGGGTAACCCAAACATGCTGAAAGAATTTGTGAGTTGTTTGTTCAGCTCTAATTTTCTTTTTACATGGAATTAATATACACATATTGCTGAACCTATCCACAACTACATAAAAATAAGCATGACCTCTTTTTGAGAATGGAATACCTCTTACAAAATACATAGAAACACTATCCCATGGATGTGAAGGTATGAGAAGTGGTGTGTACAATCCGAACTTCTTATTGCTAGACTTACTGACTACACAAATGAAAAAACTTTAATGAAACGTTACACACTTTCAAGCATACGAGGCCAATAACAATACCTTTGAAGATGTGACATTATTTTTCTTACATTGAAATGTCCAGCAATAAGAGAAGTGTGTGCTTCCTTATGACATTCACTCTCTACCCCTGTGGAATACAAAGCTTTCCAAAATGATACAACAAGTTATTATGTACATGGTAATCCAATTCATCTACTTGGTTTCCTTGACTCAAGTTTGCATAAACATCTTGAAAGTCACTATCAAATGCATATTTCTCAACATAACTTTCATGCAAAACAGAATTATGCTTGAGTAAAGTAGCTACACTAATAGTAGGCCTAGAAAGCATATCAACAACCTTGTTGTATATACCTTTCTTATACCTGATGACCAAGTTGAATTACTATAGGAAACCCAATCCATTGAAAGTGCCTTGATTTCTGCAACTTAGTTTGCGATTACAAGTATTGTAATGGTTGGTGGTCGGTGTGTATGATGGTTTCCTTTCCCATCAAGTAGTGTTTCCACTTTTTCACACTTTGAAACAACACACAAAGCTTCTTTTCATAAGTATGATAGTTAATCACTGCACCATTAAAATTTTCTAAATGAAATGAAACGAGCTTATCATGTTGCATAAGGACTATGCCCATGGCATAATCGCTTGCATTAGTTTGAATCTCAAAGGGCTGTCTCAAGTTCAGTAGTGCAAATAATAGGTTTGAACTGATCTTCTCTTTCAACGCATCGAAATATTTTTGTTGCTTTCCTCCACACTAGTCAATGCATGCAATGGAGCTGCGATAGAAGAGAATTTAGCAAAAAACTTCCTCCAATATTGGGTTGCTCCCAGAAAGCTTCTTACCTCAGTGACTGTCTTGGGCATTGGCCAATTCACAATGACCTCCACCTTAGAGGGGTCTATCTTCAACTCACCTCCTCCAACAATACGCCCCAAGTACACCAAAGAAGTTTTACCAAACTCACATTTTTACATCTTCAAAAACAACAATTCTTTCCTTGCATTGGCCAATTCACAATGACCTCCACCTTAGAGGGGTCTATCTTCAACTCACCTCCTCCAAAAATACGCCCCAAGTACACCAAAGAAGTTTTACCAAACTCACATTTTTACATCTTCAAAAACAACAATTCTTTCCTTAAGACATAGAGTACTTTTCTTACATGCATGACATGTTCATCAAGTGATTTACAGAAAATCAAGATGTAATCTAAGTAGAATGTGACAAAATCATCAATAAATGGCCTCAACACATCATTCATCACACGCATGAAGGTAGCAGGAGCATTACATAAACCAAAAGGCATAACTAGCCACTCAAACAAACCTTGCTTTGTTTTGAATGTTGTCTTCCAAATGTCACCTTCAACAATTCTAATTTGATGGTAGCCACTCCTTAAGTCCAACGTAGTAAAATAATATTCATCTTCCAATTGATCAAGTAAATCATCTATTCTAGGAAGTGGATAAAGGTTACTTACCGTAATTTTGTTTAATGCACGAAAATCCACACACATGCGCCATGTTCCATCCTTCTTTAGCACCAACACAATAGGTGACCCGCATGGAAAAGTACTTGTCCCTTTGTCCAACAACTATTGAATTTGATTTTTTATTTCATAACTCTCCATCACTGAAATTGTATACATGCCAATGTTAGGAAGAGGACAATCTTGGTACAACTGTATTTCATGTTGGATTCCCCTCTTGGGAGGTAATCCCTTTGGTTCCTGAAACATCTCATTATTTTTATTAACCACTTCAATCAAAACACATTTCAACTTTGGATCAAAACCTTGAAATGCTTCATAATCAACATCATTCTTTGGTTTAATCATAAGAAGAAAAAAATTCTTGCTCGAATTCACTACTCTTTTCATTTGTCCCACATTAACTAATGAAAGGTTTATTTTGTTGCGATGAGCTCTCACAATATACTACACATCATATTTAAACAAGTGGTACTTGTTTTCATGGTGATAGAATATGGATTTTCTATCATAGAGGTAAGGAATACCCAAAAAAATTCCTGAAATATCAAGGGGTACAACGTCTAATTCAACTTCGTCAATGAAGTTTGTTGTGATTGTAAACCGAATAATACACTTTCTTGTAACCTGTAAATTTGTGTTCTTGCATATCCAACCCAATGGATATGGTTTGTGATGTGGAATGGTTTCAAGATGAAGTTTCTTGACTAATTTTTTAGATATCAAATTGGCTTGAGACCCACTATCAAATAGTGTGTCGATTTTTGTATGTTTTGAAATAACCCTCACATGAAATAATTCAATCCTTGTTTCTTCATTTGGAGTACTAGTGTGACAATTTGATGAACTAGTGATAGCAATGGATTCTTTTCCTTTCATACCCATGGCTGTAATTTTAGTTTCATCACCTGAATCAGATCCCAAATCCTGTTGAGTGGTCGCAGTTGTTTTTTTTTACCCTTGTTGTTGAATTTCTTGGATCTCATCTCTGATGAAGCTTCAAACAATGGTCTTCATCGTTACCCTATTTGGAAAAATGTTTGCATGTAATTTTATCTCCTTCCTTTTTAACAAATGAATTTTCTTTCCTTTTCCTTTGAAACCCTTTCCTTTCTCTCCACCCTTAAATGGATTCTTTTTACCCTCTTCTGGGATATTTTCCCCTCTTGCCTCAAGGTGTTTGGCTTGTACACAAACCTCATCTAGACTAGTGGGATTGAACATAAGGATAGTATGCATTAGGTAGCTATGTAAACCCCCTTATATATACTTCATCAACGTGTCTTGTGAATTCAAATCAACACCTAACATAAGAGATATTCTTCTAAATTCTTGGGTGTAATCTTGCACACTTTGAACTTTAATTTGTCTAAAGTTTTGCCAATTAATGATGGCTTTCTACATATATTCTCGAGGGTAAAATTTTCTTTTAATTGCAGCAATGAAATTAGACCAATAGATTGAGATATTACCATGTTTTTTAATCTCATCTTGTGTCTTGGCTTCCCACCATACTAGTGTTGCACCCTCCAGTCTCAAGGAAGCTAGTTGAATATTTGTATCATCATCTTGAAGGTTTTGAATCTTGCAGTAGACCTCCAATTGAAGAATCCAATTTTCAATATTCTTTGCATTCACTTCACCATTATACATAGGCAACTCAAATTTAATATCAAGTTTTAACAAGGGTTGTTTAGCAATTCCTTTTGAGGTATGTGGATGAGTATGAGTAAGGGTTGTAGTAGTGGAAGAGGATGAAGATGAAGGTGAACATGGTGGTGAGGATGATGGTGGATTAGATGGTGTATTATCACAATTTCCATTACCTCCTCCTCCTGGAGAACCATCTCCTCTTGGAGGCCTGGATCTTTCACCCTCCAACCTTGTATTGCTCTCTTCATAGAGGACCTTCACCATCTATTTCATGTCAAAGAAAACCTTCCTAGAAGCCTTATCATCCTCTGTCTTTTTATCATTTCCTCCTCATGATACATGCTTACTAAAGCTTCTACTGCAACTGGAGGTGACTCTTGTGGTGGAGATTGTGGCAACTGTGCCCTCCTTCTCCTTGCTCTAACTAGAGAACTTGCCACCACAAGCTTTCCTTCTCCTCTCTTGAGCTTCAACCTTGTAAGCATTTAGACACTTGAAAAACAATTAAATCCTCCTTGCACGAGTCAACCTAGTGCTCTGGTACCAACTTGATCTGAATGAGAAAATTAGTTTTTTTTGTGCTAAATTCCAATTCATAATAAATAAATAAAGTTCTTGAGGATTATGAGGTAAATTGCAAGTTAACCATGAGTTTTTATGTGTTTTTATGTGAATTTCTTGAGCAAATTAACATAAACCAAACAATGAACAACAACATCTAATAGACATGAACATCACCATAAAAAGTAACACAAGAATACATGATCAAGGAGTTCACCCCGCCTAGGCTACGTCTCCTTAGTCCAACTTCCAATGTCTTGGCCCCCTTCTATTATGCTAAAAATTGTGATTACATATGTTTAAAATACTCAAACAGCTCTGAAACCTATTCCAATGGCTCCAGAATGCCCAAAAATTCTTGTTTAGCCTCTTTTTGCATCGAATTTGGTCAAAATTTGAGTAAGTTATGACTTCCCTAAGTTTTTGCACTAATCACTCCACAGTTTCTACCAAATCCAACACCATCCTACAATTCCACCCAGAATTCCACTAACTGAGCGCCAAATTGCCCAATAACTGGGAAACCCCCACCCCCATATGTAAAACCATATGCTAATAAAACAATGCAAAACTCGTTATATGTTAAGTCTAATGGTGATGGTGCAATGGTAAAGACTCTTGCTTATTGCTTGGAGGTCGTGGGTTCGACACCCACCTGCTCTGCTTGGGGCCATATTGTGGTGGCCCCTGGCTGGGCCACGTGGCAGCCTATGGTTGGCCACCCAATAACGAATCAAAACACGCCATTCGACTGGATAAAAACATGTCGCTTGGCAGAATATCATATGCCTAAGGAAAACAATCATATGCACAGTCACCCTGCCACGTACATATGCATAGTCACCCTGCCACGTATGCATGCCCAGTTAGTTGTACGGACTGCTAACTGGGTTTTCCTGCTCTTATTTTTTTTTAATTTCCTATTAGACAAAGTTGATAGAACACATTTATGGGAACATACAGTGTTGGTTTTCTGCAAAACGAGTTGCGTCGGATTCAGAACGACGAGATTTTTACGGTCGTTTAGGTTCCACACCAATCCAAAAACTTTCATTTTTTGGCACTTAATCATGTAGCTTCTACATTTTTCTCTTCAAAGTTCATATGTTCCACAAACTTTATATGTTTTTTCACAAAGATTAGTAAACCATGTCTACCATAATTTTATATGAAATTGAATGCTTCAAGTCTTTGTAGTAGGATGGGTTGTTTCAAATATGTTTATTGTAAACATAGGATGTTAGATTACATCAGATCATAGTCACTTACCAAATCATCGATATCTATTTGTAAATTGTGGGTGTTTAGAGAAAGAATTGAAGTATATGAAATTGTTTCAATGAAAAAATAATTATAGTCTAGTTCCCACTTTGCATTTTTTGTAAACGTTCCATTTCAAGAGAAATTTTTTGTATAATTTTGAAGTTTTCTTTCTTAAGTGGACTATCCAAATGCAACGATTCTATTTTTCTCACATGAGACAAAGTTGTATATACTAATCCATGTCATCATATCCCTGAAGGATCAAATGAAACATTGTATAGTGCTAAGCCTTGTGACATGTGTATTTTACGTGCACATGCTAGTTGGATTGGGAATTGTTTTCTGACTTTCAAATGCCCTGTTTTTTCTAATACAGAAACTGGTTTTGTTGTGCGCAATATGGGAGTCCAATCTTTACAAATTTGTTGGCTATATAGAAAAGAAATTTTATGTGCTTGTCGTCGTCCAACAATTGGATCATGGAATTTTATCCATATTACATCAAATTTATCTAATTTTGTATATGCTTTAATTATACCATTTGCACCATTGACAAGACCGTCTTGTGAGTCATAGTTTCCAACATATATTTCAACTAGCATGTTTAATTTTAGCACGATTTGTGAAGGCAATGTTGTTATATGTGCATGAGAAGGTATGTTGCCTTGGTTTTCTTCTTCATAATCAATTGCATAAATTATAGTTTCATCACCAAGAACAATAGACAACATTTTATTGTTGTGCAATGCGACATTGCTATTCCAAAAAAATAGATAAGGGAATGTGGGATCATTGGGAGTACTTCAAATACAATTTATATTGAGTTAATTAAAATAATCTCCTGTTTGATTATTTGTACACATCCTATTCAAAATGGCAATGAATTTTTCACTTGATTGACACATTATAGTGTGTAATTCATAATACTTTACATGTTGTTGCCAAAAGTCATATGTTATTGGTCGCTTTCTTATTGTAGGTTGTTTAAACATTAGTGAATCTTGTATAGGTTGTGCTTGGTATAGGTAACCACAAAATATGATATCAATGTTTCCAACGTATTTTTTTTTACCATGCTTAATATTCCTTAGTCGATCATCGATGTGATACTGAAAATGACTACCAATTATGCTCAAAAATAAAATTTCTCAGAATGACACGAAACCTGAATGACTGCGTAGTGTTCGTCGTTCTGAATCTGGTGCAACTTGTTTCGCGTGAAATGGACTCAATATGGCTTCAAAAACGTTTTCTATTGGTTTTCCTAAATATGCAAATTTGGAAAAAAAATTGTGCAGATAGACCCAGTTAGCAGTCCATACTACTGACTGGGCATGCCTATGTGGTAGGGTGACATGGTAGGTCAACGGGTTGGTCAACTCCTTTCTTTGGCGAATGGATAGGTGCCAAGTGGCATGATTCTACAAGACCAAGTGGAAAGTTTTGGTTTGGTTTTGGGTTGTTGAAGGAATCCAATCACAAGTTGCCCCATGGTAGTCCGCGGTTCACCAAAAGGTTCATAACAGTTTGGGCGGAGGCATCAGGGTTCGACCCCATGACCTCCTAGGCACAAGCTAAGCCATTTATCACTTATCCTACACGATGTTCCTTGTTAATATATGCTCTCTGCATATATTTGAATTTTATAAAATGCATCACTGGGGGGAGAGGGGGCCAGCCCCTGAAATAAACTGCCATGTGACCTATGCCTCAGACCAAAGGCGGAGCGTAGGAGGCACTAATCATAGGCGGACCATTAAAATGATAATCAGGTTTAATTAATGATTAATGCGGTTCATTAATGCCTAGTTTGGATTATGGGTGTTATTATAAAAATTAACCATCCCACAATTTGTGCCTCCAGTCGGCGAAATTGTAGGATAATTTTCCAAATTCTAGGTGGATTTGTAGGATTGCCCCGGATTTTGTGCAATTTGTGGAGAAAATTATGGGAAAACTAGGAGAGGTCATAACTCGTCCAATTTTTGACCAAATCAAGAGCAGAAAGCAGCTAATGTACCATTTTTTAGTGTTCTAGACTCAACAAAATAGGTTTCAGGAGCATAAAAGCATTGTAAACACATCATTTTTCAATTTTGAGCTAATATAAGGACCCAAGCCATGGAAGTTGGACCAAGGAGATGTCTCCCAAGAGGGGTGAACTACTTCATCAAATCCTTGTGTTGATGTGTTGTATGGTGATGTACTGTACATTTTATTGATGTTGTTAAGTATTTTTTTTATGTTAAATTGTTCATAAAATTAACATAAAAACGACTCATGAGACTCAGTTAACTTGCAAGATAACTTGAATCCCTAAGCACATGAAAAGAATTTGTTTTAAAATATGAAAGAGGAATTAGCACAACATTACTAGCATACCTTAATCGGATCATTTGGGTATCAGAGAAAATAGGTTTGTTTTTGCAAGAAGGGATCTAATTGTTTGCAAGTTTGTGTCATATTTACAAGGTTAAAACTCAAAAGAGGAGAAGGGAAGCTAGTTGAAAGCCCTAAAGTTGGGTCAAAAGGAAGAAGGACAAGGTTTCCAAATTCTTCAACACTAGCACATCCTCAAATTGAAGTTGAGTATTCATGGAGCATGTCTCATGAAGGATAACCTACCATGACAGAAGAGGAGAGAGCATTCAAGAATGCATTTTTTGATATGACAGAGATGGTAAAGGTCCTCTATGAGGAGAGGAATTTAAGGATGCAAGGATAAAGTTCCATGCCTCATGGAGGAGGAGGTCATGGAGATGGTGATAAACCACCATCCACTCCACCATCATCCTCACCACCATCTTCACCTTCCTCTTCATCATCTTCCACTACCACAACCATTCCACCTGTTCATACACATACTTCAAAAGGAACTGGTAAATCACCCTTACTTAAACTTGATGTTAAATTTGAGCTACCGATGTATAATGGTGAAATGAATGTAGAGAAGCTAGATAATTGGATTCTTCTGTTGGAGGTTTATTGCAAAATTCAGAACCTTGAAGAGGATGACATAAAGATTCAATTAGCTTCCTTGAGGATGGAGGGTGAAACACTTGTATGGTGGGAAGAAAGGACACAAGATGAGATTAAAAAACACGATAAAATCTCAATTTATTGGTCTGATTTCATTTCTGAAATTAAAAGGAAATTATACCCTCTAGCTTATATGCAAAAACCCATTATGAACTCACAAAAATTTAGACAAATTAAGGGTCAAAGTGTGCGAGATTACACCCAAGAATTTAGAGAAAAGATCTTATGTCAGGTCTTGATTTTCATTCTCAAGATACCTTGCTAAAGTATATAGGGGGTTTACATAGTTACCTAAAACATACCATCCTCATGTTCAATCCCACTAGTCTAGACGAGGTCTGTATGCAAGCTATACACCTTGAGGCAAGAGGGAAAAATGTACCAGAAGAGGGTAAAAAGAAACCATTTAAGGTTGGTGAAAAAGGAAAGGGTTTCAAAGGAAAACAAAAGAAAAATTCATCCATAAAAAAAGGGGAGAAAACTACATGTAAACATTGTTCCAAAGCGGGTCACGATGAAGCCCATTGTTGGAAGCTTCATCCAGAATTAAGGCCTAAGAAATGCAACAATAAGGGGAAACAAAAGACAACCGCTACCACACAACAAGATCTTGGATCTGACTCAGGTGATGAGACTAAAATTGCAGCAATGTTCACAAAGGGAAAATAAGCCATAGCAAGTACTAGTTCATCAAATTGTCACAGTAACACTCCAAGTGAAGAAACAAGAATAGAGTTGTTTCATGTAAGAGTTGTCTCAAAACATAGAAAAATTGACACACTATTTAATAGTGGGACTCAAGCAAACTTAATATTTGAATAATTAGTCAAGAAACTTAATCTTGAAACCATACCTCATCACAAGCCATATCCTTTGGGCTAGATCATTAAGGATACAAATTTACAGGTTACAATAAAATTTATTTTCTGGTTTGCAATCACCGCAAACTTTATTGATGAAGTTGAGTTAGATGTTGTACCGCTTGACATATCAAGAATTGTTTTGGGTAGTCCTTATCTATATTATAGGAAAGAAGTCTTTTATCGCCATGAGAACAAGTAACACTTGTTCAAATATGAAGTGGAATATATAGTGAGAGCTCATCGCAAAAAGCTAAATATCTCTTTAGTTAATGCAGGGCAAATGAAAAGACTAGTAAATTCAAGAAAAAAATCAGTGCTTCTTATGGTCAAACAAAAGAATGATATGGAATATGAATTTTTTGAAGGTTATGATAATAAATTGAAATCTTATTTGTTTGATGTGGTAAATCAGCATGGCGAGATGTTTTAGGAACCGAAGGGTTACCTCCCAAGAGGGGAATCCAACATGAGATACAATTGCAGCATGATCATCCACTCCCTAATATTTCCATGTATTGCATGTAGATAATGGAAAGTGCAGAAATAAAGAAGAAAAGCATAGAGTTGTTGAATAAAGGGATCATTCGTCCATCTACCTCGCCATGTGGTTCATCGATTGTGTTGGTGCCCAAGAAGGATGGAACATGGCACATGTGTGTGGATTTCCGTGCACTAAACAAAATCACGATAAAGAATCGTTATCCACTCCCAAGAATATATGATTTTCTTGATCAGTTGAGGTATGAAAATTATTTCACTAAGTTAGAATTAAGAAGTGGTTACCATCAAGTTAGAATAGTTGAAGAGGACATATGAAATACCACATTTAAATCTAAACAAGGATTGTTTGAGTGGCTTGTTATGCCTTTTTGTCTTTGCAACGCTCCATCTACTTTCATGAGAGTTATGAATGATGTATTAAGACCATTTCTTGATGAGTTTTTCATTGTCTAATTGGATGATATTTTGATATTCACAAAATCATGAGATGAACATGCCATGCATGTAAGAAAGGTGCTTGATGTCTTAAGAAAAGAATAGTTGTTTTTGAAGATGTCAAAATGTGAATTTGGTAAAACTTCTTTAGTTTATTTGGGAAATATTATTGGAGGAGGTGAGCTGAAGATAGACCCCTCTAAGATTGAGGTCATTTTGAATTGGCCAACACCCAAGATAGTCACTGAGGTAAGAAGTTTTCTAGGAGAAACACAATATTAGAGGAAGTTTATTGCTAGTTTTTCTTCTATTGCGGCTCCATTACATGCATTGACTAGTGTTAAGAAGTTCTTCCAGTGGGGAGGCAAGCAACAAAAATCATTCAATTCTTTGAAAGAGAAGATAAATTCAACCCCAATACTAGCACTACCAGACTTGAGACACCCTTTGAGATTCAAACTGATGCAAGTGACTATACCATGGGCGCAGTCCTCATACAACATGATAAGACCATTTCATTCCATTCAGAAATTTTCAATGGTGCAGTGATAAACTATCCTACTTATGACAAGGAGCTATATGCGTTGGTTCAAAGTGTGAAGAAGTGGAAACACTATTTGATGGGAAGGGAAACCATCATTCACACTGACCACCAACCATTTCAATACTTGCAATCGCAAACTAAGTTGCAGCAGTCAAGGTACTTTCGATGGATGGGTTTCTTATAGAAATTCCACTTGGTCATTAGGTATAAGAAAGGTATATACAAAAATGTTGCTGATATGCTTTCTAGGCCTATTATTAGTGCCGCTACGTTACTCAAGAATACTTCTGTTTTACATGAAAATTATGTTGAGCAATATGAATTTGAGAATGACTTTCAATATGTTTATGAAAACTTGAGTCAAGGTCACCAAGTTGAGGAATTGGATTACCATGTACATAATAACTTCTTGTATCATTTGCGCAAGCTTTATATTCCACAGGGGGAGAGATTGAATGTCATAAGGGAAGCACACACACCTCTTATTGCTGGAAATTTTGGTGTAAGCAAAACAGTGGCAAATATTCAAAGGTATTGTTATTGGCCTCGTATGCTTTAAAGTGTGTCACGTTTCATTAAAGGTTGTTCATTGTGTGCAGTTAGTAAGCCTAGTAATAGGAAATTGGGATTGTACACACCACTTCTAGTTCCTTCACGACCATGGGAGAGTATTACTATGGATTTTGTAGGAGGTATTGCTTTGTCAAAAAGAGGTCATGATTATTTGTATGTAGTTGTGGATAGGTTTAGAAATATGTGTATATTGATGCCATGTAAAAATAAAGTCACAGCTGAACAAACAACTCATATTTTCTTTCAAAACGTTTGGGTTAATTTTGAGTTGCCTACATCTATTATAAGTGATCGAGATTCTCGATTTGTTGGGAATTTTTGGTCAATCTTGTGGGACTTGATGGACACTAAGTTGAAGAAGAGCACAACCTTTCATCCAAAAACAGATGTTCAAACTTGAAGTGGTCAATCGAGAAGTCATTCATCTTCTTCGAGGTTATTGTAGAAAACATCCTAAGTTGTGGGATGAACAGTTGCATTGCATTCAACATGCTTACAACCGTGCAAAACACTCCTCTACACAAAAATAGTTGTTTGAGGCATGTCTTGGATACTTGCCAAAATCACCATTGGATTTAATTTTTGGAAAATATGTGGCTATAGATGGGAATAGCGACATAGATAAAGCAAGGAAATTCATAGAGAAAATTCAGTTGATCCATCAAACAATCTAAGATCAACTAGAAAAAATTCAAGGCAAGTACAAAGCGAGACATGATAAACATTGTGTGGATCATAAGTTTCAAGTTGGTGACAAAGTTTGGCTTCACATTAGCAAGGAGAGGCTTCAAGGAGAAGGTAAAGAGTTGAAACCAATATGTTATGGTACTTTCAAAATTATAGAAATTATTGGTAACAGTGCCTTCAAGCTTGATTTTCCTTCATACATGAAAATTTACTCTGTTGTTAATGTTGAAAATTTAAGATTGTATGAGCCTCCTTTGATTGAAAATTAAGGAGACAATGTTCAACTTACATCTATTGAATACTTTTCTCCATAATTCTTTAATGAGCTTCAACAAGACACCATACTTGATAGAATAACGAGGACATCGAAAAGAGGAAATGTCGATTATCTTCAATGGGGCTTAAAGGAACAAATCCTTCAAAATCCAAATGGATTAAAACTGGGAAGGTGAGGGAACTGTACCCTCACCTGTTGAACAACTAAATATGATCTTTTGGGTCCTGAAATATCCAAGTGGGGAGGAATGATCAAGTGCTAATAATTATGCTAAAAAATCAAAGTTCTCAAAATGACACAAAAACTGAACAATCGCGTAGTGTTCGTCGTTCTGAATTCGTCGCAACTCGTTTCGCGTGAAATGGATGTTGTATGGCTTCAGAAACGTGTTATGTCTGTTTTCCTAAACAGGTAAATTTGGCAAAATAATTATGCAGATAGACCCAATCGGAAGTCCATACAGATGACTGGGCATGCCTATGTGGCAGAGTGACAGGGCAGGTCAATGGGCTGGTCAACTCCTTTCTTAAATGGATGGGTGCTAAGTGGCACGAGTCTACATAACCAAGTGGCAAGTTTTTTTTTGGTTTTGGGTTGTTGAAGGCAACCAATCACAAGCTGCTACGTGGCAGGGTTAGTGGCCGCCATGTTGAAGCTCGCGGGCCACCAAAAGGTTCGCAACAGTCCGGCCGAAGGCACCAGGGTTCGATGCCGCGACCTCCTAAGCAGAAGCCAATCCATTTACCACTCTGCCTACAAGATGTTCCTTGTTAATATATGCTCTTCGCATATATTTGAATTTTATAAAATGCATCGTTGGGGGGAGAGAGGGCCAACCCCCGAAATAAATTGCCATGTGACCTATACCTCGAACCACAAACAGAGCGCAAGGGGCTCATATTTTGTGCAATTTGTGGAGCGAATTGTGGGAAAACTAGGAGAGATTAAAACTCTTCCAATTTTCAACCAAATCAGGAGCAAAAGAGGCTAAGGTACCATTTTTTAGTGTTATGGACTCAATGAAATAGGTTTCATGAGAAGAAAAGCATTGTAAACACATCATTTTGAAAATTTGAGCATAATATAGAGGCCCAAGCCATGGAAGTTGGACCAAGGAGATGTAGCCTAGTAGGGGTGAACTCCTTCATCAAATCCCTTTGTTGATGTGTTGTATGGGGATGTACTGTATATTTTATTGCAGGTGTTCAATATTGGTTTTATGTTAAATTGTTCATAAAATTAACATAAAAACCACTCATGAGACTCAATTAACTTGCAAGAGAACTTACATCCTTAAGCACATGAAAAGCATATGTTTTAAAATCTGAAAGAGGAATTAGCATAAAATTACTAACATACGTTAATCATATCATTTTGGTATTAGAGCAACTAGGTTTTTTTGTGCAAGAAGGGATCTAATTGTTTGCAAGTTTGTGTCATGCTTACAGGATTAAAACTCGAAAGAGGAGAGGCGAAGCTTGTTGAAAGCCCTGAAGTTGGGTCAAAAGGAAGAAGGGAAAGGTTACCAAAGTCTTCAACACCAACACATCCTCAAATTTAATTTGAGTCTTCAGTGAGCATGTCACATGAAGGAGAACCTACCATGACATAAGAGTAGAGAGCATTCAAGAAGGAATTTTTTGATATGATAGAGATGGTAAAGGTCCTCTACGAGGAGAGGAATTTAAGGATGCAGGGAGAAAGTTCCAGGTCTCCTAGAGGAGAAGGTTTTCCTAGAGGAGGAGGTCATCGAGATGGTGATAAACACCATCCACTCCACCATCATCCTTACCACCATATTCACCTTCCTCTTTATCATCTTCCACTACCACAACCCTTCCACTTGTTCATACACATACTTTAAAAGGAACTGGTAAATCACCCTTACTTAAACTTGATGTTAAATTTGAGCTACTGATGTATAATGGTGAAGTGAATGCAAAGAAGCTGGATAATTGGATTCGTCAGTTGGAGGTTTATTGCAGAATTCAGAACCTTCAAGAGGATGACATAAAGATTCAATTAGCTTCCTTGAGAATGGAGGGCACAAAACTTGTATGGTGGGAAGCAAGGACACAATATGAGATTAAAAAACACGTTAAGATCTCAATTTCCTGGTCTGATTTCATTGCTACAATTAAAAGGAAATTCTACCCTCTAGGTTACATGCAAAAATCCATTATGAACTGGAAAAACTTTAGACAACTTAAGGGTCAAAGTGTGGAAGATTACACCCAAGAATTTAGAAAAAGAGCTACCTTGATTTAGGTGTTGATTTTCATTCTCAAGATACCTTGCTAAAGTATATAGGGGGTTTACATAGTTACCCGAACATACCTCCTCATGTTTAATCCCACTAGTCTAGATGAGGTCTGTGTGCAAGCTACACACCTTGAGGCAAGAGGGAAAAATGTACCAGAAGAGGGTAAAAAGAAACAATTTAAGGGTGGTGAAAAAGGAAAGGGTTTCAAAGGAAAACAAAATAAAAATGCATCCATAAAAAAATTAGGGGAGAAAACCACATTTAAACGCTATTCCAAAGAGGGTCACGATGAGGCCCATTGTTGGAAGCTTCATCCATAATTGAGGCCTAAGGAATTCAACAACAAGGGGAAACAAAAGACAACCGCTACAACACAACAGGATCTTGGATCTGACTCAAGCGATGAGAATAAAATTGTAACCATGGTTACAAAGGGAAAATAATCCATAGTAAGTACTAGTTCATCAAATTGTCATAGTAACACTCCAAGTGAAGAAACAAGAATAGAGCTATTTCATGTAAGAGTTGTCTCAAAACACACAAAAATTGACACACTATTTGATAGTGGGTCTCAAGAAAACTTAATATCTAAAGACTTAGTCAAGAAAATTAATCTTGAAACCATACCTCATCACAAGCCATATCCTTTGGGTTGGATCACCAAGGATACAAATTTACAGGTTACAAGAAAATGTATTTTTCGGTTTGCAATCACCGCAAACTTTATTGATGAAGTTGAGTTAGATGTTGTATCGCTTGACATATCAGGAATTGTTTTGGTTAGTCCTTATCTCTATGACAGGAAATCTGTCTTATATCGCCATGAGAACAAGTACCACTTGTTCAAAGATGGAGTGGAATATATAGTGAGAGATCATCGAAAAAAGCTAAATCTTTCTTTAGTTGATGTAGGGAAAATGAAAAGACTAGTAAATTCAAGAAAAAACTTTGTGCTTCTTATGATCAAACAAAATAATGGTATGGAATATGAATCTTTTGAAGGTTTTGATGATAAATTGAAATCTGATATGTTTGATGTGGTAAGTCATCATGGCGATATGTTTCAGGAACCGACGAAGTTACCTCCCAAGAGGGGAATCCAACATGAGATACAATTGCAATAGGATTGTCCACTCCCTAATATTGGCATGTATCCCATGTCAATAATGGAAAGTGTAGAAATCGAGAAGAAAATCCGAGAGTTGTAGAATAAAGGGATCATTCGTCCATCTACCTCGCCATGTGGTTCATCGATTGTGTTGGTGCCCAAGAAGGATGGAACATCGTGAATGTGTTTGGATTTTTTTGCACTAAACAAAATCATGGTAAAGAATCGTTATCCACTCCTAAGAATAGATGATTTTCTTGATCAGTTGAGGTATGCAAATTATTTCACTAAGTTAGAATTAAGAAGTGGTTACCATCAAGTTATAATAGTTGAAGAGGACATATGAAATACCACATTTAAAACTAAACAAGGATTGTTTGAGTGGCTTGTTATGCATTTTGGTCTTTGCAACGCTCCACCTACTTTCATGAGAGTTATGAATGGTGTATTAAGACCATTTCTTGGTGATTTTGTGATTGTCTACTTAGATGATATTTTGATATTCACAAAATCACGAGATGAACATGTCATGCATGTAAGAAAGGTGCTTGATGTCATAAGAAAAGAACAGTTGTTTTTTAAGATGTCAAAATGTTAATTTGGTAAAACTTTTTTAGTGTATTTGGGACACATTTTTGGAGGAGGTGAGCTGAAGATAGACCCCTCTAAGGTTGAGGTCATTGTGAATTGGCCAACACCCAAGATAATCAATGAGGTAAAAAGTTTTCTAGGAGCATCACAATATTGGAGGAAGTTCATTGCTAATTTTTCTTCTATTGTAGCTCCATTACATGCTTTGACTAGTGTTAAGAAGGTATTCTAGTGGGGAGGAAAGCAACAAAAAGCATTCGATGCTTTGAAAGAGAAGATCATTTCAGCCCCAATACTAGCACTACCAGACTTGAGACATCCCTTTGAGATTCAAACTGATGCAAGTGACTATGACATGGGCGTAGTCCTCTTACAACATTGTAAGCCCATCTCATTCCATTAAAAAAATTTTAATGGTGTAGTGATAAACTATCCTACTTATGGCAAGGAGCTATATGTGTTGGTTCAAAGTGTGAAGAAGTGGAAACACTATTTGATGGGAAATGAAACCATCATTCACACTGACCACCAACCATTGCAATACTTGCAATTGTAAACTAAGTTGCTGCAGTCAAGGCACTTTCGATGGATGGGTTTCTTACAGCAATTCCACTTGGTCATCAAGTATAAGAAAGGTATATACAACAAGGTTGTTGATATGATTTCTAGGCCTATTATTAGTGTTTCTACTTTACTCAAGAATACTTTTGTTTTACATGAAAGTTATGTTGAGCAATATGCATTTGATAATGACTTTCAAGATGTTTATGCAAACTTGATTCAAGGTTTCCAAGTTGAGGAATTGGATGACCATGTACATAATAACTTTTTGTATCATTTGGGCAAGCTTTTTATTCCACAAGGGGAGAGAGTGAATGTCATAAGGGAAGCACACATTTCTCAAATTGCTGGACATTTTGGTGTAAGAAAAACAATGACAAATCTTTAGAGGTATTGTTATTGGCCTTGTATGCTTGAAAGCGTGTCACATTTCATTAAAGGTTGTTCATTGTGTGCAGTCAGTAAGCCTAGTCATAGGAAATTGGGATTGTACACAACATGTCTGGTTCCTTCACGATCATGGGAGAGTATTTCCATGGATTTTGTAGGAGGTCTTCCTTTGTCAAAAATAGGTCATGATTATCTATATGTAGTTGTGGATATGTTCAACAAGATGTGTATATTGATGCAATGAAAAAAGCAAGTCACAACTAAAAAAACAACTTATGTTTTCTTTCAAAATGTTTGGGTTCATTTTGGGTTGCCTACATCTATTGTAAGTAATCGAGATTCTTGATTTGTTGGGAATTTTTGTCCAATATTGTGGGACTTGATGGACACTAAGTTGAAGAATAGCACAACCTTTCATCCACAAAAATATGGTCAAAATGAAGTGCTCAATCGAACAATAATTCATCTTCTTCGAGGACATTGCAACAAACATCCTAAGTTGTGGGATGAACGATTGCATTACATTCAACATGCTTACAACCATGAAAAACAGTCCTCTACACAAATATCGTCGTTTGAGGCATGTCTTGGATACTTGACAAAATCGCCATTGGATTTATATTTTGGAAAATATGTGCCTATAGATGGGCATAGCGACATATATAACGCAAGGAAACTCATAGCGAAAATTCAGTTGATCCATCAAACATTCCAAGATCAACTAGAAAAAATTCAAGGAAAGTAAAAAGCGATACCCAATAAACATCGTGTGGATCATAAGTTTCAAGTTTGTGACGAAGTTTGGCTTCACATTAGCAAGGAGAGACTTCAAGGAGAAAGTAAAATTTTGAAACCAATGTGTTATGTCCTTTCAAAATTCTGGAAAATATTGGTAACAATGCCTTCAAGCTTGATTTGCCTTCATACATGCAAATTTACTCTATTGTTAATGTTGAGAATTTAAGATTGTATGAGCCTACTTTGATTGAAGATCAAGGAGCGAATGTTCAAATTCCTTCTATTTAAGACTTTTCTCCAGAATTATTTAATGAGCTTCAAAAAGACACCATACTTGACAGAAGAACAAGGACATTGAAAAGAGGAAATGTCAGCTATCTTCAAGTGGGGCTCAAAGTAACAAATCCTTCAAAATACAAATGGATTGAAATTGTGAAGGTGAGGGAACTGTACCCTCACTTGTTCACATTAGGGGAATTTTGAGGTCTAAAATGGGCCTCCTAAGAAAAATGTACAACAAAATTAAACTTTATAATAACCAATAGGATTCAAGATGATGATGTCAACCATGGGGGATGATTCACCATTTTTTAAGTAAAAGGGTAAAAATATTAAAAAATAATAAAATAATAAAACTACTTTTTCAACTCGTATTTTCATCTTATCTCCCAAAGTTTTTACTCAAATTTCGAGCGGGAGTACTCGTTGGATGCAAAATTTAATTCCTCATCCAAGGAGTACTCATGTTGCATACTTTCGATGGACCCTGGTACAAGAAAAATGAGAAATACATTATAAAAAAGTGATTACAATCACGTTTTTCATGTATTTCTCATTTTTTGTGTAGCATGACCCACAGAAAGTATGCAACATGGGTACTCCTTGGATGAGGAATTAAATTTTTCATCCAACGAGTACTACCGTTCGAAGTTTGAGTAAACACTTTGGGAGATAAGTTGAAAAAGTAGTTTTTTCTTTCTTCCCACTAAAATTTGATGATGTAATCAAATATTATTTTATTATTTCCACTATTATTTTATAATTTCCTTAGCAGGCCCAATTTAGACCTCAAAATTCCCCTAATAACAACTGAATATGATATTTTTGGGTCCAAAAGCTTCCAGTGGGGAGGAATGATCAGGTGCTCAGAATTATGCTCAAAAATAAAAGTTCTCAGAATGTGAAACTTGAACGACTGCATAGTGTCATCATTCTGAATCTAGCACAACTTGTTTCACGCGAAATGGAATCCGTATGGTTTCAAAATCATGTTCTGTTCGTTTTCCTAAACATTAAAATTTACAAAAAAAATGTGCAGACAGACCCAGTCAGCACTCTGTACTACTGACAGGGCATGCCTATGTGGCAGGGTGATAAGGCAGGTCAACGGGTTTGTCAACTCCTTTCTTCGACGAATGGATGGGTGCCAAGTGGCACGATTCTACATGACCAAGTGGCAAGTTTTGGTTTGATTTTGGGTTGTTTAAGGCAACCAATCACAATCTACCACATGGCAGGCCCGAAGGCTGCCATGTGGAAGCCCGCAGACCACCAAAAGGTTAGTAACAAGGCGGGCAGAGACGCTGGGGTTCAACCGTGCGACCTCCTAAGCACAAGCCAAGCCATTTACCACTTCTCCTACATGATGTTCCTTGTTAATATATGCTCTCCGCATATATTTGAATTTTATAAATGCGCCATTGGGGGGAGAGGGGTCCAACCCCGTGTGCCGACCCCGAAATAAGCTGCCATGTGAACTATACCTTGGACCAAAGGCAAAGCGCAGGAGGCATTAACCATAAGCGCTCCATTAAAATGCTAATCAGGTTTAATTAACGATTAATGCGGTTCATTAACGCCTAATTTGGGTTATGGGCATTATTAGCAAAATTAACCGTCCCACAATTTGTGCCGTCGGTCGGCGAAATTGTAGGACAGTTTGCCAAATTTCGGGTGGATTATTAGGACCAAACCAGATTTTGTGCAATTTTTGGAGCGAATTGTGGGAAAACTAGGAGAGGTCATAACTCATCCAATTTTCGACCAAATCATGAGAAAAAAGAGGCTAAGGTACCATTTTAGAGTGTTCTAGAATTAATGAAACATGTTTCAGGAACAGAAAATCATTGTAAACACACCATTTTGCAAATTTGAGCATAATATAGAGGCCCAAGCCATGGAAGATGGACCAAGGAGATGTAGCCCAAGAGGGGTGAACTCCTTCATCAAATCCCTGTGTTGATGTGTTGTATGGTGATGTACTGTACATTTTATTGTTGTTGTTTAGTATTTGTTTTATGTAAAATTGTTCATAAAATTAACATAAAAACCACTCATGAGACTCAGTTAACTTACAAGAGAACTTGAATCCTTAAGCACATGAAGATCATTTGTTTTAAAATCTGAAAGAGGAATAACCACAAAATTACTAACATTCCTTTATCAGATCAATACTTCATCAATGAGAAATACTCTCAATTCTTTTTAAAGTTTTGTTAATTTGTCTAAAACTTCATTGCTAAGTGGAAGAAAACTAGATTTGTTAAAAGGCATTAGAAATGTAGAATAAATTTTCACTCCACCTGCAATATGCCACTTTACCTGTGTATGCTAATATCAATCCCTTTGGTTTCAAAGGGTATGTATTGTAATGTACATTGTAAATTCACATGAGGATTTGAAATATGGCTTTTGATGTAAATGATTTTCCAGTGGCATCTTCTCCAATCAAGAATAAGTATAGTGGTTTGTCTATGTTCATTTGTTTTTTCATTGAAATGTCTTCGAGAATTGCTTGTTGTTCTCTATTAAGCATATTTCTAATTCTGTAGTATTCTTGATTTCTAAGCATAAATGGGTGTTTTGTCCATAGAAAACCAATGTTAAGTTGTCCTTTTTTGTCATGGAATTGGAGCAATTTCAAATCTATATCTAGGTCATACTTTTCATCAATATCATTGGATATTCAAGGTTTTTTTATTATGTCAGTAGAAGTTATAGGGTCGTTGTCAATTTCTTAAATTCCTTCTTCCAAATCACCTCATTTTTTGATGATATTGTATGTGAACTTAGCTTCATTACTATTTATTGTATGATTATGTAATACGTATGCACTTTTCCATGTTGGAAAGTCTTGCTTTAGTGCGTTTTCACTGTTTTGAAATGGGACATATACAATTTTTTTTTTCTCTGTAATAGTTTTCATAGTTAATGTGTTTTTGTATTTGATGAATCATACTATTCTTTATTTTTTCCTTTTTGATATTGGTGTGCCATCTTTCTTATACTTTGATACGAATTTAGCTAAAAATACATGCTTAATAACATGAGGCCTATTGTTGTAGTATTCAATGATGGAATTCACATAACGTCTTCAGAGTTGTCATACATTTGTTTTAAAATAATGGATGGTTTAAGTATAAATGTGCGCTGATCTATTGGTGTTGTGTTTATAAAGTTCTTAGTTGTGTTCTCTTGAACTAGGATTCAATGGTAGAGACAGTGTTATGTGGACTACTTGTTGAGCTGAATTTTGTTGAAGATTAAGAAATGCATTCCCTAATGATTGTATCATTTGAATATCATCATTTTTTCTCTTTTTATGTTATCTTTGTATCCTTTTGAATGAAATTCACATATATTTTCCAACTTTGGTCATATATGAACTACAATACGATGTTACAACATATGCGTTGAACACATATTGAGCATCTGTATTTGCATTCCATAGATTCAGTATATTGATTTCGAAGCTATTGTTACATATCTGTGACGGTTTTCATTATAAGAACACCATTGGTTGTGTCAATGTACTTTGTATTACATTGATGTAATAAGTTTTTGTTAAATGCAACTCATCCAATAACCGTTCGTAAGTAGTTGATTATCATAGTTTTCTTGTTCCAAAGTGCGTTGCAACAACATTTATTTTTCATTTATTGACTCATCTAGCGAAGTAATGGGTTCAAGAATTGTTGTACTTTTCATTGGGGGCATTGGGAAATTGTATCACAATGTTATTCTTTTTTTTTTTACAACTTCTGGTATGATGGTGTTCATGTATCTTTGCAAGCTTTGGATGAAGGTGACGTGTTACAAGTTACATATTTGTCCAAGAAGTTTTCAATTTCTGAGTTACTATTTATTCCATATATTGGAGCATTTTCTATCCATATAAGATCATGTTCATGTGCGCTCCCTCTATTTTGGAGCTCAGTTACAAAGCAGTAATGTAGTTTTTTTCCAAAAAACATATTATCTTAACAAATCATTGGTTTCATGGCATTTGTCCTATGTCTATAGTAACATGTACAAGTTACTAGGTCCTTTCTTACAAGATAATTAATGTCGTATTCCTCAATTGTTTCAATGTGCTAAATTTTTCTTCTATTTCTATGTAATTTAATAAGAGTTTCTACTAGCGGATTCCAACGATGTTCTACACTTGTAAACATAACAAAGAAATTTGGAGGGCGTTGTATCATTGCAAATATAAGTTTTTGCAATTAGTCAAGAGAAATTCTTATGTGCTTGAAATCTATGTATCCAATGTGACTTTTTAGTAATTTCTCTAAATTGGGCTTGTACTTAACATCCTTTGTTGATAACTTTCTTCCTTGTAGTTATCCTTTCCTTATTCTAGTTGAAATACATGACATGACTTTTTCAATGATTATTCACATTGTTTTGAAGAACAAAATTGTGATGTGATAGGAAAAGTCACCATTGTGATGCATTAGTTCCCATTTCACTATTTCTTGGTTACGAAATATTTGTACTATGTCATTGTCATGTGGATCTCCAAAGAATAGTGTTGGGAAACTCATCTCTTTGGCATATTTGTCTTTGAATATTCCAAGTGGTCATTTCCCTTCAGTTGATGCTATTTCAATGATCTTGTCTTGAAAATCATGAATACTTTGTGAGCCCGTGAATCCATGTATCAAGGTCTCAGTTGGTCTTTCGCTTGTTTAATTGTTATTTGTTTCACTTTTACTATCATTGTCCTCATCCTCAAATGTATTATATTTTTTGTTCAATTCGAGGCTATGATTCCATTTTTTATCTATGGAAATGTTTTTAGCTTTATATAAATATCGAGAACATAGTTCTTTTAGTTCTTTCATGAAAATATGAACACATACTTTCCCTGTTTGATATGCATTCTTGTATTTCAATCATCTTTTTAATGCAATAACAATTGTCATCGTATTTTTCATGATGCTTTTTGGATAATGTCCATGTGTACAAGTACATTGATTATTGACCAATTAAGCCCATTTGGCATATTTTGTAGCCTCGTTGCCTTGTTTGTTCAAAATAAATTCTAAATGCTAAAAACCTATCTTCAAGTTCTGAAATTGTTGCTATACTTCACAATGGCTTATTACATCTTATTAGTTTAGGTGTTGCAAAGCGAGGTAACTTCGCATTGTTAAGTGCTCTTTTTCAAAATATGCAAATGATCTTGAGAGGCAATGTGTTACCAATTCCATATATGTTTATGTACATTTGTTCTAAGTCAAGTCCAATTCTGACCATGTTCTTTCCAAATTGCAACTTCTTACATATTGGACATTTGGTTTTAGGCGTGTCTTCAATTTGTTTTATGTAAACATTTATAGGAGTACTCTTCCATGAGTAACAATCTCTATTTCTTATTTTATTTCTATTGTCTTTAGTACTCTTTGCACTATGTGTACATAATATTTGTTTCAATTTATGGAATTTTATCCTATTTTTGGTGTTTTGATGCATTTATACTATTTTAAGGTGTAGATTGTATTGATTCCTATTTTTATTTGATAGTAATGGTTCATAATGAATGTGTGATGTACTTGTTTGGAAGGATAGTATGTTATATGTTTGATTGCAATTTGTATTTGACAAGTAGTAATTGACAATGAATTTAGTGACAGACGGCTATATTTATATGTTTACATTGAATATAATTGATGTCCATTGGAAGCAAAATGATGTGCCTTCAAGTCTTCCTTTTTCATATGGCATTGCCATATTAATAAGATATTGTTTCCAACTTGCAACCATTGTTTTACTTTGTATAGTTTCATTTGTTAAGTGTTTTTCTAGACAATGTAATGCATCTTGGTTCCTACTCATCAGTGCATTGCAGAAGGATTGGATAATATAGAGCCTCACAGATTTTTCATCAAATTCAGGTGTTATTAAATGACAAATTGCAATGAACATGCTATTAGGACATTTGGACATAGTTTCTCTTGCTTTATCCAATCCATGAATTTGCATTTCATGAAAAATGGATTGGTAATGATTTTCAAGATATTTGCAAAGAGGTGACACGTAATATTAGACACAAAGTTGCATTTAGGCAATATTCTGTACAATAGAGGCTCAAATGTCCATTAACAGGATCTGTATCAATAAACAAAATGTTCAGTGGAATTGTATCTAGGTCATGATTGAAGAAAAAATACCTTGTTCTCATTGTTAGTGACCAAACTCCAATATGTATGTTCAACCACTTTGATATCCATCGTATGCAAAACATTTGAAGCAGAGAATCACATTTTATGAAGGTATGTGTCAACATCATGAATCCCTTGAAGCTGATATAACATATCAATATCTAGTTAATATTGGTATGATTCTTTTGCGTCTATGTAATTGCAATGTAGACATTTGAGAAAATGGTCTATTATTCCATTTCGTAGTTCAATGGATGAGTAATGAAAGTGCAATAGCACTTCAAATTAATTGAACAAACAATCGCCAAGAGTATATACAAATCGTTGTAGTCTGAAGAGACTATTCTTGGTTAAGACATCATCAAGTTTAGCATCTATGTGACATTGTTTTGTCGAATGGTAAGTTTTTTAACATCCAAGATTTCAACCATTTTTGTATGTAATTATTCTTGAAATTTTTATTATGATTTGTTTACTAAGTTCTATGTACGTTATATTGGTTTTGTTCAAAGATGAGAGAGTGTTCAACTCTTTTTTTGTTTTATCGGGAATATGTATTTGATAATTTTTATTAGGATAGAAGACTAATTGTAATTTGATATTGTCTATATGATTTGGAATAGTGAAAAAAGGGACCCAACTTTGCAATTGACTAGCTCCTATTTTGTACTTATTTGTATTTTAAAAGTATCACTGCAAAAAAAAGCACATGTAACATTGATCATTATTTGTGAAGATATGAATTTAACATAGAATGTATGTACTAGCTACAAATAATTGACATTTCTATACGATATGAAGCATCAAAGAAACATTGTAGTTTCAAAAGTATCATTATTTGCATTCTTAATGATAGCATTTATAGCAATAAAACTACCAATTCATATAAGATACGATGGGCTTGTGTACAAGGACATAGTAATAGTGGATTCTTATTTATTTTCTTTGTGCAATAATGTCCGTTAGGCATTGAAGGAATTTTTTACAATGCTATAAATAAAAAATATCATTATACTTACATATGAATAAATAAGTTGCAAATAAAAACCATGTATAAAATGTAGCCACATTACTGTAACTTCATTCAATTACCTATGCACCTTATTTAATGCATTAATTTAAGCAAAATATAAGAAAAATATATTACACAAAACCAAATGGAAATGTAATAGTTTTAGTTTCTATAGCCATTCATCTTGGATTAAAAATTGTAAGTAGATATGGAGATGATAAATTACTATGGCATCTAGAGGTCAATCTAATATCTACTGATTTTAGCATTATAATTTGTAAAATTTCTCTCTTACATCAGGTTTCATGATAAGACAAATTTATCATTTAAACCACACAAATAAATGTGTTACATGATGACATTCGACACTCATTCATTGTTCTTTGCATATCAATAAAGATATTGTACACAAAAACGCCAACATTTGCACCAATTTAAGCTGCATCTAATCCACCTGCTACGATATATACATTTAAAGTATTCACCACTTGTTTTCTCCTATGCTTTATCTCCACAATCTAGTCTGTGATTATGAGCCTCTTCTTCTTCCATGAGTTGTTGTAGTGATTTTGAGGGTTGCACAATAGCAGAGCCCATGATTCCAAATTATTCACAGTTGCATAACTTAGTTTTTTAATAGATTCCACTCAAGACCTGACTTCATTAAACCATCAAGACAAACAGAAATTTAACTATCTAAATAATTCGCCTCTTTAAAGGCTTTTGACTATTATCATAAATAGAATTGTAAAAACTAATCCTATTAGCTAAAACAATTCAAACTTCAACAAAATAAACATTGTATTTCCTATTGTATCCTTTATCAATTGACCAAAAATTCTAAATGGGCTAAGAGAGATTATTTCTAGATTACAATTCTTCAAATTATAGTTTTGAGAGTCTATGTGCTCGTAACTGAAAGTGATCACTACAAAATTTTTGTGCTCTAAACTTTCCAGAGAAAAAAAATAAAAAAGAAGTTTGGTAAAAATATTTAGAATTTACCTCAAGTTGGACAATATCCATCTATACTAGCAAATACTTGTTGTGTTTTGTTTATTTTATATGCTCTTAGAATACCTAAATTTTGTTGTAAATACATATATAAGCACTTGAGTTACTAAGTATCTACTTATTAGTTTCTGGGAATGTAAGATTAAATTAATGAATATAATAAAGATTTGTTTATTAGTTTTGTTAAAGATTTATTATTGTTACACGTTTAGTACCTAGATTATTTTACCAAAGAATCTTGGATGGACTGTACCATAGATATCCATAAAATAGTATGCATAGTGTGGCCCAACAATAAATTCTAGGTTGAAGATATTTTATGTCTTTTGCGTTAAATATTGGTGGATTGAATAAAATTATTTTATATAGTTTATTAAAGATATTTTATGTCTTTTGCGTTAAATATTGGTGGATTGATAGGCATAGAAAATTATTAATTACGCCGAAAGGCGTTCCCTTTGCTGGATTTGGCTGAGTGTCACTGTTCACTCCAGCCAATGAGAGGGCTTTCTCATCGCCCTTCTAGCCAAAAAAATTTAGACATGTGGTGACAGATTATTGAGTGATTTAAAGTCATTTATGTCGTTCAGCCATTCAAGTTACCTGATAACAAGAATAACAATGAAAGAGGCAGAAGATGCCAGATACAAGAATGTTACCCGCGGTTCCACAGGGTTTCCATCGAAACCATTCTCCATTCCTTGCCGGAGCCGTTCGTGGATTTTCTGCTGGATGACAGAGGCTTATTCCTCCCCAAAACCTCCTTCGGCGATGGGAAAGATGCGTTGCCAACCAGAGTTTAAATCACATCTCCATCCCTTGCCGGAGCCATTCGTGGATTCTCTGCTGGAGGCTCAGTCCTCCCCAAAACCTCCTCCAGCGATGGGGAAGATGCATTGCCAACAAGAGTTCAAATCACATCTCCATCCCTTAACAGAGTCGTTCGTGTATTTTCTGCTCAAGGCTTATTCCTCCCCAAACCTCCTCCGGCGATGGGGAAGATGCGTTGCCAACCAAAGTTCAAATCACATGCCCAGATCTCCAGGCAGAAGTGACAATAAAATAGCCAATAGGTCCCCTAGGTTTTATCTGCCATTGCGGAAATGGTATGACTTAAGGCCGGAAATGGAGTTTCGGGGGTTTGTTCGAGGGGGTATAGTATGCATTTGTGATGAAAGCCTTTTCTGCAGGCTGTTAGATGTGAAGCACACTGAGAACAAGGATGGGAAGCCTGTTCTGTTCTTATTTTTTGAATACATGACTCTGATCTCAAGTAGTACATCGAAACTTATTGCCCCAGCCACACCAAAATGCGGGAAGGTAAACAAATGCTCAAATTTTCTCTGCTCGTTCTTTGAGTGTCTTTTCAGCTGCTTATGTTTTCAGAGATTTGAGCACGTCTTCTTATATATGAGCTTGGATTTTTCCTTTAATCTTGGATTTTTGGGTTTATCTGTGTGCCCAGGTGATTGGGAATAAATGGGATACGTACCTCGACCTTCTGCAGGCCGACTATACTGAAGGGTACTTGTTATTATTTTTTTGGACTTTCTGATTTGATTTATCATCTTCCATCTTTCATTTTTTTCTTATTTTACTCTCTAATTTCGTTCAGTAGAATAAATCATGCGAATATTTAAAATTTAGATGTGAGGCAGTTGATAAAGGGCACATCGTGCTAAGACCTCACATGATTTTGTTCTGAAATGCGGCCATGGACCGTTAAAATATCTGAAAATCTAAACCCAACCCTGGAGTAATAGTTTATGCCAGAGCCACCTTAAGGAGACAGCTAGGGTTTTTTCCAAACCCTAATGCTGTACTATGTTGAAGACGCTCATCTTCCATGATGTTACAATTGAAAAATTGCTGAGTCGTTTTAGTACTCCGAAGGGATACTCTGGTCGGCATCACTGTTAAACTGAGTTAACTGGGTTTCGAGTATGAAACTTTGTCGGTAAGTTAAACTTGCCAGCAGCGACCCAGACCTGCAAGTTCTTGTGGGTTATTCGCTTCCCAGTGAGTTCTACTCTAGGGCAGATGGAAAAGCTCGCTCACATCAAATATAAATGGCAAAAGGGAAAACACAACCCTCGGCGACCTCATTCTCCCCATTATTTCACATATTATTGATTGATTGATTGTGTTTTTGAAGTCTTGAAAATGATCTGGCCTAGAGGATGCTTTTAATAGATTCAAAGTGGATATTCTTTGCATTTACCGCTGCGGAAATGTTTTGAAGGATTTGTCCTCAGATTTATTATTCTATAGAAACATGGTTCTGCCCTTCGTTATGTTTTAAGAAATGAAAGGTTACTATTCTATAGAAACATGGTTCTGCCCTTTGTTATGTTTTAAGAAATGAATCGTCTAATGTTGTGCGGTTTTTGCAGGCTGTACGTTCTGTTCAGTGTTTCTAATGTTTGCTATTATCATCTCAAGCTCATGCTTAGTATTTTTCAACTATTACTAGATTGAAATGCCTGTTGTGTTTTGGAAATTGCACACTGTAAACACAGTCCTTTAAACAGTTTTTAAGAAAATTGGCCGCTTTGCTAGTAGTTGGCCTGTACAATTCATTTGGGATGTTCCCTTTTCTATTAGTCCAAACTTTTCAAAGAAGCTGAAAACATGTTTCTAAATACTCTCTCATTTAATCTTCCTAGTATTTGTGATTTTATAGTGTTAATGTATCACTAGAAAAAGGCAAGTTGTGATTCTGGACAACTATATGGCATTGATTTGCAGCAGGAATGATTTGGAGCAGGAAGAAGAATGCGGAATTTGTATGGAGACCAACAGTAACACTGTCTTGTCAAATTGTAGTCATGCCATGTGCATGAAATGCTACCATGAATGGTAAGGGACTCGTGGTTTCCTATTTGTATGTCTAGCTTTATTTTCCATGTGTTTAGGTAGTTACAAAGATAGAACTGGGATTCAACTAAAAATCGAAGTTTCATTGATTTGCAGGAATGCACGATCACAATCATGTCCTTCTTGTCGTGATAGCTTAAAGAGAGTAAATCCTAGGGATTTGTAGATATTCACTGATAATGTTGGATTTGGCTAAGTGTCACTTTTCACTCCAGCCAATGAGAGGGCTTTCTCATCGCCCTTCTAGCCAACAAAATTTAGACATGTGGCGACAGATTATTGAGTGATTTAAATTCATTTCTGTCGTTCAACCGTTCAAGTTACCCGATAACAAGAATAACAATGAAAGAGGCAGAAGATGCCAGATACAAGAATGTTACCCGCGGTTCCACAAGGTTTCCATCGAAACCATTCTCCATTCCTTGCCGGAGCCGTTCGTGGATTTTCTGCTGGATGACGGAGGCTTATTCCTCCCCAAAACCTCCTCCGGCGATGGGGAAGATGTGTTGCCAACCAGATTTTAAATCACATCTCCATCCCTTGCCGGAGCCATTCGTGGATTCTCTGCTAGAGGCTCAGTCCTCCCCAAAACCTCCTCCGGCGATGGGGAAGATGCGTTGCCAACCAGAGTTCAAATCACATCTCCATCCCTTGATGGAGCCGTTCGTGGATTTTCTGCTCGAGGCTTATTCCTCCCCAAACCTCCTCCGGCGATGGGGAAGATGTGTTGCCAACCAAAGTTCAAATCACATGCCCAGATCTCTAGGCAGAAGTAACGATAAAACAGCCGATAGGTCCCCTAGGTTTTATCTGCCATTGCGGAAATGGTATGACTTAAGGCCGGAAATGGAGTTTCGGGGGTTTGTTCGAGGGGGTATATGTATGCATTTGTGATGAAAGCCTTTTCTGCAGGCTGTTAGATGTGAAGCACACTGAGAACAAGGATGGGAAGCATGTTCTGTTCTTAGTTTTTGAATACATGACTTTGATCTCAAGTAGTACATCAAAACTTATCGCCCCAGCCACACTAAAATGCGGGAAGGTAATCGAATGCTCAAATTTTCTCTGCTCGTTATTTGAGTGTCTTTTTAGCTGCTTATGTTTTCAGAGATTTGAGCACGTCTTCTTATATATGAGCTTGGATTTTTCGTTTAATCTTGGATTTTTGGGTTTATCTGTGTGCCCAGGTGATTGGGAATAAATGGGATACGTACCTCGACCTTCTGCAGGCTGACTATACTGAAGGGTACTTGTTATTCTTGTTTTGGACTTTCTGATTTGATTTATCATCTTCCATCTTTCATTTTTTTCTTATTTTACCCTCTAATTTCGTTCAGTAGAATAAATCATGCGAATATTTAAAATTTAGATGTGAGGCAGTTGATAAAGGGCACATCGTGCTAATACCTCACATAATTTTGTTCTGAAATGCGGCCGTGGGCCGTTAAAATATCTGAAAATATAAACCCAACCCTGGAGTAATAGTTTATGCCAGAGCCACCTTAAGGAGACAGCTAGGGTTTTTTCCAAACCCTAATGTTGTACTATGTTGAAGACGCTCATCTTCCATGATGTTACAATTGAACAATCGCTGAGTCGTTTTAGTACTCCGAAGGGATACTCTGGTCGGCATCACTGTTAAACTGAGTTAACTGGGTTTCGAGTATGAAACTTTGCCGGTAAGTTAAACTTTCCAGTAGCGACCCAGACCTGCAAGTTCTTGTGGGTTATTCGCTTCCCAGTGAGTTCTACTCCAGGGCAGATGGAAAAGCTCGCTCACATCAAATATAAATGGAAAAAGGGAAAACACAACCCTCGACGACCTCATTCTCCCCATTATTTCACATATTATTGATTGATTGATTGTGTTTTTGAAGTCTTGAAAACGATCTGGCCTAGAGGATGCTTTTAATAGATTCAAAGTGGATATTCTTTGCATTTACCGCTGCTGAAATGTTTTGAAGGATTTGTCCTCAGATTTATTATTCTATAGAAACATGGTTCTGCCCTTCGTTACGTTTTAAGAAATGAAAGGTTGCTATTCTATAGAAACATGGTTCTACCCTTTGTTATGTTTTAAGAAATGAATCATCTAATGCTGTGCAGTTTTTGCAGGCTGTACGTTCTGTTCAGTGTTTCTAATGTTTTCTATTATCATCTCAAGCTCATGCTTAGTATTTTTCAACCATTACTAGATTGAAATGCATGTTGTGTTTTGGAAATTGCACACTGTAAACACAGTCCTTTAAACAGTTTTTAAGAAAACTGGCCGCTTTGCTAGTAGTTGGCCTATACAATTCATTTGGGATGTTCCCTTTTCTATTAGTCCAAACTTTTCAAAGAAGCTGAAAACATGTTTCTAAATACTTTCTCATTTAACCTTCCTAGTATTTGTGATTTTATAGTGTTAATGTATCACTAGAAAAAGGCAAGTTGTGATTCTGGACAACTATATGGCATTGATTTGCAGCAGGAATGATTTGGAGCGGGAAGAAGAATGCGGAATTTGTATGGAGACCAACAGTAACACTGTCTTGTCAAATTGCAGTCATGCCATGTGCATGAAATGCTACCATGAATGGTAAGGGACTCGTGGTTTCCTATTTGTATGTCTAGCTTTATTTTCCATGTGTTTAGGTAGTTACAAAGATAGAACTGGGATTCAACTAAAAATCGAAGTTTCATTGATTTGCAGGAATGCACGATCACAATCATGTCCTTCCTGTCGTGATATCTTAAAGAGAGTAAATCCTAGGGATTTGTAGATATTCACTGATAATGTAGAGGTCATTGACATGGAAACATTGATGAGGGAAAAATTAGGAAGATTGTTTCTTTATGTAGAGTTATTACCACTCTTAGTTCTAGAGAGTGTGTTTGATGTTTATGATGCTCATTATGATTCTCACATCAAGTGAATATTTTGAAAGCTTGTTTTTGAACAGGTCATGACTGACATTTTCTTTTCCTTGTACCTCTATATGTTATATGATATCATATTGGTTGCCTCTCATCAAAAGATGAATCATCTCTGACTTTTGCCTTACATGGTCCCTACTCCCTCGTTGATTGCAAGAGGCAAACAGGGTATGAAAGAAGGTAAACATTTTGTGAATCCTACTGGATTCGTAGCTTGTACCTGATAGTATGTTTATGTCCTCTTGTACAACATAGGGCCTTTTTTCATAGAATGTAATTTGGATAACTTAGCGAGTATGATCTATCTATGATCTAGTTGGCTTTCTGTAAATGCATGTAGTCATGGGCTAATGGCAAAGTTGGAATGTGTTTTCCATTCAGCTAAAATGGGAGGCATCCAAATTAGTTGGTGGGGAGAGGTGCATTATTTACCTTTATCCCTGGCCTCAAGCATTTGAGAACGACTTTCAATTAATTGTTTAAACATTAGTGTACTGATGTTCGCAGGTTTGAAACATTATCATTCTAATAAGTGAAGAATTTGATTCAATTAATTTTCCGGTTTCTCATCTTGTGCCCTGTTTTTTGTTTTTCTTGTTAACATTGGCAGTTATCTCATGTCATTGCATTTTTGTTCTGTTTTAATTAATATCATGTTTTACCTAAGTCCCACAATGTTCTATGGAACGTTTCAATGAAAAAATCCAAATGTTTTTAAATGTACAAACAATGTTTTGCTATGTGGTATTTTTGTTTATTATAACCATGGATTGCATATCTTTTTGAATTTCTTTACTAGTATAAGTGGTCTATCTAGGATTTTCTAGTATAATTTTGTCTATCTAGGATTGGAGCCAGATGAAAAAACTTGGGTCCCTGAAGTTACGTTTAATGTATGTGATGTTTTAACTTGCCGGCATATCATTTTGCTAAAATTCAATCATTTGGATAAAATCTAAATTGTGTATGAGTACGGTGGCATACATATCAGATCCATGCATCTTGCAATAGAGGTTGCTAATGTAACTTCCTACCTCTCATTTTAAAAAAACTGTGCTTTAGGGCTTGCATCACTCTAAGTGTTAATATGTGCTTTATATTTCCCATAACCTTAAATCTAATCTCCCGGGAAATGGACTCAATTTTACGTGAATTCATTGTCTGATTGCCTCCATCTCAAATTGATTCACTTGGAATCCAATGTCTTCTTTGATTCCAAGGTTATTCTCATTCATGAATATATAATACAATCATGACTATGCTGATCTATCACGTTAATTTGCTCTATATTTAAAATTAAAAAAAAAAAAAAAACAAACAAACAAACAGATTATCTCTAAAAAGACACTTGTTGGATCATCCAAGATTTGACAATTTTGAAGCATTGTAACCAGGATAAAACTTTAATATGTAAGGTATTGATATGTAACCATAAATTAAAGAGAGTTTACATCTCATATGTCAACTTTGGGAAGCATTGGCGGAAATGTGATAATTGTGCTCATTCACCACTACACCATTTATTGGTGGAATAAGGTATAATTCAAGACTAACGAATTTTGATATATTGATAGGTTTTATTTGTCCTCCAATTATATTTTGAATAAACGAAACATGACTTAGAAATCTAGATATTGGAACAATGGAACAACTTACCTCCTCTTTTATTATTTTATTATGGAATTTTGTTTTGTACAACTCTCTCCTCGAATCAATGGCTATTTTTTTTTGGCTACCTAGCCGCCCTTGATATTGGTAGTTATGTGTGAAGAACCTTATGTTGTCGTTTATTCAAATTTAAAACTTCTAAAGGTTATACTGGTATTATTTATAGAATGTGTGCATCATGCATATAAGATGATGGAGAGAAGTAGTTCTACTCCAGACAATTTCAATCATTATAGTTTCTAGGGTGAGAGTCCTATAGGGTGCTTAGAACTGTAGGGAAATCATTTTATACGCTTATGCTACTTGAATTTCTCTGCCTTTTACATTAGGCCCTGCCATTGTTTCTTTTTATTATTCTGTATTGACAGCAAGAATTCCATTTTTCATTACATAAAATAGTTTCCTTTTTTATTACACAAAAATAAACTCTAAACAATGCTCTTGTTTCTTCATTGGTGTTTTATTCTATTGCCTAGATATGCTCTTGATGCATTAGGGTTGGTGAGATACTGCTGTAGGCGTATGCTCATGACTCATGTTGATCTCATCGAGAAGCTTTTGAATTACAACAGTAAGTCTTATGCTTTTAATATTCACAAGACTTGTACTGCTGTTTTTGTCATATCCAGTTGTTCACTTATTTGTGTAAATTTGGTTTTTAACAGGAATTGCACTTAAATGTATCCATCAATTGTTAAAATTTTATTCATCAATGGTCTTATATTTGCTTTTCTTTTTCGTTTTGCAGCTTTAGAGAGGAGCGAAGCAAGTTAATCAAAATTTTGGACGGTTATTATGGGAGGCGTTCTCCTAATATTTTTGGACTTGCCTTCATATTGCTAGATGGTTTCAAGAGTACTATGCGTGTGTATATATAAATAGAATATTCCAGTACCTTGGATTGTTCTCAATGATGATAGGTCATTGTTCTTGGACACGGATAAATTAGTTACGAAGTTAATGGTTACGATGTGAACATTTTCTTAATATTTGGAATTATTGTCATATCTATGGATGGTTTGTGAATATTATACATGTGAATAAATAAATAGGATATTCCAGTGTTGTGTTGGACTGTGCTCTATGATATGATGATAGGCCATTGTTCATCTGACAGAGAGTCAGGTTATGCTTTTACATGAATGAAAGGTTTGTTAATATGTTGATCTAGTTATTTAAAGTCATTAATTTAGCATGTTGAGTGTACAGCGTTTAATATTTTACTCAGGTCATGGAATTGAGGGGTTTGTGAGAAATCATGATTTTTCTGCAGTTTTGAATTCTTGATTTTAGCCCTTTGTGCAAAATTTGGGCATGTTTTTTTTAAGAAACTGATAATCGCTGCTTGTACAGTTGTTGGAATGAATTATAATACCAGGAGATTTTCAATAAGTAGTCAATAGGATGAATATTGTTCACCATTTCATAACTTTAAGTAATATGTGTTTGTGTTGGGTGGCATGAATCATCTAGCTGCATCATTGGTTGCGCTATTGCAATCTACATATCAGTACCCTACCACCAACAAGGCCTTGCGCATATTTTTGTTATTGCTTGTAAGTTATCAGGTGGTTGGGCCAAAAAGAGAATGGTCTTTGGTCTCTCTTAAATTCTTGCTGATGTTTTATTCACATTTGCTTGTTAAATATTTGTATTCACTTTTCGTCGATTGTAAATCTTTGAATTCATATGGCCCTTTTGTTTTAACACCAATGTTTTTGTATTTTGGACTACGGTCAATTTTCTGTCCAATGACTGCCGTATCATTCCATTAACAATATTCCTTGATGAAGTATTATGTTGTTCACCTGAGTTTCATTCTCATTGTGGTCTTTTCCACCTTGGCATGTCAAAATAAATATTCCTCAACCGCAATACACAATCCACAACATAAGTCAGATGGAGTCCCTGTTATGAGCTGTATCTCTCAAGCCCAAGGCTTCGAGGTTGTTGGTTGAAACTTTGGCTATACATATTACATATGCATCCTTCCTATATGTTTCCTGCTATTGCCTCCAACTATTCTTCCCTTATTTTTGTTTATTACCATCGTTATTTATTTTCTTTAGAAGTCCCTTTTTTGTGGGGAAATTTAATTCGTGTTATCTTTATTGACTCAGATATAGGTTGTCCAGCTGCGAGAAAACTCTTAGTGAGTGTAAGCTTCTAGATACAACCAAACATTAGTTTTTCCAATGTTAAGAAACTTATTGTTCTATCCATCTCTTCTTTGTGCTTCTCAAGGGTCAATGGTCGTTGTCCTAATTATAATCCTTTTCTAGGTTTTGGGTACTTATATCCAATTCACTTGACCGGTTCTATTTTTTGTTCCTCGACTTCTTTTGGTGTTACTGTTGCTTACATGTTTCTTTTGAATCCCCGATTCCCTTTTTTGGGCAGAGCGTTTCTAGATTTCTGACTCCTCGATCTTGTTTTGCATTTTTTGTGATTTTATTTTCTCTTTTTCTGTGATTCTCTCTGTTTTTCTCGGTTCTTGTTTGTAACTGATTCTTTGTTGTATTCACTTTCACTTTCATAATCAATCTATTGCAAGGATGATTCAAATTTATTGGGTCATTTATGAAAGTCAAATCATTTCGAAATTCTAATGTTAACAAATATAGTCTTAGTCTTATCCACACATGCGACTTTGCAATGTCTTCCCATTGCACATCATAGCCCATGTTCCCAAAAACTGGTATATAATTCGAGTCTAAAAAAAACCTTACTCGAGAAGATGACAACTAAAGTTTATCTTCATCTATATGAGGGTTTCTCCCAACAGCTGAAGACACAAGAATTTGCATTTCAGAGCATATTTGGCTAAAATGTTAGCCCTGGAATTGTGGCTTTGGCATTTTCGTTTTTCCAAGCACCTCTATTAGCTATTTTTAAATTCATTTGCTTGAACAGATCTTCAAGCCTCGGGCTGATGATCATACTACCTCAACCCATTAACGCATCTTTTGTAGGTGGGGATGCTTGGGCAGGTCTGTGTTTTTAATCAGCAAAGGAATTAGGTCTCTCCTAAGATAAAACTCTCTACACTTGGTACATGATCCAAGCAAGAAACCAGAGTTAATTGGCGTTGAAACTTTAAAGCAGAACCTCGAAGTGGAGATGAAACGGAAACGCAATGCATAAATAGTGAAGGTGGTATTCGGGAATGGGTTATGGTTTTCGCGCAGGTCCACTCGTGGTAAGCTGTATTGAAATGAAAAACGTGCTACCACAAAGCAAATGCCACGTGTGCCTAAGCGGATTTGCAAAACCACGCATTTCGCATTATTTCTGAGCATTAACGCTCGGTGAGAAAAAAAAAACGCGAAATTGCTAAGTGATCGTCCGATTAACGCTTGGGGAGCGACGCCATATGGATCATTGGATCCGCTCAACGTTTAAGCAAGGTGCGTTTATATGAACGTGGGCCCGAACATCTGTTTATATGCCATGATTTTAATTCAAATCGAAAACATAAAGGTGGTAGGCCTATATCAATGCGTTTGCGGAGTTAGCGCCCATATGAAATATATGTGGGGCCGAGTAATATTATACAGCGTTCGGGGTTAATCACAATCGAGGCTTATGAAGTTGAATGGTATGATTAAACTTCAAGAAATGCTATATGCGTTAGGCCAATATATATATATATATATATATTTGCATAGTTGAAGGCAAAAGCTTGGTGGACCCTAAGTACAAGGTGAATGTCGGGTTAAATGATATATGTGGATTTACTATATATGATTGACTATGGTTGAGACCATAGGTTGAGCCTTTGACAAGAAGCTTCCAATAATACTCAGCACTATTTCGATAAAATAAATAAATAAATAGAAATAAAATTAAATAAAGATAAAATTAAAAATACAAATAAAATACAATTTTTAATTAAAACATAAAAATAAAATAAATAAATAGAAATAAAATAAAATAAAGATTAAAAAAACAAATAAATAAATAAATTAATTAAATTAAATAATATTAAATTAACAATTATTATTTCTATTAACAATAAAATCCAATATTCCATATCGTCACAAACGAACAAAATATTCAGCTCCTTTAGTTATTACACATTTTACCCCTCAAATAGCACATATCCTGAATAATCGCCTCTGCAATATACTTCATTCTGTTAAACGCCATAATTAGTTCATGGAATTAATTGCTAACAACAAATCAAATAACCGATCCCACTACTATAGGAGGTGAATTGATTTTTGTTTAAAACAAAAAATGAAACATTATACATTCGAGATTATTTATACCTCTCTATGGGTTTGGATCCTTTTTATTTGTATGGTTTGACAAGAACACGCGCATCACAAACTTAATGAGGATTTCCTTTTTTGATGGCAGGACTAATAACATCTGTTCACAAAACTCTTATGGCTTATGAAAACCATATTCAACATAACCCAGTTATATTCTCATGTGGAAGCTCCCTCTCTTTTAACTTCAAATCTATGGTTCAAAATCATTCGACACATACACAAGGCTTCTTCTAAAAAAACCCAATTTACAAACTCCACTCTACGAAGTTGTTTCTTCTTCATACTCTATGGTCATAAACCATAGACCTTATCCATTTCATGCAATCGGATTAAATATTCGATCTTGTTATAACCCAATGCAAGTCTTCGCCCTCACATACACTTATATATATGTGTCATTTGATTAAATTCCCATCTTGAGATAAAAGTCAAAGCACTATATACATTCACCCTACCTGGACATTTCATTGAGTTCAAAGTTGATTTTGAACTAAACCCAACACAATAGTCCACAGCCTTCATACATATTCAAACCAGGCTATCATTCCAACATAACTCGAACTTTGGTTTAAAAGCCAAACACCAGCATATAAAAATGTTCAGCCCACAACGGTCTTAACTTACCTGGCCGCTTGGTCAATATCCACACATCTCGAGCCTTCACTTAAACCATATCATATGTGGCCCACTTTCATTTCAATGCCCATCATTCACCAAATCGGATGACGGACACACCATCGAAACCCAACTTGGCAATCCAACGAATATCGCGTTCCAAAAAATGCACGAGAGTTATTTCTCAGATTCCACGCGAAAAGAATGGCTTTTTGAATACCATCTTTGCCACGTGTCTGTAAAAGACTATAATCGCGTTCTAAAAGCCAAATCCTCTTACCAGTTGGAAGACCACACAAATACAACCTTCATCTCCAAAAACCGCCTTCAGGTTCACATGTACCGTTCTGACTTCAATTTATAATTGCAATTCAACAAAGATTTAATTTCTCTACGTTCTCATTTCCATTGCGCCATTCTTGCTGCAAGTTCTCACTTCTGCTGGAAAATATAACCACACAGCATCACATTTTAATTTGCAACACAATTACTGACTTGTTACTGGTTCATCGCATCAACTCATGCCTTATGAACAGATTTCAAACATTAACTCTGCGCCTTTCATACGAAAATTCATTCACATTCTTTTATGCCTTCTGATTCAGCATCTCTCTCGCTTACGCGATCCACTGTGCTTACGTAGCTCTGCTCTTCAAACCTCTCTTCATACATTCGCTCAAACAGGCTAGAGCATCTCCACATACCCGTGAAGCACTTAATTACTCCATCGAATCTTCAATTCTTTTTGTTGCCAAACTGATTCAATTACAGACTCGCTACAATATATCATTTTCAATTCTGCCTTATCTAATCTACCATGCTATTTCACCTTTCGACTCACGGTTTCACTTGGCTCGTTCGAGCGATTGAAGTTTCGGACCCGAAAGGGTTATAGGACGGATTTCAATCGATTTCGGGTCACACTCAGCCCTTCGTACGCTGAGCCCAAAACGAACCCGATACAACTTTAGGGAAGATTTAAGTGCGATTTCGGTTCACAAAGGCCCTGACGTCAGCGGGCTCCTTTTGTAACCCGAAATGGCTTACAGGATGGTTTAATCTTCGTTTTGAAATCCGGCAGAAATTGTTTGTTACGGTTTCCCACTATCTTATTAAAGTTTTTTGTTTAACTTGTGTTGCAACGAGCATGATAAAACATTGTAAAGTTGCATGTTATATATATATATATATATATATAACATATGAACCATTAAGTCTCGTATGGCCCATTAGTTTCATTAAGGACTTGTTTTAATGTGTTTTTGTATTGCGCATTTCAATTATTCACATATATATGTTTTAACATATATATAATATACATGCACTATGTGTTTAGTGGGTCCAGCAGTTCACAGGTTTTTTGTGTGCAGTTTTGTTGCGTGATAGCCGTCGGATATCCACCTAAATCAGTCTTCAAGCGTGACAGCATTATGACCGTGGGATCATAGCTGAAGTTGCATATTCGATAACCAAGGTAATGACGCTGGGGCCCAGTGGATTTATCGTATCAACGTTTCCTTTAAACCCTCGATCACACAGCGCCTCCTTTCGGCGTTCCTTTGCACCAAAGGTGCAATTGCTAGTTATTTAATAAAAAATAAAAAATAAAATCAAAATTTTATTAAATAATTTTACATAGTTTATTAAAGATATTTTATGTCTTTTGCGTTAAATATTGGTGGATGGATAGGCATAGAAAATTATTAATTATTTTAAATAAAAAATAAAAAATAAAATCAAAATTTTATTAAATTATTTTATATATAGTTTATTAAATTATTATATATAGTTTAATAGAAATGAATATCTATTATACTTTGAAAATTAATTTTGAAGTGTTTTTAAGATTTAATATTATAAATGGGTAACGATATATAAAAATAAATATAATTATATATAAATAAAAAATTAATTAATTATAACATATTTCTACTTAATTTATTATCATATAACTTATCATGTAATTTAATATGCAATATTATTATTGCATTTTAAATAAATTTATATGTTTTCAACTTTTCATATTTAAATCTGTTTCTACACACTTGCTATGGAAATGCAGTGGATACGTCTATCTTCGTAAATCTTATGACCGGAAAGGAAATCAAAACTACTTGTTTGACAGAGCCATGCACAGGATTTAAATCAGTTTCAAAGATATGATGAAATTTCACAGGATTACTTGCAACATTAATTTTAAAAAAAAAAAAAACACTATTAATCTTCTTCATCCATTAAAAAAAAAAATTCATTAATTCTAATACTTTCCAGCAACATTTACATTTATGTTTTTCTAATTTATATGAGTCCAACCATGTTACTTTAGTCCTGGAATTTTTTTATGTATTGTTTTTGTTTTATGTTTGAAATTTTATTTTTAAATTAGTTTTGATATATAAATCTATAGAAACTTAATTTAAGTTAAATATGTATTTATAGGAGATTAATAAGATTTTTTATTATTATTATTTAAATTAATAAAGATAATGAAATTCTAAAATTAGTATACCAATAGTGTTTTGAAGTCTTAACATTATGAAGATGGACATATTTGGTATATACAAAATTGCAATTAAAATTATGTATAATATATTAGAGTGGTTATTCAAATATGACATTGAAAGGGAAAAAACAATGCATCTAGTATGCTTTTCAAATTCTTCAAAATGTTCATTAGCATCACCAGGCAGACTTGTACTATGATCATGAATTATGTACTAAATTACTTTTCAAGCCAACAGTACAACCTATGAATGATGCACTCACCAAATTCACGTATTAGGATGCATTTTACAATAAATATAACTAGCAATTGCACCATATGTTGCAAATGAAACTTCGTAAGGCATAAATTTAAGAAGGATCGTGACATATAAAAGATAGATCATGTGCCGCTAATCCAATGATTTAGACTGGATGATAATTCAATGTCGTTTTTTTTATACAAAATATTATTTAGAAGTATAATTCAACTCATGAAAAACAAAAATTGAATAGAAATAAAATAGTTCAACCTTAAATAATGAAAAATATGAATAACAAAAATGTAATCAATGCAACATAGTTTGGAATCTCCATGTCTTTTATTCTACTTTTCTTATAATAACATTTTTTTATAATAACAATCACAATTTTTTTCCATATTATTTCTTTTCATTTAAAATCATCTAAAAATAAAACTTACAATCATAGAGCATTGGAACCAACTTTTTAACAAAACATGGTATTAAACATCATATCCTCCCTTTCTTGCTTGTCACAACCAAGAAGAAATGATACTGAAATATTAAATATGTTAGCAAATTTCTATACCAAAAAATCAGTACCCTTAACCAAACACGATTATACAACAATAACTATTAAAAAAGTAAAAAAGTTCCAATTTATAACAGCCAACACTTTCTCACGCAATGACAACCAACACTTTCTTATGCAATGAAACAATTTTTCTACATAATAAAACTACAGTTTTAATTTTTTTTATAATTAATGTGTACCTAATTATATTAATAAAAAATGATAATTTGATATCTCTTATCCTTATCAACCATATCTTTCACTGGATTAAAATTTAACTTTAGTCACGCAACCCTCACATAACATTTGACTGCCTCCGACCTACATCTACCATATCTTTCACAGGATTAAAATTTAACTTTAATCACGCAACCCTCACATAACATTTCGTCAAATTTAGCTTTACCCTGCCCATTACACTTTGACTAAATATTTATTATCTCATCTCGTGTACGGTTCCATGTGAATTTAAGAGTTTCATATAGGATTATGTACCCATTACGTCGTTCCATGGGAATTTAAGAGTTTAATTGACGATTATGTACCCAGTATGTAGTTGGACACCAAAGGAATAGCTTTCGCTTAAACTATAAACAAAGTAGATGACAAATTAAAGATTAAAATGTGTAAACTTGTAATATAACCAGTCATCCCATATTATAGAAACATTGCTTATCTCTCCTAATGTTGGATCATGTAATCGTATAGACGTGGTATCAACTAATCTTTGAATGGGAATAAACAGAGTAGTTTTTCATTTTCCTTTTAATTTAACTTATCATTTCTCTTTTTGTTTTAGGATAAACTAGTTATGGTGTAATGTAACTATGATTTTTAATTTTGATTTAGTTAAAGCTAGCTAGGTGTAATTAGTAATATCCATTGTTTCTACTCATAATTTGAAGGCTTTTATAATGATAAAACATGTTTTAAATGGAATATTGATTTATTAAATTAGAGGGAAAATCAAATTTCTTTCTAAATATATGATTAAAAAACTTCACTTAATAACTTTTCTTCTTGCACTTTCAATCCCAAATGATCATTGGCCATGCCATTGGACTGACACGATAATAGAAGCAACACCATGAAAACTGCGTACAATCTCATCTCCATCTCCAGAAAATATAAAGAAAAAATTTTCCACTAGATTAGGCCCATGTTTGCTTCTCTGCAAACCATATAGATATAGAATGTACAAAATGCCCTTGTTCATGGACAGGAACATGTGCAAAAACCATTTTTCCTACATTTTCAAAACCCCAAGAGATTGAAGATTTTTGTTAGGAAAATCTCGTTCAATTTTGTTTTCAGTAACATGCAAAAAAAAAAATCGCTTCTATGTAAAATATGATACCTGCTATACTGTAATTGTTGAACTTATTATTAGCTCTAGAACGGAAACAAAAAAATGTTTGTAATCTTAAAAATTGTTTGCAATAAGCATATGATAAGGAGGAGGTAAAATGTGCCTTCGGTATCGAGCGAGGCTACTTGCCTCTAACTACAAGTATGGTAAGGCTACTTTGTCCTTAAAAGTTTCCATTTGAGCCAACGATAACTTGTCATCCATATTATTTTAAAAATATATATACCGTGGAAAAACTCCAATGCTAAAGACAAGTGGTGATCATTGCTCCCTATTTTCTTCCATAAATTGAATGCTTGAAGAATAAGGTGTTACCCACATTGAGGCAAGTCACCAAATATCTAGTATATAAACCTAACTTCAATACACGAAAAAAATTCTGATAGTGTATATTCAGGCGAGCATTTTGAACAACAAAAAGATAAAACAATGGAAGAATTGGCCACGTTTAAAGAAGGGGGGATTCCACAACAACATATTCTCGAAGATGGTGCCCTCTTTCCCAAGGTTTTGCTGCCTCCAGATGGAAACCCCCTAAATTGGGTCCCTTGTCAATGCCATCAAACATAATAGGGAATGCATCAACAATCAACTAAAACGGGTTGGGTGTTGTGTTCGAAGGATTTCCACTGAGAATTGCATCATATTTTAATACATTTGTTGAAGAATTTGGATGGGAAGAACATCCATATCTGGGCTTAGCTTCAAGGACCAAAGTTGAAGGAAGGGTTTACACTTTAAATGAAGCTCCTCTGGATAAGCCCATAAAATTCCATTGTGAGATGGCTATGGTAATTTGATCCAATATGCATTCCACACTACAATTTTCTTATCTTCTTTCTGGCTCTTCAAACTAATTCTTGGCCTATTATTTTATTCCCCATTTCATTTTGATAGTTTTCCTACCAAATTAATTTTCTTCTCTGAGATTGTGCCTCTGGAGGGAGGGAAAACAACAATTGTTTTAATCAGTAAGGTCACCTAATGAATGGAATATAAATTTCTACAACTTGTAAAAAAACATGAGGGGGGGTTGATTTATTCTTGTAGAGTCCCTAAGGAAGATGATCCTCAATCATTTTCGAAGGGTTGGAAGTCCCGTTACGAAACTGCCAACAAACATGAAGCATAAAGGAAGTAAGAATAGATTAAAGTTATATGCAACACACACACACACACACACACACACACACATATATATATATATCTTAATTTTTATTAATATTTATAGACCAACAAAGTTTAGATTGTATAGATGTAGATTTCCACAGATTGTATAGTTGGTTTATTGCTTTTGGTAGTAAATTTCCTATGATCTTCTTTTGTCTTTTATAATGGATGGAATGGATATCCAAAATACTCATGTCATTGATTTCTTTTGTCTTTTATAATGGGTGGAGTGTCTACCCAAAACAACCACATTTTTTTCCCTCACACACAGTTTGCTCACACACAATTTACATCTAAATTCAATATACTAAAACCGTAATTTTTTTATCAATTAATGATGACAATTATTTAAGATTAAGACACATCTATATAAGTTGTTGTTGGGAAAAAATGAATCGGTATACTTAGAGCTATATAAATCTCTCGTACTTCAACTCATCCTTACCATTTTATATAATCAAATTGTTTTGAAAAAAAATGAGTATAGGGAAACAAAATTGACGTTTATGTGGTGAGGTTGTTACCTCCAGGCTTGCAACGTCAAGTGTTCTAGTGTCCAAAATAACTTGGTCAGATGATGGTACAATGTTGTTTGAAATTGGGCCTATTGTTTGCATAAGACTTTTTGAGGAAGACACAGTTTAGAGGAAATCATGGTTCAACCCTTCAGCACTTCGAGAAGCAACACCAACACTCACAGACGATTCCCTCTTTCTTGAAGAGGAAATTGAACCATACATCTAGATAAATGAAGAAGAGTGTGTGGACATCACCTGGGAAGTTGGCGATGTTCTGGTACTCTACAATCGCTTTGTACAACATGCAAGAAGGTCTTCAACCCCATATAGAAGAATACTCGCAACCTTCTGCAAATAGTATGAGTTGTGTTGGCTCAAATGTCAAGCATTTTCCATGGTATTCTTTCCATTACTAAGAAATACAGTTGTTGGAAATTAATCTCAGGGGTTAACCCCTTATTTCCTGTCCTGGAAATATGCAAATAGATCTCTCATGGTTTATTCCTGCACAAATTGTAGTTAGACTCAAAACAAATCCCTTTAATAATCGTTGTCTTACAAAAGCTCTAGACAAACCAATGAGTTCAAGAATAGAATAAAATAACTCTTGTCCTAACTCTATTCATCGCAAACAATTGAATCATATCTCCATTATGGACAAACATCCTTTTAAAAATAAAAAATACCTCTGGAAATATTTGCTCACCTCCAAACCCTGGTCACCTGCAAGAAAACACAGAACTAAGCAACCTTAGTCTGCTTGCCATTAGATTTGGACTTGATTTAGCTTTGGCCACTGGTTCGAGTTGGTGCTGCTACTGGCATTGGACTTCCAGTTGAAAGTAGGAGCCTCCTAGCCTATACCTTCGGTTAGCATCGATCAGATGGAGCGATGAAGAGAATGAAGCTCGTCTATTACCTCACTTACAGTTTTTGAACAAGGATGGACGAATCCGTGTAAGATAAACCCTCTTCTACAGAACCGAGAGGGGAATACACGCGTTAATCCATCAAGAAATCGTTCAAAAGAAGTTCTTGATTACATTTTGAACTTGCCCGTTAGGCGCCTTAACTATTAGTTTTCTATTAAGTATTAACTATTAATCCAATGACCTAAAAATCTTCAATTATATAACATTTCATCCAATTGTGTAGACTGGTACACAGTGGAAGTTGAAAGAGTTGTTTTCAAAGAGGAACACCTTACGATGTAAATACTATTGAAAAATAATAATAATAATTTTTTTCTAATAAACAAATTTAGTATATATTTAACACTTAAAATTAATTTTAATTAAAATTAATAATATACTTTATATCTTAAAATTGTTTTATTAAATAGATAAAAATATTATTTAAAAATAATTAATAAACTTGTTAGAGTAAAAATATAGAATATAATAAATGTGAGGCGGATTGAGAGTGGCATAGTGATAAATAACACTGGTAGACAAGATGTAATGTATAATTTGAAAGGAGACCTAGTGCATATTACAAATTGACATTAGAGCGAGTTTGTAACCTTGAAAGTCTTACAAATTCATGGATTAAGCACTACACATGGCATCATCGAAATAAAGAAACTTCTGCAAACAAGGGAAGCTGCAGGGCAGCAAGTCCCTGCCCTGAGGGAAGCGAGCCCTTCATCAGTGAGTGAGCTGCATAGAGACCCTCGATGCACAGAGAGCTTCCATGCTACTGTCATTGAAAAACAATGAAGGATTCAGAGTGAACTCTGAGAAGGTATCCGAATTCAGAGTGAAGCTTGAGGAGACATTATCAAGATCTCGTGGATCACGCTGTAGATGTTGCCCAATCATTTTACCAGCATTTGAATTAATTACGATGTAATAAAATAACAGATGGTTATGAAAGCTGCGAGGTCTGAGTTTTGTATCTTGTCGTTGCTCCACCAACTATTTTAGCGCTTTTAATATTGATTCTGAAGATTAAAATGAAAATGTTCTGAAATACCTGCGCTAGAACCCCATTGCTATATTCTTAATTTTCTTGAATATTCTTTTGTAAGATGCGAGAGATTGGTATGAAGTCCCCACTTACTCTTACGTCCATATATTTACTCTTTCGTTTTTTTCTTGTTCATGGTTAACCCAACGTGGAATCTGTAGATTTGGAATCTGTAGATACCCAAGAGGGTATCCATACAGCAATGGAAAAAAATAATTTAATGGCAAATGGTTTTCAGGGATCCAAAAGTCGTTTCCATATAGCAGTGGAATTAAGGAATTTAATGTCATATGGTCTAAACATAGTTACCGATGAAATAGGTAACCTGACCTCAAAACGGGAACTCTAGCCCAAAAACTCTCAAAAAACATGAAAAAACACCCCCCAAAAAAAAAGTGTGTCTTCCAGAACGCACTTGTTTTTTTTTGAAGGTCAAATTTCAACATTTTCTAAAATTATGCTAAAAAAAAAATTGTTTGTTGAAAAAAGGATTGAAAAAACACCCAAAAAAAAAAGTGTGTCTTCCAGAACGCACTTCGTTTTTTTTGAAGGTCAAATTTCAACATTTTATAAAATTATGGTAAAAACAAAATTGTTTCTTGAAAAAAGGATTGAAAAAACACCCTCAAAACAAAACCAGTTGATGCTGGAATAACAAAAAAAAATTGTGTCATACTTTTGGCATTTTTAAAAATAGAAGTAACATTTTTTAATTTTAAAAATTCAAACATTAAAAAAAAACCTAAAATTTAAGAAAAAAAATAAATTTAAATAATAAAAACATCTAAAAGCTTAAAATTTAAAAATATATGAAGATAAAAAAAATAAAAATAAAAACAAAGTAAAAATTTTAATTCAATCATTAAAAAAAACCTAAAATTTAAGGAAAAATAAAATAAAAAATAAACCAAAAAAAAATTATGATTAAAATTTAAAAAAATATAGAAATTAAAAAATAAAAATAAAAACAAAATAAAAATATTAAATTTAAAACAAAAAAAACAAGTAAAAAAAGGAAGGAAATTAAAAAAATAAAATATAGAAATTAAATTTAAAAAAGAAAAAGAAAATGCTTATTAAATTTAAAAAAAGAAAAAGAAAATAAAACAAATAATTAAATTTAAGGAAATATATTAAATTTTAATAAATTTAAAAATTCAAAATTTAAAAAAAAAAAACACTATTCAAATTAAAAGGAAAAAAATAAAAATTAATTAAAAATAAAAAATAAAAATAAAATACAATAAAAATATCAAATTTAAAACAATATATATTAAAAAAAACAAATAAACTATAAAAAATAAATTAAATTTAAATTATAAAAAATAAAATATATATATGAACTTAAATTAAAATAGGTATATACATCAAATTTTATTAAATTAAAAAAGAGAGAGGTTAATATTAAAATAACAAATTAAATTTAAAAACAAAAATATTAAATTTTAATAAATAAATGAATAAACAAATAAATTTTGAAAGAAAAAATAAATTTTAAATATAAAAGAAAAAAATATATATATTGTTAAACGAAAACTTTAAAAACTTTAAAAATCAATTAAAAGTGGAAAATTGAAAAAAAAAAGAAAAAAAATTAAAAAAAAAAAGAGTAAAACATTTAAAAAACATATTAAATCGAAATAAATTATAAAAAATTATAAAAAATTTATTGAATTTTATAAAATTATATTAAAAAACTAAAAGTAAAAGTTAATAACAATGAAAAATTATGAAATTAAAAAAAAAAAAATCAATTAAATAAAAAAAATGGGCGAAATTTAATAAAAATTATTAAAAATAATAATAATAATAATAAATTTAAAACAAAAAATTAAAAAATTAAAAAAAAAAATCAATTAAAAAAAAAATTTTTAAAAAAAAAACAATTAAAAAAAAAATTTAAAAAAAAAATCAATTAAAAAAAAAAATTTAAAAAAAAAACATTTAAAAAAAAAATTTTAAAAAAAAAATCAATAAAAAAAAGTCTTTTATGGGGGCGGCCCGCCCGCTGGGCGGCGGTGGCCGGCTGGGCCGCCCCCATAAAACACTTATTTTTATTGATATTTAAAAAAAAAAAAAATTTTAAATGTTTTTTTTTTTAATTGATTTTTTTTTTAATTTTTTTTTTTAATTGTTTTTTTTTTTTAATTGATTTTAAAAAAAAAAAAAATTTAATTGTTTTTTTTTAAATTTTTTTCTTAATTGTTTCTTTTTTTAATTTTTTTTTTTTTAATTTAAAAAAATAAATTTCTTTTTTTCAAAAAATAATTTTTGTTTTTAATTTAATATTTTTATTTGAAGTAAAATTCGTTTTTTTTTTTTGTTTTTTTGTTTTTTACATCTATTTTTTATTTGATTTGATTTTATTTTTTTTTTTTTTAATTTTTAATATTTTTATTTTAATTTGATTTAAAAAAAAAAAAAAAAATTGAATTTCAAAAAATTTAAAATTATTTTTTTAATTCAATTTTTTTATTTTAAATTCAATTTGTTTAATTTTTTTTATATTTAATATTATAGAATAATTTTTTTTTTTAAATTTAAAATTTAAAATTTATTTATTAAAATTTTTAAATTTTAATTTAATTTAATTGTTTTTCTTATTTTTTTCGTTTATTTAGTTTTTCATTTTTAAAATCTATAAATGGTTTCACTAAAAAAAAAAAAAAAAAACACTAAATTTATGTATATTTGTTTTTTAATTATTTGCACGTAGTTTTTTTCATTTTTTTTGTTTTTTTTGTTTTTTTTAATTTTCTTTTTCTTTTTCAATTTTAATTGTTTTTTTTTAATTTTTTTTTTTTTGTAAATTTTAAAAGTTGTATTTTTTTCCTTATTATTATTATTATTTTTTAATTTATATTTTTAAATTTAAATTTTTTTTTTTTTTATTTTTTTTTCCTAAATTTTAATTTTTTAATTTTAATTATTTTAAAATTTTTTTAAATATATATATATTTTTAAATATATTGTTTTTTTTAATAAGTTCGAAAAAAAATGTTTTTGATTTTTTTTTTTTTAATTTTTTGGTGAATTTTTGTTTTTTTTCTTTAAATTATGTGTTTTTTTCTTCAAATTTTGTCATTTCCTTTGATATAATTTTCAAATATTTTTGTTTTATTTATTTATTTTTGTTTAAATTTTTTCTTTTTATGAGCTATTTTTGTTTTTTTTTACATTTTTATTGGTTTTTTTAACTGTTTTTATATATTTTTTTTTAATCTAAGTTTGTGTTTTATTACATACATGAAAATCACCACTCTAAAAAAAAAAGGTTGATGCGGCATCAATACGTTTCAAAATTAGCATGAAAATCACCACTCTAAAAAAAAAAGGTTGATGCGGCATCAATACGTTTCAAAATTAGCATGAAAATCACTGCTCTAGAAAAAAAAGGTTGATGCAGCATCAATACGTTTCAAAATTAGCATGAAAATCACTACTCTAAAAAAAAAAGGTTGATGCAGCATCAATACATTTCAAAATTAGCATGAAAATCACTAACATTTTAAAACAAATATTCAGACTTCATAAATAAAAATTTTAGAGTGTCAAAAATGTGCACCAAAAAAAAAAATGATGATTCTGCATCACCACTTTTCAAAATCGGGTGCTTTTTATGCTACCAAAAAAAAGTAGGTAACATTGCGGTTACCTATTTCATCGGTAACATTGTTTCTACAGATACAGAAAACTTTATTGTCAAATGGTATGCAGAACCCAGAAATTTAATGCCAAATGGTCTGCAGAAACCACAAAGGTTACCATACAGTAGTGGAATTAAAGAATTCAATGCCGCACAGTCTGCAGATATTGAAATGGCTTCACATGGAGAGATCCCTCACTTATAATAGGATGTCATTTGTTTAACAAACCGGCCCACTATCCATAGCTACATTTTAGGAAATGTTGTTGTTCGTTCAAAAGCACAAATTGAAAATTGGAAAAAATTAGGCAGCACATCATATCTCTGCGCATGTATCCAATCTTTATACATATTTCTGACATATAATTATAAATTTGATAGTATAAATCTTATATATTTCATGGTATATATGCTGTCGAATGTCTTTATTTTTTACTTGTACATTTTGCAATACATCTTACATCCCAAACATTGGGAGTTGCGTTTCTTCAAATGCCACTTTTTCTGTGCCAGCAGCGACTGCAAAGCTCATATTAATGGACTTTTTATGTGCCAGCAGCGACTGCAAAGCTCATATTGATGGACGGTAGGATCCAGGAGTTTTATGAACACACATCAACACACGTCAAAATATTCAACTAAATGTTTGGCGTTTTCTTCGGATCTAACGTATGAAAATATGAATACACTTCAACACACGTCAAAATATGAAAATGTGTCCAAAACTCCCAAGTAACAAACGTAGGAACGCAGCCACGTTTTGGATATTTTCCATGCAAATATTTTCATGGTAGACCTTGTCCACTATATCTCACTATAACTTTGTCCATTATATTTAGAAACGCAACAAGAACTCACAAGATCACCAGCTATCTCAAGAAGGGGCGCTATCCGAGAGCAGGTAGGCTTTACCTCGCAGCAGTTAAAGATAGAGGAGAGCCGACATAACTTTCTACAGACCATCTTCCACGGATTTTAAGCTACTATACAAAGAGTTATTCGAATGTGGGTATGTCTGAAATCTAAATTCTAAGTTTCGTGGATTTGGAAGAGCTTGGTCGCTTACAAATTGATGCAGTATTGAGGAATCTATACATGTTGGAAGAATCCAGTCTTTTGTGGAGGCCTTGTGTGTCTGTTTTGGGAGGTTTTCAGGTCACAAGATCCTCTAAATTAGCTGCCATTGGCGTTTGATTTCGCTGATCTGCGTATTCATGGTCATGAAAATGATGAAATGACACCCCTGGCCTCCCTTGCACTCGAAGAAATTCAAGGTGAACCTGCTCCTATGCAACCTGGAGGGCTTGGACTAAATTCGCTGCCAGGGTTCGAAACTCAGGGTGAATGTGAATTGGAAGGGCCGCTCGAGAGGAACATTGGGTTCCTGTTTCAGGCGGAATGTTAAGAGGGACAGCAACGCCGAACAGTGTATTGGGGAAAATGGAGTTGTAATTTTGCCCTTGCTTTTCCAGCGAGGGGAGGTACATTTCCTGTAGCAGACCGAGATGGGAAAGAGAAAAGCCTTGCATGAGCCTTAACTCGCACAATTGCAGCGTTTCTGGTCTCTGGAGAAAAACAAATTTCAGAATTTCAGTTATGCTGCGCCCAGACTCTCAAAGTGGGTAGATTAGAAGCATTTTTTAGAATAGGTGGTGCGTCGGTTTCTTAAGATGCCAGCTCGTTGAAGTGAACAGAAGCCGTGCCTATAAAGGTACAACGATATATTTATCAACGCAATATTTATTACATAACATAGATAGGTCTAAATGATAGTCACAGAAAGTTCTAACTGATAATCTAAATGATAGTCACAGAAGTAAACCGACAATATATATGACTGTTAGAGCTTGTATGAAATGCGAACAATATTATGACTATTAATATAGCTTACTGCAGAATATATACATGACTATAAAATGTTTACACGAAATGCGAACATATTATGACCTTTAACAGTTTTGTTTGCAGAAATATATAAAACTTTCTGTGATGCGAACTAAATGCATGCTAGAACTTTATGGCTATGCAAACAACTGGTGCTACTGTCAATCTTCATGTTACAAAGGTTAATATGGCTTCTCCTTTCATAGAGAAGGATTGGATTTGGAGGATTTGGAGGATTTGAAGGAGGCCATTGCACGATGAACACCTGCAGTTGCAAGGAAAACGCATCGTGCAGGAAAATAACGAGATTAACACGACTGTCAGAGAAATTTTAAGCCCTGTCTTGCTGTGTCGACGAGGAAACAATCCCATACAGGGATAATGAAAACAGAAGCAGAGGATCCAACTCGGCTCAGGGTTTGGGGCGCTTTTCCGACTGAAATCCTTGGCAGCCAAGATATAGGCAAACCATCTACATGCCGGTTTACGTGGAAGCTGAAGGGAAACTCCGTGGAAGCCTAAGGGAAACTGAAGAACATGCATCAACATGGGTCACATTCATTTGCATGGCGGTCTACGTGGAAGCCGAAGGGAAAATGAAGAACATCACAGAAAATGGGCTATAGAATATGTATTTTGAAAATTAACATGGACTATAGAATATGTATTTCGGAAATTAACATTTAATGTTGGTGAAGTAATGCTAGCATTACTCAACTTCACAAAGACTCTACATGCGTTATTTACCTTATGCCAAGCTTTTTAAAGCTAATGCATCTGTTTGGCCTCGGAAAGAGGCCAAATAAGATCTCCATTTTTGTAATTGGTTGAATAAAACACTTGTCATAATTTAATTGATTTCAAAAAAATTGTTTAAATTATTATAAAAAAAACTTTGCTTAAAATGATAAGCATTTTCTAGGTTTCGGTGTCTAACTAATACAAAGACTATAACACGATTACTATAGTCCCTGCAGCCCGAAGGGGCAGGGACTAATAAGGGTGATGAGGTTAAATTGACATTAAAGCATCGTTGTAACATTTAAAGCCTTACACATTTATGCTTTAAACACTACACATGATTTAATGGAAAGAAATTTTTGTGTACAGGGTGGTATGGTAAAACATCTTTGAAGTTAATGGCATCTTGAATTTGTTAAGAGAAACTGTTATTTTTATATGCATTCGTTTTTTTGGGTTTAAAATTTAAAAAATAAAAATAAAAATAAAAATTTTAAAAATAAAGAATAAAAATAAAAATATATATTGTAATTATAAATTAGTGGTGTTGTAATTAAATTTATTTAAAATAGCAATTGCACCACATGTTGTAAAGGAAATGTTGTAAGGTAGTAGCATGCGAAAGAGTAGCATAGATGAAAAAAGTAAATTTTTAATGCGATTTTGTTTATTTACTAGAGTTTCTCTAAGAAAAACTTTGAAATTTGAACTTTAGAATTGAGGTACAACAATCAGGGAGGATAATAATTTGAGGAATCCCATCAATATCCGATTGATTTTTGTTTTTATTGCATAGAGCCCTACCTCTTTTACACTATATCTTCCTTCAACCTAATATTATATGCACATATAACCTTGTCATTTTAGGAGTTGAGATGAAGTCACTAATATCCTTTGTTTTTTTATTTTCACTTTCTGCAGTGAATCATGGAGTTTAGGGATTTTGCATGATTTTTTCTAGGGCTTGCAGGTATTTTTATTTAAAACAATAATCACGTGTAGAGCCAAGAGAATATTCAAATTTGAGTCTTCCTGGTGAATCTTGTAGACATAAATGGTTGTCTTTAATGGAGCATTAGGTAAGGATGGGCTTTTTACACTGAGGGTCTATAAGCCTTATTTGTAAGCTACAATGAGTACATTGTACAAACAAATAGGTGAAATATGAGTGAATGGTTGGAATTTTCATATTGGAAGGTGCATTAGTAAATCATGCATAAATTATATTATAAGAGTATCCCTTCACTTATCAAATTCAAGTTGGGTTATAGATATCATGTAATCACATATTACCAAGAGTGCCATATGCAATTCCTCCAAAGTGAATTGGGATGGTTATGTTCTTTAAAGATTGAAAATTTTATTTTTGGATGGAAAAGTAATATTTCACAAGGTCAATTATCATCCCACGGCTCATGAAACACTATAAAGTTCATGTAACTCCAAACCGGAATCACCTAGCTACAAGCCCACTTGAAATAATAAAACATATTTGATTGTGACATTTCCATAAAGAAATAGAAGAGGAATAAAAGGAATGATTAAGAGGATGAATATATGATTATGGAGGAAAACCAAAGGACAATGCCTGGTGAATGTGAAGAGGTGATGTAAGGGGGTGCGCGGGATGGATAGGTGGAGTACATTGAATGATAAAACATAGAACACTCGACATATGACAAATAGGGATTTTTAAGGAAAAACATAAACCAAACTCTTTTATCAAATGAGACATATTGGTGTTTGATATGCTATAGATAAAATATGAAACTTATTAACCCTAATTGTTGCTGCTAATGGAGGTTTTAAGAACAATCTAGTTTTGATATATAAGGAGAATATTTTGAGGACTATTATAATTGGAGGAAATGGAGGGTTGTTGATGTGTATTAGGATATTTTTGTGGGCAACTAATATGATTCAATGGTTAGAAACCATTCACTTAGATGAGATCTAAATTTCAAAGTGCACAAGAGGGTCATCACATAAAAAATTTGCACCAATGATGACTCATTGACTCCCAATCACAAGCTCTCAAGTTTGGAATTCCATCCACAATGCATACAAAATTTATGCCTGGGAGGATGAGGAAAAACCTAATAGTAAAAAAATAATTACTCTTTATTTTACTAACAAATAAAAAACATTAACAATATTAAATTAAGAATAACGATAATCAATGTGTTAATAATGGTTAGTCTTTCTTCTTATTAATCATTAAATACTATTATTCATTTAATTAAGGTGGGAAAAGAAAACTTGACCTAACTCAATTTCCCATGTAAACTATTATAACTAAAATTATAGTAAGAGGTAGGGTATTCATCCTTTGGTGAACAAAATTGTATGCAATGATAAAATGCCTTATCATGCAATGATGTTTTTCTTCTATATTGTTGCATTTAGTGTACCTTAATTTATTCAAGGAAAAAATTAAACCATGTATACAATTTTATTTTGATTTAAGAATTATATATACTGTGATAAAATCCATAATAACTTTATCTAATAAAATGCCTTATCATGCAATGATGTTTTTCTTCTATATTGTTGCATTTCATGTATATTATTTTATTCAAGGAAAAAATTAAACCATGTATACAATTTTATTTTGATTTAAGAATTATATATATTGTGATAAAATCTATAATGACTTTATCTAATAGAAAATTAATCAATGTTATACTAAAATTACAAATTTATAAAGAAATATAACTTTAATTGAATTTTTTTTAAATGAAAATCATGTATATAAAACGAGCTCCCATTACAATTCATATGGTATGAGTTTATGTATGTGTAAAGCATAAATTATAAATATAGTGCACCAATATTCATGCCTTTTCTATCACTCTATTGATTCTTTGTTTCTATTGCATAGAGCCCCGCATCCACTGCCACCTCTTTTAAGTTATTTCTTCCTTCAACCCAATCTTATATACATAGATAACCTTGTCATTTTAGGATTTGAGAAGAAGTCACTAATAGAATTTGTGTTTGTCTTTTAATTTCTTACAAAACATATATCTATTTGGCCAATCTAACTTATATTGTGTACAATGACTCAAGGAGTTCAGGGTTTTTCCATGATTTGTTATGCAGAGCTTGTAGGTATTTTTATTCAAAACAATAGTCATGTGGAGAGCCAAGAGAAGTAAATTGATATAAGTAAAACTATAGTAACAAGTAGGACATTCATCATTTGGTGAAGGAATTTGTATGCATTGATCAAATGTTTTATCATGCAATGATGGTTTTTCTTCTATATTGTTGCATTTAGTGTATCTTATTTTACTAGAGGAAAAATTAAGCCATGTATACAATTTTATTTTGATTCAAGAATTTTATATACTATAATAAAATCTATAAGAACTTTATCTAATAGAAAAATAATCAAAACTATATTAAAATTACAAATTTATAAAAAAATATATATAAATTTAATTAAAAATGAAAAATAAAAATTCCACAATATATCTAAATAATTTAGATGGAATGGGTTTATGTGTGTGTAAAGTTAAAATTATAAATATAATGCACCAATATTCATGTCTTTTCTATCACTCCTTCCATTCTTTGTTTGTATTGCATAGAGCCCCACATCCACTGCCACCGAGCTTTTAGGCTATATATTCATTCAACACAATCTTATATACATAGATAACCTTGTCATTTTAGGAGTTGAGATGAAGTTGCTATTAGAATTTGTTTTTTTTTCATTTGTTACAAAACATATATCTATTTGGCCAATATAACTTATATGCGTACAGTGACTCATGGAGTTTAGGTATTTTCCATGATTTGTTATTTGGGTCTTGCATGTATTTTATTCAAAACAATAGTCATGTGTAGAGCTAAGAGAAATAATATGGGAAGCATGGACAACAAGTAGATGAAAGAAGAGCAAGATTTAAGTCTTCTTGATGAATCTTGTAGACGTAAATGAGTGTCTTTAATGGAGCATTAGGAAATAATGGACTTTCTACACTGAGGGTCTATAAGCCTTATTGATAAGCTACACTAAGTACATTGTACGAAAAAATAGACTAAAAATGAGTGAATGATTGGCATTTTCATATTAAAAGAAGCATTAGAAAATCATGCATAAAGTATATTATAATAAAATCCTTTCATTTATCTAATTTAAATTGAGTTACAAACATCATGTAATCACATATTACCAAGAGTGTCATATGCTCAATTCCATAATTTACTCTATTTATAAAAATAATTTACTCTCTTTATAAAAATAGTAAGAAAAATTTAAACATTACATTTTTAATTTTTTTTAATGCTCGTTACAAATATTTTGAAGAATTTTAAAATTTCCAACCGTACCAAAAATTAACTTATGTTAAAATTTATTTTCTACACTACTTAACAATTGCCCATACCTTGCGCAAGGTTTGTGGCAAGTATTTTCAATGTGCATTATTTAATGAGTATTCCAGCTGTACCAAAAAATAACATACGTTAAAACTTGTTTTATGCATTACTTAACAATTGCTCATGTGGCAACTTTCTACATTACTTAACAATTGCTCACGTGGCGAGCATTTTCAACGTGCATTATTTAATGGGTATGGATTATGAAAGTTTGTGACTAATAATAATTTTAAAATTTCCAACCGTACCAAAAATTAACATATGTTAAAACTTATTTTCTACATTACTTAACAATTTCTCAAGTAACAAGCATTTTCAACGTGTATTATTTAATGAGTATGGCTTATAAAATTTTGTGACTAATAATAATTTTAAAATTTCCAACTGTACCAAAAATTAACATATGTTAAAACTTATTTTCTACATTATTTAACAATTTCTCATGCCTTGCCTCGGTCCATTGTGAGTTAATAGTTGTTCCATCCAAAAAAACTAAGTGTATTCACCAACCACAATCGTGACGTTAAGAAAGGGTCAACTATCTTTACCATAACCTGGCTATCTTTACCTTTACACACCTTAACTTCATTGTTTATATATAAACAAACAATCGAGAAAAGGCACACATAATGCATCAAATGCCTCTGAAACATAATCCAATGAGTTCAAAATGTCGAAATCTATCAGAAATGACTATTCATTTACTCAATTTGGCCTTCAGTTGAACTAGGCATGGCCTTCCTTTCTGGTGACCTTAGGCTTCAAAATTCTTCAAAGTGACAAAAGCACCTGTAGAATTTCTCCTTTGCCTCTGCAACCAATTCCAATGTGTTCAGAGCATGCCAATCTGCTAGGAATGACTCTTTCTGAGCCAAAATTGGTCGAAGCTTTTCAAGATATGGTTTATTAAATTTTTCCCTAGAATCCTCCTCCAAATCTGGAGAAGACTCCAGATGAGTCCAACAATTTTGGAAATTCTGTTGAAAATGGTGGTTCCACTAAAAAATCTACCAAGTATTAAGCGCAGTTAATTATCGTTAATCTCAGCTTAATGGTGTGATAAGCACAGGTTTAATTTGCATAAGCATAATTATCAAACCTCAAATTAAACATGGATTAATTACGATAATCTCATATTAGTGGATAATCTATGATAAATAAATAAAAAACTCTGATGTTTGGATTCGGCTCCGCCCTTGGTTCTTGCGGCATAGTTATATGGGGAGGGGGTTGGCCCGCAATGCTGGTCCCCTCCAAAACCCCGCCATCGGATCCATACGTATTGAAATATAATGTCTCCACCAACGTATAACAAGTCTCGCCTGCAACCTCTTGGTAAGAAGCGATAGTGGTTGGGGGGAGGTCACGAGTTCGACCCTGAGCTCTGCCCCCATATATATATATATATATATAGTCAACGGAATAAATGGGCTCCAATTTAAACCTTTGTAATGTATTAACAAAGGTCTTTGTAATATGCACCCATCGAACTTTATTGCCACCATATTCGGACTTTGGTTTAAATTGTAATACACCAACCGATAATTCGGACCTTTCAACCATGCGGACTATAGTTGATATGTAATTCAGACTATGGTTCAAGAATTTTCCACCATATGTAATACAATATAACCTGAAACCTTAGGTTGAATAAAATAATATATTCCACCATAAATATATTTCGACTTCAGACTTTAGGTTAATACCAATCATAGGATATGAAATCCCATATGAAATTCGAACCTAACCTTGGAGAGGGGGCCCACTAGGGGGACACGTAGCGGTTCCTAGTTGGTTCTCCCACATAAAAAAAAATCAAATTCAACCTTAGGAGAGAAAACCTAAAAAAATTCACCTTCAAAGTTCGCTGGCAAATCCATATTTATAGGGAAAAAAACACTGAAGCAAACAGACTATCTAAAAGGGTATTAAACGGGTGTTTTGGTGATATGTACTATGAACTCCACAATGCAAGTGGCCAGGAAGTGAAAGGTAAGGTAAATTTTAGCTAGAAAAAAAAAAAAAACTCTGTTAGTGGATAGTAATGAGGCTGAGTGATTAACTGTATATTGCAAAAGCTTGTTAAAGGAATGAACCATTTGATGGAAAGTGAACTATGAAATAGACCTCTATGTTTTTGTACTGAAGGAAATCGGTAAAACAAGAAACCAGAGTTAGTTTTGTTACTTTTTCTGATGCTAAAAAACTAAAGAAATCTGGACTGTGATTTTGTAAACAGTGAATATTGTAAAACCAAATCTGGTTATTTGTTTTTGCATAGTTTTGTTCCCTGGTACACTTATATAAACCAGAAGTATTTTTTCGTGCTGAAAAAAAAGTTCGCTGGCAAATTCGGTTGTGACACTTGTCATAGTCCCACTGGGCATAAACTGAAGAATATTCCATGCATGCTGACTGGGCTTCCATGTCATCAACTTGTCACTGTTCTGCATTTTTTTTTTAAATTTGTTTGTTCTGAATGGAAGTCAACAGGCTATAAATTCTTCATCTAAAGTTTGTTTTCGATGAAATGAGTTGTGTTGGATTCTTGGCAATGGGCCAGTCATTGTCGTTCAGTTTTCAATCAATTTTGAGCACTTTCATGTTTGAGCTAAATACTAAGCCTTTGATCATTCATCCTTATTAGAAGCCTTTTGGACCCCAAAATCTCTCTGATTACTGATCATGTGGATGAGGGTATTGTTCCATCACCCTTCTAGTCTCTTTCCACTGAAATTTTCCCAATTTTATCAAATTGAGCTTTTCACAAAAATTTCACTTTTTCCTTTATTCTTACGACCTTCTCTTGCTATCATTGATGTCGTCATGCTACAATATTTCTGAATTTTCAAAGTAGCAAGCTATTCTTGCATAAACCATCTTGTTCCTACATTGGTCAATAATCAAAGGAAATTTAAAAATTGTCTCACCTTGCACACTGTCACCATGGCGATCTTTAGCTACTTTTTCTTTGTACTTGCATCGAATCTTGACAAAGTATCTTCGCCATTGCGATGTACCTTTTGGAAACCATAAACAAGAATTTGTGGAACCCATGCCTTATTTTTCAAGTTGCTTTGTCGCTTTCTCTTTAACCTCTGCACTCTCTTGCACCAACATCTTGTTTCCAACACTGCTCAAGACTGATGTTGACTGTTGCAAATGTTTTAAATCATGTTCACCTCCTTTCAAAGGCAACCTTTTCGAATCCTGAAACATCTCATTATAAACATACACATATTTTAAAAATGTTTGATTCAAAGCATCTCTTTGTTTGATCATCAACAATGTCAAATTCTAACTTGCATTCATTATCCTCTTCATTTCCCCTGCATGTATAAGGGACAAACTTGTCTTCTTCTTATGCGCTCTAACTATGTACTCAATACCATATTTAAACAAGTGATACTTATTCTCATGGTGATGAAATACTACTTTCCTATCATACAGATAAGGACTTCCCAATACAATACCTGATATCTCAAGCGGCACCACATCAAGTTCAACTTCATCAAGAAAGTTTGAATTGATGGCGAATCTTAGTAAGCACTTCCTTGTAACCTGCAAGTTTTCATTCCTGCATATCCAACCCAAAGGATATGGTCTTGGATGTCTAATAATTTTAATGTCTAGCTGCTTAACCAAGTCTTCGAAAATCAAGTTAGATTGTGAGCCACTATCAAAAAGTGTATCAATATTGGTATGTTTCGAGACAACTCTAATATGGAAAAAAAAATTTTGTATCTTCATCATGAGTAACATTTGAACAATTTGAAGAACTAGTGGTTGGGGGGAGCTCACGGGTTCAACCTTGACCTCTACCCCCATATATATATATATATATATATATATATATATATATATATATATATATATATATATATTGTCAACGGAATAAACACGCTCCAATTTAAACCTTTGTAATGTATTAACAAAGGTCTTTGTAATATGCGCCCATCGAACTTTAATGCCACCATATTCGGACTTTGGTTTAAATTGTAATACGTCAACCGATAATTTAGACCTTTCAACCATGCAGACTATAGTTGATATGTAATTCAAACTATGGTTCAAGAATTTTCCACCATATGTAATACAATATAACCCGAAACCTTAGGTTGAATAAAATAATATATGCCACCATAAATATATTTCAACTTCGGACTTTGGGTTAATACCAACCATAGGATATGAAATCCCATATGAAATTCGAACCTAACCTTGGAGAGGGGACCCACCAGGGGGACATGTTGCAGTTCTTAGTTGGTTTGTCCTCCCACATAAAAAAAATCAAATTCAACCTTAAGAGAGAAATCCTAAAAAAATTCACCTTCAAAGTTCGCTGGCAAATCCGATTGTGACTGTTACACAGTAATTTTTCACCATCCCTGCAATCCCCATCTCGCCCATTGGAGGGTCATTTCTGTGACCAATAAGCAGTTTCATGCCTTGCAAATACCATCATTACATCCCTTGCCATGAGGACAACATTTCTTCTGTGGATCATTTCCTGAGCAGACCCCTAAAAACACATGTTTTTGCCTTGGCGCTGGTAGCCCGTTATGTACTCGCGCCAATGAGGAAAATTAACACTGAGCCCGCGCTAATTGGCGCTCTGTCCCAATTAAGCACCCGCGCCAATCTAATTTTGGAAATTTTTTTAAAAAAGAGGCGAAGTTTCGATTACAACAACTTCGTGGATGAGTCATCATGAGTGGTTTCGACTGAATAACCACGGCCTTCCTCCTTTGGCCTCTTGTTTCCACCTTATGGGGAACCTCCCAAATGATAAGGCCTCCCTTCCATTATTGTAGGGATCCCAACCTCCTCCTCTCCTCTATAAATATAGCCTTCATCCATTGATGAAGGGGTTGAATGGTTGAATAGCTAGTCTCCAAGTTCCCAAGAGCCATCAGAGCCTTATGCTGTAAGAGCCTTGATTCATTCCTTTAAGGTCAAATCCAAGCAAGGATATTATTGTCGAGACATCCGGAGAGAGAGGTTTGTCCCATCCCCGACAGGCTTTTTCGAGACGTGTTCCGCTGGCGACCCTCCAAAGGATAATTCAGCGTCAGGGCTATGGTTGTATTCTTTTTTGATTGATTAATGATAAGCGACTATTGGTTATGGTTCCACTCTTGTTGATGATTATGATGATGAGTTATGTCTTCTCTGACTGACATATAGTTGCATATACTGGATTTTACGCTTGCATTTGTTTTGTTCCTTGCGTGTGCAGGTGTCCGATCACGAAGATCGTGAGGATTGTGATCTGCCAGAGCTAAGGAACGGGAGCACTACTTTCTCTACAAGCGACAGCGTTGGATTCCAGGTAAGCCTTCATCACTTGTTGGTTTATTTACAATTAGGAACCTGCACTATAGCATGTGACGATTGTTGCTAGACCCGGTCTGGGCTAGTAGGGATCGCCTCTGTCCGCAGAGGGGATTTACCTCCACAACAAATTGGCAACTCCACTGGGGATTTCCTTGCTTGTTGTTTTTCTGCTTTGTAAGCTACAGAAGGAGCCTGAAGTTAGCTAGATAGCCTTCGAAACGCTATTGCTCTGCATTAGCGAATTAGATCAAAGCTGCTTCAGTCGATCTCCGGTTTAGTTTATGAACTGAACACTTGGAGTATTGTCTTGTATTTTTGGTTGTTTCTCGATTCTTCTTGCTTAATCGGCTCTTTTGGCTGGCTCTTTTTGTGATTTTGGTTTGAGCTCCAAAATCACTGGTCTGCTTCTTGGATTGCTTATTTTTATTTTTTACATAGCAAACTTTACTGTCACGCTTATTAGCCTGACAGTCGCGCCAATTGGCGCTAGTTGCTAGTTTATTACCCGCACCAATCCTGTTATGGTGCTATTTTCCGCATGACAGTCGCGCCAATCCTGGAAGGTGCTAGGGTTTACTCTATTCTGAGCTTTATGGGCTTGATCTGTGATTTTGGTTTCATTTCTTTGACTACCTGAGTGTTTTGGAGCCTTGTTTGACTGACTGTGACCTTCATCCTTTGGTTGTCTGCCCGTTTCTATCGATTTTACATTTTAGCCCTAGGGCATCTAGGGGCTATTGTGCGTCGAGCCTCCCTTGGGAGTTTTTGGTTTATGTCTGTTCAGTCAGCTTTGTGATTGCTTATCTGCACTCGTTTGGTGGTTTTTTATCATTTTATTGCGTTAGTTGAGTGATTGGCTTCTTCTTCATTCGAATTCCGCTTTGTCTCACTTTGAGCCTAGATTACATGGTTCATTTGAGTCTTGGAGATTCTGCTTGAAGTGGTGAGTCTAGTCTTGGTTGGGAGAAATTCTTTGTTTTTTCATTTTTAGGCGTTGCCGCTTGTTGTCAGTTAGCAACTCGCGCCACTTTGCCATTGGCGCTAGTTGTCAGTGAGCAAGTCGCGCCAGTTGGCGCTAGTTGTCAATGATAAAGTTGTGCCAATTTCAGGCTGTGTGAAAATTGAATTTTTTTCCCTAAATCCTTCACCAGTGTGTCTTTCCCATCCAACCTTTCCTCTGTATGAGCATAGATTACATTACTCATTGTTTGGAATTTCTTCTTGCTATGATTGCTTGATGTAAAAGGGAATGAATGCCTTGTTTTGATGTCATGCTTTGAAAGTCCTTTTTGTGCTTGACCTCATATGTCTTGTCACCTTTTGAGGAATTTCGTTACCAAGTGTTTGAAACAACAATTGCATTCTTATTGTTTGATTACATCCTTTTTGCATTCATCCTTCCATTAAGAAGATTTGTGTTCATTTAGTTTTCGTCTCATAGTTTTCTTTTCGTTAGAATGCATTAGATCACATTGCATTGAAAAGTGTTTTTTGAGATTCAGCATTGAACTTAGATCACATTGTTTAATGATTGAAAGCTAAAAGTTGCTTTGAGTGCATTCTCTTTCATTAAAAGCATGCATTAAGTAGATTCTCATTTCATCGAAAAATGCATTGAGTGCATTCTTATCATTTGAAAAGAAAAGGAAATTGTGCATAGATTACAATTGCATAGTTTTCGAAAAATAGGATTTTGCATAGATTACATTGCATTATTCGCATCGTTGAATGTTCGAAATTACTTTTGGATAGTGAAAGTCATCTAGTTTGGAAAAATTTCGGTGACAGTGTTGTTGTTTGTTGCATCATTGTTTGAAGCTCTTTCCTTAACTAGATAGCATTCATCGAATTGAAAAGTTTTCTTTTCTCATATAGTTGCATATAGGATATTTTCAGATGACATGCGGTAGGGCCTTGAAACCGAAACATAATTGAAGATCAACATTAAAAAAATTTCAATTTACACTAAGGCGGCATTGAAACATTAACGCAACATTTAGTGGTCTAGGCTAGAGACGTGTTCTGGCATCTTTAAACCTAGTAGCTTTCGTTCGTCTCTTGGCTTTAGACAGTGCTAGTATGGACTTGTGCTCCCCGTACCGTCGCGTATATAAAGGGAGACCCCACTAGGTTTCTATCCTTTATCCATAGGAAGCCGATTCTACCGCCCTATACTCGTGATACACTGGACACAGCATTCAGGGAGATTGTCTGCACATACGTTAAGCCCTTGGTTGATTTCTCCTTCATTTTTGAAACCAAGGTGTATATTGCAGTTCACGGTTATTAGGTACACCCTTTGCCTAGAATTCCTGAGTAGTCATTTTGATCTTTTCTGACTCTTTAAATTTGAAAAGGTCATCAAGCGCTTGTCCTTTCACACTTGTTTCCAATCTGAAAGTGATAGAGTCACCCTTTTCCTGTTTCTCGACTCTTAAAAGATGAAACGGTAGAGTTTTGTTTCAATGTTTTAAAAATTAACTGCCCACGAAATATTCCTAGTTAAAGTTAGTTTCCTTAGGGTGTTGTTCTGAAGATCGTTTCTAATGGCAACTTTTCCGGAGTTCACCAACCAAGGAATCCCCTCCAATGGGAATCCTGGTCCTTTTCCTCCTCTTGGAAATGTTGGTACTCCTTATATGGCAATGTTGTCCCTTCCTGGGTTAATTATTGGGTTGCCTGTTTGGTTGTTTTCAAACTTTGTGGTCCCGAATGTCTCGGCTTCTATTCAATCAGTTCCTCCACATGAACAACGACATGTTGATTCCAAGGTGGACCTCTCCCCTTCTTCGCCCGTTTCTGCATCCTCCTCTTCTACTTCGCCTGGTGAAAGTCTGGATTCAAGTAACCAGGTGGCTAAGAAGAAGAAGAAGAAGAAAAAAAAGAAGAAGTCCGATAAAGGAGAGGCTAACTCTGCAGCTATTGCGCCTAAGAAGTCTCCTCTTGATAAACCTTCCAACCCTCCACGGAAAGTCAAGTTCCCTTGCATGCTGTGCATGGGAGACCATCTTCTTCGAGATTTCCCTGGCATTCCCAAGGTGCTTGAAGTATGGTCCAATAGTCGTCCGTTGTTGCCTTTGGCTTCCGAGAGTCAAGTTGGGGGCACGTCTTCAACTGGTGCTGGTAAGGCTCCTAAGAAGCAGGGTAAGATTACCAACCCCTGTAAGTTGTGTGAAGGGCACCATGCCATTCACCTTTTTCTGTATGTTATCACTCAGGTTTTCCTAGAAGTTGTGTAAGAGGAAATTATACCCGAGGTAACCACAAACCAACCTTTTAGATGCCGAATCTAGCCAATCTGCATCCAGAGAGGGCTCTCTCTTTATGATTTATCTTTGTTCTTAGAAGGTTTTAGGCTAGTTATAGATTCAAAGTTTGTTTTGGGAAAATGGTGGAATCCACAAACTAAGGGCAAGGTTGAGAGCTTTCAGTCCATTGGGCTATGGAGTCAAAGGATGGCTTTACTTGATTTCTATTCTAAACACAAGATGGTATTACAGGGCAAGATAGCTAGACAGAGAACAATCCTTAAAATTTAAAGTGGATGGGATGATCTTGAAGGGATGAAAGGCAGCTAAGAATCTTTCACCATGTTCAAAAGGGAGAAGTGAAATGACTACAAACAAAGAGCAATGAAGAATTATTTATTATAGTAATCATCAGTGTTTAAATTAGCGAAGCAAGAGCATTTAAGAATTCATGCTTATAGCTAATTTAGAAGAAAACATTAAGAACAACCACATTTGAAATCAGAGTACAATTAAGCAAATTCTGATTCAATCCTTTATGTAAATTATTCAGAAATGGATAAGATGGTATTAAAAACTAATATAAAATTGCAGACAAAGGGTAGAAACACTTATTGAACTGTATTCCAACACATGAATCCTGCAACAAGTCCAGTGCTCTAAATCGTCATCCAGTAAGCCACGAAAAATTTCTCCAAAATGCTTTTTATTCCGAAAATCTCAATGTTACAGCAGAGTGATAGAATCCACCCTCAATACTCTCTTTGAGGGTTTATTTATACATAAAATAATCTTAAACAATCTTACACTATCTTAGCCAATAATCTAGGCTGACTTAAAGCATAATTTACAAACAAACAAGAGACAAGGGGTCTCGTGGATAGAATAATGGGCAACTGCCGATGTGCTGTTCCTTTCTTCGTGGATGTGCTGGAGGTAAGTGCTGGAATAGGGCTCTGTGTTGTCCCTTGCAGTATTTCTTTGGCTTGTTGGACACTCTTTATTCCCACGGATGCTCTTTAACCTTTTCACCTGATACTCTTTCATCTGTTTTCCTGTTTTTACCATTTACTTGATAGTAAAGATAAATTCTCATCCTGAAAACAACTTTTATAGAATTTCTAACATTTCCTTCCACCATTGATCATCTGGTATCATAGTTCTTCTGAGCTTTCTTAAAGTTTCATCTGCTTCAGTAAGTTTATAAAAGGTAGGCTCATTTGGAAATAGGTACTTTATTTCATGTTCCAGATGAAATAAATTCCTCACTTTATCATAGATAATTCTCCCGGTTGGTAATGTCGATTCTGACGAGCTAGAACAAGCAGCTGTATTTTTAGCATGGGCATTTATTCTCTTCACATAAGTTTCCAAGTCTATTATTTGATCCTCTGTGAGCATAGGACTTGGTAACCCACTATCCAACAAGGCTTGAAATTTCTCCCTGAAAATGTTGATATCAACCAAAATGTCTGTGCACTTCCTTTCTAAATTTTGCATGAAAGTCCTCTTGGTGAAAACTCTCTTTGCTTCCAAAACTGCGCCTGTCCTGTCATCAATTCCTAACGATGCAAGCTGTTGCTTTGTTCTGGAATTCAAAAATTGAATGAGCTGACTGGCCTGCTCAGGCCTGCCTCTTAATTCATTTCTGGTCATGTATATTTCTTCTTGGGCTATTTTAACCAACTCATTTTGCTCAAAAATAGCTTGGATAGAGGGCCAAATACCCTTTATTAATTCAATGATGTTACCCCAAAGAATGTCATTTATTTCATTTAGAGGCTTCTCCAATGAAAGATCCTTTTCCAAAGCCTGAACCAATTTTTCCAACCTTCTTATCTCCCTGGTGTTATCAGCAGCTGTCTTTTTAGATGTGTCATATTTTTCCTCCAATTTTACTAATTGCAATTTTGTTTCTTGGAGTTCTGTGACCCTGAGTTGTAGGCTTTCCATCTGCTTTATTAATTCATCAGAATTCAGACCAGCGGTATTTACCTGGGATGGCTGTATCTGTTGCCCTGTTGTTGTAGTACCTGTTGTTGAAGTCTGCCTGATAGTTTCCTGTTCCTGCAATGCTTTTTCCAATTCCTTTTCTGTTTCATTTAATCGCTCAGTCATATTTAGAAGTAACTCCATTATTTCTTCCTGTGAATTACCTTTTATAACTTCTTGGGTCTGAGGGTGCCTTGAGGCTGGCAATTTTAGCTGCTTTCTGAGTGCAGCTATGTCATCATCTTTCTTTTTTATTAATGCCTCAATACTTTTAATGTCTTTGGGATTATGACCCAAACCAATGATTATTTCTTCTAAAGTTTTTATTCTATTATCTTTGGCCTGTGAGGAGGCCTTCTCAATTTTCAATTGTGCAGTAGTGTTATTCAAAGAATCCTGCAGCGTTATGGCTGCCATGGCCTTGTTGGTGAGAGTAGAATAGACCATTTCCCCAGTTTGTCTGTGTAGTTCTATCTGGTCCAGGGGATGAATATCATTTGCCAAAACTTCAAAATTTGTCCTGAGGTAATCAGCTGCTGAAGTAGGCTTTGGCACCTTTGCTTTGAAGTGGCTCATCAGCATTTTACCTTGTGACAGGTCAAACGCTGACATTAGCCTTTCTTGATTATGGGGAGCCAACTTCATATACTGATCATATACCTTCATTTTCAATGGATCATTCTTTGTTTTAATATTAATGAAGGTTCTTTTAATATCCCCTGTGTCTGTCTTTGGTGGTCTGAAGGAGGATACCTCAGTACTTAATTGCTTCTGTAAAGCCTTTCCTTTCTGTCATGTATTTGTCTCACTAACTGTGCCAGTTAGTTGACTATCTTCCCTCCCATCATCAAATACTTCATCTATAATTTCTACATCTGGAAGAGGATCTGACTTGTGTTTTTTAGTTGGATGTGCCTGTGATGTTCCTTTTTGAGGTGGGGTATCTGGAACCTGTCTCTTCTTCCCTATTTCCACATTTAATGGAGTTTGCAACTCTGGAACTTGTGGATGTTGTGTCTGAATAGGAGAAACCTGTGATTGTTCAGGTGTTTTGGAAGTTTGTGGTTTTTCAGCCATGACCAAAGTTTCAATGACCTGAATTACAGGTTCTTTTCCTTTACCCTTGGGTTCTGCTGCTACTGATAGACTGCTTTCCTGTAATGCTTGTTGTAGAGTTGTTGCTGAAGATGTGCCAATGTAGGGTACCTGCATTTGACCACACGTTTCTAGGTCAAAGTTCTTCTCAACATCTTTCATAATCTTATTCATTTTGTCAGCTTCACTTTCTTCCTCAACAAGTGTTCCTTCAATCCATTCATCTTGATTTGCATACTGTTCTAGATCTGGAATCTTGTGGTGTATATAAGGAGATGATTTATTCTTTAATCTCTTTTCACAAATAAAACCAAAGGGATCATAAGGGACCCAACGGAAAGATGTTTGGAACTTTCTCTGTAATAGATTTTCTGCTTCTCTCTCAGCCTCCCTAGAATTGCAGATGAAAGGACCTAATTGGCTTTTGATCCTTAACTGAGCTTTCGTCTTTACATTACAAAAATGGATCACATCTGAATTGTTCATTTGTCTGAAATATTCTAAGGCAAAAATCCTCATTGGTACATATCTGGGTAACTTGAATGGATGTAATTCACATCCATAAATCCTGATGACTGTGTGGTTTTGATACAAATACCAATCCCCAACCTTATAACTCTTTGACAGTTGCAAGGTCTTTCTAATTTCATTGCTGAGTCTTGGGGGAGGAATTCCTGTTAACAAAGTTGTTGCAGGATATACAAACTGATCAATGAATTCTGAGTAGGAGTAGGGAGAATCGGAGGAAGAATGAATGATGGGGGACCAAAATATGACTGACCTGGGATTTCCCTTGGCATCAAGTTTTTGAACAGGAAAAGGGAACCTTTCTGACTGATAATAGATCATGAGATGATAGATAACTGAGGATTACTTAAAAACTTTTTCAGTATCTAGCCTTATGAATTGATCATGGATCTTGTTGGCTATGAAGGAAGCAAAATCATATTTAATCTCAGGAGGTTGCCCAGGAGTAAAAATGGATAGCAAAGCCAAGGTTATTTCATCCACATATTCACTGGTGTTGAATCCTAAGACAAAATATATAATATTTACAATGAGCCTTCCCAATGTATTGAAAAAGTAAAAACCGTAGGGAGGAGACCCTTTTGGCTGATGCTCAGGTAACATGAAATGCTGACACATGGATTTTAGCTTTTCTGGGGTTAATTGCCTGGTTTTCTCAATCAATCCTTCTATGGACAATGGAGCTAATTCTTGGTCTGGTTCAAAGTGTAACATGGCATTGATAGCCTGGGGAGTGATGGGAAATAGAACACTTTGATCAGGAGCTATTACAGCCCTCCGTGCGGGATCATAGTTTGCCTGGCAATAATGGATGATTTCTGGGAATGGAACAACTGAAGGGATGAGATACCTTCGGAGATTGGATTCCCATAACCCTATAAGATCTTGCCCCTTTGAGTATTCGTCTCTGCAGCGACAATAACTCAATAGGGGACTTTCATCAAAAACCAAGTCTTTAATTTGGAAATCTTCATCTATCAAAGGTAAATAGTCTAATTCCCGGTGAGGAGCATTCAATGGAGTGATATTCAGAGCTGCCGGGGCCTCCATTTTGGTTCTTGTGGATTCAAAATGGAGGTTTTTGGTTTTCCTCACAGGTCGGGCGGGGTTTCTGAAATGAAGGAAATTAGCGCAATTTGCCGGTTCAGGGAACAATTATACAGTTTTAAAACTTCTGGAAAGGGCTCAGTGACGATTTTTAACCACTATTTCAGCGAAAAACAAAGAACACTGAGTTTTATTTGCAGTCGGGGCGGAAAAGGATAAATACCTGCTTTTAGACGGAAGCTGGTTCTTTAACAGGTAACAGGTAATGGCAGGACTATTCTTCAACACGGGCACAGCGGAATCTTGGAGTGAATTGGTCAATTGCAGTGGAAATTTGAAAATCGCAGCGGGAGCTCTGTCGTTTTCAGAATAACGAAATAACAGGAAAAATTTGGAAAAAATGGCTTTAAAAAGAGTTTTTTATTTTTTCGAGGGATGACGTCATTGACGTACGGGAGTGACGTGTGCAAGGTCGGGTGGTAAGCGGTAAGCGGGAAGTCCCCGCACCGCTTTTGGTCGAGGGTGGTATTGATCGCGGGGGGAGCGATTCCACAGAACATTTGCCACGTGGATGTCTGACTTTTCAAATACCGCTCGTTCCCCGCTGATTAACTTTCTCACAAAGGATGGGTAGCGGGGTTCACGTGAACCATTGATCTGTGGAGGATTGATCCGACGGCTGAAGCGATGGGGGAACATGCGGAGATTCCAGATGTGGGCCCGTCAGGCATTAAACACCTTTTACCGTTTTTTAATCACTCCGGGGGAAATCTAATAGGCGGATAAAGTTATTAATTAGTCCAGATGACTTAATTAATCCCGTATGCAAAAGAAAGGGTTTGCGGCGGAGTTGGCTAGGTGGAATGCCAGGTGGAAAATCCACGGTGGCGCGAGATTTTTCCGAAAGAATAAAACTTCGGGCCTTGTATTTTTGGTTTTAAACATACATATTGTATGTCTAAAGTTGGATTATTTCATATATATTTTTATTATATGGTAAATTAATTAATACAACTAATTCACCATAGGGGCGGGATTAATGTATAACGCTATATTTTAACCAAAGGGCTTGTAGAAGCGGGTTTTAATGAATTTTAGGGAGATAAATACTTTGGTTGAAACATTATAATAAAGGGGTTTTTGGAGTATATATAAACAAAGGAATTATATACTTAGGAAAGGGTATTTCACTAGGGATTTAGTAAATAGAGTTAAATGTTAATATGGCAAAGGACAAGGAAACTCAAAATATTTTTGTACATCTAAGAAAGTGATAACTTGTGAAGTAAATTGCAACATTTTATCTTCAACACTTAAACTTAGAATAACAATTTATCTTGAGGGATTTTTATGAAATTATGCATCAGTTTCCTAAGTAAAATGTGATTTTACTTAGGAGAAAGTTAAAAATGGAAGATAACAATGATGAATTATCTCAAATACTTAGGTATTTTTTGATCATTAGGCCGAGGGTCCGGTCCCTCCAGAAGTCAAGGAAATGCCTTGAGCCCTTTTGATCTCCAAACACCTTAGTACTTTTGGGGGAAATTAATAAAACCTTTAAGGGGGAAAATGATGAGGGAGGTTAATGATTTTTTGACTTTGCTTGCAATGATTTTCCGGTGTATTTCCTGCTTCAGTATTTGTGATGAAAGTAAAGGATCAACAACATGTAGCAGCATCATTCATCAGATAACACTTTGCAGCACCATCTACCTACCCTATCTACTTAACACTACCATTTTCTCTTCTTTATTAGGGTGCATTTGGACTTGCAAACCCTTATCAATCTTTTTCTTTTTACATGATAAATCTATCTATTTCTACCCTTATTACATCCAAGGGCTCAGATTAAGCTGTTGAGCACCTTTTATTAACTCTACCTATCTACTTATCTGCCAAGATTAAACTGTTTGGCTAGATATTTATTCTCTAATCTACATCATGAAATTGAAATATGACTAAGCCAAGTTTAAACAGTTTGACTTATTCATGAATTGTGGCAAAGGTTTGACAAGCTGCACACAATTTCTTTATTACAGAAGATGAAATAGTAGTGGCATTTGGATTTGCACACTTTCCTTGGTCTATTTTTGCTTGGGGTTTATTTCTTTCATTTCTTTTTGACCATTTTATTCTTTTTACCCTTTGATCTTTCTTTTAGGGTATACCCTCTTTACATTTTTTAAATTTTTTGATTTTTTGGTCTTTTCAGAATATGGAACACCTTTGCTCAAGAAAGAAGGTTTGAACATATTCCATAATTTCAATCAATACAATCATGAAAGATGAAACCTATTGGTATAGGAGGCTAACACTGTATATGGATGAAGCCAAATGAGTTTTGTAAAATTTAACCGTTTCTACACCATGCCTTCCAGCTGGTAATAATCGGCTTTCTTTGAGTCCTCCACCAGCTGATGCCACGATTGGTCAAGAGTCATCCTTGGTCGATCCCGCTCCCTCGGAAATTCAGATTCAGGAATCCGTTCCAGACAAAACATTGGTCGTGGGATCGGTTGAGTTGGTCCCGTCTGTGATGCACCAGGTCTTTTTCGTTGAGAGTGGACCTCACACCCCTCATGTTCTTCTGGTTTCTTCATATTCTTCAGACTTGGAGAAAGATTCTCCTGTCCCCATACCTCAAGAAGCTGCTCCTCCGCCTCCCGTGATAGATGTCCCGAAGGATCCCCCTCCCACCTTCGAGATGGAGGTCTTAGAGGATGCTCCTTCTTCCGTAACACCAGGGGAATACCATCTCAGTTCGATGGTAGCCCCTCCAAGTAGTTCGGTCGCTTCCTTTGATTGGAGTCAATTTGCAGGATACCGCCTTCCGTCTTATGTGCCTTTCGAGATCACAATACAGGCTTTTGGTCTGGTTGTACCCAGCACCATTATAGACGAAGGTGCGTCTATTAGTATTTTATCCTCAACTACTTGGCAAGCTTTCGGTTCGCCACCGCTTGCGCCTGTTACGAGAATTTGTTGGCATTTAACAGAAGAACTAGTCAACCGTTAGGGATCCTTCCAAGGTTACCTGTTACTTTGGGAGGTAAAACCATCCATATGGACGTGATGGTTGTTCCAGGCCCTTGGATTTCAATCTACTCTTGGGTCGTGATTACATCTATGCCATGGGAGCGCTTGTCTCCTCCCTTTTTCATGTGGTTTGTTTTCCACATGAAGGACGGATCGTGACCATTGATCAGCTTTCGTTCTTTGGTCCTGATATGGCAACTGGTCCGCCATCATCCCTTCCTGGTTTTTATCCACCTGTTGTATCTGCCCCACCACAGGTCAACTATGTGGCTACCTACCCCGTGCCTGTACCCAGTGATAGTGCCATTGTGCATCAAGTGCTGGGGGCATTGGGTCCTAACTTCCAGGATGTTTTCCTTCCATCGGGAGTGGAACTCTTGGAAGTGATGACTTCTTGTTCATTATGATGAGGTCGTTCGGAGCACCGTTCGTTTTCTTGTGTCAAGCTCCTTAAAAAATGAAACAAGGTTGTTGGAGCAGATTTCCTTGTCTTGTGTCAAGCTCCTTAAAAAATGAAACAAGGTTGTCGGAGAAGAGTTCGTTCCCTTGTGTCAAGCTCCTTAAAAAATGAAGCAAGATTGTTGGAGCACAGTTCGTTTTCTTATGTCAAGCTCCTTAAAAAATGAAACAAGCTGGTCGGAGCAGAGTTCGTTTTCTTGTGTCAAGCTCCTTAAAAAATGAAACAAGGTTGTCAGAGCAGAGTTAGTTTTCTTGTGTCAAGCTCCTTAAAAAATGAAACAAGTCGTCGGAGCATGGTTCTTTTCCTGTGTCAAGCTCCTTAAAAAATGAAACAAGGTCTTCGGAGCAGAGTTCGTTTTCTTGTGTCAAGCTCCTTAAAAAATGAAACAAGGTCTTCGGAGCAGAGTTCATTTTCTTGTGTCAAGCTCCTTAAAAAATGAAACAAGGTTGTCGGAACACAGTTCGTTTTCTTGTGTCAAGCTCCTTAAAAAATGAAACAAGGTTGTTGGAGCAGAGTTCCTTGTCTTGTGTCAAGCTCCTTAAAAAATGAAACAAGGTTGTCGGAGCAGATTTCGTTTCCTTGTGTCAAGCTCCTTAAAAAATGAAGCAAGGTTGTTGGATCACAGTTCGTTTTCTTGTGTCAAGCTCCTTAAAAAATGAAACAAGTTGGTCGGAGCATGGTTCTTTTCCTGTGTCAAGCTCCTTAAAAAATAAAACTGGGTCTGGTTGGAGCAGAGTTCGTTTTCTCGTGTCAAGCTCTTAAAAAAATGAAACAAGCTCTTCGGAGCAAAGTTCCTTGTCTTGTGCCAAGCTCCTTAAACCATGAAACAAGGTCATCTGAGGATAGTTCTTTCAATGTGTCAACCTCGTTAAAATAATGAAACACGTTCTTGTTCAATTCGAGTCTTTGATCAGATCTCGTAAAATCCCAGTCGAGTCTTTCTTAGATCTCATAATTTGAACCTTCACTCCATCTGTCTTTCATATGGATTGAAGCTTGGGGGGCATGTACCTCGAATTGAGTCACCAGGCTGGGGGCATGCTTACTTTTTCAAGCATAGTTTATTTCTGTTTCAAGCTTGTGTAAAAATGAAACCGGTTTCAGGCATAGTTTATCTTTGTTTCAAGCTTGTGTAAAAATGAAACCAACTTCAAGCAGAGTTTTCTGATTTCAATCTTGTGTAAAAATGAAAACTTTCCCATTTTACCTCTTGTGATTGTCATCTTATCAGCCTATTTTTGCCAGATGAGCCTTGGATTTCTCACTCCATCGTCACTGTCTTCTTAGCCGATCATATGCCTTCACTTGGTTGTTTTACCTGTTCCTGAGGAACCACTGCGATGAGTGGTCTTGTTAGCCAGCCTCTCAACCTTTATTTGTTCAGAGCAGTTCCACCATTACTGGAACCAGTTGCTACCCTTTATACCACTCATTCCTCTAGGAGGAGTCACCTTTTAGCTCTTTTCTGACTCTCTAAAACTGAAAAGATTGTCGAGTCGCTTGTCGTTTCGATCTCGTTAAAGTGGCCACTAAACGACATCTACCCAGTATACGTTTACCCCTTTTTCGGGCTGGGATCGATTACTTACGAAAAAGGAATACCCTAGCCTATCGCGACTAGGAGGTTTTCTTAGACAAAGTTTTCTACCTTTTCGGGTCTGAGAAACTATTTACGAAAAGGGACTGTTGGAGTTTACTTTTCTGCTGTCTTTTCAAACTCTCTAAACATGAAAATACGTCGAGTTCTTCCTTTTTCAGACTCGTTAAACCCTGATGACATTGGATTCAGTCGTAATGACGGCATCCGAGTTCCTCCTTCCTAAGCTTGTTAAATGTACTAGGATGGAATTATATGACAAGCATGTGCTATCCTCTTCAAGCTTGTGTAAAAATAAAGAGTTACTCGCCAGAAATGGTGGGGAAAATGGAACCAACATCATTGTCGTGTCGACAGTATGTCGCTCTTGAACATGGCACTTTTCTGCATTCGTGTCGGGTTGAGGACATCTCATCTCGTTTTCCACTTGCCTCCGTGGGTTTGGGTGATCCCTTTTGACCTCTCATCTGCTCTTTTGCCTCGTCATCATGACCTTTGATCTTTTGATGTCAAATACTGCCAAATCCACTGTCATGCCGCCTATATGTTCAAGAGAAGTTGACCTCTGCAAATTTCAACCTTCCTCTGATTCTCATCTAAATCTTGATTCACAAAGACATTATGTTCTTTTGTCTCGTGTCGATGATGTGGGAAACACTATGGCCCACCTTCGATCAAAGTCACTTCCTGTCGACTTCAGCTCATTATCCAGGAAGCTGATCTAGAGACTCCCTTCTGGTACCTTGGAGCCTACATGCCTCAATGGCAGGTTCTTCGCATTCGACGTGAGGTTTTCATCATTAACTCGATCGAGTGATTATACTAGTGTTCGACGCCACCATTGATTCACGTCAGGATTATACCTAGCACCTTTTAGACCATTAAGCTAGTGGTGGTACCTCTCGTCTCATAATGTACTTTCATCATTGGCCGGTAATCGATGCTCTTGTATTAAAGACTTCACTCACATATTCGCATGCTTGAACTTGTACTTTGTTCGGGTCGAGATGGAGCGCAAGACCCTGGATTCCTGTCTGTTATAATCCAGGCTACGATTTTGTGGATTCTTATGATTAGTTACATGACTCATTGATTGGATGGCTGCGACCATACCTAAGTCTATTTATCGATCCTCACTGGATGGCTGCGTCCATACCTTGGATCTGGGTTATTGTATACTCTATTATCGATGGCTGCGCCCATACCACATATATCATGTATTTGAGATATCAGTTGTACTTCTCTACGTAGGTTTTCCGACGGCGGTGTTTTCAGTTGGACATGTTCTCGTAAAGCATTTCACCCTCTCTCTCTTTCGGGCCTCATGCTTTAGGGGGCATCTGTTACACAATAATTTGTCACCATCCCTGCAATCCCCATCTCGCCCATTGGAGGGTCATTTCTGTGACCAATAAGCAGTGTCATGCCTTGCAAATACCATCATTGCATCCCTTTCCATGAGGACAACATTCCTTCTGTTGATCATTTCCTGAGCAGACCCCTAAAAACACATGTTTTTGCCTTGGAGCTGGTAGCCCATTATGTACTCACGCCAATGAGGAAAATTAACACTCCAGCCCACGCCAATTGGTGCTTGGATGTTGCGACACCCTCACCAATCTAATTTGGAAATTTTTTTAAAAAAAGAGGCAAAGTTTCGATCACAACAACTTCGTGGATGAGTCATAGGGAGTGGTTCGACTGAATAACCATGGCCTTCCGCCTTTGGACTCTTGTTTCCACCTTATGGGGAAACCTCCCAAGGGATAAGGCCTCCCTTCCACTATTTTAGGGATCCCAACCTCCTCCTCTCCTCTATAAATATAGCCATCTTCCATTGATGAAGGGGCTGAAGGGTTGAATGGTTGAATAGCTAGTCTCCAAGTTCCCAAGAGCCATCAGAGCCTTATGCTGCAAGAGCCTTGATTCATTCCTTTAAGGCCAAATCCAAGCAAGGAGATTATTGTCGAGACATCCAAAGAGAGAGGTTTGTCCCATCCCCAACAGGCTTTTTCGAGACATGTTCCACTGGCGACCCTCCGAAGGAGAATTCAACGTCAGGGCTATGGTTGTACTCTTCTTTGATTGATTAATGATAAGCGACTATTGGTTATGGTTCCACTCTTGTTGATGATTATGATGATGAGTTATGTCTTCTCTGACTGACATATAGTTGCATATATTTTATTTTACGCTTGTGTTTGTTTTGTTCCTCGCGTGTGCAGGTGTCCAATCACGGAGATCGTGAGGATTGTGATCTGCTAGAGGTAAGGAACAGGAGCACTACTTTCTCTACAAGCGATAGCGTTGGATTCCAGGTAAGCCTTCATTGCTAGTTGGTTTATTTGAAATTAGGAACCTACACTATAGCATGTGACGATTGTTTCTAGACCCGAGCTGGGCTAGTAGGGATCGCCTCTGTCCGCAGAGGGGATTTACCTCCACAGCAGTGACACTTGTCACAGTGCCACTGGGCATAAACTAAAGAATATTCCATGCATGCTGATTGGGCTTCCATGTCATCAACCTGTCACTGTTCTGCATTTTTTTTTTTTTTTTCTGTTCTGAATGGAAGTCAGCAGGCTATAAATTCTTCATCTGAAGTCTGTTTTCGATGAAACGAGTTGTGTTGGATTCTTGGCGATGGGCCAGTCGTTGTCGTTTAGTTTTCAATCAATTCTGAGCATTTTCATGTTTGAGCTAAATACTAAGCCTCTGATCATTCATCCTCATTAGAAGCCTTTTGGACCCCAAAATCTCTCTGATTATTGATCATGTGGATGAGGGTATTGTTCCCTCACCCTTCCAGTCTCTATCCACTGAAATTTTCCCAATTTTATCAAATTTAGCTTTTCACAAAAATTTCACTTTTTCCTTGATTCTTACGACCTCCTCTTGCTGTCATTGATGCCATCATGCTACAATATTTCTGAATTTTCAAAGTAGCAAGCTATTCTTGCAGAAACCATCTTGTTCCTACCTTGGTCAATAATCAAAGGAAATTTAAAAATTGTATCACCTTGCACACTGTCACCATGGCAATTTTTAGCTGCTTTTTCTTCGTACTTGCATCGACTCTTGACAAAGTATCTTTGCCATTGCCATGTACCTTTTGGAAACCATAAACAAGAATTTGTGGAACCCATGCCTTATTTTTCAAGTTGCTTTGTCGCTTTCTCTTTAACCTTTGCACTCTCTTGCACCAGCATCGTGTTTCCAACACTGCTCAAGACTGATGTTGACTGTTGCAAATGTTTTAAATCATGTTCACCTCCTTTCAAAGGCAACCTTTTAGAATCTTGAAACATCTCATTACAAACATACACATATTTTTAAAAAGTTTGATTCAAAACATCTCTTTGTTTGATCATCAACAATGTCAAATTCTAACTTGCATTCATTATCCTCTTCATTTCTCCTGCATGTATAAGGGACAAACTTGTCTTCTTCTTATGCGCTCTAACTATGTACTCAATACCATATTTAAACAAGTGATACTTATTCTCATGGTGATGAAATAATACTTTCCTATCATACAGATAAGGACTTCCCAATACAATACCTGATATCTCAAGCGGCACCAAATCAAGTTCAACTTCATCAAGAAAGTTTGAATTGATGGTGAATCTTAGTAAGCACTTCCTTGTAACCTGCAAGTTTTCATTCTTGCATATCCAACCCAAAGGATATGGTCTTGGATGTCTAATAATTTTAATGTCTAGCTACTTAACCAAGTCATCGAAAATCAAGTTAGATTGTGAGCCACTATCAAAAAGTGTATCAATATTGGTATGTTTATAGACTACTCTAATATGGAAAAAAAAAATTTATATCTTCATCATGAGTAACATTTGAACAATTTGAAGAAATAGTGCTTGCAATATGTTTACCTTTCAAACCCATGGCTGTAATATTTGTCTCGTCTCTTGAATCTAACCCTTAGTCATGTTCAACTATAGCAACAGTTTACCCTTTTCTTTGGATTTCAATTTATTTGGCTTCAACTCTGGATGAAGTTTCCAGCAGTGGTCTTCATCATGGCCAGTATTTGAACAGTTTTTTCATGTGATTTTTTCCTTCTCTCTTTTTACAGGGCTATTTCTTTTTCTTCTTCCGTAAAACTTTCTTTTTCATTTTCCCTCACTTTCACTTTCTCATCTATGTTTTGTTTCCATCTTTCTTCTAAGTGTGTGGCTTGAACACAAAATTCATCAATATTTGTGGGATTAAACATGAGAACAGTTTTCCTAAGGTAATTGTGCAAACCCCCAACATATTTTAACAAAGTTTCTTGAGAATATAATTTAATACCCAAAATAAGAGCTCTTCTCCTAAACTCATGAGTATAATCTTGCGCACTTTTCCCTTCCAACTGTCTAAAATTTTTCCAATCCATAATTGACTTTTGCATGTAAGCTAATGGATAGAATTGTCTTTTAATGGAAGAAATAAAACTTGACCAAGACATAGAGATATTACCATAGTTTTTTTATCTCTTCTTGAGTCCTTGCTTCCCACCATACAAGTGCATATCCTTCCATCCTCAAAGTAACCAACTGAATCTTTATGTCATCTTCATAAAGGTTATGAATCCTAGAGTACACCTCCAATTGATGTATCAAATTGTCCAATATTTCTTCATTTACCTCATCATTATACATTGGAAGCTCAAATTTGACATCTAGTTTGAGTAAGGGTGTTTTTCCTCTTGTAGCTTTTGAGTGAGTGTGAGTGGTTTTTGTGGTGGAAGTGGAAGATGATGCTGGTGGAGATGATCAAGATGATGAAGATGGTGGAGATGGAGGTGGATTTCCTCCACTACCCTTTCAACTCTTATCTTCATCCTTCTTATCATCTGAAGTTCCTTCTTCATGTGGAGACTTAGAACCTTCTCCTGCCATCCCAACAGTAAATGCATCAAACATAATTTTAACCATTCTCTTTATGTCATTGAAGTCTCTCTTGACATCATCCTCTTCTGAATTTCCTTGAGTCTCTCCAACACCTGACATGAAGGCTATGGATTCAAGCAAGAATTCTTATGCTTATAACTCTTCACTCAACTCAACTTCTTGTGCAATTTGTACCTTTTCAGTCTCACCTTCTTGAGACAAAACTTGAGGTTCTTCAAGTACATCTATGAGTGGAATTTTGGGTGACGATTGTTCTCTTGTAGCTCTCCTTCTTCTGGTCCTAATCTCATGTCATGCAACCAACAATTTCCCTTCACCTTTATGCAACTTTAACCTTGTTAGCATCACAAATTTGCAACCATTAAACTTGCACAAAACTCAAGCAACTATCAAGCAAATAACCTTCCCTTTCAACCAAATCTCTTCAACCTTGATCTTATACTAACTTGATCTAATTATGAATGTTAGTTTTATTGTGCTAATTTCAACCTCAGATTTAAAATTTACTTGTTGATCTTATGCTTGAGGTACATATGTTTCCTTGGTTGTTATGTGTGTCAAACAGGTAATTTAACTAAGTTTTAGGAGTGAATTCAAGAGCATAAAGCATGAATTTAAAATGTTGAAAAATAGCATCGTAAAGAACGACAAACCATCCCAATTGATCCATCAACATAGAGTTTTGATGAATGAGTTCACCCCTCCTAGGCTACATCTCCTTGGTCCAGCTTCCATGACTTGGGCATCTGTATTAGCTCAATAGTGAAAAAATTGTTTTTTTACATGCATAAAATGCTCCTGAAACATACTCCAATGAGTTCAAAATGTCGAAATCTATTGGTAATGACTATTCATTTACTCAATTTTTCCTTCAACTGATCTAGGCATGGCCTTCCTTCCTGGTGGCCTTAGGCTTCAAAATTCTTCAAAGTGACAAAAAAACCTGTAGAATTGCTCCTTTTCCTATGCAACCCATTCCAATGTGTTCAGATCATGCCAATATGCTAGGAATGACTCTTCCTGAACCAAAATTGGGCGAAAATTTCTCAAGATATGGTCTATTAAATTTTTCCCTAGAATCCTCCTCCAAATATAGAGAAGACTCCAGATAAGTCCAACAATTTTGGAAATTCCTCCGAAAATGGTGGCTCTGCTAAAAATCTGCAAAGTATTAAGCATAGTTAATTAACACTAATCATGGCTTAACGGTGTGATAAGCACATCTTTAATGCACATAAGCACAGTTATCAAACCTCGGATTAAACATGGATTAATTAGCATTAATCTAGAATTAGTGAATAATCCGTGATAAATAAATAAAAATCCATTGTTTGGATTTGTCTTTGTGTTGAAAGTCAACAAGAAATTGCAGCACACTCTTGTATGAAGGCCAATTTAATTTAATAAATTGGTGCAATGTCTAATTTAATTTTCCCTTTATTAAATTGGACAATAAAATATAATCTTATCTCATAATCACTAATAATAGTTAACCGAGTGTTATAAACTCAGTTAGCTCATGAATTTGGAGTTGAGGGTAGTTGGTGAGGCATGCAGATTGATTCTATTAGTTATGGAGTTTGAATTACAGTTGGTGCATTAGTTTAATTCATGAGTAATCAGTTAACTCAGTTAGGTGAGTTAAAGTCAGTTGAACTAGTTGTAACTGTTTGTTTCACTAGTGAGACATCAAGTGAATTGAATTATATTTAATTCATGATCAATGATCTGCCATGTAATTGATGATTTACTATTAATATTTTCATGCATGTCAGTTCCTGTGGAGACCCAGTTGAGACAAAGGTTAAAGGGATGTTAACTATCAGTTGTATCATTAGTAGGTTGCTCACATGCAACCAAACATCCATTGGATTGCCCATGATCCTTGCGCAGTTTAGGAAGCATGAAATTCCTAAAGAATAGGTATTGCATTCATCAAGAATTACACAAGAAAGGCAAGTTGATTAGAGGCTAAGAATTGGCTAAGTGTTGGTCGATTTTGTCCGGGTCAGTGTGAGACAGTTGTGAGAGTGCAGGAGAATCTTGTGAGAAGAGTGCATTGTAATTGTTTCATGATTCCATGGTTAATATACAATAGAATATAGAGGGGTTTTGAGTAGTAAGCTTTCCCCGGGAAAATATTTGTGTTGTGGTTTGACTTGATTCTTTATTTACTTGTCATGATTGGCGATCATGTTTATTTTTCGCAATTGACTTGTAGAAGGATTTAGTATCTAGCTTTAGTACATTCCTTGATCGGATTGAATCTATTGATACACATATGTTTGTATAATTTCTACATGGTATCGGAGCACAGGAAATCATTATAGTGGAGGAGAAGTTGTGTTTTTGACTGAATAGAATTCGAATTTGCAAAAGTATTCTTGGTGCGACAAGTGAATCAGGATCGAGATGAATTTCAATGGCTTAAGATTAGAATATGCACTCGAGGGAATTTTTAATTATATTGTGTGTAAAGATAGGATGGAGGCAGTATTGGAGGAAATGGGTTGAAAGAATTCATTGATAATGGCATTCCCAAATCCACTGCAGCAGATGTCGCAAATCTTGATGCTTGGTAAAAGAAGGTTGCAAAGGCGAGGAGGATCTTACTGAAGGGAGTATGAGACCACATTGCCTCAAGTATCCATGGAAAAGCAACACCATATGCAATGTGGAAAGCTATGACAGATCTATTTCAGATCAGTAGTGATCATAGAAAATTGGCACTGAAGGACAAGCTCAAGAAAATCAAAATGGAGAAAGGCCACACCATTCTAAAATATTTAACAAAGCTTGTCCAATGTCGAGATGAGCTTGGGAGTGTCGAAATTACTGTCGCGGATGATGGCTTGGTGAACCTAGCTCTTCTAGGACTTCCCAAGAGTTCGCATAGTTATCAGGACTCTGTCAATGGGAGGGAGAAGCTGCCAGATTGGGAACGATTTTGGTCAAATTTGGTGCAAGAAGAATTCAGGCAGAATACGAGGGATGGTTCTTCAACTAAGACATATGATGAAGAAAATTGTGCTTTGGCTGCCAAGGCGAAGAAGGGGAAAGGAAAGAAATTCCATTCCAAATCTAAGTTCGGCAAATATGGCAACAAGCGCGACATGTCCATAGTGAAGTGTTTTGACTGTCACGAGCATGGAAATTATGCCACTAATTGTCCACAAAATAAGAAGAACAAGAAGACTTCAGGATTTATAGCTGGTGAGGTTTTGGCCTCACAATTTGAGCTTGACTTCTTTCTAATTGCATGCATGGTGTCAAGTGCAATGGGATCGGTGTAGTACTTGGATAGTGGTGCATCTTTCCAAATGATAAGAGACAAACAAATTTTTAGTAGCTTGTAGGAGAAGGAACTCCAGATGCATATCGAAGTGGGTGATGATGAGCAGTACAGTGCTACCGAGATTGGTACAGTTACCTTCCAGAGACAGTCAAGTAAACCCTTCTTATTAAAATATGTAATGCATGTACCAGGCTTGAATAAAAATTTCATTTTAGTTGCAATGTTGGAGGATAGAGGCTATGATGTGGTTTTCAGCAAGGAAATTCTTTCCTTTAACCCAAAGCCACAGGACAAGCCAAGAAGATTAGGATTCGTGTGAAGAATCTCTATAAACTTGAGGTAGTTTGTTGTGCAGCATTGATGGTTAAGGTGGAAAAAGTGGTGAGCCAGGATGAGGGTGAGTTATGGCACGGGAGATTGGGCCATCTACACCACGGAGCCTTGAAAGTCATGCAGCAGATTTTTATAGGTCTTCCCAAGGGTACTCTTGCGTAGATAGACACGTGCAAGGGATGTACTATGGGTGTAGAAGTTTGAATAACTGAGATATTATTCACCGAGATTATCCTGATCACACACTATTTTAGCTTCATGCATAATACAGAATCTCTTCTACGATTGATCATCACATGCAGAAATAAAATCAATTGCATGCACACATTAAAACCACAAACAATCACACATATGAACACAGTATTTAATGGGAAAGCTTAAAGCTGAAAACCCCAACTATCTGTATATTATATGTCATGGAGATCATGTAACAATCATAGTACAAAGATCATCACAAGCTCTCAGCACAACCTCCAATTGCTACACACTATCAAGCCAGATCTAGCAAAACACATGCTCCAATCTTTTGCCACTTGATAGCCAGCCTCTATTGCGTTATCAATGCTATGGGATGGCTTCATTAAATAGATAAACCACCTGGCTTGAACTGCGCAATCCTCATGGGCTACTCCACCTATCTGTGTGTTGCAAATAGCAACAGTATAGTCACAACTGATAGTTAACCTGCTCTTTCACCTATTTCTGCACTGGTCTCCACTGAAACTGTCCATGCACTGAAGTTAACTAATGTATTCTTTAGTTGATTTATGATTTTATAATTAGTGAATTAATTAATAATTAATTCACACCACTCTCACTAATTGTATCAATCAGTTAAACTAGATACAAATAGCTCAACTATTTTTAGATTAGTTAAACTGAATACAACTCCACTAACTTCCTCAATCAACTCCACCAAACTCTGTCACATGAGTTCTAACTGAAGTATCCATGCAATAGCTCCACATAAACCTTAGGAATAGCGTAATTCCTTCTGTCAGCTCCTGTGCCACATCTGTGCACTTAACTGAAGTGCTCCAAGAGAATAAGATAATGTTTAGAGTCTAAATATTATCAAGAGCTAATAATATTTGACATATCTATTTTTAGACTGGCAATCTAAAAATAGATTCCGCCCAGTATGTCTAAAAATAGAAGTCCATCTATTTTTTCCGACTTGACCAACCATCCACAAATAGCATTCTGCAACTCATAGAACATGATCCATATGTCTAAAAATAGACATAGTCTAAAAATAGACTTTGCGCCAAAAATAGCTTGCGGGCCCACTTAGTGAAGGCGACTTCTTTCCACTAAGCTCATCATCTTGTTGAAATCTCAACAATGGGGAAGTATGCAAAGGCCACTTTTCATGAGAAGGAGAATCGAGCTTCAAAAATACTTTGGAGATTTCACTCAGACGTGTGTGTACCATTCTCTACTGCTTCCACAACAAAGCATAAGTACTATGTGATCTTTGTTGATGATTTTTCTAGAAAGTGTTGGATCTACTTCATGTAGAAGAAAGATCAGACGTTCTCAAAATTTCTTGAGTTCAAATAATTGGTGGAGAAATATACGTGGAAGCATGTGAAGGCTTTTAGGAGCGAAAATGGTGGTGAGTACATCTCCAATGAATTAAAGAACTTCTGTAGCAAAGAAGGAATTCAGAGAGAGTTGATTGTACCTCATAACCCACAGTAGAATGGGGTGACAGGAAGAAAGAACAGAACAATTGTGGGTGTAGCACGAGCGATGTTGCATGATTAGGGCCTACCTTTGCATCTGTGGACGAAGGCATGCAACACAACATTATTTTTTCAAAACCGTATTCCTCTTCAGATACTTGGCATGAGTACACCAGAGGAGGCTTTTGCTGGTAAGAAACATGATGTTTCATATTTTAAAATTTGTGGCTCATTTGTTTATGTGCGTGTGACCAAAGACCCAAGAAAGAAGCTCGAACCAATAGCTGATATTGGCATATTTTTCAGGTACACTGATACTCCCCACAACTTTAGAGTGTATTTGCCAAACAGCAGGATGACTGTTGTGAGACGAGATATAAAATTTGATGAGGAGAAATCCATGTGATTGTCCCTTGAGAGGGATTTGGATTTGCATGCAGATGAGGAACTCTTCGTTCCAAAGAATGAACCTCAATATGTGGAGCAGCCACATGCAGAGGATCATGGAGTGGCATAAAACACTCATGCAGAGCCATCCACCATAAATGATAAAAGGCGCACCACAGAAGTTGATAGATTGACACTTGATGTGACAAATAATGTAGGATAATGACAGAGACAATTTGGGTTGATGCTATGGTTGAGGATTATGACTCCATCGTCAATAATAGTGCATGGGAAGTTGTCCCAAGACCGGTCGAAAAATCAGTGGTTGGATCTAGATGGATCTATAAGGTGAAGCAAGCGGAATATGGGAGTGTGGAAAAGTATAAGGCCAGATTTGTGTCTCAGGGATTCTCACAAGTTGAGGGCATTGACTATGAGGATACTTTCGCACCGGTTGCAAGATACTCATCGATTAGATCTATCCTTGCACTCTTAGTGCAGATGGGGTGGCACATTCATCAGATGGACGTGAAAATTGTGTTTCTCAATGGAGTTATTGAAGAGGAAGTGTACATAGAGCAGCCAAAAGGTTTAGAGATATTTGACAGTGAGTTGCATATGTGCCAACTGAAGAGAGCACTGTATGGGCTGAAGCAAGCACCTCGTGCTTGGTAGACTCAGATTGACAGTTATTTCACCGGATTGGGCTTCACCAAAAGTGAAGCGAATGTTAACCTGTACCAGGTTGTGTTTGATGGTAAGATCTTGATTATCGTACTTAATGTTGATGATCTAATTTTGACAGGTTATGAGCATGTAATAACTTCTTGAAAGGAGGATCTTGTAAGGGAGTTCGAAACGAAGGACATGGGACTCCTTCACTATTTCCTTCGTTTGGAAATATGGCAGCGGGATGGTGAGTTATTTCACTACAAGGAAAAGACCCTCTACCGGAGGTTATAAAGGAGGATTTGAGTGTTATAAAATTGGCCAAAATTGTCAAAAAAACATTTTCAACAACATATGTTTATGGTTACGGAGGTTTTGGTGAATATTTTAATGGAAATTCAACATAACTAAAAAATTGGGATGGTTGGAGGTTATTACGGATTTTTTTCATTGGTGCGCTACTAAGGTTTCAACGCACCAGTGCGTATCATCTAGAAGGTGGCCCGGGGCGATCGAAGGTGCATGCACCGAGCTGTCAAGGTATAAAATTGCACCGGGCGCAGTGTTGGGGATACAACGCACCGGACCGTTCTAATTGGTCTTGGGATTTGTGTGGTGCCCATAGCTCGTCTCAACGCACCGGTACGTGGACTTATAGAAACGCATCAGTGCTCCGTATCAGACAAACGCACCGAGATTTATAATTGGTATTGGTATTTGTGTGGTGCCCATAGGTCGTACAAATGCACCGGTGCATAGTCTCCCATAAACGCACCAATGTGTGGTACCGTACAAATGCACCGAGATTTTTAATTGGTTTTGGTATTTGTGCAGTGCCCATAGGTCGTAGAAATGCATTAGTGCGCTGCAGCATACAAACGCACTGGTGTACAGTAACTGACACGCACCGGTGTTCATTTTGTATTTTTTAGAAACATTGACCTATGACAGTGCAATTATTGTGATTTATTAAACTTCATTATTCATAAAAAGTCAACACATCTTATAAAAGTATTCATATTAATCAAATTTTTATTAATGTATTTGAATGTGATGTTTGGATTAATTTGTTATATTATATTATAATTATTGTGATTTTTTAAAATTCATTATCATCAAAAGTCGACACATATACATCTTATAACAATATTCACATGAATTAAATTTTTATTAGTGCATTTGAATGTGATGTTTGGATTAATTTTTTATATCACATCATCAAATTTCACATCTCTTCATTATAATATTTAGTCATCCATAAATTTAATCAATGGTGTTACATTTTATAGGGACAATGGAGAACGCAATAGAATAAATTAAAACATATATATATGAATAAGACAGTCTCTGTCATACAAAATGGGACAGTTAATCGTATCCCTTTGTCTTTCAATTGGGACACTATGTCCATTACATTAAACAAAATGTGTTATTTCACAGACAAATATTTCAAAAAATACAATGCCTTGCTTTGATATCGAAACATAGTGATCATCATTCTTCGCTTGAATTGTTGTCACTATTAGAGCTACTTCCATGACTTGGGTTATTTTTAGGAATGTTTTGTTCAAGGTGTTGATTGTTTTCTTCTTCTTCACCTTCCATCTACAAACATAAAAATAAAATGTAATGAGTGTATATACATTGGTGAGAATAATGAATATTTCAATATTAAATAATATACATCAATGTAAATCGAAAAGAAAGGATGTACCATAGAAACAATTGACTCATAAACTATACACATTCTTTCAAAACCATGTACCATGCCATCTTTCAAGATTTCATCTGTTGGCGCAGTTCCATACTTTGTTTCCTGCAAGTTTAATACCCAATAACAAATCATATATTTAATACAAAATATTTTTTTGTTCTATTAATTATAGACGGAGCTAAGTAAAACAAGATCGATATATGCTTACAAATTCCACAATTAATTTTTTATATGCCAACATATACTCACAACCCATATTTAACCCAATTTCAATCAATTCGTCTAATGGTTCTTCTTTGTATGTTAGCACCTGTTTGAAGACATTCAATAATGATTTTTGTAAAACAACTTAAAAAATACAAAAATGAAATCCAGTTAAGTTGTTATAAGGAAGTAACAATTACTCACAGACTTAGATATCAACCCTTTTCTTCCTTGTCGTTCTGTTTTATGTGTTGAATGGGTTCCATTTTCTTTTCTTTTCTGCAAGAAAATACTTGAAAATTAATATTTAATGCTAAATCATTTATTTATTGTACCTAATGATCGAAAAATTCAATGATTACATATTACATTTGAAGCATGTTGTTGTTGAGATGACTCCTCCTGCGATGCAATTTTGTCCATTTCTTTGACCATCTCCTTGTACACCTTTTTGGACATTCCTACTAGCATATTTCTGATATCAGTTTGTTCATCTTTTTAGATTTTCATAATCTTCCTGAAAATGTAACATGAAAATAAACTATTTAATTTTTATATTGATATATGAAAAGTAAATATAACCAAAGTGATATTTATAAATAATTCTAGACAAACATTTAAAGGAATATTACTTTTTCATTCCTTCTTTTTTGTTGTTGTACGTTTTTTCTATTAAAATTCTGACATGTTTCATTGACCAATTCTCTGGAAACTCTTCCTATAGTTTAGATAAAATTTGTTTCTTGGAATCATTGGATTGATTTTTGTATTGTAAGTGGAAAGAGCGTCCACACATTCATTCCACTATATCCCTCAAACTTTTGTAAAAAAATTTCCCCCTTTTGTTAACCTCCAGCACCACTCCAGATGAGCTAAGGAGAAATTCATTTTCATTTGCATGTTCTATTTTTTTCTTTTCTTAGAACAAAATTCCTTTTCTGAGTTGTTGGTCCATGTAGAACATTAAACAGATGTGAATTAATAGATTTTTTGACATGTGTTATCTAATAATTTTAAGTATATTATTAATGAAAATAAAAAAATAAACTCATATTGGATCGATAGTTTCATTCACCATATTCATCCTTTTGCAATCTTTCCATCAAGCTTTTATGCTCTTCTGATCCTAGATCATAAATAATCTTATCGAGCTTTGCCATTTTGTGGCTCTACATGATACACAGTAAACAATACATATTATTTAAAATTACATATAGTTCAAAATAATATTTTTTGTAAATAATTTACAAAGAACTTGCCTTTTTTTCTTTTCTTGATGTGTTATTAGTATTTTTGTTACTTGATCTCTTGTCAGGAATTTCTTTATCAATCTTAAACATGTACCATATCATTCATTAATATATTTATAAATAAATTGTCAACTTTTTAGGTAAAAAAAAAATCTCAAGAAACCGATGCGCCATTCATGGTGTACTGATCTAAAAGGACTGTATTAGTTTGTTGTGCTAAGTGTCCTTTCAGCTATAAAACATGTGATTATTTGTCTCCATTTTTTTGCTTAAGGAATGAGGAATTTAACCATGAAACATAGATGAAATTATGAATTTTAAGCATGTAAATAAGCTTAAATACACTAAACAACAGTGTATAACAGAGAAATAACATCACACATAAGATTTACATAACAGTCATGATGAAGCATTTCACCCCTCTTGGGCTACATCTGCTGGTCTAGCTCTCAATGGCATGTCCATCTTTTTCATTATGCTCAAAATTGCAAATACATGTGTTTACAAGCCTCTAATGGTTGTTTTCTTTGCACCAATGGCTCCAGAATTCTTAAATTAGTCTAGGTAGACTCTTGTTTCACCCAAATTGGTTGAAAATTGACCTCCCTAGCCATTTTCCCAATGACAGCTACAAATGCTCCACTAAATGTGGAGAACTGCAGTTAAATTCGGCAAATCCTCTAAATTTGGAGGCACGCTAAACCTCCTACCAAAGTTTTAGCTACGGCATTTATTGTCAAGGTTAAGGGTGGCGGTGGCCACATGCCGACCCCCTTAAACACTGTAGTCATGACCTCGGCATTAAATTTATCGCATGGAATTTGGAGATATCATAGTTCCACTTTAACCGTCGACTCAAATCTTAACACTTACATGTGATACCTTTAATGTTTAAGGCCGTTGGTTTTTACAGTTTATTAAGTCATTGGTCAATGAAATTTTATGTCACGGTTACATATGTCATGTGATCACACACGACGAGGCTGCCAGCGGTCCCTCCTTCCCCCCCCCCAACCCCCAACTTGCACTTCAATACTTTTTAAAAATGTGTGGAGAACGTATAAGGTTAAGAAACTTGATAGCATAGTTGGTGGCGGGTCTTACGGGCGCGCCAGAGGTCACAAGGTCGAACCCCCCGAAACCCAAACCATAATTTTACTACACAGTACACGGGACATGTGGCAGCGTCTGGGTTGGCCACGTGTTACCCATTCATTGGCCTGAAGAAAAATCACATAACGCCACTTGGAATTCACTGGTTGGCTTGGGAAAATGGAATATTCCACCTTTTTATGACTGTACCTTCATGCTGACTGGGCATCCTAGTCACCCCTCTCATAAAAATTTTAGTTGTATGGAAAAACAATCAGAACGCCATATGTCCCTCATACGACATCAGTTTTATGAACCGTTCACGGTGCCAGAATCAGAACAATGAGATCTACCCAATCGCTCAGGTTTGGTATAGTTTCAAGCACTTTCAATTTTGAGAAAAATTCATGATCTCCTGATCACACCTCCCCATTGGGAAGCTTTTGGACCCCAAAATACATTAATTACCTATTCAGTAGAAGAGGGTACAGCTCCCTCACCTTTCCAACTTCCATCCACTTTGCCTTGCTTGGCTTACTACCTTTGAGCCCAACTCGAAGGTGGTTAACACTTCCCCTCTTATATGCTCTTGTCCTCCTATCAAGGATGGTGTCCTCCTTGAGCTCATCTAGAAATTTTGGCGAGAAATATTCAATAGAAGGCAGTTGAACATCACTCCCTTGATCATCAATCAAAGGGGGCTCATACAAACATAAATTTTCAACATTAACAACTGAATACATTTGCATATATGAAGGCAAGTCAAGTTGAAATGCATTGATACCAACTTGCTTGATGATCTTGAATGGACCATAGTGAATGGGCTTGAGATTTTTACCTTCTCCTTGCATCCTTTCTTTGCTTATGTGCAACCATACCTTGTGATCAACTCTATTTTTTTCATGCCTCTCCTTGTATTTGATTTTCCTCTTCTCAAGCTGTTCTTGAACTTGTTGATGAATAATATAGAAATTTTCTCAATGAACTTTCGAGCCTTGTCAATATCATTATGCCCATCAATTGCAACATCCTTCTCAAAGATGAAGTCTAATGGCGATTTCGGCAAATACCCAAATCATGTTTCAAAAGGTGAAGTATTTGTAGAAGAGTGATTTGCCTGGTTGTAAGCGTGTTGAATGTAATTCAGTTGTTCATCCCAAAACTTGGGATGTTTGCTGCAATATCCTCTCAATAGATGCAAAACGGTTATGTTTACCACCTCGGTTTGGCCATCAATTTGCGGATGAAAAGCAGTACTCTTTTTCAACTTTGTGTCCATTATCTTCCAAAGATTGGACAAAAAATTCAAAATGAACCTGGAATCCCTATCACTAACAATAGAAGTTGGAAATCCATAGTGAACCCATACATGTTGAAAATAAATTTTAGCAGTTTGTTTAGCAGTTATGGTTTTCTTACATGGAATAAGTATACACACTTTACTGAATCTATCCACAACTACATAAAGATAATCATGTTGTTTTCTTGACATAGGTAGACCTTCAACCAAGTCCATGGAGACACTCTCCCATGGCCTTGATGGTACCGGTAGTGGTGTGTACGACCCAAGCTTCCTATTGCTAGGCTTGCTTGTTTCACACATAGAAAAACCTCTTATAAAATGTGACACACTATCTATCATGCGAGGCCAATAGAAATACCTCTGTAGATGCACCACTATTTTTCTTACCCCAAAGTGTCTAGCAATAAGAGACGAATGAGCCTCTCTCCTTGTGGTATACACATCTTTCCCAAATGAAACAACATTTTTTTATGCATGTGATAATCATTTTCCTCAACTTGATTCCCTTCACTTAAACTAGCATACACATCTTGAAAATCAGCATCACGTGCATATTTTCCTATGTAACTCTCATGTACAATAGAATACTTTTTAAGTAAAGTAGAAGCACTTATGATTGGTCTTAAAAGCATATCAGAAACTTGATTGAAAATACCTTTCTTGTACCTTATAACCAAGTGAAATTTTTGAAGAAATCCCATCCACCTGAAATGTCGTGATTGCTGCAATTTTGTTTGCAATTGCAAGTACTGTAATGGTTGGTGATTGGTATGGATAATTGTCTCTTTACCCCTCAAGTAGTGTTTCCACTTCTTGACGCTGTGTACCAACGCATACATCTCTTTGTCATATGTAGGATAATTAATTACAACACCATTGAATGTTTCAGAATGAAAAGCGATAGGCTTACCATGCTGCAAAAGTATTGCACCCATGGCATAATCACTAGCATCGGTTTGTATCTCGAATGGTTGTCTCAAATTTAGCAATGTAAGGATCGAAACTGAATTGGTCTTGTCTTTTAAATCTTCAAAATCTTGTTGTTGTTTTCCTCCCCATTGGAAGCCTTTCTTCACACTTGTCACTGCATGCATAGGAGCTTCTATGGCAGAAAAGTTAGCAATAAACTTTCTCCAATATTGAGCTGCGCCTAAGAAACTTCTTACCTCAGTCACTATTTTGAGAGTGGGCCAATTCAAAATAGATTCCACTTTAGAAGGATCAATTCTCAACTCACCTCCTCCTACAATGTGTCCCAAATAAACCAAAGAAGTCTTTCCGAACTCACACTTTGAAATCTTAAGAAATAATTTCTCTTTCTTCAAAACATCAAGCACCCTTTTCACATGCAAGACATGTTCTTCTCTTGTTTTGCAGAAAATCAGTATATCATCTAAATACAGAATTACAAATTCATCAAGAAATGGACGCAAAACATTATCCATAACACGCATGAAAGTTGTCGGTGCATTACAAAAACCAAATGGAATAACCAACCGCTCAAAGAGTCCTTGTTTGGTTTTGAATGCAGTCTTCCATATATCACTTTCTACAATTCTTACTTGATGATATCCACTCCATAAATCTAACTTAGTGAAAAAAATTTCTTCTTTCAGTTGATCAAGCAAATCATCTATCCTTGGGAGTGGGTATCGATTCTTTACTGTTATCTTGTTCAAAACTCTGAACTCTACACACATGCACCAAGTCCCATCTTTCTTTAGAATCATGACTATGGGTGAACCGCATGGCGAAGTGCTTGGCCTTATGAGTCCCTTGTCCAACATGTTCTTGATTTTCATCTTAATTTCAGCATTCTCCATTATCAACATGTGATACATGTTGATCTTTGGAAGAGGAAAATCTTGCTACAACTAAATCTCATGTTGAATCTCCCTTTTGTATGCAATCCTGTTGGCTCCTGAAACATCTCATGATGTGCATCAACTACATCATATAAATCTGATTTCAACTTAGGATCACAATCCTCAAATGATTCATTATTAACATCATCTTTAGGCTTAATCATTAGAAGAACAAAATTCTTACTTGAATTCACCAGCGTTTTTTCCTGTCCAGCATTTACCATGGAAATATTTGTCTTCTTGCGATGTGCTCTAACAATGTATTCCTTGCCATATTTGAATAAATGGTATTTTTTCTCATGGCGATGGAATATCTCTTTCCTATCATACAAGTAATGATTGTCGAACACAATACCTTTAATATCAAGCGGAACCACATCTAATTCAACTGTGTCAACAAAATGTGCAGTTATTGCAAACCGCAATATGCACTTCTTTGAAACCTATAAATTTTCATCCTTACAAATCCACCCAACTGGATATGATTTTGGATTTGGAATGGTATCAAGATTAAGTTTCTTGACCAAGTCTTCAGAGATTAAGTATTCTTCTGACCCACTATCAAACATTGTGTCAATCTTAGTATGTTTGGATATGACCCTCACATGAAATAGTTCAATTCTCTCTTCTTCATTTGGAGCTTGTATGTGACAGTTTGATGTACTAGTACTAGGTTTAGTTTCAATTTATTTCCGCTTCATGTCCTTCAATCCCATGGCTATAATTTTAGATTCATCCCCGGAATCCTCTCCTAAATCATGTTGAGTTGTAGCTGCAGTTTTTTGTTTCCCTTTGTTGTTGTTATACTTGGGTCTCTTTTCAGGATGTAATTTCCAACAATTTTTCTCATCATGGCCTTCTCTTGAACAATGTTTACAAACCAATTTTTCTCCCTCTTTCTTGACAGATGCATTCTTTTTGCCTTTACCTTTTGAGGTCTTGTCTTTTTTTTTCCCCTTAAAAGGTTTCTTCCTACCCTCATCAATAATGTTTTTCCCTCTAGCTTCTAGATGTGTGGCCTTAACACAAACTTCATCTAGACTTGTATGGTTAAACATGAGGATAGTATGTTTTAGGTATATAGGTAAGCCTCCTATGTACTTGAGAAAAGTATCTTGGCTCTGCAAATATACCCCTAATAAGAGAGCTCTTCTCCTAAATTCTTGGGTGTATTCTTGCACATTTTGTCCTTTCAATTGTCTAAAATTTTACCAGTTCATTATGGCTTTCTACATATGAGCTAATGGATAAAATTGTTGTTTTATTGCAGTAATGAAATTATTCCATGATAAGATAATATTACCATGCTTCTTGATCTCCTCCTTTGTCTTGGCTTCCCACCAAACAAGTGATGCACATTCCATTCTCAATGAAGCTAGTTGGATTTTTGTGTCATCGTCATGAAGGTTCTGAATTCTCAAATAGATCACCTCCAATTGCCTAATCCAATTATAAATATTTTCTACATTGACTTCACCATTAAACATTGGCATCAAACTTAACATCAAGTTTTAGAAAAGGACTTTTACCAGTGTTCTTTGAATTGTGTGGCTGATGTACTGAAGATGAAGTAGAGGATGATGATGATGAGGGTGAGGATGGTGACTTTCCACTGCCTCCACTTCCTCCATTGCCCTTCTTTGATTTATCTTCATAATTTTGACCTCTTGATGATCCCTGTCCTTCCTTGTGAAGTTTGCATCCTTCTCCTTCTAGTCTCTCATTCCTTTCTTGATAAAGGAATCTCACCATCTCAGTCATGTCAAGGAATGATTTCCTAAACACTTTTTCTTCTTCTTTGGGATCCATCTCTTCATGGATTTCTTCTTCCTCTAGAGGCATGCGTAATGTTTCTTCTACTTCTTTTGGAGGTGAAATAGGTGGTGGAGAATGTGTCAATATTTCCCTCCTTTCCTGTGGCTCACTTTGAGACCCTATTGCTTCCACCAATTTTCCTTCTCCTCTCTTAAGCTTGAGCCTAGTAAGCATGTGAAAACTTGCAAACAGTTAAAGAATTCCTTGCACACAAAAAACACCAGAGAATAAACTCTAGCTCTGATACCAACCTGATCTTAAAGGATTGTATTAGTTGGTGGTGCCAAGTGTCCTTTCAGTTATAAAACATGTGATTATTTGTCTCCATTTTTTTTCTTAAGGAATGAGGAATTTAACCATGAAACATAGATGAAATTATGAGTTTTAAGCATGTAAATAAGCCTAAATAACACTTAATAGCAGTGTATAACAGAGAAATAACATCACACATAAGATTTACACAGCAGGCATGATGAAGCAATTCACCCCTCCTAGGCTACATTTGATGGTCCAGCTCCCAATGGCATGTACCTCTTTTTCATTATGCTCAAAATTGCAAATACATGTGTTTACAAGCCTCCAATGGTTGTTTTCTTTGCACCAATGGCTCCAAAATTCTCAAATTATTCTAGGTAGACTCTTTTTTCACCCAAGTTGGTTGAAAATTGACCTCCCTAGTCATTTTCCCAATGACAGCTACAAATGCTCCACTAAATGTGGAGAACTGCAATCAAATTCGGCAAATCCTCCGAATTTGGAGGCGCGCTAAACCTCCCACCGAAATGTTAGCCGCAGAATTTAATTTCAAGGTTAAGGGTGGAGGTGGCCACATGCCGACCCCCTTAAACCTCGTGGTCATGACCTCTGCATTAAACTTATCGCGCGGAATCCAGAAATATCGAAGTTCCACTTTAACCGTCAGCTCAAACCTTAACACTTGCATGTGATACCTTTAATGTTTAAGGTTGTTGGTTGTTACGGTTCCATTAGTCGTTGGTCATTGCAATTTTATGTCACGGTTATATATTTCATGTGATCACACACTATGGGGCCACCAGCGGGTTGGGACCACTGGCAGTCCACCCCCACTCCCTCCCCCCCCCCCCCTCCCCCTCCCACTTGCACTTCAATACACTTTAAAAATATGTGGAGAACGTATAAGGTTAAGAAACTTGATAGCAAAGTTGGTGGCAGGTCTTGTGGGTGCGCCGGAGGTCACGGGGTTGAACCCAAACCATAATTTTACTACACAGTACAAGGGACACGTGGCAGCCTCCAGGCTGGCCATGTGTCACCCGTTCATTGGCCCGAAGAAAAATCACATAACGCCACTTGGCATTCACTGGTTGGCTTGGGAAAATAGAATATTATCAGGAATATTCCACCTTTTGCTTACTATACCTACATGCTGACTAGGCATCCCAGTCACCCCTCTCATAAAAATTTTAGTTTTTTGGAAAAACGATCAAAACGCGATATCTCCCTCATACAACATCGGTTTTTCAAACCATTTACGGCACTGGAATTATAACGACGAGATCTACCCAATCACTCAAGTTTGGTACAGTTTTGATATCCTGATCATGTACGCACCAATTTTGGTGCATTGTGGTCTTCTAAATGCACTACAAAAAATTATAATAGACTGTGTGGTGCTCTATGTCAAGAGGGAGCACCAATGCGTTACATGTTAACCAACGCACCGATTTACGCAGATAAAATGAGAAAAATCGTACAGTGTTAGTTTTTGTAGCATAAACGCCCCGTGCAAACAATGGACCACCATATAGTGCTCTCTATCAACTAGGAGGCCCAGTGCGGTATGTTATATGTTACATGGTGCACCGATTAACACAATAAAACATTTTTTTGCGAAACAGCACGTTCGCAGTGCGCCATAATGAAATAGCACACCGGTGCCCTATTTTACATATGGCGCACTAATTAAAAGAAAATTTGTTTTTTAGTTTTTTATCACACAGTACTTTCGTGGTGCGCTGGGATAATTGAGTGCACCAGTGCGCTAGGTTACATTGGGCGCACCATTAAAAAAAATTATGTGTTTTAAAAATTCACGCAAGGGCCGACATGGATTGGGATCCAACTATGCAAGTCATCCCGTGGGTTGGATGTATTAGGCCTATATATAGAAATACAAACCCTATAATTCTAAAATGAAAAACCCTAATTCTGAAATCACAGAAAGAGGGAGAAGAAAGGGTAGAAACAAAAAGAATGTAGGTTTTAGGCTAAAAATTGATTTTTTTTTTGTTTCTAAAAATGAAAAAGAAATTGAAATTATTTTCTTACTTCGTAAAAAAAATTGCAGAAAAAGTAAAAAAACAATAAACATTGAAATTTTTTTTCTTACTGCGTAAAAAAAACTACAAAAAAATAAAAAATAAAATAATAAACTTTAATAACGAGATCGTTTGAAATTCTATGATACATGGTTTGAATCACCAGAGGTTTGGAATTCTAATTGTTTGAATACTTCTGTTCGAACACATTTCGCTACTCCATGGTGCTCTCGTGCTCTGTTCCTTCAGGTATGTCTCCTTCAAATCTCTCGCTGAAAATTTTTGCAAAAATAGTGAAATAATGAAAAGTGTTTAGTATTTAAAGAATTGTTTTATGAAATTAGATTTTCAAAAATATTTTTCCACCCATTTTTCAATTTACCACTTTTTTTTTCACTTAAAGAAAATAGAGTTTCTCTTTTTTTATTTGCAGTTATTCGTCACCGGTGCATCACTTAATAGCACCGCACCGGTGCTTCCATTTATAAAATGGCACCGATGCACAATAATGAAAACGCATCGGTGCGGTGATCTATATAGTAGCACCGATAACAAGAAGTCCATTTTTAAGGCACCAAAATTACTTTTAAGTGTGTGCACCAAAATTTATTGTTGATTTTTCTCAAATGCAGGGAGAAAATATCATAATTATATCGAATGGACAATTCTTAAAAATATAGCTTGCTCCATAATATTTCTCAAAGTTCATTGTGTAGTTCTCCTTATCCATCTCGAGACGTAATATTTACTTCAAATTTTATTTATATTTTCATTATCTAATTGAATTTATGTTTTTTATCCATGTCAATCATGCACAACTTAATTAAATTTATAATGTATACAAATCTGCAGGTTCATGCAGATCTAGCATCGAGTTTAGATGCACAAAATATTCAAACAACTCCAAAACGTCGTAATTTCCTATCAGGAGCAGCATACCACAAAGTGCATTTGGTAGATGAAAATGGACAGTCACTTCACCGAGCCAATTGTAACAATATTGCATCTTCTAGCCACAATCCTGGGACAATGATGGTAATAATTATAATTGTTTAGTATATTGATTAACGTAATTATTTCAATGTCAAACCAATTAATCATGTAATATTGTCAACGTGGTTACTAATTAATATCATATATTTTGTACTAATCATGTTCAAATATATATTTTTTTTAAATTATTAGGATTCTAGTGATGATGAGCGACCTACCTACCATCTTCTGTTAGACCCCATGACAATATAAAATCGAGAGAAGATTGAATTAAGAGAAAAAATTAGAGAGGAACGATACCAATAATGGTTGAATCAACCACTGATTCAATTCTCGCTACGTCCAGATTCACCAATTTGGAATGACTACAACAATAGTAGTTATTCACAAACTAGAAATAGATGCAATCAAATAGAGGTTAGTATGGATGATTACTTAAGGGATACGACTGCCATGGAGACAACGTTGTTAGATGCATTCCAAAACGATGATCAACTAGGGGATGATGCTCATATCGCTGACAATTTTTTTGAAAGCCTTAAATTTGCTTCCACCACCCCTCTCTTTGGACCTGGAGGTCAGTGAAAGTCTACCCAGTTGGGGACAACGATGTTACTATACAACTTGAAAGCAAATTTTGTCTTAACGAATACATGTTTCTCGGAAATTTTGAGGTAAGTTACCATAAATTCCTCCCTTATATAAATTTGAGAAATATAATCAGTACACAATGAACATTACAAATGGTAAATTTTATGAACGCTAATAATTATATCGGAATTAATGTACATTTATTAGCATATTTTTCCATGATCACCAACTACAGGTTATTCAAAGATAAGGTTCTTCCGAGTGATGATGTCTTGCCCAGTAGATGCGAAGAGGCAAAGAAATTGTTGAAAATGTTGGGTGTTGAGTACATATCATATCATGCATGTCCAAATGATTGTATTCTATATAGAGGAGAATATGTAGACAAAGAGATATGTCTGAAATGTGGGCATGACAGGTATGATAAATCAAAAAAGAAGGGTAAATCACGTACCGATCCTCCTTTTAAGATATTGAGGCACATTCCTATAATCCCAAGGATTCAAAGGCTCTTTCGTTGCAAATAATTAGCTATGTTGCATGGATGGCATGCCTCACACAGAAGTGAGTTGGGAGTTATGTGAATCCCAACCGATTCAATATCCATGAAGCATATAGAGTATACATGGCCCAAAAAATTCAAGGATGAAGTACGAAGTCTATGACTCAGCATATCCATGGATGGTGTCAACCCATATTCCCTCCAGAACAACAAATATTCTATTTGGCCTATAGTAGTGATCAATAAAAATATCCCCCCATGGTTTTCCATGAAGAATAAACATCTTATGTTGGCTCTCATATTCCCTGGTAGAAGACAAGTGAATAATATGGATGTCTAATTACAACCACCGGTGGATGAATTGAAGGAATTATGGGATGGGATAAATGTATACGATGTATCAAGACCCATCGTAGCAGAGAGGAATTTTACATTGTATGGCATATGTGCTTACATGACACATGATTATCCAGGCTTAGGAGTTTTCTCTGGTAAATTACATGTTTAATTTATTGATTTTTTTATCTACATAACAATGTTCTTTCACATATTAGATATTTAATTCGTTGTAATTATTTTTATCTTCATGATATTCTTTAACGTGCCATGCATATTAATCGTATACAATAATCTCGCGGGTCTTTAACCAAAGGGTATTTTGGATGTAAATTTTTTGGACCTTCTCTAAAAGCTAGATGTCCAAGGACCTACGAAAGCCAGTGAATGATTACTCTAGGGTATTCCTCCCAGAATAACACCCTTACAAAAGAGCAGCATCTGCTTTCAATGGAAAACGAGAGAGAACCCAAAGGCCTCCAATAATGACATCGGCTAAATGGATTAGAGAATATGAGAGAGAGAAGGAGAAGGAGTCATAGAAATGTTATATTCAAATGGGGAGCCTATGTTCGATGATACAGAATTCTTCGACACCTATGTTGAGAAATTTTTCATTGGGATGAAAAGGAAATCTATATTTTATAACTCCCATATTGGGAGCATCTTAAGATATACCCACTTATTAGATCCCACGTATATATTTAAAAAAAATCATCTTATTTATGAAGGCACATATCATCGAAACAAAGTGACACATTGGTTGTTAGGAAATATCTTATTACTTCAAAAACTAAAAAGAAACATTGGCCAAGACGATTAGAAAGTATGAGATCAAAGGCAAGCGTTGGTCCCTCTAATTCATGGTATTTCAAAGAAGGTGATGTCCCATGGATTTTTAAAAAAGACGATATTTCTTTGGCAAAGGAAGTTATAATGGGTGTGAGGGTGCCAACTTCTATGGGTCTTCACTACGGCACTACTTCACCGTGGATGACCATTTGTCGGGGTTGAAATTGCATGACCATTTGAATCTTCTAAGAGTATGTATAATGTCAAAAGCATGATTTTATTATTTGTTAAATTAATAAATTTTGTCCCATACAGGGATCATCAAACATAACTAATTTTTTATATTATTGCACGTATTTATAACTTTGCAGTGTCATTATCCTTTGTTCGTGCATGGGTGTGTGAAACATGAATTCCCTCAAGACCTAGGATGTGCCATATCTAAATTATTTGCATTTGTACGTTGGATCATGTTAAAGGAGATTCATGTGGCTAGCATTCCACGGTGGCGTCAAGAGATAGTTCAGATTGTTTGTTGTTTGAGAAGGAACTGCCGATGAGTGTCATGGACTTGTAGGTTCATCCTCTAATCCACCTAGTAGATGAGGTTGAATTATTTGGGGTGGTTTCTTGTCGTTGGATGTTCTTCTTAGAGAGGTACATGAAGAAATTGAAAGGTTTTGTTTGAAAAAGGGCAAAACCCGAGGGACATATCGTATGAGTCTTTCTATTATGCTAGTGAATACATCAAGCAGATCGACAACAGACTAGGTGCGGTGATTTGGGATGATGAAAGGTATGAAGACAAAAGAGAAGGGGAGTTGCTCCAAACGAGTGGAGAAAAGCGCTTGATAAAGAGTAAGTGACTTAAAAATTTTCAAATTTACACAAAGTAAATATTCATGTTGAACTTTGATATAATGTATATTTTAATCTCTAAGTACTATATAATATCAGTTTGATTTCATCAGTGAATGCAGAAATTGAAGCAATCAATAAATTCATTCTTTACAATTCTAAACCGACACAACAGTGGGTCGCATTGTACGAACAAAAGAGGATGAAATGGGATAGTGACAGGAAAGAATTCAGACCGTTGAATGGTAGAAGTGTGCCTTATCCCGATCATTTAAAATAAAATATGCCAAAAATATGCCCCAATAGTTAGGTTGTTGACCAAGTCAGAGAGAAATACGGTGCAACTGGTCGTTACCCATGTGCTGAAGAGGATGCGCTAAACGTAGGGATTGGGTGCAGCAACTCGATAATAATATATTTAATTTATATGTAAATTTGAAACTTATAAGACATCTATATTTCATATTTTAACTGTTGGGTTATTATAAGACACGTGACACTATGTTTTTTTTTTAATTTGTTATAATAGGTGCATTTGTTCGCATATATGTGGGCATATGGACACCATTTTCGCATAGAAAATGTCGATGCTGGAAACATCACACAAGGCTATGGAGTGGAAGTCGAGTTCGATCAATCTAGTCGATCTAGCCACCATGATTAAAACCTAGTATGAGGGACGTTAGGTTACGTTAGAAAGATACAAGAGATCATTAAAGTGGATTTCTCTTCTTTACAATGTGTTATTTTTAGGTGCAAGTGGTGGGACACCTTTGATCGGAATAATGTAAAGGAATATCGCGATAGTGGGCTAACATGTATCAACTCTAGAAAGATGTGGGATGAAGCTAAGGAGCCCTATGTTTTCCCCAAACACTACAACTAGGTGTTTTTTTACCCAGATGTATTGGATAGGGATTGGTGGTTCTTATTGAGACATGACCCTAGATCAAAACATATTTTTTAGAACAATAGCGTTATCATGCTATGCGAGCTGGAAGATAATGAGGGTGATCATGAGAACCGGGAGTAATATGGTACATGTGTTATTTCATCAATATTTATACTTTTTAAGATGGGTTTTTCGAAACATTATAATATGTATTTTGAATTAATTGGTAATTTGCATTGTGTTAATGTTAAAATCAATATTTCACTTGATAATTTGCAATTATGTTGATCTCAAAAACAATGGCGTATTGTATAAAGTTTTTTTTTTTTTTTTTTTGTAATGTCAGATCATAATAAAATAATGATAATTCTAAATTACATGAATTTAATTGCATTATTTTCTAAACTTTATTATGTTACAATAATTCATATTATTCTAGATTTATTATTTTACAATTATTTAAAATTTTAATAAAAAAATTTCACATTAATACAACTAAAATTTTACAAATATTTTACATATTACAATTTCACCTACAATTACAATTTTAGGATTTTACATATATACGATTACAATTTTACAAATTTAAATTTACAATTACAATTACAAATTTACATATATACCATTACAATTACAATTTTAGAATTTTACATATATACAATTACAATTACAATCATTTCACAATAAATTAAATATTACAATTACAATTAAAAATTTTACAAATATTTTACATACAATTACAATTAATACAAATACAATTACAATTTTAGAATTTTACATACAATTAGAATTACAAATATTACAATTTTACAATATCATGATCATTTAATATTAAATTAATTAGTAAACATCACATTCATGATAACCATTGTACAAACATCATATTTGACTAAAAAACACATTCAAATTCGCTAATGTCATCGTGATCATGATCATCTAACAAAACACAATTAGCATTATATAACATCATGACAACACAAAGATCAAATATACATCCCATGTGAAATAATTGCTATCACATACATATCTATATGCAAGCTGCACATTAAACTAACATATCTAACATGACCTAACAATATACACATCATGATGATCACCAACATGTAAATTAAGTACAAATGCAACATGAACATAAAATACATGGACCATATATATATATATATATATATATATATATATATATATATATAACTGAATAATGTCAAAAATATACAATTGTAATATAAATTTCATGGATCAGTTAGTGGTACATCATCAATAACAGTACTAGTCGAGGCCTACTCAATCAATGGTGCATCCTCGACAAGCTCAAATACATGTTGATCATCACGTGCCTGCTGATTTGGTATTGGTGCCTCATGTTGATCAGGATCAACTGTCGACTACTCATCGTGATGACTCAAAATGGTCAGTGGTCCAGCCTGCTCATGATCATGAGTACTATTGTATGTTGCAAGCTACTGACTGGACATGGTCGATGGTCCAGCCTGCTCTCCATGATGACTACTGCTCGATTCTAGTGTAGGTTGCTCATCTAGCGTGACGTGAGTTGAAAAATCATTAGATGATGCGTCGCTGCTCATGGATTGTCGATCACGTGGTCTCGACCACGCCTATAACGTGGTCAATTGCGTAACTAAGGTCGTAGCTCCTACGACATGCCGCATCAGGTTGTACATGTCATGCGGCATGCCTCTCCACATATGTAATAGCCTACCATCGGTTTGTATGTCTCTCATAGTAGTGGGCCTTACTCCTGCCTCAACAATGAATGTAGTAAGTTGGTCTCTTAACTCCATCCTATATTCAAGTATGCAGCCACGCGCTAGTAAAACAGATATCGTACACCCACAGGAGTGTTAGTGTCTTTCCGCACCAACCCTCTCTAATGATCCCCGCATTTCAGCACATTCTGGCTCGCTGTCATGGATCGACACCAGATCATGTGAAGCGTAATGTTCTCGTTCATCAAAGACTCAATGTCCGTAAAATATATACAAGTAATATTTCAGCATTTAGACAATTTCATTACACAATTTAATAAAAACAAGTTAAAGAACATGTTAGAATAAATTTAAATAAAACAGTAATATTACCTCTATCATCTGACGCCTCATCATCTGTGAAGAGGATGTTGGCACACCCTCGCCAATCTAAACCAGCATAAGGACAAGGGACCACAATGAAGGGATTCTCGTCAACACTGGCTAGCAACTCCAGTACATCATGCGATATACTCGCGGAAAACACAGTCTCGCACCTCTTGGGCATCATCTGTCCCCACATGTGCATCTATGCCTCGAACATCAGCCTACGAGGCTGCCAAAAAAATGTAGGCCTTGTCTCTCGAAACCTCTCAAAAAATAAACAAAAAATATCTGAAGCAAAAGGGAAGTTGACCCTCCCTTGTGCATGAGCACGACATCTATCTAAGGTTGTACAGAACTGCCGCATAAAAATGGCAGACCACCTGATAGGTCATGGCTCTTGTACTAAAGAATCAACATAATATAGAAGCCAGCAACTAATGTGTTGCCCGTCACTGGTGTTGTGTGAAATGGTCGAAATCAAAAGTGAGAGGCACCTCACCTCCTGACTACCAAATGCACCAATACGTAACTAACCTATGGAGACCTGAAAATCTGAAGGGGGCAGTATATATGCGTTGATGTATCTCTAGGAGTACACCAACTGACTCCCTGCTACGTAGCCAATCGGAACCTCTAAGAACAAGGGAAAATCCACCCCTCTCCTCGATAGCCCTGTAATCAAATATATGTCCTCCTCAGTGGGCGCGTACCACTGGTTAGGACCAACCCGGAAAGTCTGTCGGTGGGTATTCCACCTGCGGATAAGATGTCTCAAAAACACAACATGGCCTTTTAGAGAAGTAGCCTCCTCATAGAACTTGAGGAGGCCTACCTGCCTTAGGAGCCCCTAGGTAGTTGTTGTAATAGGGTGAGGGTATGCATCTCTCTCCCTCTCTCGTGCCTCCCACAGGAAAACCATGTTATACTGGTCTGCCTATTGTTGATGTTGTTCCCCCTCTTCTCTTCTTTCACATCTCTAAATGATTGACATATTAAATACAATTAAATGAGACATGTATTTAGGAATATACATATATAATTTATTTTGGAAAAAAAAAAAAACAGTCGATGCACCACAAAAAACAGGCATGCACCGGTACCGGTGCGTCTTTGTTTAGTCACGCACCAGCGACAGTGCACCAGAAAATATTTAGCACATCGTCGACGATGCACCAGAAAATATTTAGCGCACCGATGGTGATGCACCTGAAAATTTTCAATGCAATGTTGACTATGGACAGTGTTGGGAGTGCAGTGCACTGACTAAACTCTACGCCCCGGGGCATATAGTTCAGTTAGCGCACTGACCTCCTCACATCATTACATAGTCAATGGTGTGGTCTTTTACTAGGCCGCACCGTTGACCCTGTCGAAATGCGGAATGCGATGCGTTGACAGAAATACCCACCCTGAGGTGGATATTTAAGTCAATGCACCGCATTTCCGCTATTTCACATGGTCAATAGTGCGGCTGAGTAACAGACCGCACCGCACTTTTTTTAAAATTTTAAAATAACATGGTGTGCCTTTCAGTACCGCCCCAGAACGAGTGCGGATATCATTAGCACTGGTTGCAGTGCGGCCTGTAAATTTACATGCAACACCGCAAACCAGTACGAGCCAAACGGCTCGAGTACACCACACGACAAATTTTTTTTTCTTTTAAATGGTTAACTTTAAGGTAATTTGAAATTATAATCCTCTAAAAGGATTAATTATGGAAAAACAAGAAAAATACCTATACATTTGGCCATCAAGGAGGCATATTGGCTATAGAATTTGCAAAATAAAATTTTCCCACCTTTTTGCAAAATTCAAGTTGGAGATTGGTGGGCAATGCACAGCACCACTACGTGCAATGGGTGCAATGGGAGCACTGATATCAGGGCAGCTCAAACAAGGATAAATTTCACTAGTGGTTGAGAACTCTGAAGCACTGAGAAAAGTGAAAAATGTGCTTTTTTGGTAGTAATTTTTTTGTATTTAACCCTGTTCCGGTGTGCGGGGTTTTATAGGAGCACCGGTGTGGTTTATTAAAACCACACCGGGTGGTTTATTAAAACCACACCGGGTGGTTTATTAAAACCACACTGGGTGGTTTCTTTTTTGGCGTGGGGTTTGAGGACACACCGGTGTGGAATATTTGTAAATCACCAGTGCGCTACATTAATAAGACGCACCGGGTAGGTTTGTACAGAGTGCATGGTGTCCGGTGTGCCAATGTTTTTTGTGCACCGGTACTTTCTCTTGTTGAACACACCGGTGCGGTTTAGGTTGATAAGCGCACCAAACGAAAAAAAATTCTCAAAAACCCTCGCCTGCCAACCTCCTCTAGTAACCTCCGCTAGAAACAGATGTCTGAAGTATTTTTATAAGGGTTTCCTCAAAAAAATCTGCTAGAGGGTATTTTCTATGTAGTGTTTGTTTCTCAAGGCAAGTATGCCAAAGAAATTTTGGCCAAGTTTCACATGGAGAGCTATAAACCCATGGATACTCCTCTTCTAGGAAATTGGAGGAAAGAGGATGCTACTTCAGGAGAAGTAGTGGACACTACTGTCTATAGGCAGCTAGTGGGTTCACTAATGTACTTAGTGAACACTAGACCAGAAATTTGCTACACAGTTAACTAGTTGAGTTAATCTATGGTTAAGTCAACCAAGCTCTTTTGGAAGGTGGGGCAGCATGTCTTGAGATATCTCAGGGGCACTACAGAGTATGGATTATGGTACAGACAAAAAAAGGGAGTGAAGCTTCAAGGCTTCACGGATGCAGATTGGGCAGGCAGTCCATCAGACATAAAGAGCACATCAGGAGGGATCTTTAGCATAGGATCAACAACAGTTTCTTGGTACAGCAAGAAGCAGTGATCTATGGCACTCAGTTCAACTCAAGCATAGTACATGGCAGCAAGTCAGGCTTCATGTGAGGCCATTTGGATGAGAAAGATCCTGGTTGGTTTGTTTGGTTCTCGGATGGATCCAAAGGTGATACACTGTGATATTCCATGATAGGTCGAAGCACATAGACAGCTGGTACCACCATCTCAATGATCGTGTTCAGAGGCGCATTATGTTACTTCAGTGCATTCCCACGGAAGATCAGAATGCATATATTCTGATGAAGGCGCTCGCTAGGAACAAATTCGAATACCATAGAGGAAGGATCAGGGTGGCAGATAATCCCTTTCTTGTTGAGAGGGAGTGTTGAAAGTCAACAAGAAATTGCAACACACATACTAGTGTGGGACCACAGGTCCTAGCGATACATTAGTGTGAAGGCCAATTTAATTTAATAAATTGGTGCAGTGTCTAATTTAATTATCCCTTAATTAAATTGGACAATAAAATGTAATATTATCTCATAATCACTTGTAATAGTTAACTGAGTGTGATAAACTCAGTTAGCTCATGAATTTCGAGTTGAGGGTAGTTGGTGAGGCATGCAGAGTGATTCTATTAGTTATGGAGTTCGAATTGCAGTTGGTGCATTAGTTTAATGCATGAGTAATCAATTAACTCTGTTAGGTGAGTTAAAGCCAGTGAACTAGTTGTAACTGTTTGTTGCACTAGTGAGAGATCAAGTGAATTAAATCATATTTAATTCACAATCAGTGATCTGGCATGCAACTGATGATTTGCTATTAATAGTTGCATGTATGTCGGTTCCAGTGGAGACCTATTTGAGACAAAGGTTAAAGGGATGTTAACTATCAGTTGTATCATTAGTAGGTTGCCCGCATGCAACCAGACATCCATTGGATTTCTCGTGATCCTTGCACAGTTTAGGAAGGCCGAAATTCCTAAAGAATAGGGATTGCATTCATCAGGAATTGTGCAAGCAAGGCAGGTTGATTAGAGGCTAAGAATTGGCCAAGTGTTGGTTGATTTTTTACGGGTTAGTGTGAGACAGTTGTGAGAGTGTAGGAGACTCTTGTGAGAAGAGCGCATTTTAATTGTTTCATGATTCCATGGTGAATATACAATAGAAGATAGAGGGGTTTTGAGCAGTAAGCTTTCCCCCGGAAAATATCTATGTTGTGGTTTGATTTGATTCTTCCTTTACTTGTTGTGATTGGTGATCATGTTTATTTTCCGCAATTGATTTGTAAAAGGATTCAGTATCTATCTTTAGTAGATTCCTTGATCAGATTGAATCTATTGATACACATATGTTTTTATAATTTCTACACTATGCCCTTAGTTCTTGCAGCATAGTTATATGGGGAGGGGGCTGGCCCCCTCCAAACCCCTGTCATCGAATCCATACATATTCAAATATAATGTCTTCACCAACATATAACAAGTCTCACCCACGGCCTGTTGGTAAGAAGTGGTAGTGGTTGGAGGGAGGTCACAGGTTCAACCCTAACATCTGCCCCCATATATATATATTGTCAACGGAATAAACATGCTCTGAACCATATAAAGCTTTGTAATGTATTAACAAAGGTCTTTGTAATATGTCGCCATTGAAATTTAATGCCACCCTATTCGGACTTTGGTTTCAAGTGTAATATGCCAACCTATAATTCAAAAATTTCAACCATGCGGACTATAGTTGATATGTAATTCGAACTATGGTTCAATAATTTTCCACCGTATGTAATACAATATAACCCGAAACCTTAGGTTGAATAAAATAATATATGCCACCATAAATATATTTCGACTTCAGACTTTGGGTTAATACCAACCATAGGATATGAAATTCCATATAAAATTTGAACCTGGCCTTGGAGAGGGGGCCCACCAGGGGGGACACGTGGGGGTTCCTGGTTGAGTTTTCCTCCCACATTTATGAAAAAAAAAAAAAAAAAAATCGAATTCAACCTTAGGAGAGAAATCCTAAAAAAAATTCAGCTTCAAAGTTCACTAGAAAATCTGGTTGTGACACTAGTCACAGTGCCACTGGGGATAAACTGAATAATATTCCCTGCATGCTGACTGGGCTGCAATGTCATCAACTTGTCACTGTTCTACAATTTTATTTTTAAATTCGCATGTTCTAAACAGCGGTTATCAAGTTATAACTTCTTCATCCGAAGTCGGTTTTCAACAAAATGAGTTGCGTTGGATTCCTGGTGACAGGTCGGTCGTTGTCATTCAGTTTCCAATCAATTTTGATCACTTTCATTTTGAACTAAATATTGAGCCTTCGATCATTTAAAAATATGACTAAGTACTATTTTCTCTTAACTATAAAAAGGAAGAAGAAATGAACTACATGTAAGTGGTCGACGTTAACGTTGCTATAAGATTTAGTACTTAAATTCACATTCGTGGAAACAAACAACTAGTAACATTGAAACTATTCCACGATTACTAAAGAAACAACGACGGTTAAAATGGTATTAATTTACTATTTTACATCACTGTCAATATATTGTTCATCACTAGCAAACCTTAAGGGTTAGGGTAAACCCAAATATCAAAATACCTTAATCTATAAATAAAAAACTCGTAATTATAATTAATGTACAACATTCAAGGCAAGTAGTCAAAATTATAAGATGAATATTTTGCCAATAAGTTTACAGAACTATAGTATCTCAATTAACTCAAAATCTATTCAGTAAGATGGTTGCGGTCGTTCTAAGTATAAAATGAAACTATAGAGCTTACTCCCGTTATAATTACAGTAAACATAGGTGTAGTGTAATTGTAAAAACCTGGGAATGAGAAAAACCCCAGTCAGTATGCAGGCAGAGCACCGAATGATGGGAGAGTAAATTGAAGTAAGGAAGAATGAGCTAATATATACCTTGAAATACCCTTGTTGTAGGCGCAGTCATCATCCTGGTAGATAAAATCAAGGGTTAGTTGTGCTCAACCATAAAATAACTCGCATGAAAATTAATCAGAAGAATTCTTCAATACCAAAAAAAGCATCAATCGTGGGGAAAATTTTGTGTCTTACATGGGATGCAACCTGGAAGGGTGACATGCAAACATCGAAAGAGTCAACAAAAAACACCCCTGCAAATTTAAGGTAAAAGAAAAAATTGGAAAGCTATTGGCAGTTTGGTCAAGGAATACTTACAATCGCTGATGGGAAGCTGAATGGAACTTGAACGTCATGAAAAAAAAATCAGGGTCTATTTCAGAGGATCCGAAGGAGATGGAGGTCCAAAAACATATGATGGGTTGAAATGAAAATTATGTCAATTTGGGAAATCTATTGGCAGTTTGGTCCAGGAATACCTATCATCGTTGATGGGAATCTGACTAGAACTTGAAGAACATGAAAAAAATCGTGGTTTCTTGCACAATATCCACAGCATATGGAGGACCAAACACATATGATGGGATCAAATGACAATTATGACAAGTTGGGTTCAAACATACAAAACGTGTAAGTCCACCAATTGCAAAGTACCTGCAATATGTTTATGGGTAATAATTATTTTTAAAAAAAAACAAGTTGAACGATTGTACAAATTAAGAATCAGTTGATTGTTAAGCAGTGGGATCTAAGAGTGGAAGAACTTTCAATGGTCAAACAATTGATCTGACGGTGCATAAGGGTGTAGAGTGGCAGCAAAGGAAGTTCTTCCTAGAGGAAACACCTTAAAACGTAATTAGTAAAAAATATTAATGTTTATAACTAATTAATATTGGATTTATTTAATATTAAATTAGTATAGATCTATTTTAATTTCAAAAAAAAAATCAATATAGAAATTTCTTTTTAAATACAAAATTTAAAGACAAATTTAGATTTCAAAAGATTTGGAGTTAAGTATCTCTCAATATTTTTTATAACACTATATATATATATATATATATATATATATATATATATATATATATATATATATAATAATGTCTTTCGGATTAATCACATAATTAGGATTTGGTCGACGTTTCGAACCAACTAATGTGGTTCATCCTCAGGACAAGGTGAAGAAGGAGACTGATCTCATTGAATAAATAGAACGATGCATCATTGCCAGGTGATAGTTGTTAAAACTAGCCATTATTTAGTTAAATACTTAGAGAATTTATAAGTTTTAATTATTTAAAAATATTATTTAGAAGGGTCAACAAATATTATAATAATTTAGTAAATTGAATAAATTATAAAATTAACCTTAATAAAGGGAATAATATTAAAATAAGGGGAAGGGATAAATAAATGATATATAATAATTTAGTAAATTGATTAAATTATAAAAATAATAATAAAGGGAATAATTTTAAAATAAGGGGGAGGGGGTAAATGAAAAATATAAAAAGGGGGGGAGGGGGAAGAATTAAAAATGAGCGGGGAAAAATAAATCACATCATATATATATATATATATATAGAAATGTGCCAATATAGAGTGTCTAAACAGCTTAATGGCATAAAAATTGATAAACGCGCAGATAAACAAGAGGAAAACAATGGACGAGAAGTAATCTAGCTTTCTTTACTTAATTCCATCATTACAGTATTTCTATGATGGAACTAACCCTACAGCTTTGGAATCTTCAATGCAAAACATATACATGATTTTAAAGATATAGCTGATCGTGCCCACGTCGCATAACATGCTCATGGATCTTATTCACGGACGAATATTTCTCAATATAGGGAGTACCACAGGAGCAAGGTATTAAGTACACGTCTTTCATGTCCTTTGGGTCAATAGGGTCCTAACCGATCCGAGAGAATTCGTCCTCTCAAGAATAGGGTCCTTAACCTATCAAGAATTCTCTCGGATCAATTAAGGACCCTATTGACCCAAAGGACATGAAAGGCGTGTACTTAGTACCTTGCTCCTATGGTACTCCCTATATTGGGGAAATTGGTTGATCCATTAGACAGAGAATCCATGAGCATCCTGTAGACGTTAGGCACAATAGATCCTGCACTTCTGCTCTTGCGGAGCATGCTGGGAAATCGTGTCACCATGTTTTCATTAAAGATTCCAAAGTCATTGCCAGGGTGGATCACTTCCATCATAGAAAGCTGAGGGAGGCTATTGAAGTTGAGAAACATCCTAAAAATCTCAATAGAGATGATGGGTGGAAATTAAGAGCGAGCTGGATTCCAGCCCTCTCTAGGTGATTCGGCCCTAGGTGTTGCTCTTTTGTCTCTAAATTTTTCCTCGTCCCTTTGTTTTGTTTTTCGTCTTTTGTTTGTATCCTTTTCTCTGGTTTATGTTTTTATGTCATTTCCTCTTGTTTAGATTTTTTCCTTGTTTCTATATTAATATTTTGTTTCATATATATATATATATATATATATATATATATATATATATTTATTTATTTTTCCCCGCTCATTTTTAATTCTTCCCCTCCCCCCTTTTTATATTTTTCATTTACCCCCTCCCCCTTATTTTAATATTATTTCCTTTATTATTATTTTTATAATTTAATCAATTTAATCAATTTACTAAATTATTATATATTACTCATCTATCCCTTCACCTTATTTTAATATTATTCTCTTTATTAAGGTTAATTCTATAATTTATTCAATTTACTAAATTAGTATAATATTTATTGACCCTTCTAAATAATATTTTTAAATAATTATAACTTTTAAATTCTCCAACTAATTAACTAAATAATGGCTAGTTTTAACAACTATCACCGGGTAATGATGCATCCTTCTATTTATTCAATGAGGTCAATCTCCTTCTTCACCTTGTCCTGAGGATTAACCACATTAGTTAGTTCAAAACGTCGATCAAATCCTAATTATGTGATTAATCCAAAAGACATTATTCTACGCATCAAAAAAGTTTATATATATATAATTTTAATTTTATTAAAACTATAGTAATGCATATAATTACATACATATATGGTGGCATTTTTCTCTAACATATATTATTCATTATTTAACATTTTAATGATATAAATGATATAGATTATGAAAAAACAATTATTATTATTTTTTATATATAGATTTTCTACAATATTGTACCAACTATTGTACTAATCTATTGTTCACTATTACATATGAGTGGTTGTACTTCAAGAGTTAGCCATAGTATCGAATTTTACTTGGACATAAAAATTTCAAAACGCCCTAATCAATATACCAATTTTTGCAATACTATGTTCTTACATTATATAGAAACATATATCAACTAGAAGTTGCCCCAAAACGTGCAAAGATACACCGAAGGAGTATAATATGTCTATGATGTTACTGCAAAAATGTTATAGCAAAGGAAAGATAACAACCTAAAGGGTGGAGGATGGAGGGGAGGAAAGGTGTTCAAACTTGCAAGAGTCTCACACTTGTGTCTTTCTCAAGCCACAGTGCCTGGCTAAATCATTTTTTCCAATCATACCATTATGTCTAAATCTTATATAAATATTTATATCCAAGCTATCTCTTCACTTGCATATTTTTTTTCAAGTTTTACACTCTAAAAGAGATTCACATATCAAGAGAATAGATCACAAGCTTAGTAAATCTATGGTTAAAATGGATCTAAACCAAAAATTTGTTCTTTAAATCTTCTACCTTTTAGTTTTTATTTTTTATTTTTATTATTATTAAATTTACATAATTTTAATGTTATAAGTGAGTTGAATTTGTTTATAATAATAATAATAATTTAGAAACATAAAATTACAATTTGACTAAATAATAGAATTGATTTTCAAAATAAATTTATCTATAATTAAAAATATATTTTAATAACATTAAATCACAATTTAGGGATAAATTTCACAAGTGTATTTGGATAAAGAGTTAGGGAGAAAGAAAAAATACTATATTGAAGAGTTTAATCCTACTCATAATCATTAACAAAAAAGGTACATAGGGGCCAATAATTTTTGGAGAGTCATGCCAAAATAATTGTGGGAGGAAAGAGTATGTATTTTTTGCTCTTCCAAAAAAGTGGAAAGAGAAAAAACAATTCATTTTAGAATGGGAGGCCTTCGAAGACAACCAAAAAATTTATGTAGATATTCTGGCATCTAGCTCTTGGGGTAAAGGAAATAATTTAAAATATAGAATTTAATTTAAATCTTATCATATTTATTAATATGCTAACATGAATATTAGTGTAAAAAGTCATGTCCAAAATGACTTGTTTAAATAAAATTTAATTTAAGGTGTCTGTTTCTTGTATTAAGAAGCACTACCTCATAGGTATCATGGATTTTGAATGTGAACCTCCATAACCATATCCTAAAAATGAATATATTTAGTTTTTATTTATGATATATAAATAAAAATTTGACAACACATTACACGAATCAAAATCAATCTATGTAAAACCCTTGTACCTTTCTTAGTTCCAAGATGAAGATAACTAATTATATTTTAATAAAATAAGAACTTTTAAAAAAAAAATCTTATGACTTAGTAATTGATTTGTTGGATGAGCCTACTTATTTATATTTTATTTTCAATACTTATTTATTTCTTATTTCTTAGTAATTTAAATATGTGATATAATTGTAAAAAGTAAGGTTATCAAGCTTTTATTAACATAAAGATTTAAATGCAATTTTTTTTTTAATTAATACTAATTAAAAGTGAATTTGATTAACTCTGAAACTTTTTATAAATAACTTAAAAGTAGTTATATTAAAAAATAAAATAAGTATAATATATTTTTTTTAAATGGAAATATTTTTTTTGTAAGCCTGGGAGGATTACATCTTCATCATGTCCAATAAATCACCCTAAGCATTTCACATCAAGGAGTGCCTTAACGGAGCACCCGATCACCATATGTAATTTGAATGAAAGAGAATTATTTAATTGATGTGATAATTTTTCCATCACTTGAATGTTAACATTGTTAATAATTTTGTTATTATGCTTTACTTTTCTTTAATAATGAGTGAATAAACACTTTTTCCATTTTTAATTAGAAACAATAAGTAAACACTCATCATTCTTGATTTGAAGGAGTACCTACTTAATTTTAAAATTAAATTATTATTATCATTATTATTCTGTTTGACAAACAGTAAAAATAAATAAATAAATAATTTAATTTTAATTTACATATTAAAAATTAATTAAATAAAATACTAATAAAAATTATTTCCAAACATATATATAATACCAGGATTGAAAAGCACAAGTTTCATGCAAGATAGAAAGATACATTTGTTGAAAAAAATGAAAAACGAAATAATTATAATATTGAGAAGGATTAATGGATGGTATAAAGCTTATGTTGGTCTTGAATAAAGTTCAAATCAATAAATTTCTAGTTGTAAGAAAAACAAATATTTCTTTTGAGATTTATGTAGCTCTTGCTATATTATATAGAGCTGAAGTCTTCATGTTGCAAGAATATCATAGCATTTCTTTGACTGAAATGGAAAATTGGAGATTAAATAACAAAACTTTGCCATTCATTTATCATATTGTAGAAGCTAGAGAGATGTGGAATTCTGTGCTGAAATATTCATAAGAAGGGTAAACATCGTGGTATTTACAAACATTGAACATTCATTGGAGTTTACGATGATGAATAAACATTTAGCTAGAGTTCCAAAGTCTATTCAGTGACACTGACTACATTTATTATGAGCATAACTCAATAACTCAATCGAAAAGTGGTATTGAAAACTTCGATATTTTGAATGAGCAGATCAAAATCTTCACGCACGTGAAAGTCAACAAACGTGCTCCACGAATCATGCTGGGAATCCTGCACCAATAGTTTACTCAACAAGTTGCATCCATGCTTGCAATTTCAGTTTAGAATGAAATTTAGGCCTGGAAACTGTCTAAAAACTTATCAAACAATCAGCTCATTAAGAAACACATGCCTTGAAGGAGGGAAAAATTTATTATGGAGCATGCGAAGCAGCACGCATCCATTGGTTTAATGACAACTGTAATGGTGAAAAAAGAAACACCAGATTTGCTCTAACGAATGGATGAAAACAAAAGGGTTGATGATGGTCGGTGGTGAAGTGTTTCAAAAAAATACACCTTCGATATAATAATTGCAATACCATATTCTTACATTATATGGAAACATAATATAAAATATATTATATGGTTAATACACATTTAAATTATAGTTATTTTATATTTAAATTTAATTTATATTTATTAAATTTAAAAATAATAATTTAAATGGTTAAATTTAATTTTTTTTAATAAATATAAAAAAATTAAGATAAAAAATATTAATCATTTTATATATAATACATCAATAAATTACTTAAAAGTTATAAATGAAAAGAATAAGAGTTAAATCCCTTATATTGATAAGGGAAAAAATAATCTTTTTCTCATCACTTGTATTTTTTAATTGAATGTTGTTTTTTATACCTCTTAAGATATGGATAAAATTTATATTAACCTAACACTTGTGTCATTTTACCTTAACGTAGAAGCGTAGGTTTAGGTTCGTGATATCTCCGTGGTTGACATGAATTTTCAAGTTACTGTTCTAGTGACATTTTTTATTTCTCCAAAAATTATTGTATGGTCGCAAGCTGATATTATCAAAGTTGTGGGAGTTTTGCTATTTACTCATCATCACACCTAAGCGTAACCCACAATCATACAAAGTAAGGTGTGCTCAGGTCGCAGAGATTCCCCATGTTTCGAATCTCCATGCTCTTTTAATGCGAGTAGTCTTTAGTGCGACTTTTTGAAGGCTTTTACGGTGACTTTTTACGGTGTAATTTCTCTAAATTCCGGTAGGAATTTATTGAAAAGAGAAGTTTGATTGCTAACTTTGCACAATCGAAGTGCCCTAGAGGTTTTTGAGGGTGTTGAATCCATAAATAGAGTCAAAAAACCAGTTTGAATAACAAAAACCAAGATTTTACCTCAAAAAATTTCACCAGATTCCGGCACCTGAAACTTCAAAAAGTCGCACTAAAGACAACTCCCTTCTAATTTGTGGAATCTATTTGCCTTTGATTCCTTGTACGCGTGTTGGAAAATTTATAATTTTTTTTAGTAAGTTTGGAAAGACTATATCTTCATTATGTCCAATATATCACCTTGATCATGGTGGGGAATTGAACTGGTGACTTCACATCAAGGAGTGCCTTAACAGAGCACCTAATCACTGTCTATCCAAGACCCCGTGAAAACTTATAAATTTTGAAAATCAAGCCAACTAAAATTAAAAGCATGAGGCTAATCATATTTAACACTTAAAATAAATACATGCATGAGGTATCGTTGACCAGCAAAGCTAGCAACACCACCAGGCGGAAAAAGAAATCCGACAAGCCCAACATCCTCTAGGTTATATATCGAGATCGAGATAAAGACATTACCCTGTAGCAAAGACAAAGCCAGTAGATGAAGCAGTTTCAAATCAATTACCTGTAGTAGGATCAGTGGTTCTAGATCGGGGTCCAGATGTAATTAAAGATCCATAGCCATAGCTAGCCCTATTCTTCTTTCCACGAGTTCGCCTCTTTTCTCTTTAGATGCGACTATTGTTCAAATTTATTCTTTGTCAGATACTTACTCTATTTGCTCTATAGGCTTTCAACATCAATTGATTGGTCAACCAGAATGATTTTGCTCCATATGTTTATGATAAATTCGGCTTTTGATATTACTCGCGGCACCTTACAGTTGCATCATTCATTCGTTGAAAATGCAGTCGAATCACAATTGGACCTGGAGGCTATGAAACCTTTGTGTAGATGATCATTCTCTTCCTTTGTTTTTCGTTCAGGTATGTGATTGAAAAATCCCCTAATTACAATTTCGTACCGATGTTCACTCCTGGGGGAAGCTGGAAGAAAATCTGTCTCTTTCCGTGAAATGCAAGAAAAGGAACAAAATATTGGAGATCTTGACATTCAAATCTCTTCAATAAAGCTTCTTCTTCAATAATAAATGCTACAAAATTAGAGATTTATTTGAATCAACCTTCTTCATGTTGGAAGCTTCCCTCAATCATTTCGTATGAAGTTTATTATGATCTCTTTATGTTCATCTTGGTTGTATAAGGGTAGGAATATCTACCTTAACCCACAGGGGGATGAATACTTTTTTCTTGGCCACAATTAGAGATATGACACACAATAAATATATTGATTCGTTGCTTGGTGGGATTGTTGCTCCACTTTCAAATGGCCCAGTTTGGTTTGACTATTAACCGAAATTTTCTGTATATGTATTTGATGAACACATCAAAGATATTTTACAATTGCAAATCCAAAACTCTGGGTTTGACATTAAGAAGAAAAGGAAAAATATTTCTATTCACACAAGGGGATGTCTTCGCCATACAAATACACTCTACCCCAAAATCCTACGTTCTCCCAACCAAGAGTCTAAGTCAAATTTTGTGGTTCTTACAGATGCCCACAATCAAAAATTGAACGCCAAATGATAAAGTGGGAAGAGTTGAGTTTGCCTAAGAATTGGGTAGTTGATGTACCAAAGGCACAAAAAATCCTATATATAACACCTGCCCAAATAAAAGAAGATTCTTCCTCTACAACCTTATCCTTTCCAAGACGTTCTACCATTCCCATAAGAAGGATAGAAAAATAGGTAGAAGAATATAAAAACTCACATCCCATTTCTTCTGAAGCATCCACAACATCATCCACCTGTACAAATTGTATCCATGCCAAGTTGTTTGAGCTTTCTCAAGTTTTGAATTTTTTGATTTAGTAGTTAAATTTTGTGCTTGTCAATATTTAGCCAACTTAAAATCCCTTATACATATAAATTCTCATCAAAATCATAACCCCAGAACTGGTGAGGCACCCTAGGCTTTGATACAAAATTCTTGTCCAAATCCAAAGTGCAATAATATCTCTTTTCCACATGATTAGGTCCTAGTCATCCATGAACTACCCTCTCTTGAGAATGAGGATCCTAGACTAATAGAAATGTTCAGCAAAATGAGACCTCCTGGTATGCCTAGGTATGGATTGGGATATCTTGAGAAAATGGATGACCTCATAGCACCATGCAGATTTCATAATCCTTTGCCTGAAGACTGCAAGAAGCCATCCAAGCCTGAAATGTACAGATTTTTTTCTTGAGTGGAAGGTGTCCAAAATACAAAGTAGACAATGAATGGATGAAAAAATGTTAAACTAGGATATGTTTTCACACCCAGATTCAAATGAGTTCAATATAACTACATTCATAGAAGAAAAACAAAGTCTCTCATTGGAATGGAAAGACTACATGAGTCAAAAAAAACTCATGGATCTCCTTCTATGAATGGAGAAAACATAAGGAAGATACAATCATACAAATGATTTCTACTGAAAGCCCCATTAAGCATCAGTGTGTTGAAGGTTGCAACAAGAAACAGTGAAATTGGCATCTGGAAACAACATCCTTGATCCTAGTGAAAATTAAGCACCTACACTAGGTGGGGCCCACACAAGCTATTTTTAGGTGGAGGTCTATTTATAGATGCATGAGCGAATTCTATTTATAAATGATGTCTATTTATAGATGGTTGAGCAAATTCTATTTATAGATGATGGTATATTTATAGATGTATGTGCGAGTTATATTTATAGATCGCATGTATGTTTATAAATGCATGTCGGCTATTATTATCCCTTAATATTAGTTGGACAATAAAAAATAATCTATTCTCAATGAGCACTTGGAAATAGTTAACTGAAGTGGAAAATCAGTTAGCTATAGGAAATTCGAGTTCAAAGGTTGGTTGGTGGGACATGCAAGAGGACTTAGTTGTAACTGAGTGATTCGAAGTTGTAACAGAGGTGGATGTGTAGTTATGTGAGTTGTAAAGTAGTTTAACTCAGTTAAGTAAGTTAAACTTAGTTGTGCTAGTTGTAGCTGAAGATACACTAGTGAGAGGCCAGTGAATTAATTATTAATTAATTCACAATCAGTGGTCTCACATGCAACTGAAGATTTACTACTGTTAATCACATGCATGTCAGATCCAGTGGAGACGCAGTTGAGATGTAGGTGAAAGGGACAGTTTTACTATCAGTTGTGACATTAGTGGGTGCACACATGCAACCACACGCACATTAGATGTGCCTATGAGGATTGCGTAGTCAAGGCAGGCAAGCATCATTAATTCAGAGGTTCTTGACCATCACGGATTGTGCAGTGGAGGCAAGTTGTCTGGAGGCAGTAAGTTGGCACATGAATTTTCCATTTTTTGTATGACAGTGTGAGACGATTGTATATTGTACTGAGAACTCTTTGATTAGAGTTTTGTATGATATTGTTTCATGATCCGTGATATATACATACTATATGATAGTGGGTTTTTTAGCTTTATTCTTTCCTGGTAAAAACATCTGTGTTATGTGTGATTGATCTTTCTTCTTGATGTTGCAATTGGAAATCGTGTTTTTAAATTCTGTAAGACTTTTGTAGAAGAGATTGTGTATTTAACAGTGGCATATATTGTTAGATCGGGAGAATCCAAGATATACATGCATATTGTATAATTTCGACATGGTATCAGAGTTGTGTTATAAATTTTCTACATGGTATCAGAGCACAGAATATTGCATTTTTGAAGTAGGAGCTGAGTGTGTTGATGGAAATAATTTGAATTTGTAGAAAGAATTTCTTGGCGCTACAGCTGATTCAAGATCAAAATGGCTTTCAATGGCTTGAGGTTAGAGTATGCACTTAAGGGCAACTCGAACTATATTTCTTGGAAGGACAGGATGGAGGCAGTACTCGAATACAATGGCTTGAAGGAATTCATTGAAAAATATGTTCCTAAGCCAGATGTTGCAGATGCTGCAAATCTTGATGCATAGCAAAATAAAGTGGAAAGGGCGAGGAGGATCCTGTTGGAGGGAGTACACGACCATATTGTCTCAAGCCTCCATGGGAAATCCACACCATATGCTATATGGAAGGCTTTGACGGATCTATTCCAAAGCAGCAGCGACCATAGGAAATTGGCACTCAAAGATAAACTCAGGAATATCAAGATGGAAAATAACGACACTATTCTGGTATACTTAACAAAGTTTTTCCAATGTCGGGATGAGCTTGGGAGTATAGTAATAAGTGTTTTTGTTGATGATTTGGTGATTTTTTCTCTCTTGGGACATCCTAAGAGTTGGCACAGTTATGAAGACTCTGTCAATGGACAGGAAAAATTGCCGTATTGGGAACGATTGTGGTCGGATCTGGTGCAAGAGGAGTTCAGGCGGAACACCAGAGATGGCTCTTCATCAAAGTTTGATGATGAAGAGGATTTTGCTTTGGCTGACAAGGTGAAGAAAGGGAAGGGGAAGAAATTCCATTCTAAATCTGAGGTCGGTGAAGATGGCAAGGAGCACAACATGTCCAAAGTGAAGTGTTTTCACTATCACAGGCATGGACATATTGACACAAATTGTCCACAAAATAAGAAGAACAAGATGGCTGCTAGAAATGCAGCTGGTAAGGCTCTTGCCTCGCAATTTGAGCTTGACTTCTCATTGATCGCATGCATGGTGTCAAGTGCATTTGGATCGGGGTGGTACTTGGATAGTGGTGCTTCCTTTCACATGACGAGAGATAAGAAACTTTTCAGTGACTTGGAGGAGAAATATCTCCAGATGCATATTGAGTTGGGTGACGATGGACGATACAGTGTGACTGGAATTGGTGCCATTACCTTTTAGAGGGTGTTAGGTAAACTCTTTCATTTAAAAGATGTAATGCATGTGTCAGGTTCGAAGAAAAATTTAGCCTCAGTCGCAATGTTAGAGGATAGAGGCTATGATGTTCTCTTTAGTGAAGGAAAAGCTTTCCTGCAACACAAATCAATAGGGCGATCCAAGAAGGTTGGGATTCGAGTTAAGAATCTCTATAGACTTGAAGTAGATGGGATTTCTACAGAGCTTCCTACTGTTGGGAAGTGTGAGAAAGCCATGCAATTGACCCATGAGAGGGAGCTAGATTTGCATGCAAGTAAGAGTGAACCTCAGGATGTGGAGCAACCATAAGATGAGGATCATTGAGTGGGAGAAACCACTCATGCAGAGAAATTTCAAGCCATATGGACAAAGGGAGTGCATGCAGCTATACCACCAGGTGAGAGGTGGGGCAACATGCATGAATAATCCCAAGAAGAAATTTATGAGCAGGATTCATTGACATGGTGTGGATCTCATGAATCAAACCTGGCTACAAGGAGCCCACAGTACAGCAGTAGCAGGATCCATTGGATTGATGCAGTCAGATGTCATGAGGACATGAAATCAAAGTGACAATGTTAGATACTGGAGCGCAAATCAGAGTTGACAGCAAGTGCAGAGTGCATGGATGCAGAGGTCAACAGCGCAGTGGACCCAGAAGACATGTGTAGTTGGTACCAGCAAAATTCAGACGACTTTGATGACAGATGCATTATATTGATTCAATTTTTTTGAGGCTATTCAATTTTGGAAGTGTTGCATGCAAGAGTTGCATGTGCGAGAAACATTAGAGAAGTGTTGCATGCAAAGGTTGCAGGGCACATGCATGGAGTTGCATGGTGCATTCAAAGACATTCCTTTCTTGTTGAGAGGGAGTGTTGAAGGTTGCAACAAGAAACAGTGAAATTCGCATCCGGAAACAACATCCTTGATCCTAGTGAAAATTAAGCACCTACACTAGGTGGGGCCCATAAGTATTTTTGAGTGATCCTAGTGAAAATTAAGCACCTACACTAGGTGGGGCCCACAGAGGCTATTTTTAGGTGGAGGTCAATTTATAGATGCATGAGAAAATTCTATTTATAGATGATGTCTATTTATATATGGTTGAGAAAATTCTAGTTATAGATGATAGTCTATTTATAAATGTATGTGTGAGTTCTATTTATAGATCGCATGTCTATTTATAGATGCATGTCGGCTATTATTATCCCTTAATATTAGTTGGACAATAAAAAATAAGATATTCTCAATGAGCACTTGGAAATAGTTAACTGAAGTAGAAAATCAGTTAGCTATAGGAAATTCGAGTTCAAAGGTTTGTTGGTGGGACATGCAAGAGGACTTAGTTGTAACTGAGTGATTCGAAGTTGTAACAGAGGTGGATGTGTAGTTATGTGAGTTGTAAAGTTGTTTAACTCAATTAAGTGAGTTAAACTCAGTTGTGCTAGTTGTAACTGAAGATACACTAGTGAGAGATCAGTGAATTAATTATTAATTAATTCAGAATCACTGGTCTCACATGCAACTGAATATTTACTATTGTTAACTACATGCATGTCAGATCCAGTGGAGACCCAGTTGAGATGTAGGTGAAAGGGACAATTTGACTATCAGTTGTGACATTAGTGGGTGCACACATGCAACCACACAAACATTGGATGTTCCTATGAGGATTGTGTATTCAAGGCAGGCAAGCATCATTCATTCAGAGGTTCTTGACCATCAGGGATTGCGCAGTGGAGGCAGGTTGTCTGGAGGCAGTAAATTGGCACATGAATTTTCCATTTTTTGTATGATAGTGTGAGACGATTGTATATTTTACTAAGAGCTCTTTGATTAAATTTTTGTATGAGATTGTTTCATGATCCATGATATATACATAATATATGATAGTGGAGTTTTTAGATTTATGCTTTCACGGTAAAAACATCGGTGTTATGTGTGATTGATCTTTCCTCTTGATATTGCAATTAGCGATCGTGTTTTTAAATTCTGCAAGAATTTTGTAGAAGCTATTATGTATTTAACAGTGGCATATAATTGTTAGATTAGGAGAATCCAAGATATACATGCATATTGTATAATTTCTACATATTGGACAGCCTGTGATGGATCCAAGATATAATCTCCATCTATCTTCCCACCTTACAATGGTATTGTTTTGGGGGGGAAAGAATAACATCGCTAAAGACGCTCCCCTAGTCTTGACATATGACTCTGCCACAAGAATTTATGGCAGAATACAACAAGTAATTGAACAGATAAATTAGACTAAGACTACTCTCAAAGGACTATCAGTACACTCCTCAACCCATAACGCTCAAAAGGAACAAATTGAGTACTTGCAAGCATCTATAAATATTGTAAATAAGAATTTGAATGAGTTTCAGTGTTTTCTATCTACTTTAGAAGGATTTTTTAGAGGAGGAACTAAAGCTACAATGTCTTTCACATAAAAATTAAATGATCAATATGGAGAAATTGAAAAAGGATTTAGTATGGGTTTCCATATAACCCAAGAAAGAATAGAATATCTATCCTCCAAATTCGAGAAACTAACCATCTCCACCAAAGACATAAACATCCCTACCTGTGTGATGTTTAGACATCATATTCCTATACATTAAAAATCAGTTGACATATTTGCTACTTTTTTCCCAAAATAAAAACTAGAAAAACTCGAGTCTTCTTCTGATTCCCATCTTTTGCTAGTATATGAACCTTTACCAAGCCAATTCTCCAGATGTCCCGCTCCTCATTTAAGTGGTAAAGGAATATTTCCTGGATCACAAATATTTCACCGATATTCTCACAAATAATGAATGTGGACAATATAAGCTTAGGACAAATAAATAAAATGATAGATCAAATGTTCACAAAATATAAATTAATGTGTATGAAAGGAAAATGTGAAGTTGAATTTTGGAAGGCACTGATACAATGCTTTATTGGAACCCTTCAAAGATGGTGGAAAGTTGAATCCTCCCCTGCACTTATTGAAAAAATGGCAGAAGAAGTGGTAAAAGATTGAGGAAACTCAACTCTTCCCACTTTATCATTTGGTGTTCAATTTTTTTATTGTGGGCATCTGTAAGAACCACAACACTTGACTTAGACTCTTGGCTGGGAGAATGTACGACTGCGGGGTCGACTGTATTTGTATGGAAAAAAAAATTCCTTGTATGAATAGAAATATTTGTCCTTTTCTTCTTCATGTCAAACCCAAAGGTTTTGATTTGGAATTGTAAAATATCTTTGATGTGTTCATGAAAGACATATACAGAAAAGTTCGGATAACAATCAAACCAAACTGGGCCATTTGAAAGTGTACCAACAATCCCACCAAGCAAGGTATCAATATATTTATTGTGTGTCATATATCAAATTTTGGCCAAGACAAAAGTATTCAACCCCCTGTGGGTTAAGGCAAAGATTTCCACACTTATACAACCAAGATGAACATAATAATGTGTTATGCTTTTGGGCTTCCTTTTGTAATTATTTGGGATCTAGTAAAGGGATTGTCTGGATAGCTTCTACATTTTCTTGGATTTGGTTGACACATTATTTGACAGACACTCTGGTAATAGCTTTTAAGTGGAACATAAAGAGATCTTCAGAAGGACTGATTGAGGGAAGCTTCCAACATGAGAAGGTCGATTCTCAACAATCTCTAATTCAACAACATTTGTTATTCAAGAAGAAGCTTTATCGAAGAGATTTTGAATGTTAATAACTCCAATATTTTGTTCCTTTTCTTGCATTTCATAGAAAGAGACAGATTTTCTTCCAGCTTCCATTTTTATGAAGAATACTTTTTATAGAATAACCTGATGAACCAGACGTTACTAGCTCTGATGCCAATTTGACCATGCTTGTCGCAGAGGCTTCCTCCAACGAAGAATGAAGCTTGCAAAAATATTGTTGACTACGCTACACTAACTCTTACAAAAACTTGTACATGAACCTTCAGGCAGATCTAATGCAAAATGAGCTCTTTCAACGACCTCCTACCTATACGAGAAAAACTGCACTCCATGATTCTAAGCGAACCTCCAATGAATCTCAGATGAACCTCACATAGTCAAAATTACAACTCTAAGATATTGTGGACTCATAAATCAGAAAAATTCTCTGTTTTATTAATTTTCAAAATAGCTCATTACAATTAAGGAGTCTCGGGTCTTTATCAAATATCGGCTGCTAAGGAATTTATCAGTTGTACTAACTCAAAAATGAGATAGAAACTGAAGGTTTCTTGGCCCTTTGCAGACTCTGCATATGAACCAGAAAACTCAAATCAAAAGACTCTTTCCTATGAAATTCTGACCACTTTAGTTTCTCACCGGGCTCACGGGTCTTGATGTGTAGGCTTCTTAGACTTTAAACTTTCTATGACTCAATACAGACTAATGAATTTCTCCTTGATTCAAGCAGATCACCTTCAAGACGCAGATGCAGGGATAATTCTTGACTCTTGGAGTCAATCTATCCAACTCTCGATGCCCCATATGGTTCACTTCACCTTTATTTATATGAAGTAAGGGGAGACCAGGGGTATCATATTCTACTTATGATACTGAATAATATATTTTCCGTAGATTCCATGAGATGTGGGTAAAACTGCACCAATAGTCGGAGAAGTGCTCTGAGTCTCAGAGAATCGTCTGGTGTGATTTTGGAAAAAGACTTTTTCAAAAGATAGGTAAATTCGAGACATGTGATATCTCTTCATATTTGTATTTACAAAGTGGAGATATTATCGGAATCCCACAATACCGGTCACACTGATTGTCAGGTGACTATACTTTACATTTTGTTACATAATGGTTTCTTTTATTGTGCAAAGCCCATGAGAAACAGATACAATGATTAATTCCCAACATATTTGTACCAGGGAATCTATATTTGGTATATTTACTAGTGCCCCATGCCTTAGTAAAGATGTGTCAGAATATCAAGGGTTATCCTAGTACTATTTGATGTTTTATTTTAGTCATGACTACCCATTGATGGTGTTTATCCATGAAATCCAAAAAGAATGTTGTCATCTGTGAATTTGTTTAGATCTTAAACAATTTTACAAGGCTGGTGAAAAAAATCAAAACATTCTTCACATGCCATATGGTAGTCTGATTCAAAATAGATGGGATCCATAACAATCTTGTTGATGTCGAACCATGTCCACCATTATTTCAGCCATGTCGGTTGATGTAGAAGTTGGGTGATGAACATTGATACAAATTTTAGTAGTGTATAATAGGTTACATCTGGTTTATCTCTGCAAAGCAGGTTCCACCATAGCTTTTTGTATCTAGAAAAATTATAAATAGAATCAGGAAAAACCAGTTCTGGATTATGTTGTGGCCATAGGAGTCTTTGATTAAATGTTGGATCTCTGGTTCTATTTATCACAAAATATTTGTGAAGTAAATTAAATCTTTTATTTTCTTTTGTCCAGGTTATATTTAAATCCCTAAAATGAAGATGTAGTGCATCTTCTGCTAAGTCTGTGATCTGAATGGAATGTATTAGTTTTGTTGTGCTAAGTATCCAAAAAGTAATTAAATTTTGTGCATAAGGTTCACTGAAGTTTGCAGGTGAAACAAATGGTTTAATCTAGTTAAACAGATTTTTATTTGTATAATAATGTGTATTAGTATATAACATAGAAATAAACATCACATGTAACAATACTCAACAAATTTGATGAAGCAGTTCACCCCTCCTGGGCTACACCTGTTGGTCCAGCTCCCAATAGCATGTCCCTCATATCTTATTGCTCAAAAATGGTAATTACATGTGATAAAAAGCCTCAAATATTTGTGCTCTCTGTAAAAACAGCTTTAAAATGCTTGAATTAGTCAGGAATGACTATTCATTTGCAGAAAACAGAGAATGGATGCTCGATACACTGAAAACACCCTAGTGGCCCTAGTGGCTCCTTCACCTCTCCTGAAGAAAAACCTTCCTTAATTGACCATTGATGGCTCTGAAAGTTGTTCCAAAGAGTTCAAAATGTCAAAATTAGCCAAAAATGACTATTCATTCATAAAAAATGGTCGAATATCCAAAGAGTTATGACCCAAACTGTAATTTTTCCACTCACTCCTAAGAAAGCTCCTCCAAAACTGGAGGAACTCCAGTTAACACCGACAATTTAGCAACTGGCGCCGAATATGGAGGTCCACCAGTGGAACCACCGGTGGACTGGCAGTTAAATTTAATGCCACCCTTCGCATTTGATCACACTGCAGATTAACAGCTGGAGGTTACAGTTTGTTGGGTTTAAGCCATAGTTTTTAGCGCTTGGTCTCGTGGAGAGGGGGCTAGCCCCCTTTTGCCGTTGGTGAAACAAAATTTCAAACTTCATATTAATGCGGGGATCCTATAGGTTAAGACTCGCCTTGGTGGCATAGCAATAGGCGTGTGCATTGTGTGCGAGAAGGTCTCGCGATCGAACCCCATAGTCTCCAAAAAAAAATTACATGACCATTCAACCCCTGGCCTAGGGCCACGTGGCAGCCTCCGAGCTGGCCACGTGGCACCTGCTCGTTGGCCCAAAAATTTTATAATAAACAATATTTTTCAAATAATATATTTTTTGAAATTTTTTTATGCAAAGTCAAATTGGGTCAAAGTCATTTTTTTTAGAGTTTACTGGGCTTTTCAAACCTTCATAACTTCTGCATACAACCTCTATTTTGCAAACCGTTCATGACGCCAGAATCACAGCGATGAGACCTTTCCGGTCGCTGAAGTTACAAACACTTTTGAGCACTTTGATATTTTAGCATTTTTTAACAATGGACATGATCTCCTGATCACACCTCCCCATTGGGAAGATTTTGGACCCCAAAAGCTCTCTGGAATACTGAAAATGAAGATGAGGAGACTGTGTCCCCACTCTTCCAATATTAATCCACTGAAATTTCCCTGATTTCATTAATTGGAGTTTTTCATGAAACGACAAATTTTTCCTTGATTCCATTGACCAACCATTGTTGACTTTGACAAGCCATGGCCGTACATTTTCAATGGCTGGAGGAGGTCGATAGTACCTGTGGATCATCTGTTGGCCTATACCCAACGCAGCCTATGCGATTATAATGCTCTGTTTGGGAGGCCCCGACTGTTTGCGGCCATTGATGTTCCTGCACACCTGTTATGCCAGAGGGAAGAGGGCACCGACCTTATCACTGGCAGCGATTCTCGGGTAGGCTATGCACCATTTCAAATTTTCATTAAATCTCCTACTGGTAATAGTTTTGTTATATGGATTCGAGATACAGATTCCATATTAATTTTGAAGGGAAAAATCCAATCTGTTGTTGGCTTCCCATCTCACCTCCAATCTTTAATATTTGGGGGAAAAGCATTAGCAGATACCAAAACTCTTAACGAATATGCCATTGTTTCTGGTTCCACTGTCTGTCTTAACTTACGACTGCGGGGGGGAAATTAGGACCGAACAGACCTCATGAAACTACCCCGGGTGCCAGTGTGTCCAACTCTGCTCACTCCAAGGGACCTTCATACAGGAACGTCCTACAAGGGGGAAAAAACAAAGCTGCTACAGAGACTGTGACCTAGGCAAAAAACTCCCCCAAGCCATACATTGTGGAACAACAGAACTGCGCTCCTGAAATAAACATAGACATTCCAGATATAGATGTGCATAGAACCCTGTTTGAATCACAAGCAATAATATGCAGATTTAACTGCTTCTGGCCCAAACCAATGGAGCTTTTCCAATGGATATTTACCAACTGGACCATGGACTGTGAAAACTACCTATGCTCAAAAGGTTTCTTCATAGTCATTTTTTCATCATTAGAAGACAGAGATATCATACTTAAGGAGGGGCCATGGTTCTGGGGAACTACTGGACTCTTCATCACACCATGGTTCCCGGAATTTGATGCCAACACTATGGAGGTGACCAAAATGCCAGTTTGGGTCCGGCTTCACAACCTCCCGCTTCATTTATGGCAGGAAAGTGTTCTTGAAGGTATTGGAAATATCCTTGGCAGATATATATGAAAACTGATATACAATGAATGGAGGAGTGCATTTACACCTTCACACGAATATGTGTGGAAGTGGATTTGAGCAAAGGTCTACCAGAGTGCATCATATTGAATCATAAACAACAGCGGTGGACACAACACTTAGATTATGAGAACACAGCATTTCGATGTCGGATATGCAGGAACACGGGACACCTATAAAACACTTGCCCGACAGCCCCAAGAGATAACAGGAGAAAGAAGAAAACAAGCAAAGTAGCCAAAGGATGGAAATACCCATCAGAAGAGCCAGAACAACAAGAGGAAGAGGAAGAACCTATCCCACAAGATAGTAAACTAACAGACACTACCTTGGGCCCACAAGAACAGGAAATGCAAGAACCCATTGATGCCACCACCACGACACAGTCGGATATGGATCCGGGGGTAACAGACAGCGGGGGGAATAAAAGACTACATACCTCAGACACATCGGACTCTGACAAGGACATTGGAGCGCATACAGAAGATAACCAGCTCGTCCTTGTAACAACCACGCCAACACAACGTGCTTGGCGGAAGGTTGAAAAGAAAAAAGGGAGAAAAGCCTAATTCTCTCTCATTGTATTATATCAGCGGCATACTTGCTTGTTTTGATTGACACTTACCAACTCATGTAACATGTAATTTTGTTTTTATAATAAAATTACAATTTTTTCCTCAGAAAAGTTCCAAGATACCCAAATGAGACAAGATGTTAACTATCAGTTGTATCATTAGTATCGGTTGTATCATTAGTAGGTTGCCCGCATGCAACCAGACATCCATTGGATTTCTCGTGATCCTTGCACAGTTTAGGAAGGCCGAAATTCCTAAAGAATAGGGATTGCATTCATCAGGAATTGTGCAAGCAAGGCAGGTTGATTAGAGGCTAAGAATTGGCCAAGTGTTGGTTGATTTTTTACGGGTTAGTGTGAGACAGTTGTGAGAGTGTAGGAGACTCTTGTGAGAAGAGCGCATTTTAATTGTTTCATGATTCCATGGTGAATATACAATAGAAGATAGAGGGGTTTTGAGCAGTAAGCTTTCCCCCGGAAAATATCTATGTTGTGGTTTGATTTGATTCTTCCTTTACTTGTTGTGATTGGTGATCATGTTTATTTTCCGCAATTGATTTGTAAAAGGATTCAGTATCTATCTTTAGTAGATTCCTTGATCAGATTGAATCTATTGATACACATATGTTTTTATAATTTCTACACTATGCCCTTAGTTCTTGCAGCATAGTTATATGGGGAGGGGGCTGGCCCCCTCCAAACCCCTGTCATCGAATCCATACATATTCAAATATAATGTCTTCACCAACATATAACAAGTCTCACCCACGGCCTGTTGGTAAGAAGTGGTAGTGGTTGGAGGGAGGTCACAGGTTCAACCCTAACATCTGCCCCCATATATATATATTGTCAACGGAATAAACATGCTCTGAACCATATAAAGCTTTGTAATGTATTAACAAAGGTCTTTGTAATATGTCGCCATTGAAATTTAATGCCACCCTATTCGGACTTTGGTTTCAAGTGTAATATGCCAACCTATAATTCAAAAATTTCAACCATGCGGACTATAGTTGATATGTAATTCGAACTATGGTTCAATAATTTTCCACCGTATGTAATACAATATAACCCGAAACCTTAGGTTGAATAAAATAATATATGCCACCATAAATATATTTCGACTTCAGACTTTGGGTTAATACCAACCATAGGATATGAAATTCCATATAAAATTTGAACCTGGCCTTGGAGAGGGGGCCCACCAGGGGGGACACGTGGGGGTTCCTGGTTGAGTTTTCCTCCCACATTTATGAAAAAAAAAAAAAAAAAAATCGAATTCAACCTTAGGAGAGAAATCCTAAAAAAAATTCAGCTTCAAAGTTCACTAGAAAATCTGGTTGTGACACTAGTCACAGTGCCACTGGGGATAAACTGAATAATATTCCCTGCATGCTGACTGGGCTGCAATGTCATCAACTTGTCACTGTTCTACAATTTTATTTTTAAATTCGCATGTTCTAAACAGCGGTTATCAAGTTATAACTTCTTCATCCGAAGTCGGTTTTCAACAAAATGAGTTGCGTTGGATTCCTGGTGACAGGTCGGTCGTTGTCATTCAGTTTCCAATCAATTTTGATCACTTTCATTTTGAACTAAATATTGAGCCTTCGATCATTTAAAAATATGACTAAGTACTATTTTCTCTTAACTATAAAAAGGAAGAAGAAATGAACTACATGTAAGTGGTCGACGTTAACGTTGCTATAAGATTTAGTACTTAAATTCACATTCGTGGAAACAAACAACTAGTAACATTGAAACTATTCCACGATTACTAAAGAAACAACGACGGTTAAAATGGTATTAATTTACTATTTTACATCACTGTCAATATATTGTTCATCACTAGCAAACCTTAAGGGTTAGGGTAAACCCAAATATCAAAATACCTTAATCTATAAATAAAAAACTCGTAATTATAATTAATGTACAACATTCAAGGCAAGTAGTCAAAATTATAAGATGAATATTTTGCCAATAAGTTTACAGAACTATAGTATCTCAATTAACTCAAAATCTATTCAGTAAGATGGTTGCGGTCGTTCTAAGTATAAAATGAAACTATAGAGCTTACTCCCGTTATAATTACAGTAAACATAGGTGTAGTGTAATTGTAAAAACCTGGGAATGAGAAAAACCCCAGTCAGTATGCAGGCAGAGCACCGAATGATGGGAGAGTAAATTGAAGTAAGGAAGAATGAGCTAATATATACCTTGAAATACCCTTGTTGTAGGCGCAGTCATCATCCTGGTAGATAAAATCAAGGGTTAGTTGTGCTCAACCATAAAATAACTCGCATGAAAATTAATCAGAAGAATTCTTCAATACCAAAAAAAGCATCAATCGTGGGGAAAATTTTGTGTCTTACATGGGATGCAACCTGGAAGGGTGACATGCAAACATCGAAAGAGTCAACAAAAAACACCCCTGCAAATTTAAGGTAAAAGAAAAAATTGGAAAGCTATTGGCAGTTTGGTCAAGGAATACTTACAATCGCTGATGGGAAGCTGAATGGAACTTGAACGTCATGAAAAAAAAATCAGGGTCTATTTCAGAGGATCCGAAGGAGATGGAGGTCCAAAAACATATGATGGGTTGAAATGAAAATTATGTCAATTTGGGAAATCTATTGGCAGTTTGGTCCAGGAATACCTATCATCGTTGATGGGAATCTGACTAGAACTTGAAGAACATGAAAAAAATCGTGGTTTCTTGCACAATATCCACAGCATATGGAGGACCAAACACATATGATGGGATCAAATGACAATTATGACAAGTTGGGTTCAAACATACAAAACGTGTAAGTCCACCAATTGCAAAGTACCTGCAATATGTTTATGGGTAATAATTATTTTTAAAAAAAAACAAGTTGAACGATTGTACAAATCGCGGTAGATCTAAGAGTGGAAGAACTTTCGATGGTCTAACAATTGATCTTACGGTGCACATAAAGGTGTAGAGTGGCTGACAAGGGAGTTCTTCCTGCAACGTAATTAGTAAAAAAAATTAGTATTTATAACTAAGGTAATATTGATTTATTTATCAATATAATTAGTATAGATCTATTTAATTATTAAAAAAAAAAAAAAAAAATCAATCTAGAAATTTCTAAAAATACAAATTTAAAGACAAGTTGGGTTACCGATATTTGGAGTTAAGAATCTATCATGATTTTTTATAACACTATATATAGAGAGAGAGAGAGAGAGAGAGACAATGTATTTTGGCTTAATCACATAATAAGGATTTGGTCAGCATTTCGAACCAACTAATGTGGTTCATCCTCAGGACAAGGTGAAGAAGGAGATTGATCTCATTGAATAAATAGAAGGATGCATCATTGCCTGATGATAGCTATTAAAACTAGTCGTTAATTAGTTAGAGAATTTAAAAGTTTTAATTATTAAAATTATTATTTAGAAGAGTCAACAATTATTATAATAATTTAGTAAATTGAATAAATTATAAAATTAACCTTAATAAAGGGAATAATATTAAAATAAGGGGAAGGGATAGATGAATATAATAATTTATAAAATTGATTAAATTATAAAAATATAATAATAAAGGGAATAATATTAAAATAAGGGGTAAATGAAAAATATAAAAAGCGAGCGGGGAAAATTTTTAAAATGAGCGGGAAGGGGGAAAATTTTAAATCACATCAAATATATATATATATAATAAAGAAAAGAAAAGAAATTAAATAAATAAATAATCTAAACAAGAGGAAATGGCATAAAAAACATAAACTAGAGAAAAGGATACAAACAGAAGAGGAAAAACAAAACAAAGGGATGAGGAAAAATTTAGAGACAAAAGAACAACACCCAGGGGGCCGAATCACCTAGAGAGGGCTGGAATCCAGCTCTTACTTAATTTCCACCCATCATCTCTGTTGAGATTTTTAGGATGTCTCTCAATTCAATAGCCTCCCTCAGCTTTCTATGATGGAAGTGATCCACCCTGGCAATGACTTTGGAATCTTCAATGCAAACATGGTGACACGATTTCCCAGCATGCTCCGCAAGAGCAGAAGTGCGAGATCCACTGTGCCTAATGTCTGTAGCATGCTCAAGGATTCTTTGTCTAATGGATCGACCAGTTTCCTTAATATAGGGAGTACCACAGGAGCAAGGTACTAAGTACACGCCTTTCATGTCCTTTGGGTCTATAGGGTCATCGCCGTCAGGAAAGATTCTTCCTCTGAGAATAGGGTGGTTAACATGAGAATTCTCCAAAGTCATGCCCAAAATGACTTATTTCAATAAAATTTAATTTAAGGTGTCTATTTCGTGTATTGAGAAGCACTACCTCATAGGTATCATGGATTTTGAATGTGAAGCTCCATAACCATATCCTAAAAATGAATATATTTAGTTTTATTTATGATATATAAATAAAAATTTGACAACACATTACACAAATCAAAATCAACCTATGTAAAACCTTTGTACCTTTCTTAGTTCCAAGATGAAGATAACTAATTATATTTTAATAAAATAAGAACTCTTTTTCATAAAAAATCTTATGACTTAGTAATTGATTTGTTGGATGAACCTACTTATTTATATTTTATTTTCAATACTTGTTTATCTCTTATATCTTAGTAATTTAAATATGTGATATAATTGTAAAAAGTAAGGTTATCAAGTTTTTATTAATATAAAGATTTAAATGTGATTTTTTTTTAAATTAATACTAATTAAAAGTGAATTTGATTAACTCTGAAACTTGTTATAAATAACTTAAAAAGTAATTATATATATATATATATATATATATATATATATATATAGAAATAATTTTTTTGTAAGTGTGGGAGGACTACATCTTTATCATGTCCAATAAATCACCCTAAGGACTTCACATCAAGGAGTGTCTTAACACAGCACCCGATCACCATATGCAATTTGAATGAAAGTGAATTATTTAATTGATGTGATAATTTTCCATCACTTGAATGTTAACATTGTTAATAAATTTTTTATTATGCTTTATTTTTCTTTAATAATGAGTGAATAAACACTTTTTCCCTTTTTTATTTGAAACAATAATTAAACAATCATCATTCTTGATTTAAAGGAGTACCTACTTAATTTTAAAATTAAATTATTATTATCATTATTATTCTTTTTGAAAAACAGTAAAAATAAATGAAGAGAAAATTTAATTTTAATTTACATATTAAAAATTAATTAAAAAAATACTAATACAAATTATTTCCAAACATATATATAATACTAGGATTGAAAAACACAAGTTTCATGCAAGATAGAAAAATAAGTTTATTGAAAAAAACTAAAAAGAAAATAATTATAATATTGAGAAAGATTAATGAATGGTATAAAGCTTATGTTGGTCTTGAATAAAGTTCAAATCAATAAATTTCTAGTTGTAAGAAAAAACAGAAATTTCTTTTGAGATTTATGTAGCTCTTGCTATATTATATAGAGCTGAAGTCTTCATGTTGCAACATCTCTAAAATATTATTAAGAAAGATTTAGCTGTGCAGTGTTTTATGTATATTGGTTGGGTATGATATTGAGACTTGTGCAGGAACATCATAGCATTTCTTTGACTGAAATGGAAAATTGGAGATTAAATAACAAAACTTTGCCATTCATTTATCATGTTGTTGACGCTAGAGAGACGTGGAATTTTGCGCTGAAATATTCATCAGAAGGGTAAACATCGTGGTATTTATAAACATTGAACATTCATTGGAGTTTACGATGATGAAGAAGCATTTAGCTCGAGTTCCAAAGTCTATTCAGTGACATTGACTACATTTGTTATGAGCATAACTCAATAACTCAATCAAAAAGTGGTATTGAACACTTGATATTTTGAAGGAGCAGATCACAATCTTCACGCACGTGAAAGTCAACAGACGTGCTCCACGACGGTCAATGCAATGATCTACAATATGGCTCCTATTCCTCGAATGGATGTCGAAGCAGTAGATTGGCTCCATGTCTTTGACGGAGTTCCATTCGGTGGAGAATACGTTGAATTCCAAATTTGGTCAGCGTTGAACATAATTTTGGCATTGAAGAGAGTCCATATGTTGATATTTTTTTGTTATGTATAGCTTTTAGCCAAACTTCTTTAAAAACACTTCTGCGAATAAAATCAATATCATAATTTACCTATTCTATACTTTGTTGGCTCTAACGTACATAAGGAGAGTCTACCATAACATCATTTACCGTCTGCAATTCTTTAAGAGCGTCAGCACTCAGCTAATTGACAGCTCAACCATCCAAATTTTATAAAGATTTACGATTTACAAGGCACCATATGGCAGAAGACAAATAAAGTCTAGGATATAGAGACAGCAAGGTGCCATACTTACCCCGTCTACAGCGGTCTTGACAATCTTGAAGTCTCCTAGACTCAGGGTCACGTGTTCAATCTGCTTAGGGCTTGTTTCTATGCCCGGATATCCCTTAATTGGTGTATCGTTGTCTTTGATCCAGACAACTATCACTAAAAAATACATTATGTCCACAATAGAGTAAAAATACATTATGTGGCAAGCCTTATATAACAAGTAAAATGATTGAATAAATTCATATTGAAGATAAAAGAACTAACCACAATGCTGGAGAAGCGCTTGTGTTTAATCAAAGTGGCCTCCAGACCTATTGTCTTCAATCCTACACTGAAAAGAATGTAATAATTTAAATATGGTTGGCTAAAGATGTTGTCGATCGGGGTCATGGGTTCTAAACCCTCACAATCTTTCTGCTCACTCAATCTTTCATCATTTTTCACTGCGATTCTCTTGACATCAAGAAAATCCCCAGCTTCCTGCTCACTCAATATTTCATCATTTTTCACTGCGATTCTCTTGACATCAAGAAAATCACCAACTAATTCCATTCTTCTTCTAAAGCTCATGCTGGGAATCCTGCACCAATAGTTTACTCAACAAGTTGCATCCATGCTTGCAATTTCAGTTTAGAATGAAATTTAGGCCTGGAAACTGTCTAAAAACTTATCAAACAATCAGCTCATTAAGAAACACATGCCTTGAAGGAGGGAAAAATTTATTATGGAGCATGCGAAGCAGCACGCATCCATTGGTTTAATGACAACTGTAATGGTGAAAAAAGAAACACCAGATTTGCTCTAACGAATGGATGAAAACAAAAGGGTTGATGATGGTCGGTGGTGAAGTGTTTCAAAAAAATACACCTTCGATATAATAATTGCAATACCATATTCTTACATTATATGGAAACATAATATAAAATATATTATATGGTTAATACACATTTAAATTATAGTTATTTTATATTTAAATTTAATTTATATTTATTAAATTTAAAAATAATAATTTAAATGGTTAAATTTAATTTTTTTTAATAAATATAAAAAAATTAAGATAAAAAATATTAATCATTTTATATATAATACATCAATAAATTACTTAAAAGTTATAAATGAAAAGAATAAGAGTTAAATCCCTTATATTGATAAGGGAAAAAATAATCTTTTTCTCATCACTTGTATTTTTTAATTGAATGTTGTTTTTTATACCTCTTAAGATATGGATAAAATTTATATTAACCTAACACTTGTGTCATTTTACCTTAACGTAGAAGCGTAGGTTTAGGTTCGTGATATCTCCGTGGTTGACATGAATTTTCAAGTTACTGTTCTAGTGACATTTTTTATTTCTCCAAAAATTATTGTATGGTCGCAAGCTGATATTATCAAAGTTGTGGGAGTTTTGCTATTTACTCATCATCACACCTAAGCGTAACCCACAATCATACAAAGTAAGGTGTGCTCAGGTCGCAGAGATTCCCCATGTTTCGAATCTCCATGCTCTTTTAATGCGAGTAGTCTTTAGTGCGACTTTTTGAAGGCTTTTACGGTGACTTTTTACGGTGTAATTTCTCTAAATTCCGGTAGGAATTTATTGAAAAGAGAAGTTTGATTGCTAACTTTGCACAATCGAAGTGCCCTAGAGGTTTTTGAGGGTGTTGAATCCATAAATAGAGTCAAAAAACCAGTTTGAATAACAAAAACCAAGATTTTACCTCAAAAAATTTCACCAGATTCCGGCACCTGAAACTTCAAAAAGTCGCACTAAAGACAACTCCCTTCTAATTTGTGGAATCTATTTGCCTTTGATTCCTTGTACGCGTGTTGGAAAATTTATAATTTTTTTTAGTAAGTTTGGAAAGACTATATCTTCATTATGTCCAATATATCACCTTGATCATGGTGGGGAATTGAACTGGTGACTTCACATCAAGGAGTGCCTTAACAGAGCACCTAATCACTGTCTATCCAAGACCCCGTGAAAACTTATAAATTTTGAAAATCAAGCCAACTAAAATTAAAAGCATGAGGCTAATCATATTTAACACTTAAAATAAATACATGCATGAGGTATCGTTGACCAGCAAAGCTAGCAACACCACCAGGCGGAAAAAGAAATCCGACAAGCCCAACATCCTCTAGGTTATATATCGAGATCGAGATAAAGACATTACCCTGTAGCAAAGACAAAGCCAGTAGATGAAGCAGTTTCAAATCAATTACCTGTAGTAGGATCAGTGGTTCTAGATCGGGGTCCAGATGTAATTAAAGATCCATAGCCATAGCTAGCCCTATTCTTCTTTCCACGAGTTCGCCTCTTTTCTCTTTAGATGCGACTATTGTTCAAATTTATTCTTTGTCAGATACTTACTCTATTTGCTCTATAGGCTTTCAACATCAATTGATTGGTCAACCAGAATGATTTTGCTCCATATGTTTATGATAAATTCGGCTTTTGATATTACTCGCGGCACCTTACAGTTGCATCATTCATTCGTTGAAAATGCAGTCGAATCACAATTGGACCTGGAGGCTATGAAACCTTTGTGTAGATGATCATTCTCTTCCTTTGTTTTTCGTTCAGGTATGTGATTGAAAAATCCCCTAATTACAATTTCGTACCGATGTTCACTCCTGGGGGAAGCTGGAAGAAAATCTGTCTCTTTCCGTGAAATGCAAGAAAAGGAACAAAATATTGGAGATCTTGACATTCAAATCTCTTCAATAAAGCTTCTTCTTCAATAATAAATGCTACAAAATTAGAGATTTATTTGAATCAACCTTCTTCATGTTGGAAGCTTCCCTCAATCATTTCGTATGAAGTTTATTATGATCTCTTTATGTTCATCTTGGTTGTATAAGGGTAGGAATATCTACCTTAACCCACAGGGGGATGAATACTTTTTTCTTGGCCACAATTAGAGATATGACACACAATAAATATATTGATTCGTTGCTTGGTGGGATTGTTGCTCCACTTTCAAATGGCCCAGTTTGGTTTGACTATTAACCGAAATTTTCTGTATATGTATTTGATGAACACATCAAAGATATTTTACAATTGCAAATCCAAAACTCTGGGTTTGACATTAAGAAGAAAAGGAAAAATATTTCTATTCACACAAGGGGATGTCTTCGCCATACAAATACACTCTACCCCAAAATCCTACGTTCTCCCAACCAAGAGTCTAAGTCAAATTTTGTGGTTCTTACAGATGCCCACAATCAAAAATTGAACGCCAAATGATAAAGTGGGAAGAGTTGAGTTTGCCTAAGAATTGGGTAGTTGATGTACCAAAGGCACAAAAAATCCTATATATAACACCTGCCCAAATAAAAGAAGATTCTTCCTCTACAACCTTATCCTTTCCAAGACGTTCTACCATTCCCATAAGAAGGATAGAAAAATAGGTAGAAGAATATAAAAACTCACATCCCATTTCTTCTGAAGCATCCACAACATCATCCACCTGTACAAATTGTATCCATGCCAAGTTGTTTGAGCTTTCTCAAGTTTTGAATTTTTTGATTTAGTAGTTAAATTTTGTGCTTGTCAATATTTAGCCAACTTAAAATCCCTTATACATATAAATTCTCATCAAAATCATAACCCCAGAACTGGTGAGGCACCCTAGGCTTTGATACAAAATTCTTGTCCAAATCCAAAGTGCAATAATATCTCTTTTCCACATGATTAGGTCCTAGTCATCCATGAACTACCCTCTCTTGAGAATGAGGATCCTAGACTAATAGAAATGTTCAGCAAAATGAGACCTCCTGGTATGCCTAGGTATGGATTGGGATATCTTGAGAAAATGGATGACCTCATAGCACCATGCAGATTTCATAATCCTTTGCCTGAAGACTGCAAGAAGCCATCCAAGCCTGAAATGTACAGATTTTTTTCTTGAGTGGAAGGTGTCCAAAATACAAAGTAGACAATGAATGGATGAAAAAATGTTAAACTAGGATATGTTTTCACACCCAGATTCAAATGAGTTCAATATAACTACATTCATAGAAGAAAAACAAAGTCTCTCATTGGAATGGAAAGACTACATGAGTCAAAAAAAACTCATGGATCTCCTTCTATGAATGGAGAAAACATAAGGAAGATACAATCATACAAATGATTTCTACTGAAAGCCCCATTAAGCATCAGTGTGTTGAAGGTTGCAACAAGAAACAGTGAAATTGGCATCTGGAAACAACATCCTTGATCCTAGTGAAAATTAAGCACCTACACTAGGTGGGGCCCACACAAGCTATTTTTAGGTGGAGGTCTATTTATAGATGCATGAGCGAATTCTATTTATAAATGATGTCTATTTATAGATGGTTGAGCAAATTCTATTTATAGATGATGGTATATTTATAGATGTATGTGCGAGTTATATTTATAGATCGCATGTATGTTTATAAATGCATGTCGGCTATTATTATCCCTTAATATTAGTTGGACAATAAAAAATAATCTATTCTCAATGAGCACTTGGAAATAGTTAACTGAAGTGGAAAATCAGTTAGCTATAGGAAATTCGAGTTCAAAGGTTGGTTGGTGGGACATGCAAGAGGACTTAGTTGTAACTGAGTGATTCGAAGTTGTAACAGAGGTGGATGTGTAGTTATGTGAGTTGTAAAGTAGTTTAACTCAGTTAAGTAAGTTAAACTTAGTTGTGCTAGTTGTAGCTGAAGATACACTAGTGAGAGGCCAGTGAATTAATTATTAATTAATTCACAATCAGTGGTCTCACATGCAACTGAAGATTTACTACTGTTAATCACATGCATGTCAGATCCAGTGGAGACGCAGTTGAGATGTAGGTGAAAGGGACAGTTTTACTATCAGTTGTGACATTAGTGGGTGCACACATGCAACCACACGCACATTAGATGTGCCTATGAGGATTGCGTAGTCAAGGCAGGCAAGCATCATTAATTCAGAGGTTCTTGACCATCACGGATTGTGCAGTGGAGGCAAGTTGTCTGGAGGCAGTAAGTTGGCACATGAATTTTCCATTTTTTGTATGACAGTGTGAGACGATTGTATATTGTACTGAGAACTCTTTGATTAGAGTTTTGTATGATATTGTTTCATGATCCGTGATATATACATACTATATGATAGTGGGTTTTTTAGCTTTATTCTTTCCTGGTAAAAACATCTGTGTTATGTGTGATTGATCTTTCTTCTTGATGTTGCAATTGGAAATCGTGTTTTTAAATTCTGTAAGACTTTTGTAGAAGAGATTGTGTATTTAACAGTGGCATATATTGTTAGATCGGGAGAATCCAAGATATACATGCATATTGTATAATTTCGACATGGTATCAGAGTTGTGTTATAAATTTTCTACATGGTATCAGAGCACAGAATATTGCATTTTTGAAGTAGGAGCTGAGTGTGTTGATGGAAATAATTTGAATTTGTAGAAAGAATTTCTTGGCGCTACAGCTGATTCAAGATCAAAATGGCTTTCAATGGCTTGAGGTTAGAGTATGCACTTAAGGGCAACTCGAACTATATTTCTTGGAAGGACAGGATGGAGGCAGTACTCGAATACAATGGCTTGAAGGAATTCATTGAAAAATATGTTCCTAAGCCAGATGTTGCAGATGCTGCAAATCTTGATGCATAGCAAAATAAAGTGGAAAGGGCGAGGAGGATCCTGTTGGAGGGAGTACACGACCATATTGTCTCAAGCCTCCATGGGAAATCCACACCATATGCTATATGGAAGGCTTTGACGGATCTATTCCAAAGCAGCAGCGACCATAGGAAATTGGCACTCAAAGATAAACTCAGGAATATCAAGATGGAAAATAACGACACTATTCTGGTATACTTAACAAAGTTTTTCCAATGTCGGGATGAGCTTGGGAGTATAGTAATAAGTGTTTTTGTTGATGATTTGGTGATTTTTTCTCTCTTGGGACATCCTAAGAGTTGGCACAGTTATGAAGACTCTGTCAATGGACAGGAAAAATTGCCGTATTGGGAACGATTGTGGTCGGATCTGGTGCAAGAGGAGTTCAGGCGGAACACCAGAGATGGCTCTTCATCAAAGTTTGATGATGAAGAGGATTTTGCTTTGGCTGACAAGGTGAAGAAAGGGAAGGGGAAGAAATTCCATTCTAAATCTGAGGTCGGTGAAGATGGCAAGGAGCACAACATGTCCAAAGTGAAGTGTTTTCACTATCACAGGCATGGACATATTGACACAAATTGTCCACAAAATAAGAAGAACAAGATGGCTGCTAGAAATGCAGCTGGTAAGGCTCTTGCCTCGCAATTTGAGCTTGACTTCTCATTGATCGCATGCATGGTGTCAAGTGCATTTGGATCGGGGTGGTACTTGGATAGTGGTGCTTCCTTTCACATGACGAGAGATAAGAAACTTTTCAGTGACTTGGAGGAGAAATATCTCCAGATGCATATTGAGTTGGGTGACGATGGACGATACAGTGTGACTGGAATTGGTGCCATTACCTTTTAGAGGGTGTTAGGTAAACTCTTTCATTTAAAAGATGTAATGCATGTGTCAGGTTCGAAGAAAAATTTAGCCTCAGTCGCAATGTTAGAGGATAGAGGCTATGATGTTCTCTTTAGTGAAGGAAAAGCTTTCCTGCAACACAAATCAATAGGGCGATCCAAGAAGGTTGGGATTCGAGTTAAGAATCTCTATAGACTTGAAGTAGATGGGATTTCTACAGAGCTTCCTACTGTTGGGAAGTGTGAGAAAGCCATGCAATTGACCCATGAGAGGGAGCTAGATTTGCATGCAAGTAAGAGTGAACCTCAGGATGTGGAGCAACCATAAGATGAGGATCATTGAGTGGGAGAAACCACTCATGCAGAGAAATTTCAAGCCATATGGACAAAGGGAGTGCATGCAGCTATACCACCAGGTGAGAGGTGGGGCAACATGCATGAATAATCCCAAGAAGAAATTTATGAGCAGGATTCATTGACATGGTGTGGATCTCATGAATCAAACCTGGCTACAAGGAGCCCACAGTACAGCAGTAGCAGGATCCATTGGATTGATGCAGTCAGATGTCATGAGGACATGAAATCAAAGTGACAATGTTAGATACTGGAGCGCAAATCAGAGTTGACAGCAAGTGCAGAGTGCATGGATGCAGAGGTCAACAGCGCAGTGGACCCAGAAGACATGTGTAGTTGGTACCAGCAAAATTCAGACGACTTTGATGACAGATGCATTATATTGATTCAATTTTTTTGAGGCTATTCAATTTTGGAAGTGTTGCATGCAAGAGTTGCATGTGCGAGAAACATTAGAGAAGTGTTGCATGCAAAGGTTGCAGGGCACATGCATGGAGTTGCATGGTGCATTCAAAGACATTCCTTTCTTGTTGAGAGGGAGTGTTGAAGGTTGCAACAAGAAACAGTGAAATTCGCATCCGGAAACAACATCCTTGATCCTAGTGAAAATTAAGCACCTACACTAGGTGGGGCCCACAGAGGCTATTTTTAGGTGATCCTAGTGAAAATTAAGCACCTACACTAGGTGGGGCCCACAGAGGCTATTTTTAGGTGGAGGTCAATTTATAGATGCATGAGAAAATTCTATTTATAGATGATGTCTATTTATATATGGTTGAGAAAATTCTAGTTATAGATGATAGTCTATTTATAAATGTATGTGTGAGTTCTATTTATAGATCGCATGTCTATTTATAGATGCATGTCGGCTATTATTATCCCTTAATATTAGTTGGACAATAAAAAATAAGATATTCTCAATGAGCACTTGGAAATAGTTAACTGAAGTAGAAAATCAGTTAGCTATAGGAAATTCGAGTTCAAAGGTTTGTTGGTGGGACATGCAAGAGGACTTAGTTGTAACTGAGTGATTCGAAGTTGTAACAGAGGTGGATGTGTAGTTATGTGAGTTGTAAAGTTGTTTAACTCAATTAAGTGAGTTAAACTCAGTTGTGCTAGTTGTAACTGAAGATACACTAGTGAGAGATCAGTGAATTAATTATTAATTAATTCAGAATCACTGGTCTCACATGCAACTGAATATTTACTATTGTTAACTACATGCATGTCAGATCCAGTGGAGACCCAGTTGAGATGTAGGTGAAAGGGACAATTTGACTATCAGTTGTGACATTAGTGGGTGCACACATGCAACCACACAAACATTGGATGTTCCTATGAGGATTGTGTATTCAAGGCAGGCAAGCATCATTCATTCAGAGGTTCTTGACCATCAGGGATTGCGCAGTGGAGGCAGGTTGTCTGGAGGCAGTAAATTGGCACATGAATTTTCCATTTTTTGTATGATAGTGTGAGACGATTGTATATTTTACTAAGAGCTCTTTGATTAAATTTTTGTATGAGATTGTTTCATGATCCATGATATATACATAATATATGATAGTGGAGTTTTTAGATTTATGCTTTCACGGTAAAAACATCGGTGTTATGTGTGATTGATCTTTCCTCTTGATATTGCAATTAGCGATCGTGTTTTTAAATTCTGCAAGAATTTTGTAGAAGCTATTATGTATTTAACAGTGGCATATAATTGTTAGATTAGGAGAATCCAAGATATACATGCATATTGTATAATTTCTACATATTGGACAGCCTGTGATGGATCCAAGATATAATCTCCATCTATCTTCCCACCTTACAATGGTATTGTTTTGGGGGGGAAAGAATAACATCGCTAAAGACGCTCCCCTAGTCTTGACATATGACTCTGCCACAAGAATTTATGGCAGAATACAACAAGTAATTGAACAGATAAATTAGACTAAGACTACTCTCAAAGGACTATCAGTACACTCCTCAACCCATAACGCTCAAAAGGAACAAATTGAGTACTTGCAAGCATCTATAAATATTGTAAATAAGAATTTGAATGAGTTTCAGTGTTTTCTATCTACTTTAGAAGGATTTTTTAGAGGAGGAACTAAAGCTACAATGTCTTTCACATAAAAATTAAATGATCAATATGGAGAAATTGAAAAAGGATTTAGTATGGGTTTCCATATAACCCAAGAAAGAATAGAATATCTATCCTCCAAATTCGAGAAACTAACCATCTCCACCAAAGACATAAACATCCCTACCTGTGTGATGTTTAGACATCATATTCCTATACATTAAAAATCAGTTGACATATTTGCTACTTTTTTCCCAAAATAAAAACTAGAAAAACTCGAGTCTTCTTCTGATTCCCATCTTTTGCTAGTATATGAACCTTTACCAAGCCAATTCTCCAGATGTCCCGCTCCTCATTTAAGTGGTAAAGGAATATTTCCTGGATCACAAATATTTCACCGATATTCTCACAAATAATGAATGTGGACAATATAAGCTTAGGACAAATAAATAAAATGATAGATCAAATGTTCACAAAATATAAATTAATGTGTATGAAAGGAAAATGTGAAGTTGAATTTTGGAAGGCACTGATACAATGCTTTATTGGAACCCTTCAAAGATGGTGGAAAGTTGAATCCTCCCCTGCACTTATTGAAAAAATGGCAGAAGAAGTGGTAAAAGATTGAGGAAACTCAACTCTTCCCACTTTATCATTTGGTGTTCAATTTTTTTATTGTGGGCATCTGTAAGAACCACAACACTTGACTTAGACTCTTGGCTGGGAGAATGTACGACTGCGGGGTCGACTGTATTTGTATGGAAAAAAAAATTCCTTGTATGAATAGAAATATTTGTCCTTTTCTTCTTCATGTCAAACCCAAAGGTTTTGATTTGGAATTGTAAAATATCTTTGATGTGTTCATGAAAGACATATACAGAAAAGTTCGGATAACAATCAAACCAAACTGGGCCATTTGAAAGTGTACCAACAATCCCACCAAGCAAGGTATCAATATATTTATTGTGTGTCATATATCAAATTTTGGCCAAGACAAAAGTATTCAACCCCCTGTGGGTTAAGGCAAAGATTTCCACACTTATACAACCAAGATGAACATAATAATGTGTTATGCTTTTGGGCTTCCTTTTGTAATTATTTGGGATCTAGTAAAGGGATTGTCTGGATAGCTTCTACATTTTCTTGGATTTGGTTGACACATTATTTGACAGACACTCTGGTAATAGCTTTTAAGTGGAACATAAAGAGATCTTCAGAAGGACTGATTGAGGGAAGCTTCCAACATGAGAAGGTCGATTCTCAACAATCTCTAATTCAACAACATTTGTTATTCAAGAAGAAGCTTTATCGAAGAGATTTTGAATGTTAATAACTCCAATATTTTGTTCCTTTTCTTGCATTTCATAGAAAGAGACAGATTTTCTTCCAGCTTCCATTTTTATGAAGAATACTTTTTATAGAATAACCTGATGAACCAGACGTTACTAGCTCTGATGCCAATTTGACCATGCTTGTCGCAGAGGCTTCCTCCAACGAAGAATGAAGCTTGCAAAAATATTGTTGACTACGCTACACTAACTCTTACAAAAACTTGTACATGAACCTTCAGGCAGATCTAATGCAAAATGAGCTCTTTCAACGACCTCCTACCTATACGAGAAAAACTGCACTCCATGATTCTAAGCGAACCTCCAATGAATCTCAGATGAACCTCACATAGTCAAAATTACAACTCTAAGATATTGTGGACTCATAAATCAGAAAAATTCTCTGTTTTATTAATTTTCAAAATAGCTCATTACAATTAAGGAGTCTCGGGTCTTTATCAAATATCGGCTGCTAAGGAATTTATCAGTTGTACTAACTCAAAAATGAGATAGAAACTGAAGGTTTCTTGGCCCTTTGCAGACTCTGCATATGAACCAGAAAACTCAAATCAAAAGACTCTTTCCTATGAAATTCTGACCACTTTAGTTTCTCACCGGGCTCACGGGTCTTGATGTGTAGGCTTCTTAGACTTTAAACTTTCTATGACTCAATACAGACTAATGAATTTCTCCTTGATTCAAGCAGATCACCTTCAAGACGCAGATGCAGGGATAATTCTTGACTCTTGGAGTCAATCTATCCAACTCTCGATGCCCCATATGGTTCACTTCACCTTTATTTATATGAAGTAAGGGGAGACCAGGGGTATCATATTCTACTTATGATACTGAATAATATATTTTCCGTAGATTCCATGAGATGTGGGTAAAACTGCACCAATAGTCGGAGAAGTGCTCTGAGTCTCAGAGAATCGTCTGGTGTGATTTTGGAAAAAGACTTTTTCAAAAGATAGGTAAATTCGAGACATGTGATATCTCTTCATATTTGTATTTACAAAGTGGAGATATTATCGGAATCCCACAATACCGGTCACACTGATTGTCAGGTGACTATACTTTACATTTTGTTACATAATGGTTTCTTTTATTGTGCAAAGCCCATGAGAAACAGATACAATGATTAATTCCCAACATATTTGTACCAGGGAATCTATATTTGGTATATTTACTAGTGCCCCATGCCTTAGTAAAGATGTGTCAGAATATCAAGGGTTATCCTAGTACTATTTGATGTTTTATTTTAGTCATGACTACCCATTGATGGTGTTTATCCATGAAATCCAAAAAGAATGTTGTCATCTGTGAATTTGTTTAGATCTTAAACAATTTTACAAGGCTGGTGAAAAAAATCAAAACATTCTTCACATGCCATATGGTAGTCTGATTCAAAATAGATGGGATCCATAACAATCTTGTTGATGTCGAACCATGTCCACCATTATTTCAGCCATGTCGGTTGATGTAGAAGTTGGGTGATGAACATTGATACAAATTTTAGTAGTGTATAATAGGTTACATCTGGTTTATCTCTGCAAAGCAGGTTCCACCATAGCTTTTTGTATCTAGAAAAATTATAAATAGAATCAGGAAAAACCAGTTCTGGATTATGTTGTGGCCATAGGAGTCTTTGATTAAATGTTGGATCTCTGGTTCTATTTATCACAAAATATTTGTGAAGTAAATTAAATCTTTTATTTTCTTTTGTCCAGGTTATATTTAAATCCCTAAAATGAAGATGTAGTGCATCTTCTGCTAAGTCTGTGATCTGAATGGAATGTATTAGTTTTGTTGTGCTAAGTATCCAAAAAGTAATTAAATTTTGTGCATAAGGTTCACTGAAGTTTGCAGGTGAAACAAATGGTTTAATCTAGTTAAACAGATTTTTATTTGTATAATAATGTGTATTAGTATATAACATAGAAATAAACATCACATGTAACAATACTCAACAAATTTGATGAAGCAGTTCACCCCTCCTGGGCTACACCTGTTGGTCCAGCTCCCAATAGCATGTCCCTCATATCTTATTGCTCAAAAATGGTAATTACATGTGATAAAAAGCCTCAAATATTTGTGCTCTCTGTAAAAACAGCTTTAAAATGCTTGAATTAGTCAGGAATGACTATTCATTTGCAGAAAACAGAGAATGGATGCTCGATACACTGAAAACACCCTAGTGGCCCTAGTGGCTCCTTCACCTCTCCTGAAGAAAAACCTTCCTTAATTGACCATTGATGGCTCTGAAAGTTGTTCCAAAGAGTTCAAAATGTCAAAATTAGCCAAAAATGACTATTCATTCATAAAAAATGGTCGAATATCCAAAGAGTTATGACCCAAACTGTAATTTTTCCACTCACTCCTAAGAAAGCTCCTCCAAAACTGGAGGAACTCCAGTTAACACCGACAATTTAGCAACTGGCGCCGAATATGGAGGTCCACCAGTGGAACCACCGGTGGACTGGCAGTTAAATTTAATGCCACCCTTCGCATTTGATCACACTGCAGATTAACAGCTGGAGGTTACAGTTTGTTGGGTTTAAGCCATAGTTTTTAGCGCTTGGTCTCGTGGAGAGGGGGCTAGCCCCCTTTTGCCGTTGGTGAAACAAAATTTCAAACTTCATATTAATGCGGGGATCCTATAGGTTAAGACTCGCCTTGGTGGCATAGCAATAGGCGTGTGCATTGTGTGCGAGAAGGTCTCGCGATCGAACCCCATAGTCTCCAAAAAAAAATTACATGACCATTCAACCCCTGGCCTAGGGCCACGTGGCAGCCTCCGAGCTGGCCACGTGGCACCTGCTCGTTGGCCCAAAAATTTTATAATAAACAATATTTTTCAAATAATATATTTTTTGAAATTTTTTTATGCAAAGTCAAATTGGGTCAAAGTCATTTTTTTTAGAGTTTACTGGGCTTTTCAAACCTTCATAACTTCTGCATACAACCTCTATTTTGCAAACCGTTCATGACGCCAGAATCACAGCGATGAGACCTTTCCGGTCGCTGAAGTTACAAACACTTTTGAGCACTTTGATATTTTAGCATTTTTTAACAATGGACATGATCTCCTGATCACACCTCCCCATTGGGAAGATTTTGGACCCCAAAAGCTCTCTGGAATACTGAAAATGAAGATGAGGAGACTGTGTCCCCACTCTTCCAATATTAATCCACTGAAATTTCCCTGATTTCATTAATTGGAGTTTTTCATGAAACGACAAATTTTTCCTTGATTCCATTGACCAACCATTGTTGACTTTGAGCTTGTCATGCTGCGCATTTTTGAAACTTGCATAACAGCAACCTAACTTTGCAGTAAACATCTTGTTTCTACATTTGCCTATAATCAAAGGAAACTTGAAATTACTCTCACCTTGCATCATGTCCTTATGGTGATTTTTTGCAGAATTTGCCTTGAACTTGTGTCAATTCCTGACCAAGTTTCCTCGCCATTGTACCATGCCTTTCTGAAACCAACAATGATCATTATTGAACTTTGTGCCTTCTTTGTCAAGTTGATTTGCCCTCTCCTGAACCTTTGCAACTTCTTGCACTGACACTTTGTTTTCAGCACCATTCGACACCAATATCAACTGTTGCAATTGCTTGTCATCTTCTTTCAAAGACAACCTGCTTTCAAACTGAAACAACTCATTACATATATCAGCATTTACATGAAAAGGATTATGTAAAACTTCTCTTTGTTTAATCATCATCAATGTCAAGTTTTGACTTGCATTGACGAGCCTCTTCATCTGCCCTGCATTAACTAAAGAAGAGTCTAGTTTTTTGCGATGAGCTCTCATAATGTACTCCTTGCCATCTTTGAATAAATGGTACTTGTTCTCATGGCAATGTAAGATATATTTCCTGTCATACTAGTAAGGACTTCCCAACACCATACCTATTATATCAAGCATAACAGCATCTAATTCAACCGTGTCAATGAAATTTGTTTTTATTGCAAAGCGCAACATGCACTTCTTTGAAGCATGTAAGTTTGCATCCTTACAAATCCAACCAAGTAGATATGGTTTTGGATGTGGAATGGTCTCAAGATTTATTTTCTTGACTAAGTCTTCAGAGATAAGGTTCGCTTGTGTCCCACTGTCAAACAATGTGTCAACCTTGGTATGTTTGGAAATGACCCTCACATGAATCAGTTCAATTCTCTTTTCTTCACTTGGAGCTTCTATGTGATAGTTAGATATACTAGAACTGGGTTTATTTTCATTCTCTTTCCCCTTCAAGTTCTTTAGTCCCATAGCTATGATTTTTGTTTCATCTCCTGAATCTGACCCTAGGTCTTTTTTAGTTTGCAAATGTCTTGCCTTTCTCTTTGGCTTTCTCTTTGGCTTTAAAACTTTCTGGTTTCAACTCTGGATGAAGTTTCCAACAATGGTCCTCATCATGGCTAGTTTTAGAATAGTGTTTTCAGAAGAATTTTCCCTTCTCTTTTCTAGTATTTGCATTTCTCTTTTTCTGCCATTTGCCTTTAAACTCATTTTCCTCATTCCCATCTAATTTTTGTTTTCCCCTTGCCTCTAAATGTGTGGCTTCAACACAAACCTCATCTAGGCTTGTAGGGTTAAACATGAGAATTGTATGTCTTAGGTAGGTATGTAAACCTCCTATATACTTGAGCAAAGTGTCTTGGCTATGAAAATATACTCCTAGTAAAATAGCTCTTCTTATAAATTCTTGAGTATACACTTGTACATTTTGTCTTTTCAATTGTTTAAAATTTTTCCGGTTCATTATGGCTTTCTGCATGTGAGATAATGGATAAAACTGTTGTTTTAATGCATAAATGAAATCAGTGCATGTAAGATAATCTTACCATATTTCTTGATCTCCTCCTTTGTCTTGGCTTCCCACCAAACAAGTGATGCACCTTCCATTCTCAATGAAGCTAGTTGGATTTTTGTGTCATCATCATGAAATTTTTGAATTCTCAAATAGACCTCTAATTGCCTAATCCAATTATCTAGATTTTCTGCATTAACTTCACCATCAAACATTAGCAATTCAAACTTAACATCAAGTTTTAGAAAAGGATTTTTACCAGTGTTCTTTGACTTGTGTGACTGGTCTACTGAAGATGAAGTAGATGTTGATGAAGATGAATATGAGGGTGATGATGGTGACTTTCCACTGTCTCCATTTCCTCCATTTCCCTTCTTGGATTTATCTTCATCATTATGGCCTCCTGACGATCCTTGACCTTGTGAATTTTGGATCCTTCTCCTTCTAGTCTTTCATTCCTTTCTTGATAAAGGACTCTCAACCCTTTCAGTTAAGTCAAGGAATGCTTTCTTGAACACTCTTTCTTCCTCTTTGGGATCAACTTCTTCATGGGTTCCTTCCTCCCTTGAAGTCATGCTTATGGATTCTTCTACTTCTCTTTGAGGTGAAATTGAAGGTGGATATAATGGCACTCTTGCCCTCCTTGGCTGAGGATTACTTTGAACTTTCACCAATTGACCTTCTCCTCTCTTAACCTTTGGCCTAGTAAGCATTAAAACTCTTGCAAACTGTTAAACAAATCCTTTGCACAAATATTAAACAGAGAAAATACTCTAGATTTACTCAAGCTTAACCCAAGCTCTGATACCAACTTGATCTGAACGGAATGTATTAGTTTTTTTGTGCTAAGTATCCAAACAGTAATTAAATTGTGTGCATAAGGTTCACTGAAGTTTGCAAGTGAAACAAATGGTTTTAATATAGTTAAAAAAAAATTATGAGAGGTTAAAGCATGTAATTTAGCTTGCATAACACTGTGTAGCAGTATATAACAGAGAAATAAACATCACATGTAAAAATGCTCAGCAAATTTGATGAAGTAGTTCACCCCTCCTGGGCTACATTTGTTGTTCCAACTCCCAATGGCATATCCCTCGTATCTTATTTCTAAAAAAATGGTAATTAAATGTGATAAAAATCCTCAAATGGTTGTGCTCTCTATAAAAACAGCTTCAGAATGCCTGAATTAGTTATGAATGACTATTCATTTGTAGAAAACAGAGAATGGATGCTCAATACACTGAAAACACCCTAGTGGCCCTAGTGGCTCCTTGACCTCTCCTCAAGAAAAACCTGCTTTAAATGACCTATGATGGCTCTCAAAACTATTCCAATGAGTTCAAAATGTCCAAATTAGCCAAAAATGACTATTCATTCATCAAAAATGGTCGAATATCCAAAGATTTATGACCCAAACTGTAATTTGTCCAATCACTCCTAAGAAAGCTATTCTAAAACTGGAGGAACTCCAGTTAACACTAACAATTTAGCAACTGGTGCTGAATATGGAGGTCTTCCAGCGGAACCCCCAGCAAACTGGCAGTTAAATTTAATGCCCCCCTCTGCAAGTGATCACGATGCATATTAACCGTCGGAGGTTACGATTTGTTGGGTTTAAGCCACAGTTTTTAGCGCTTGGTCTCGTGGAGTGGGGGCTGGCCCCCATTTACCATCGGTGAAAAACGTTTCAAACTTCATATTAATGGGGGGAGCCTATAGGTTAAGACTCACCCCAGTGGCATAGTAGGAGGCATGTGCATTGTGTGCTGGAAGGTCCCGCATTCGAACCCCATAGTCTCCAAAAACGTTTTTACACAACCATTCGACGTTCGGCCGAGGGCCACGTGGCACCTGCTAATTGGCCCAAAAAACTTATAATAAATAATATTTTTAATGAAATTTTTTTATACAAAGTCAAATTGGGTCAAAGTCATTTTTTTTGGAGTTTACTGGGCTTTTCAAACCTTCATAAATTCTACATACAACCTTTGTTTTGCGAACCGTTCGCAGTTCTAGAATCGCAGCAACGAGACATTTCCAATCATTTTGGTTTAAAACTCTTTTGATCACTTTCATTTTTTATCATTTTTGAACAATGGACATGATCTCATGATAAGTCTGCCAAGCATATAGAATGGTTAAAAACCGTGTCATGGATCCATTTGATGGATTTCAAATAGATCCTTCATTCTGGAACTAGGTGTTATGAATCTCCATGGGGTTATAGATTTGCATCCAATACCTGTGTGTTTCTAAGCTGCCAAGTTGGTCTCCAGGAATTCATATAATCTTGCCATTTCATAGAGTCTGAAATTTCCTAGAAAGTTTCATGATTATACCTAGCATCCCATTCTATGACTATAACCATTAGATGAGTTTGTTCTTGGAGGTGTTCCCTACTAATGAAATCATGAATGTTGTTATTGGTACCCTTAATATGTTCTATATCAAAATCAAATTTTGAGAATAGGGCCTGCCATCTGGAAAATTGTGATTATCCTGCCATTTTAATGTCTTTGGCCAAGACCTTTTTCATAACAGAAGCATCAGTTCTTAAAAGGAAATTTTTATTGACCAGATGTATTTCAAATTTTTCTATGCAATTCCAAGCTCCTTTTACCTCTTTTTCAATAGTAGAGTAATTCTGCTCTGTAGGGTTCCATACACCAAATTCAAATTGTATGATCTATTTTTCTTCATCTTTAACTTATTTGAGGACACCACCCCAACCAAGATCATAAGCATCTGATTCAAAAAATTTCAACAAATTTTCATTAGAAACATATAATATAGGCAACACACAGACCTTCTCATTTATTTTTCTTACAACATTTGTATGGTTTATAATCCATGGGCTTGGACTTTTCTGTAGTCTCTGATTTAAGATTTTTCTATCATGGGCACAGTTTTTGTAGAAATTGCAAACATAGTTCAAGAATCCTAGGAACCTTTGCAACTGTGTTTTATCTTTTATTTCATCTGGGAATTTATCAAAAAATGCAACTGCATGTTGTTGCAAAGTAATTTTTCCATTTTCTATCACATGACCAAGGAATTTGATCTTTATCTGAAATATTTCCATCTTTTCCTTGTTGAAGACTAATCCATTATTTATAACTATTTGCTTGAATCTATATAGATGTTCAAATTTCTCTTCTAAAGTTCTAGATAAAATTAACACATCATCAATATAAACAATTAGCCAATCAAAATAAGGCTTGAATACTTGATCCATGACCTTCCAAATTTTGAGGGAGCATGTTTGAGGCCAAAGGGCGTTACATTCCACTCATAATGTCCTGAAGGTACGCTGAAAGCAGTTTTAAATATATCGTCTTCATGAATAGATACTTGCCAAAACCCATACTTCATGTCAAATTTGGAGAAGATTTTAGCACCTGCTATTCTGGTTATAAAATTCCCCTTGTGAGTAATAGGATAGGTCTCATCTGTTGATACATTATTGAGTGGTATGTAATTTATCACAAGTCTTTGTACTCCCCTTATTTGTTCAGGTTGTTTATTAACATAGAACCCATAACAGTTCCAAGGACCGTTGGATTCTTTGATCAATTTTCTGCTTAATAGATCTTGAATTTCCTTTTGACAAATCTTTCTGCATTCTTCATTGATTGTGATAGCTCTGCTCTTACAGGGTCTACATGTATATTATGGTTTGTAGGGAAATTTAACAAAATATTGCTTCTTATGCCAAAATGAATTAGTTTCTTTTGCACAATATTATGTTTCTAGTTGGTGTCTCAACTCTGCAATTTTTCTTGTCACACTCATTTGGTTTAATTGTTCATCAATCTTGAGGCAAGACTTTACCTCTTTGAGTTATTCAGGTTTTTCTCAGATTGATTTAACTCTTGCATTGCTTGGACCATAGTTGATATTTTGGGAGTGGGCACAAATGGAAGTGTGATGGTCTGTAGAAACCCTTCATTATTTGGCACAGAAATAAAGTATCCATATCTACCATCTTCTAATCTACTGAGCCATGTGGTTCAAAAGCTGCCAATAATGGATTGCGCAAAATGCAATCTATTGGAATGTTCCCTACTGCAAATTTAGCATTCATGCAATAATATTCAAAGCATAATGTGGCTTTGGGAACTTCATATTGAAAATTGAAACCCTGTGCCCCTAGCCTATGACTTCTTTTCTAGCTTTAGTCCAATATTTGGTCGAATTGACTTTTTATTTAGTACATTTATGTCTTCTCCTGTATCTAATAAAGTATTTAGCAAAAAAACTTCATTTTGGATTTTCATTTGGAGCATTACATGATATTGTTGATTTTGTACAACCATGATTTTCATATTACTCAACCCTTTAAAATCTTCAAACTTGGTCTCATAGATTTCTACTTTTGGATTCTTTTTGGGGAAAATATGTGCTTCTGAAAAAGTGTTTTCTCCTTCTGTCATTTTCTGATTTTCTAATCTAGAGACCTGATTTTTAAGCTCAACAATTTATTTTTTCAAATATTGAATTTCATAGCTGACTTCATTTAGAGTAAGGGTTCTTTTGGTCCTGTTGATGACTTCTTTGGAAGGATTTTGTATTCTTTTCAAATGAAGCATCAACAAAAAAAAAATTGGAGTAGTACCTTTGCTTGTAGAAGTAGATGAAGAGCCTTGATTCTTGAGCATTGTCTGCAAAATTTCTCGAGTATTTTTTGTTTCATTTCTCCTTTTGGTAACATTTTGATTCCTGCTAGTACTTTTTCCTCTTCATCATCACTAGTATGAGCCATGCAAAATTTTAGCTTTTGAGGTGGTATTGCCTCTTCCTCATAACTATATTCAAAATCAGATTATGAAATGCTGCAGTGGCAATCTTCAGAGTCTGTGAAATTACATTTATCAGCAAACAAAACAACATCATTTTCTTAAGATTCTGACTCAGAAATACTGAAACTTGATGTTTCAGTTGAATCGGAACAATCTTGTCCTAACATATGCACTTCTTCTTTGATATGTGAATTAGGACAATTGTATGTTTTATGAAGTTTAGAGCCACATTTGTAACTTTGAATGTGCACTAGCGGATTTTTCTCTTCTTGCATTGCTCTCTCTTGTTGGATTTTGTGGGCAACTGCTTGAGGTCTTTTTCCTTTATGCAATCTAGATACTTCTCCTTGTGGACATATTTGAGGTATGGGCTTGTTGTCCACATAGCCAACAAGTTAGTTTGTTCCATGCTTCTTTTTTTTGTGTTCTAAGATGGATATCTTGAGGACCATAATAGTGAGATATGGGGATTCTTCTATAATAGCCTTTATTTGAATTTCTTGTGTATTTTCTAGGATGTGGAGAATGGTTGATCTTCTTTTTGGAATTTTTATTTATGGATCTCTTTATCCTTTTCCTATGTATAATTGGATAATATAAGGATAATCCATACTTATTACAAATTGATCCGTTGTCAGGAAATCGAGATAATTTCTGCCGCGGACTTATTCACCTTCATATTTGTACACAGACCAACTAGATATTTAGTTATTATGCAATAAATCTCTCCCCGTGTATAAGATTCATATGGATTTTGAAAAACTTCTTAAATCTTCAAATAATCTACAAATTTGGAGTGAAGAGCTACAATATATACTTGCTTCCACATGAATTTTTTGTTGTCTTTTACCTCGTATTTTCTTTGAACCCAGTCTCTGTGGAAATCATCATATTGGGACATCTTTTTACATCTTAAATTCATCAAAACCATTGAATGCTTATCTGAAATTTCAGTTTCAGCACCACACCAATTTTCAAGGAGCATTGATGTTAGTGCTTCGACCATGTTATTATGTGGACTACCATCATCATTCATTACAACATCACCTCCTTCATCTTTTACCACTTTTTTTGCCATTTTTTCAATAAGTGTATGGGAAGATTCAACTTCCCACCATCTCTGAATGGTACCAAGAAAGAATTGTATTAGTGTCTTGCAAGCTTCATCTTCACTTTTTCCTTTCATACACATCAATTTATATTCTGTGGACATTTGATCTATCATTTTCCTGATTTGTCCTGAGCTTAGATTTTCCATATTCCATTCTTTGTGAGAATCTGGATTACTACTTAAATCAAGAGCGATATATCTGGATAATGGGCTTGGTAAAGGTTCGTATACTGGAAAAATATGGGAATCAGAAGAAGACTCGGGTTTTTCTTGTTTTTCTTTGGTAACAGAGTAGGAAATTTGTCAACTAATTTTGAATGTATAGGAATATTATGTCTAAACATCATAGAGGTAGGGATGTTTCTATCAACTGATATTAACCAGTGTGAAATGACCTAAGTTTCATTATTTACAGTCAAATATCGTACATGTCAAATATCAAAGGCTTTTATATTAAGAACATATTTTCACATTAAAAAATAAAAGTTAGGACATTTCACACTAATTTTTAGAGCGGATTACTTTACGAGCCATCTTCTAGAAGATATGTTGTGTTTAGAGAGGATTCCTAAACTTATTTCAGTACTTTAAGAACATATGCACTATTCCCATGCAATTTCTCCAAATTTACTCTCTTTTGAGAGAAACACTACCATAATACTCTGCAAGTCACCTCTTGCATGAAACTAAGAGGTTTTCCTAAAATGGCCCTTAGTCCACTGCCCTGTTTAGGACAAATTACTACTTTGTTCTTTTAAGCATTAGGTAGACTCTACAAAATGTTAAAATAACCCCAATGAATAGTTTGAACCTCTACGACACCCTATAACTTAAAAGAAGAACAATATTCTAAATTTTGGACATCCATATATATACAATGTTGCAAAGTGCAAACTCATAAAGCTAATCACACATTCAAAAATTTAGCCATAATCCTCCCTGCCCCACAGGCAAACTATGAATGAAGTAGGAAACCTCGAGGTAACTATTCTTCTCAGAAATATCTACTAAACCATTTTAGATTTCTAAATAAGTATTTTGGAGGTATGCATGTGATACGGCTAGTGCTAGTTGCAATACAATTGAAGAAATAAATAGGAATGATGAATTTGAAAAAAAAACATGTTTGAAATCATCCTTCAAGTTATTTTTAAATGAACTTTTTTTAAATAATACAACACCGCATATTGATGGTAACTTCTCAATCAAATGAGAAAATTTAAAATCCATCAAGGATTTTTTATTTAAACTATTTCTAAAACTTGGAATATTGTCTTCAAATTCAGTTAAACTAGGAGGAGAAGCATGCCAAGTTAAATGAATAAACAAATAACATTGGTGTGGATTCTCTGCTCCAAATTTTAAAGGATATTTAGAAATATTAAAGCAAAGCTAAGAATTACCTAAATCGATACGCCTACTCAGTTGAATTTTTCCACACCACTTGCACAATTTGATCCTCACGCTAAGTCTACTTGCAGAAGTTCAACAAGTTCACTTGTAAAGTGCAGAGCAGAAGATAAAAACTTTTAGGGTGGAGAGTGTAGAAATTATACAATATGCATGTATATTACGGGACTCTCCTGATCTAACAATTTAATTTTATGTTAAATACAGAATCCTTCCACTTTATTCTTTGCGGAAATTAAATCGCCAATTGCAAACATATGAACAAAAATCAATCACACATAACAAGATGTTTTATCGGGAAACTTAAAGCTAAAAAACCCAACTATCATATATTATGTATATCATGGAATCATGTAACAATATCATACAAATCTCAGCTCATAGAGCTCTCAGTACGATATACAATCATCTCACACTGTCTTGTAGAAATTTGCACATCTATGCACCAATTTCTTGCCTCCTGACAGCCTACCTCCAATGCGCAATCCCTGCTGAAGAAGAACCCTGAATGAATTCAACCTTACCTTGCCTTGACTACGCAATACTCATAGGCATCTCCAATGTGTGTGTGGATGCATTGAATGCTCCACTGTAGTCACAACTGATATTCCATCTCACCCTTTCACCTATCTCTCCACTGAGTCTCCACTGGATCTGACATGCAAGTAGTTAATTGTTGTATTTGTTCAGTTGCAAGTAAGAAACTACTTGTGAATTAATTAAATAATTAATTCACTCATCTTTCACTAGTGTATCTTTAGTTACAACTAGCACAACTGAGTTTAACTCACTTAACTGAGTTAAACTAAATAACAACTCACATAACTACTCTTCCAACTCTGTTACAACTTGCCACTGTCAGTTATAATGAAGTCTTCCATGCATGAGTCACCAACCACCATAGGAATTGCGTAATTCCTTCATCCCACTGATGTGCCACATCTGTTCGATGAAATAAAGTGCTCCAAGAGGATAAGTTACTATTTATTGTATGATTATTATTAAGGGCTAATAATAATCGACATGCATTCTATTTCTAGATTAGTGATCTATAAATAGACTTCACCCATCTTCTAAAAATAGAAATTCCATCTAAAGATAGAATTTTCTCAACCATCTAGAATCAGCATCTTGCTAATTTTAGAATATGCTCGCCTTTCTAAAAATAGACATACACCTAAAAATAGCCTGTGTGGGCCCCACCTAGTTTAAGTGCTTATTTTTAACTAGGATCAAGGATGATGTTTTCGGAAGCCTCTTTCATTATTTCTTGTTGCAATATTCAACACTCCCTCTCAACAAGAAAGGATTGTCTTTGCATGCGCCCTACAACTCCATGCATCCACCCTAAAATACTTGCAGGCAACACTTACGAAACTGAATAGCCTCCAAACAACGCAATTAGTATAATGCATTTGTCATCAAAGTCTTCTAACTTTTTCTTAGCTACTGCACATGTCTTCAGGAACCACTACGTTGTTGAACTCTACACCCATGCACTATGCACTTGTTTTCAAATTTGATCTGCGCTCCAATATCTGACACTGTCACTTTGATTTGACTGCATCAATCCAACTGATAATGCTATTGCTGCTCTGTGAGCGCCTCGTAGCCAAGTTCAATTCATGATATCCACACCATCTCAATGAATCCTACCTAGAAATTACTTCTTGGGATTACTCATGCATGTCGCCCCACCTCTCACCTTGTGGTATAGCCGCATGCACTCTCTCTGCCCATATGGCATGAAATTTCTCTGCATGAGTGGTTGCTCCCACTCCATGATCCTCATCTTGTGGTTGCTCCACATCATGAGGTTCACTCTTACCTGCATGCAAATCCTGCTCCCTCTTAAGCTTCAATTTCATGTCTTTCTCGCACTTCCCAACAGTAGGAAGCTCCATAGAAATCCCATCTACTTCAAGTCTGTAGAGATTCTTAACTCGAATCCCAACCTTCTTGGCTTTCCTTTTTGCTTTGTGTCGCAGGAAAACTTTTCCTTCACTAAATACAACATCATAGCCTCTATCCTCTAACATTGCGACTGAGATTAAATTCTTCTTTAAACTTGGAACATGCACAACATCTTTTAAATGAAAGAGTTTACCTAACGCCCTCTGAAAGGTAATGGTACCAATTTCGGTCACATTGTATCGTCCATCGTCGCCCAACTCAACATGCATCTGGAGATATTTCTCCACCAAGTCACTGAGCAATTTCTCATCTACCGTCATATGAAAGGAAGCACCACTATCAAAGTACCACCCCGATCCCAATGCACTAGACACCATGCATGCGATCAATGAGAAGTAAATCTCAAATTGCAAGGCAAGAGCCTCACCAGCTACAACTCCAGCAGCCATATTGTTCTTCTTCTTATGTGGACAATTTGTGGCAATATGTCCAAACTCGTGACAGTGAAAACACTTCACTTTGGACATGTTGTGCTCCTTGCCATCTTCACCGGCCTCAGATCTAGAATGGAATTTCTTCCCCTTCTTCTTCTTTGCCTTGGCAGCCAAATAAAAATCCTCTTCATCATCATGCATTGATGAAGAGCCATCCCTGGTGGTCCGCCTTATCTCCTCCTACACTAGATCAGACGACAGTCGCTCCCATTCCGACAGTTTCTTCCGTCCATTGACAGAGTCTTCATAACTGTGCCAACTCTTTTGAAACCCAAGGAGATCCAAGCTCACTAAATCATCATAGAAACACTGACTCTTACACTCCCAAGCTCATAACTACATTGGAAAAACTTTGTCAAGTATAACGGAATAGTTTCGTTCTTCTCCATCTTGATTTTTCTGAGTTTATCCTTTAGCGCCACTTTCCTATAGTCGTTGCTGCTTTGGAAAATATTTGTCAATGCCTTCCACATAGCATATGGAGTGGCTTTCCCTTGAAGGCTTGAAAAAATATGGTCTTTCACACCTTCCAACAGAATCCTCCTCACCCTTGCTACTTTCTTTTGCCATGCGTCAAGTACTGCAACATCCGCCGAAGTGGGCTTAGGAACATCTCTCTCGATGAATTCCTTCAAGCCATTATCTTCAAGCACTGACTCCATCCTGTCCTTCCAGGCTATGTAGTTAGAGCTGCCCTCAAGTGCATACTCCAACCGCAAACCATTGAAATCCATTTCAATATATACTCAACTGTCACACCAAGAAATTTTTGCAACAATTTCGAATTGTTTCCACCAACAAAAACTCAGCACTACTTCACTATTGCAATCTCTTCAGTGATTAACACTCCTCTGATACCATGTAGAAATTATACAATATGCATTTATATTACCGGAATCTCCTGATCTAACAATTTAATCTTATGTTAAATACAGAATCCTTCCACTTAATTCTTTGCGGAAATTAAATCGCCAATTGCAAACACATGAAGAAAAATCAATCACACATAACAAGATGTTTTACCAGAAAAGCTTAAAGCTAAAAACCCCAACTATCATATATTATGTATATCATGGAATCATGTACGAATCTCATACAAAGCTCAGCTCATAGAGCTCTCAGTACAATATACAATCGTCTCACATTGTCTTGTAGAAATTTGCACATCTATTCACCAATTTCTTGCCTCCTGACAGCCTACCTCCAATGCAGAATCCCTCTGAAGAAGAACCCTGAATGAATTCGACCTTACCTTGCCTTGACTACGCAATACTCATGGGCATCTCCAATGTGTGTGTGGATGCATTGAATGCTCCACTATAGTCACAACTGATAGTCCATCTCACCCTTTCACCTATCTCTCCACTGGGTCTCCATTGGATTTGACATGCAAGTAGTTAATTGTTGTATTTGTTCAGTTGCAAGTAAGAAACTACTTGTGAATTAATTAAATAATTAATTCACTCATCTTTCACTAGTGTATCTTTAGTTACAACTATCACAACTGAGTTTAACTCACTTAACTGAGTTAAACTAAATAACAACTCACATAACTACTCTTCCAACTCTGTTACAACTTGCCACTATCAGTTATAACGAAGTCCTCCGTGTATGAGCCACCAACCACCCTAGGAATTGCGTAATTCATTCAGCCCATTGAAGTGCCACATCTTTTCACTGAAATAACGTGCTCCAAGAGAATAAGTTACTATTTATTGTCTGATTATTATTAAGGGATAATAATAATCGGCATGCATTCTATTTTTAGATTAGCGATCTATAAATAGACTTTGCCCATCTTCTAAAAATAGAAATTCCATCTAAAGATTGAATTTTCTCAACCATCTAGAATCAGCATCCTGCTAATTTTAGAATATGCTCACCATTCTAAAAATAGACATACACCTAAAAATAGCCTGTGTGGGCCCCACCTAGTTTAGGTGCTGATTTTTCATTAGGATCAAGGATGATGTTTCTGGATGCCTCTTTCACTGTTTCTTGTTGCAATATTCAACGGAGAGCAGGAAATGGAACAACACAAAACGACAAGACGACAAGGTTCATAGAAAATAACAGAGCTTCGCCTCATATTCTCATATAACTAACACTTCTATTTCATTTAATTTCATTTTTAATTTGACACCTTTGAATTAATTGTTGTCAATATCAAGATATCGACATGGAGATACCTACCAGATCAACCAAATTTCTTCTATAGTGTGAGCATTATTCTCTGTATTTATTATTCATTAAATCAAACTTATGGTAATAGGTTTCCAAATGTAATTTATAGATTTCAAATAGCAACTTTAGTAATCCTTCAATTTTTCTTAGCCCCAAAAACCATCACTTCGTAATTTTTTACCAAAAACCCAACATTCCAATAAAAACCCGAGTATTATAAACCAATAAGAAACCTAACATTCCAATAAAAAACCAAGTCTTATAAACCAATTTCTTCACAATTTCTCTAAAATGGCTCTTATGGTTTTTGTTTTTCCATTGCCTTTAAGTATTACTATAGTCAACCAATTAAGTTGAAAATTGAATGCTTGATCTTATCTGCATCTTGTTGGTAGAATGCAGCGGAATACTTCGATTACTTAGCTGAAATTTTTTATATTTTTTTTTAGACTGATGAATACTGGAGATCAAATCTATTACAAAACTTTAAATTGATTTTGGAATCTATACTTCTAAGTTATTAAAATCTTATAAAATTTATGATATCAGATTTCAATTAAAAAGTCCAAAAGTAATGGTTAGTGCTATTGTCGGTGATGCATATACCAAACTCATGTATTATGATGCATTTTCCAATAAGATGTCTAAATTATCAGCCAATAAAAGTACAATATATGTCAATAATTTTTTTATAAAAATAATAATAATAATAATATTATAAATAATCAACTCAATATCAAATGCGTATTGTGGGATAATAATATTAATAAGATGAATATCCTCAATAAATAAATATTAAATAATTAAACATTTCAAGTTGACTTTGTTTTAATTTACATATTATATTTACGCCGGAGGCGTTATCTTTGTTGGAGTGGGGTGCGCAAACACTGTTCACCCCACCCAATCAAAATGATTTCTCATCACCCTTCTGCCAAATAAAATATTGACAAGTGTAATCGCCTACTTCATCCTCGCACTGTATTTTCTTTTGTCCGCCGAGAGAAATGTTGACACGCGGAAATGCAAAATAGGTCATGTGGACGATGTGATGGGTTCCCTGAGAAGGGCGTTGTTGTTTCTTCGGGGTGGATGCCTTTCGCTTGTGGGGAGAAGGGTGTCGTTGTTTCTTCACGGTGGATGTGTTTCTCTTGCACCACAGTTTCTTCGACATCGAAGTGTTTCCCCTCCAACACGTCAATGGAGCCCAACCACAAGATTTTCCTCTATCCATCACCATCGAAACTAAGACTAGATAGGAAATGAATGAATTGGAAGGTCGTGCATAGGCTGTAAAGGTTGTAATGAAAACACAAGATTGGCATATCCACCAGATAGGCACTCGCATTTATGGTTGGGGATGGGATGGGTTGTTTCTCAATGGCATTTTCGTTGCTTTCCCCTCTCTTTATGGTTTGGGATGGGATGGGTTGTTTCTCAATGGCGTATTCGTTGCTTTCCCCTCTCTTTGTTGTTGGTCATTAGCAGGGATTTTACCATCACAACAATCTACTCACTCGAGCATTACAATTCCACTATCAACATCAAATGCTCTTCATTCACAACTCACGAGCACTGCAACCCCTACCCTCTCCACCTTTTGAGCGCCACCCAGCAGATCATATTTGTTTAATAAACACAACTGCAAGGTCTGTTCTAACACCGAGTTCAATTTTTTGGGTTTCATAGTTGCCATATCTCTGAAGATTGAGCCGAACTTTTCCTTTACCACACTTGAGGACACTCGTTGTTAGGCATTACCACTATGAGCCTCAATATTCCTTCAGTCTACTAATCTCCTTGGCTGTTGTTTCATCAAACTCCTCTGGAGCATCCTTAAAATTGTTATTATTCAGGGAAGAGAATTGGTTTTCCAGCATCCCCCACAACCTCAGCGCCATCATAAATTCTTCCTGAGCCTAAGAAGAAGTAATTATGGCTTCGTTCATTTGTTGTGAAAATATTTTGATGAATTTTCTATGGCTACAAATTCAAAGGCGAGACTCCCTCCTTTTCTGAATGTTGGTCATCACCAGGGATGTTGTTTATGAGAGTAGCATGGGGCAGAGCCTTGAAATTCGAACCACCACCAAAAACAAAAACAGCCAGCTTCTTCCTCTCACTCCCAACATCTTTTCTCTGCCCATGAGGATGGTGGGAATTTGTAGAGAAAAAATCAGGATGAAGGCCTCAGAAAAAACGATCAAAAGATCGAAAGAGTTGAGCCTACCTTGCCATGGAGAGATAGACCAACTGCACTTTCCATTCGGGAAGATTGAATGTTGCATCAAGCAAGACTAAAGTTTGGGTGAGTGACACCTGATGGAACGAGTTCCATAGGCAGTTTGTTGCAGGTCGTAAAAATGTTCATTTACTGCGCCTCCGGCGTTCCCTTTGCACCCTTATGCAAATGCTACTTATATTTTGGCTTTGGCATTTTCCTCTCAAAACTTTCATTGTGTCATCTCATCATGGGTAGTATGCTCTTACATCGAAGAAGAGAGACATGACAAGTCGTCGAATTTGAAGGTCATCAGCAAGTCTCCCATCTTTTATAACTTTTATATTTAACTAGTTAAATATAAAAGTTATATTAGTTAAATATAAAAGTTCAAATTCATGAGAATTCTCCCAAAGTTTATATATATATATAAGTTCTAAAATGATACAATGGTTATAGTTAAAAAAATGATGAAGTTCAAGTATAATTCTAAATTTTTCTTAAAGATTTTTATGGATAAATTCATTACAACTATTTGTGAATTGGAAAAGTAATAGGATAGAAAAAAAAAAAAAAAATGTGTAAAAAAATAGAATTTCAAAATATAAATATTAAAAGTTAAATGTGTATTTCTAGTTTAGATATTTTTTACAATCTAATATAAGGTGGATGTGTAATTTCTTATATATTTAATATATTAGTTAATATAGATAGTTTCTAAAGATTATAACTTTTTTGGTGCTTTAATATTAATTGAAAGTTGTATATATAAATATATGTAATGGTGATGGTTAAGGCTAAGATAAAATTTGGTCAATCAAACTTTAAGAAAGGTAAGGAAATTATTTGTTTTTTTCTTTAAAATTATATTTTTATCTCAAAAATATTTAAGAGAAGCATTCCTAAATCAACATACTTTTTTATGTGTTAAAACATTAGGAAGGTAGGTACTATAACAAATATTTTGAAATTGCAATTTAATATGGGTGCATGCAAGACATTCTAAGATAACGTGTTTTTCTTCTTCAAACCTCTTAGTGTCATAAAGTTAACAATTTTTTTTCAACTCATGACGTTTTAGGAATTATCCAATGCCCTATTTCATTATAAAGCTCATAATAGTTTGTTCATATTTTAGCAATGTTGATTTACTTATTTTCACTAGTTAAAAAAATATATATATATTTCATTTTCTAAATAGGGCTTGATCACCTCCTTGTATATTATGTTTTATCTAAAACATGGCATCTTTATGCCAACCCTACTTGATTCCTAAGTGGTCTTGACTAGAATTTCATGTAATCTTAGGAAGCCTATTGTCTTCCATGTTGTTTATCTTTTCCTTATACATCAGGTACCTATTCATAGTTGTGTGTTCAACTATACAAGCAAGGCCTATTGCATAAGTGTAACCTTTCGCTCGATACTAAAATCCTCAGGAGATGAGAGCATCTAAAGGTGCATTGACCAGGGATACTCTCAATGGAGAAAAAACTTGCCTTCGTGAGGAGGATATTATAGGGTTTATTGTCGTTGTGTTTGAGATTATAACTTGCAAAACATTGTTAAATATTCACTATCTTCCTCCACAATTCTCTAAAGAAGACACAACCCCAAACTTCATAACCACATAAAATAATAGGAGTGACAAGAGCCTCAAAGAGGACTTTCTTCTTAACCCATAGGCAAAGGCTTGTTGATTTACATTTTTTTTCAAGCCCATAATAAGTTTTTCACCCTCCATTTATCGTTTTCTTGATGCTACAATTTTATTTGAGTTTGTGATGAAAATCAATTTTTATATATTTATATTTAACTATTTCCTCCAAGTTGTTATTGTCATGCATGGAAATAGAGCCATTGATATTTGTGTATTTAATTATCATAACCTTTATGTTGGAAATATCGAGAGGGGGGTGAATCAATATTTCCTTTTTTTTTTCAATTGGTTATTTAATCAAATATAATCAAAGCATGCAAATCAGAAACATAAAGATAATCATCACAATTGTGCACAATTATTTGGCTTTAATCAAGCTATCTTATGTATCAATGTACATACAACATTTACCAAATGAATCTGGAAGGACGTACAAGACTCCCAAGGGGTTTTACCAACAATCTAGAAGGAAGAAAATATTCCCTAAAGGACGGACTCGTGTACCAGGGATAGTGGCCCAAGTAAAATAGATTTTTTCCATTACAACTTCCATTTCTTTTGTTGTTGTCACACTGCCATTTTCCACTATTGCCACCACTTCTACTGTTGACATTGATCATTCCTCACTTTCTCTGCTACTGCTACCATTGTTCCAAGCTACTACAACTGCCAATGTTCTACACACTGAACCACTATTGCACTCTGTTATTATAGGTCCTACCTCTACTACTATTGATCCACTTCTCCCACTGCCTCGCTCATACAACTACTCCTTCCCCCTCTACTACTTATGTACCTCAATCTACTACCACACTCTCTGCTTCAATCCACTTCTCTCCTCAACACCTGCTTGTTATTGTTGCGGCATTGCAACTCAATCACTCTACGTCACAATACACTATACCGTCAATCTGCAAATACTTCAACATTCATCAAGCTCACGTTCAATCTGTTCCCCAAACCTGAAGTTGTACCATCACTAATTTGAGAATGAATAATGTGTTGTTGTCTCTATCAATGTATCCATTGTTATTTCAATAAAAAAAATTTGTTAGTATCAATTTTTTCCTCTGATCTCCAGGGTGTTCACTGTTGTTGACTTTTTCAATTTGCTATTGTAACAACCCCAAGTTGATTTTCCATGTAAATCAAAATAGAACAAGGTAATGGGACACATATTCCAAGTTGAATGGCAGGTAGACATTATAGTGGGCATCATTTTTGGTTTATTAATGGCTATGGAAATTGGAAAAAGCAAAATAAAGAAGGAAAATAAAGGAAAATAGGAGAAAAGGAAGGTGAAGAGACACATATTCTCATGCAAGTGAAATTAGAGGGAAAATGAAGAAAAATGAGACATCAATGATAAAAAGGCACCTAAGAAATGATTTCCAACCTTTTCCCATATTTGGAGCAAGTGTAGCAAAGGAAAGAGAAAAATCACTTGGACAAGCAAGAAAAGGAAGGAAAAGGACAAGTAAAGGAAAGCGAAGGAAAGCAAGGAGAAGGTTGGATCAATGGCTTCAGCAGGAAGATCTTGCAAGTAGCAGGTTTCATGTGTGATTTCCTTGTTGGGATGTGAATGCATGGTACATGCATTTGTTTATTTGGTTCATTTGTTGTCATTGGCATGGGCTTTTCCTAGAGTGACAACGGTTTCAGCCTTTGCTTGCCTTTTACTAGATAGCCATGGTTTGATGGGTTTCATTATTAGTTGAGCTTTGGATTGTCGAAAGGTTTTGGAATCGGGTGAGGTGGTCTCAGGAAAATCCCAAGGGTTGGGGGTGGAGATGGTTTTCTCCAAGAGGCCCTCAACAGCTGGGTGGAGACGGACAAATTCCTCAAGTTATGGTGAATAAAGTATAAGGCATCCAAGCTTGGTTTGGTTTTCTGATCTCGGGGTTGGTTTAGATGAGACCATGGTAGCTTGAGGGTGGAGGTGGTTTAACCTCTAGAGTCGATGTTTTATTATATCTTGGTTTATTCCATGAGATCCCACATTCATGCTTGGAATGTGGCATGAGGGTGATTGGATGAAAGAAATATTTGGTTCTACCCAATCTATGGTCGGGTGGTACGTGGAATTACTTGACATAGTTGGATTTTGCATAAGCTAATATGAACTATTCTTCTAAAGTAATTAATTAGCACATGTACTTGTTATTATGATGATTTTGTGGTAGATTTTTCATGGTTGATATTCTGGTTATATGCTAGTTATAAGCATGATTCTATGGCGTGTTATAGCTATGGCTCTTTTCCATGATTTGATAAGTATTTGAATGGTTGATGAATGCATGAGCTAACAAGTGTTTTTTGCAACTAATTGAGAGGGAATTATATCCTCTTGGTGATTCTCAGATGAAGTTCATAGGTTTATGATCAGATATGCATTCATGTCATGTAACTCATATTTTTACCATACGTTTGACGAACTGTCTATTATGTACTAGGAAATCTAGGTCAATTTATTACTTCAAGTTTGAATGTTTGAAATTTTTATTACCTTAATCATGATTTTGGAAAGTTATAAGCAGTTTTGGGCAGTGATTTGGAGACTAGCCTGGAAAGTGGCTTATATCTCGGAAATGTTGGCACTAAACTGGGAAATTTAGATCATAACTGCATGGGAGTAGGGTTTTGAGTGTGGTTATAGCCTCGTAATCACATGCATGTTGTGTTGTGGGTATGATTGAGGTTTTAGGTCAATGAAAAAGTGTTTCAGGTCAGGGATTGACCACCTAAGGTGGTTTGCAGCCTCTTGAGTGATTTGTGGTATTTGAGGGATGTTTGTTTGTGGTCGGATTGTAGGCCCCACTTCCATAACTCGAACTTGGAGTTTAGGTTGTGTCATAGTAGCACTCAGCCTAAAATTTACCCTGGGAGCTTGTAAAAGTGGGTAAATATTGGGAGGGGTGATTAGAGGTTGGTATTAGATCGATGTTACAACATTGGACCTTCGGGTAAAATTATATCATCATACATGTTTGTATGTTTGGAATGCATGTATGATGGTTAATGGTTGTTATATGCATGTCTGTCATTTTATTGGTGTCATGGTTACATGCATGATGTATGCTAGTTGACTAGTGCGTTCATATGCACATGCAATAGTTAGTCATGCATGATAATAACTTGTTGTTATATGCATTGTGGTCATATGAATGATGATTATGGTCATTGCAATCAACTCCTTAATATTATTATGTATCGTGCTAATATGGAATGATTTGTGTATACGAGATAACATCCTATGAACTTCACTTAGGTATCATTTTGATTGTATCTTCTATTTGGTTTATCTAACATGGTATGTTTCAAAAATAGAAGATCATAGATGAAGAGAAGAACGATGGACTACAGTTCACATGACTCCCCTTGCACGCATAATGTGAATTCTATGGAATGGGAAAGGCTATTTGAGCAGCAAGGAGAAGATTATTCTCCTGATATGGCTGATACACTGAATATTATGAGGGGAGATATCAGAATTTTCAAGGTAGAAAACAATAAGTTGATTGAGATACAGGAAATACTTGAAAGAGCTCAAGAAAATATAGTAGAATTTAATGGAGTCATCCTTTAGAGTATTTTAGATATGCAAAAGTAGGGATAGATGGAGATCAATCATGGACAGGAGGAGAAAACTAATGGGGCATGTGGCAGGAGGTCTCTTAGAAGATGTAGGTTGGAAAAGGATGATACAGTCAGAGGTGGTTGATCTTTGGATACACCTGACCTGAGGGGTAGTGTTTATGGATTTAATTATAGCTATGGTTCCAAGAGAAATTGTCACCATTACCACCAACATCCTTATAAGAAAAATGAGAAGTAATATGTTCCATCAGAGTACATGAAATCCAAGATAGCTACCTTCACTCTCAAAGGGAAAGCAAACATCTAATGAGAAGATGTTAAGCGTGTCAAAGGCATTGAAGATGAGGTGATGATTTGGGATGAGTTTAAAAGACGTTTTAGGAAGTACTTATCTGAGGGGTATTATGATAGAAGGGCTAAGGAATTATATGATCTCAGGATGCAGGTGACAAGGAAAAGGTGGCTTCGTATAAGAAGTTCAATGCAGCTAAGGGAGGACATGGATCTCATCTGGTAGAGCAGCAAAGTAAAGGCAATGACAGAGAACCATTGTAGTTTTTAACCTGTGGTGGATATCGTCGCAAGAAGGATTTCCCTTTGTATCAGATTGGCACAACAAGATCGTGATAAGCCTCAGATCTACAGTGCGTAGGAGGCATAGACAGTTAGGGATGTAGGTCAGAGCATTCTCCAAATCTATGCAGTAGTGGATATCAGGTAGATCATCGGGAATTAATTATCGAGATGGATGGTAGAACTAGAGGGGAAATTATAGGCAGAGCCTCGATACATCTTGCAATGGAAACATCTCATGCTCCATAATCAAGTAATAGAGCAAGTTAAAGTGCGTGGAAGAAATTTTGGGCTAAGGAAGCTACATGGTGATGGTTGATCAGATGCATGCATAATAGTTGGTATTCAATTATGGTTCGATTCGTCAAGGGAACTGGAATCCCTTGGGAGATGATATATGCAGGTGTTCGGTTGCAGGGCAACATGTTGGGTACAACAGCTAAGGTAACTGGTATATTGTTATATTATTTATGCACTGATAGTGTGTGTTTATGGCAGTATGATGCAAGAACTACATGGCAAAAGATACTTTCCTGAAATATTGAAGAAGGCTCGGGTTGAGGTTTCCCTTGGAAGCTATGGGATACCATGGGGGTTGATTCATAATGTTTGTTGCTAGTTTTGTGCTTTCGGTGTTTTTTGATTTGTTTGCACTTGATTTGTAGTTTTGATTATGTCTGGTGCATGGCCATGCCACTTTGTTTGTGGTGTTGTATTGTTATTGGTTTTCCATGGTTTTCTTCTTGTTTGCTTCTTGTTATTTCCTTTTATGTTTGAGGGTCTTGGGAATTGGTTGGGGAAAGAGGAAATTTAATGGAGCTCGGAGAGAGCTGAGTAGTACCCAACAAGTAATGTAAGACATGGATGAAGCCTGATGCATGTATAAGTACAAATGAATGCAAAAATATGATACTCAATTGGGCTATTTAATTCCATTGGGACAAATGGATAGTGGTAGGAAAATCGTGAGAAAGGTAACATGAAAGGTAAGGTAAATGGGATTGAGGTATCAGATGCCCTAGTTTGGTTGGGAACTATTGTTCTCAATATTGTGCATGTGTTGCACGGATAAATGAAGTTTTCTTAATCTTGACCTTATGAACTCTAGTAATTATGTTGTGATCATGATTATGCTTATGTATATATATTTATAAGGAATAAAGTGGGAAAAGTAGCCCTGAAAGGTCTATGAGCTTAGTATCATGTGGATATGATTTTGATATTATGTGCTTATAACTATGCCTATGTTTATGTTATGGCAGACAATGTTGAGGAACAAATCAACGAAATGAAAGTAGTGTGATTTGCGACATGTTGGGACAAGCATGTAGTAAGGCATGGGAAATACACTAAAGGCAAGATTGTCTGGTAAAGACAACGTGGTATTTTGATGTGAAATACGACTTTTCTGTACATGTTGTGTTGTGTGGATGTTGTACATGTGGTGTTGTGTATCTGTTGTACAAGTTGTGTTGTTTACATGTGGTACTGTGTTATGTGTATTATGGTCATTGTATCATGACGGGTATTTGTTTTTTTGTGCTATGTTTACGAATATATGTGGTGTTGTACACCAGGTGTAGGTGTATGTGTTATGTTATACACCATGTTTAGGTGTATGTATTGTGTTATACACATTATGTATGGGTGTATGTGTTGTGATGTTCATTGTGTGTATGTTTACGTGTTGGCGATTAGTTCTCTATATATACGAAAGTTGTGGGTGAGCCCTGTAACAACTTGGGATTCCTTGGAGGTTGTGGGTTGACTTATTAGCTCCTAGAGCCTGAGGGTTGAGACAAATGTTGGAGCCCTGTAATAGCTTGGGTGTCATGGAGGCTGTGGGTGAGATACTAATCCCTGGAGCCTGAGGGTTGATACAAATTCTCTGGAGCCCTGAAGAACTTAGCATGAGACCAATATTGAGTTTTTGATATTAAGGGTTGAGACGGTATGGTCTTTGGATGCCCTTGTTGTTGATATTGAAGAGAAGAGAAGGAACTTAGTGCTTGTCGGTTTTGGAAAGCAATCCAGTGTGTGTACGTGGTTGAAGAGAAGAGAAGGCACTGGGTGCTTTACAGGTGTGGCAACCGATTCAGTGTGTGTACGAAAAAGAACAAAGAAAAAATGCAAAAGCAAAGAACCATTTAAAAGATAAGTATCATTATTTTATTACAATTTTTAATTATGAACATGATCTATCATTTTGATTTATGATGGTTGAGTTTTGAGCTAACCAGATGTGACATGTTTATATATGCTTATTTAATCAAAGAGTTAGTTTGACTTGCTGTGATAGGAAGTAAACATAATTGTAGGTGTACCTTACTTATGAGTTACCAATGAGGAAATAATGAAAAATTCCTAGTTTGGGTGGTTGGAATTGGTTTCTAGAGTGTTAGTTGTAGTAGTAAAAGGAATTGGAACATGTAACAATGTGATATTAAATTATTCATGAGCAAGGCCATTGTGGGACACTGGTACCCAATAGTGTCCATTGATTTCCATGAACACCCTATGACCAATATTATGGTTTTAAGGTAAGTATATGCTTTGGTTTTGGACCTTCTGATGCGAGGAAATCTTGCCAAGGGATGGATCACCTGAGGGATTGTGTAGCAGAGAAGGGGATGTCAGGGAACTTTGAATTTGAGTGATTTCATGAAAGGGTGTGATAAGATTTCCCAAAAGACTGTGTAGTAGAGAAGGGAAGGTCGAGGAATAAAAAAAAATTGGTCATTAGTATTTCCAAATGGAATCAGAAACACATCGGGGTGTGTCGTAGAACAATGATATGGTAAATGTTCACTAAGAGGACAAGTAGCGCAAGGATTGTAGCATTGGAAATTGGATGCAAACTTTGATTTTGATATTGGATTCTAAACTTCTCAGGAAGGAGGTGAATCCTGGTACTACTTTTGAGGGTGGAGATATGAGCCTTTGGATTCCATTGTTGCTTATGTGAGCATCATATCCTTTTATTTACTAGATAAAGAAAATGTGCATGAGTATATATGTGTTTCTATTGTAAATATTGCATCGATTTTTATTAAAACTCCAATAAGCGGTATGTGGTGAGCCCTGGTATTGCAAAAAGGGTGCTGCAACTCCCAGGGGCTACCCTACTTTACTTTATCAACCTGGGGTTCGTAAAAACTTGGAGGTGACAATGTTATATACACATTAGATGCATTATGTTCGTCATCCTCTTCTGCTTTACGAAAGGGTGATATTTCTCAGGGTTCTTAGTCAAGTTTGTCACACTTCAATGAAACTAAACTAAATTGCAAAAAGGAAATGACAAAAATGAAGCTAAACTAAATTTCTGAAAATAAATGACAAGAATGAAACTAATTTATTTTGCAGAAAAGAAATGGCAGAAGGGGAACTAATTTAACTTGTTTAAAATAAATGGGAGAAATGAAACTAATTTAAATTGCATTTAACTCAGCCAATCGGCTAAACACACCCTACTCTACCTATCATGCTCCTATCTATGCAACTATTTATGACCTAATTCTAATTTGAAGAGGTGTTGCTCGCATTTTGGAGGAAAAAGGGCTAAAGAGGCTAAAGGAGGGCTTAAACACATGAAACGGGGCTTCGAAGCGGAAAGAGGGGGTTAAACCCTCATAAAACCTTGTTATAGCACGAGAAATGACTTTGGAGTGGAAAGAATTCAAAAGTGCGATGGCGAAGTGTGATGGAGGACAAAAGTTGCGATGTGCGATGTAACAATCGCAACTTCGCAAGTTTAAATGGATAGAGGTAAGGATTGAAAAGAAAGAACTAAGTTGTGTGAAGCGTGAAGTGCGGCGATGTAAAGGTTGTGGGTTGCAATCTGCGATATGGTAAGTTCTGCGAAGTGTGAAATGCGGCGAGTGATGTGGCGGAGTTATTGCACCGGCAGAATGAGCGGTAAGTGTTATGCGAAAAAATTAAATGGTGTGAAATGCGATTTGCGATTTCGCAATATCGCAATCGCAAAGAACAGCGGTAAGTGTTAAGGGAGAAAGGGAAAGATTTTTGAAATGATATTGCGATGTATGGTGGCGAGAGATTCAAGGAGCAAAGGCGGAGTTCACGTTCTAATAGGTTTGAATGGTTTTTCACATGTTTTACATAAAAAGGGTAAGGCAACTGTGAACAGAGAGAAGCAAATAAATAAGGCTTGAAGGGCTTAAGTGCATTAGGTAAGTACATCGTTAAAATGAGAGGAAAAGGATGGGAATTGAGGCATAAGGGCAGTGCTCAGAAGTGAAACACACTTGCGAATTCATGAACGGGAAACAGACAGAAATGCGTGATAAAACAGTGAAAGAAAGGCTTGGGCTTGGTAATACAAATTCTTCCCAAAACTCAAACAGAAAGCAATTTTGGCCTATGGGAAGATTTTCCCTACTCGAATTCTATTGACAGAGATGAGAGGGGGATATTTGACCACAGTTTTTGGAGTTTTTCCTCTATTTTACTACGCATAAGCAATTAAAAACTACAGCAGCACAAAAACTAAACAACAATGAAACTTATCAAAATCATATCTATCTTAAATGGTAGAAGCAAAACTAGTTAAATGACAGAAAGGAAAGAATGACAACAAAAGAGAAGTTGAGGCACATGGGTTGGGCCCTGACCCACTAGCCCAACTCTCTGGAACTAGATCAATATAAATTCATCTAAATACTCATTGCAATAAGAATACGGTCTTATTACATCCCGAAGATCTTAGCAGCAAAATCCTAATAGCTTGCAGCAAAAGTTTTGAATGGAATCTAAGAATAAAATGGAATCGACTAGAATCAACCCACTAGCTAACTAACTACCTCCTTCATAGCTCTATCTCTTCTCTATTTATTCTACAGGGCGGCTACCAACATCTCCCTTGAAAATGGTGATCGAGTCCACTTTGACTCCAAGTAAACATAGATTGAGGGCCCTTTGTCTTCAGTTGCTTGGTTTCCTCTTGGAATTCGATTTGCTAGAGACTCCAAGTGAAGTATGGCTTGAGTGCACTTGGTATTGAGTTGCTTGGCTGCCTCTAAAATTCAAATTGCTGGAGGGGGATCTCATGAGGATCCTTTGGCTGCCTTTGAGAGCTTAGGAGGGTGGAAAATCCCCTTGAATCTCTCCAATATTTCTCCCTAATTTCTAGATGTTGTGCTCATTTATTCTCCAAACCTGATCTTCCAGTGGCAGGGAGCAAGTCCCTAAATCATCTCCTTCTCCAAATATGTATAATCTGCCAAATATTCTCACAATATTCTACAAAAATAACCAATATTTGGCAAAAATATGAAACTACCTTTAATCCTTCCTAAGAACATATTAAATCATAAGAAAACATTATTAAGTGCAGAAGGAGAGATTTAATATACCCTTCATGTGCACAAGGAAGGTAGATGGGCCTAAGAAAGGTTATATGGGCCTTATTTTATGTCTAATTAGAGGTTGTTAATTTTCGGCAACTAGGTCCAAACTCCATGTTGTGATGCTCAGATGACGATGCCAATATTTTTATTGGATTCCTCTTTCGGAGAGGTGCAAGATCGATCTAAAGATCATCTTGATCCAATGAGCAGAACATTTATTTTGAATTAATTCCACTTATGTGCAAGGTCGACCAGAATTGTAATGTAGGTTTGGAGCCCCAACAAATGTGTCACACACCCTTACTGATGGATATATCTAGGTCAATGTTGAAGGTCATTTTCACCATCACTCATCACACATTCTCTCTCTGCATTTGATTGGTTCGATCATCATCTTAGAGGCTTCTCTTCACTCACATGTGGGAAAAAGTAGCAGCTAGGGTTTCAAATTGTTCTAGGGTTTCCAGCGCAGAATTGACCAATGTTGACTTTGGTCAACGCCTGATGAAATTGACCCGAAACTCTCCCAAAAATTCAATATCCTCAATCCGTATTTTTTGGCACAAAAATTGAGCTTGGACGTTGACTTTGACTTTCTTGTGTTGACTTTCTATTGTTGTTGTTTTGTGTTGGTCGTTGACTGGACAACGTTGACTTGTGTTGAATTTGGGTTAACTATTGTAGAAGTTGCCCGAGAGGGTTGTGTGACACATTCTAGTTGGCTGGCCATGAAGAGATTTTGTTGGTTGAAGCATCCTGTTGACCGACATAATGCACCACAACACATATATTTTGCTAATCAAGTTAGGTGTATTTTTGGCTTGTCTTCCGTTGATCTATTGGTATGCTCTATCAGCATTTTACTTTCATGTTTATGTGATTTCTATTTGATATCGGATATAAAGTAAAAGTTGCATCAAGCATAGAACATCTACGAAAATTTACATGGTATCGGAGCTAAGGTGAAGAGAAAGCCCAAGTTTGTATTGAGAGCAATCACCGCAGAAGTAGCATTTGTCAAGGACCCATGGGTACCTCAAATTATAATGTCTTCAAAGTTGATGACAAGTTGACTAGAAAGGCTGACTTTCATGCCTAGAAGATATCTTTGGATTTAATGTTGGAAGACCAAGATGTCATGGACTATGTGCAAGGTAAAATCTAAGAGCCTCCATCATATGCACCTGCTGCCACCAAGTCAAAGTATAAGAAAGGAGAAATCAAAGCAAAGTTGTTCATCCTAAATTCCATCCATAACAGTCTGCTTGCCTACAACTCTGAGCTACGCACATCTAAGGAGATGTATGATAAGTTGGTCAATATGTTCAGGGCCAGCTATGCAAATCAAGTCCTTTTCTTTAAGAACCATTTGAAGAATCTTAAGAAAGGCAGGGATGAATCCATTCAATATTATTTTCTGAAATTTAATGAGATCAGGAATAATCTTCTTGCCATTGGGGAAATAATAGTTGATCGAGAAATGGTTCTCACGCACTTGGAGGTCTCCCCTCTGAATGCCCTGTATTCATTACTACCATTCTCAATAATAATGTGATACCTGATTTTTATGAAGTATTGTCGAGATGCACTTAAGAGGAGACAAGAATGATGGAATATGAAAATGAAGGTAATGCTACTTTCACCACTCGTGCTAAGAAGAAGAACAATGGTGATCTGAGGAACCATGGAAGAGCAAGGGCCCAAGGAAATAAAGGAAGATGTTACACATGTAACAAGACTGGACACTATGCTAGAGAATTCCCTAATAGAAGGGATTCTCCAAGGGATGATGATAACAACAACAACCAGAGGAATGGAAATCAAAGGAACAACAGGTTCAAAGGAAAGAGTAAGGCTCCCTCTGGTCGCAATGGAAATGGGCAACCTTTCAAAAGGTCAATAAATTCCAGGTATGAGGAATCTAATGTTGTTGATGATAAGAAAAATGAATTCATTCTTGTATCTACCCTCTCTACTACATCTCCACCCGACACTATGGATGTTTGGTTGATTGATAGTGGTGCTTCAAGGCACCTCACTGGGTTTAAGGAAGCACTTTCTGATTTGGTTGAGAAGGATACTAATCTGAAAATTATCCTTGGAGATAATTCCACCTATCCCGTGAAAGGGACAGGGACTGTGACCCTCCACTTGCAAGATGTATTATATGTACCTGATTTGAAGAAGAACCATGTGTCTATTTCAGCCATGGAAGACAAAGGTTTCAATGTGGAATTCGTTGATGGGAAGCTACGCATCTGGAAGAAGAGTTTCAAGGAAGCTATCACGTTTGGGTTTAGAGTTGATACACTCTACCATGTTTGAGGAAGTCCACTGGGTGTTATGACATGTGATACTATCCGTCAAAACAAACTATGGCACTGGAGGTTTGGACACCTCATTACAAAGCTCTTCCCGAAGCAAGGAAGGCGGTGATAGGGATGCCCAAATTCAAAAATGACCATGAAAGTGTATGTCAGGGTTGAGCCAAAGGAAAGCATACAAGGGGACCTTTCCCCTGAAGTGTCACAAAGACATCTGATGTCTTACAATTGATACATTTTTATTTGTCTAGTATGTTGCCCGTGACATCCTTGGGAGGATGTTCTTATTATATGACGTTTATAGATGACTTCTCTCGCAAAACCTGGATATACTTCTTGAAGAAGAAGAATGAGGCTTTCATGTGGTTTCGTACTTTCAAAGTCTTGTTGGAAAATAAAATAGGGAAGAAGATCAAGATTTTGAGGACCGATAATGCCACTGAATATGAGACAAACGAGTTCAATAACTTTTGCAGAGAAGATAGCATTAAGAGTGAGACCACAATCATATATACTCCTGAGCAAAATGGCATTGTTGAAAGAAATAACAGGACCATTGTGGAAGTTTCCCATGCCATGCTATGTGACCAAGGTCTTCCAAAGTTTCTGTGGAGAGAAGTTGTGAACACTGTTGTGTACATACAAAATCGATGCCCGCATTTCGCTCTGGACTCCAAAACTCTCGAAGAGGTTTTCTCTGGTAAGAAACCTGATGTCTCTCATTTTATATTTTTTGGTTGTCCCATTTATTTTCATGTGTCGAAGGAGAAGAGGAGTAAGCTGGATGCTTCTGGGAAGAAGGGAATGTTTGTGGGCTACAGTGAAACTTTGAAGTCTTATAGAGTCTATGTGCCTGGTCAAAGAGAAGTGGAGATATGCCACGATATTACCTTTGATGAAGATGATTCCCTTAGGAAAGTGATAAACCTTTCAAGCTTTAAGGAAGATCATGAAGTAAGTTCTGGGAATCAGGAAGAACTAAAGGATGAGATGATGCCCAATGTTGAAGGACCGATGGAACCTATTGTTCCACCTCCTTCAATGAAGAGAAGACCCTCATAGCTCAGGGATACTCTCGAGGATGCCAAGAGACATATGGCCCCAAGGGGGACATTCCATGAAAGCAAGAAGCCAAATAGATACCAAGGGTATCTAGCATCCATGAGTACAATCGTATAATCTGAGCCTGGATCTTTTGAAGAAGTCGTAAAGCATCAAGTCTAGAAGGATGCTATGCATGAAGAGTATGATTCCATTATGAAGAATGATGTCTGGGATGTGGTTCCAAGACCAGAGGACAAAGCTGTTGTCACCTCGAAATGGCTCTATAAGATCAAGCATGGATCTGATGGTAGTGTTGAAAAGTTCAAGGCAAGATTCGTTGCCTGTGGCTTCTCTCAAAAGGAAGGCGTAGACTATGATGAAATATTTGCACCTATGGCCCGATATACCACCATCTAATCTATCATAGCCCTTGCTGTTATGCAAGGATGGAATCTTCATCAGATGGATGTAAAAAATTCCTTTCTGCATGGTGCGATAAAGGAAGAGGTGTATGTGGAGCAACCTCTGGGGTTCGAAGTCCAGGATAGAGACACCCATGTATGCAGGTTGAAGAAAGACCTCTATGGGTTAAATCAATCCCTCAGGGCTTGGTACGAGAGGATAGATAGCTGCTTCATGAAGCTGGGATTCACTTGTAGTAATGTTGATCCAAACCTTTACTTCAAGTTTGATAGAGAAAAGCCTCTCATTATGGTTCTCTATGTGGACGATCTCTTCCTGATAGGTGTTGACCCTCTCATTCATCAGTGTAAGAGGGAGCTCGCTTCTGAGTTCAAGATGAAGTACCTAGGGTTGATACATTACTGCCTAGGCCTAGACGTCTAGCAGAGACCTGGCAAGATTTTCCTCTCTCAAGGAAAATATATTGTGAAGTTGCTGGAAAGATTTGGAATGGTGGAATGTAAGTCAGTGTCGAAACCGATGGAGATCAACTTTAAGGAGTTGAGTGACAGCGCTGCTGGGCATGTGCTATAAAATCCTACCAAATATCGTCAACTCGTAGGGGCCCTGATGTTCTTAGTGAACACCCATCCGGGCATATGTTTTGCAATGAACACTTTGAGTCAATACATGGTTGATCCTCATCACATTCATTGGGTTGGTGCCAAGAATATGTTGAGATATCTTCAGGGCACAATAAACCATGGGTTGAGATACACTGCCTTGGATTTTGAGACTCCATGGATATACTGATGTCGATTGGGCTGGCAGTGTGGTGGATCGCAAGATCACATTTAGATGATGCTTCACACTTGGGTCTACTTCGATATCTTGGATAAACAGGAAGTATAAGTCGGTGGCTTTGAGCACCGTTGATACCAAATACATTGCAGCGAGTATGGCATGTTATGAAGCAGTTTGGTTGTGAAATATCTTCAGTGAGTTGTTCGGGCATGTGTTAGATACCACCATTATCCTTTGTGATAACTAGAGTAGGATTCGTTTATCAGAGAATCTTGTGTTCCACGATCGATCCAAGCATATTGATATCAGGTACCACTTTATCTGGGATATGTTACAGTGAAGCGTCATAAGGCTCGATCATATAGGAACTAATGAGCAGGTCCCTGATATTCTCACAAAGCCCTTGGGGAAGGTGAAGTTCCCTACCTTCCGTGATAATATTGGAATCGTGGAATGACCCTATGCTGAGGGTCGTGTTGGAAGATGAGCTCTGGGAGCTCCAGGGGGCTTTGGGGATAGCTTCTTGGAGTTATAAGCAACCACAGGGTAAGGATTGTTGAATCTTGTTGGTGTGCTTCTGCCCCACCATTATGATATTGAGTTGGTTCACCTATCTTTGATCTGTGCCCCGTATGCATCCTATCCATGGAGTTCTGGACTCGTGGGAAGTACCTCTCATCTTGGCCAATGAGGTGGGAAAATCTAGAGACCAGTAGCAAGACCGATGGATGCATCAAATATTTTCGTACTCTCTATGTCTAGGATGGCATGTGTCCAACCACTTGATTTGGGATTGATTCTAGTGAGGTTTCGGACCTCCAACTGACTTCAGGTCATTCAAACCAAATTCGGGTTGGTATGTGACTCCTTTGAGTCCTATAGAGTTTCCAGACCTCTGAGTTGATTTTGTTAGCTGAGAGTGATGTCTTTGTGACTCACCTTTCTGTTCTGAAATAAAGAAGCCAGCAAAGCAAGTTACAACAGGATGACGCACGATGTTTGGATGGCACAGGTGGATGGAGTTCTCCCTAGTTGAGAGGGAGTGTTAATTTTGGGCAACTAGGTCCAAACTCCAATATGTGATGCTCAGATGACGATGCAAATATTTTTATTAGATTCCTCTTTCGGAGAGGTGCAATGTCGATCTAAAGATCATCTTGATCCGATAAGCAAAACATTTATTTTGAATTAATTCCACTTATGTGCAAGGTTGGCCAGAATTGTAAAGTAGGATTTGGTGCCCCAACAGATGTGTCACACACCCTCACTGATCGATATAGATAGGTCAACGTTGGAGGTCATTTTCACCATCACTCATCACACATTCTCTCTCTGCATCTGATTGGTTTGATCATCATCTTGGAGGCTTCTCTTCACTCACACGTGGGAAAAATCAGCAGCTAGGGTTTCAGACTGTTCTAGGGTTTCCAACGCAGAATTGACCAGCATTGACCTTAGTCAAATTGACCCGAAACTTTTCAAAAAATTTGATCTCCTCAATCCATATTTTTTGGCACAAAAACAGAGGTTTCATGTTGAATTTGACTTGGCTGCGTTGACTTTCTGCTATTGTTGTTTTGCGTTGACCATTGACTGGACAAATTTGACTTTTGTTGACTTTGGGTTTATTGTTGTAGAAGTTGTCCGAGAGGGTTGTGTGACACATTCTGGTTGGCTGACCGTGAAGAGACTTTGCTAGTTGAAGCATCTTGTTGATCATCGTAACGCACCACAACACATATATTTTACTGATCAATTTAACTATATTTTTAGCTTGTCTTCCATTGATCTATTGGTATTCTCTATCAGCATCTTACTTCCATGTTTATGTGATTTCTAGTTGATATCAGGTATAAGTTAAAAGTTGCATCAAGCATAGAATATCTACAAAAATTTGCAAAGTTCCATTAGTATGTTTATCATGTTTCAATAGTCTGTTATTGTAAATACTACAACGAGTTGTGCTATAAAGCTCCATAGGTAGTATGTTTTGCTGGTCATAAGTGTCATTGAAAATTGAGGATGGTGTTCCCCCAAGGGGCGGGGGGGGGGTGTAACAGCCCCAGGTTGATTTTTCATTTAAATATAATAAGACCAAAGTCATGGGACACATATTCCAAGCTAAATGGAAAGAAAACATTATAGTGGGCATCACTTTTGGTTTATTAATGACTATGGAAATTGGAAAAGGAATTCAAAAAGGAAAAGAGGCAATAATGGGATTTTAATTATGAAAATAAACAAAAATAGGGGAAAAGGAAGGTGAAGAGACGCAAATTTGCATGCAAGGGAAATTAGAGGAAAAATGAAGAAAAAAGAGACATCAATGATTAAAAGGAACTCGAGAATCAGTCGACAACTTTTTCCCATCTTTGGAGCAGGTGTATCAAAGGAAAGAGAACAAGCACTTGGATAAGAAATCAAAGGAAGGAAAAGGACAAGCAAAGGAAAGTGGATGAAAGCAAGGAGAAGGTTGGATCGACAACTTCAGCAGGAAGATCTTACAAGTAACAAGTTGCATGTGTGATTTCCCTGTTGGGATGTGAATGCATGGTACATGAATTTGTTTATTTGTTAATGAAGTGTAGTTTTTTTCAAACTCATATTCATTACTTGGGACATGTTGTTTCCAATTAGGGGATAATAGTGGATCCAAAAAATATTAAGGCTATCATGGAGTGGACAAATCCAAAGAATGTGAATGAGGTCAGATCATTCATGGGACTATTAGGTTATTACAGGAGGTTTATCAGGAATTTCTCCAAGATTTGCTATCATATCACATATTTTCATAGGAAAGGAAAGAAATTTGAATGGAATTTTGAGTGTGCAACCAACTTTGAACATTTGAAGCAATTTCTTACCAATGCTCCAGTTTTTCGGATTATAGATCCTGATAAAGACTTTGTGGTTTTTACAATTGTATGCAAGGAGGGACTTGGTGGAGTCCTAATGTAGGAAGGGCGGGTGGTTTGCTATGAATCATGAAATTTGAATGAGCATGAGCAGAATTATGTGACTCGTGATCTTGAGTTGGCATTTATCATTCATGCATTGAAGATGTGGTGACATTACCTCGATAAGAAATTCATTTTGATGAGTGATCATAATGGACTATGGTACTTATTCAACCAATACAATTTGAATGTTATAAGGCAAGCTATATGGTTGGCTACTCTCATTGAGTTTGACTTTAAAATCAAGTATATCAAGGGAAAGGAGAACTGGGTTATGAATGCGCTTAGTAGGAGAGTACAAGTGAATCATATTTCAGCGATGAGCTCTTATGGGGAAGATTTGAAAGAGCAGATATTGCATGCAAGGAAACATTATGAGAGGTACCAACAACTACAAAATATATTTCAACAACAATGTTAGAGTGGTAAGGATGAGGAGCATCACCTCACAACATATGGATTAGTGAGATTCAGGAGTAGTATCTATATGCCCGATTTTAGTTAATTGAAGAAACTTATTTTGAAGGAGTTTCATGTCAAGCCCTATTCAGGCCATCTAGGACACCAGAAAACTTTGACAGTTATTAAAAATTTCTACTATTGGCCTAATTTTAAGAAAGAGGTGGCTAAGTCTGTTGCTAATTGCTTGGACTTTCAACGAGTGAAATTTGAATGCAAGCATCCAGTTAGTTTGTTGCAACCTATTTGGATTCTGAAATGGAAATAGGAGATTATTTCCATGGATTTAATTATAGTTTTGTTGAGGACATCAAGGCAGCATGATACCAACATGGTTTTGGTTGACAAGTTGAGTAAGGTAACTTACTTCATTGCAACAAATTCTACTAATTCAGCTAGTGAAGTGAATCAAATATTCATTAAGGAGATATTTTGGTTACATGGAATTCCCAAGAAGTTTATATTAAATAGAGATGACAAGTTCACTTCCAAATTTTGGAAGGAATTGTTTGCAGGATTGGGGACAAAGTTAGCCTTCGGTACAACTTATCATCCACAGACAGATGGACATACAGAGAGAACCAATAGGATCCTTGAGGATATGTTGATGATGTATGTCATGCAACAGCAAAGGAAGTGGGAGGGGTATATTCCACTGGTAGAGTTTGATTATAATGGTGGGTATCAAGAATCCTTGAAGATGAGTCCATTTGAGGATCTTTATGGGAAGAGTTGTAATACTCTTATCAACTGGAGTGATCCAGTGAGTAGGGTGTTGATTGGACCTAATATGTTGAGAGAGATGGAGCAAGAGATGCATATTATCAAAAAGAATTTGAAGGCATCACAGGATAGGCAGAAAATTTGTGTGGATAAACATAGAGTATTCAAGGAGTTTCAAGTTGGGGAGCATGTGTACTTATGTATCAAGCCCAATAATATCTCCTTGGATATTGGGTCATGTGCCAAGTTTTCACCTCGGTATTGTAGGCCTTTTGATATCCTTGACGGGATTGGACCAATGGTATACAAACTTTCTTTGCCTCCATTAGTGAAAATACATGATTTTTTTCATGTTCCTCTACTTAAAATATATATACGAGATGTTGATCATGTTATTGATTAGTATGTATTGCAGGTGGAACCAGAAGGAGAGTTCCAACCAGATCCTCAATGCATCCTACAACAACAAAAAGCTCATGCTATAGAACTGAGAAATAAAGAAAGGTAAATATGCAAAGAGATGCTACTATAATGAGATTCAACCTCCTATGTGACCTTAAGGAATTGTAACTGACAAAAAACACACATACAAACCTTGTACATCATTAATGACACCCCCAGGAGCTATTCCAACCTTCCATACTATTATCACCAAATTGAGTCCTCTTGGGCTGCTTCAATGGTCAACTTGGAGTAACTCTTTCAAACCAACTTTTGACTGAAGCTTAGCCTCTCCAGTCTAATAGGGCTCTCTCAAGGGGTTATATGATTTAGATAATGATAAAGATAGATGGCTAAATCTATGAATTATGTCTTGGTTTTGTATGTTTACAGGTTGAAGAAGAAGGCTTGCTACCATTGGGCTATGGAGTCAGTGACAGGGATAAAGATGACAAAGGCTCTCCTTGTGGAAGTTGAGGCATGTAGATACTCAAATGAAATTAGAATACACATACACATGGTTTACTTAATATATAAATGTTCAAAGGAAGTTAGAGCATGAGACATTAATTCTAAGTAATGAACATTAAGATACTGAAAGCAGGACATTGAGAGATATATCCAATATTTTAGTGCTTGAAAGGAAGTCAGAGCATGCTAACCAAGAATTCTGAGTAATAAAACATTAACATATTGACATAAATTAATAAGATACATAAGGTTCATGAAAGTATCAAATGAATCTCAGGTGAAGGAAGAAACCAATAGCCATTCTCCATTGTAGAAATTTATTAATACTAATGTATTACCGGATTCTCCTGATCTAACAATATTTATCTTCTTGCTAAATACAGAATCCTTCCATTGTTAATCTTGCAGAAATTAAAACTCAATTGCAAACACATGTGAAGAAAATCAATCGCACATAAACACAGTTGTTTAACGGGAAAGCTTAAAGCTAAAACCCCCAACTATCATATATTATGTATATCAATGGATCATGTAATAATCTCATACAAAGCTTAGTACATCAAGCTCTCAGTACAATCAACAATCATTACACGTTTTCATGCAGAAATTTGCATATCTATACACCAATTTCTTGCCTTCTAACAACCTGCCTCCACTACGCAATCCCTTCTGAAGAAGACCCTTGAATGAATTTGAATTGGCCTTGCCTTGACTTTGAAATCCTCATTGGCATCTCCAATGTGTGTTAGATGCATTGAATGCATCACTATAGTCACAACAGATAGTCCATCTCACCCTTTCACCTATCTCCCCACTGGGTCTCCACTAGAACTGACAAGCAAGTTGTTAACTGTTGTATTTTTTCAGTTGTTAATGAGTTATTAGTTGTGAATTAATTAACTAATTAATTCACTAAAATCTCACTAGTGTATCGTTCAATTAGACTAGATACAACTAGCTCAACTGAGTTTAACTCACTTAACTGAGTTAAACTAAATAACAACTCCCGTAACTACTCTTCCAACTCTGTCACAACTCTTCCACTTCAGTTCTAACTGAGTCCTCCATGCATGAGCCACCAATAACCCTAGGAATTATGTAATTCCTTCAGCTCACTGATTTTCCAAATCTGTTCACTGAAATAAAGTGCTCCAAGAGAATAAGTTCATATTTATTATCAGGCTAATAATAATCAACATGCATCTAATTTTATATTGACGATCTATAAATATACTTTTCCCAATATTCTAAAAATAGAATTTCATCTATTTTTCACATTTGATCAACCATCTACAAATAGCATCCTACAACTTATAAAATATGCTCACCATGTCTAAAAATAGACATACACCTAAAAATAACCTGCGGGGCCCACTTAGTGAAGGTGCTTACTTTTGACTAAGCTCATCATCTTGTTGAATCTCAACACTCCCTCTCAACAATATAGGGATTATCCTTCACCCCAATCTGCCTCTATGGTATTCGAATTTTCTCCTGCTAAGCGCCTTCGTCAGAATATCTACATCCTGATCTTCTGTAGGAATTTACTGAAGCAACATGATCTTCCGCTGCACACAATCTCTAATATGATGATACCGGATATCAATATGTTTAAATCTATCATGAAACACGGGATTAATTGAAATTTTAATGCAACTATGATTATCACAATGTATCACTGTAGGATCTAAATGAGAACCGAACAAACCGACCAGGATCTTCCTCATCTAGATAGCCTCACATGCAGCTTTACTTGCTGCCATGTATTCTGCTTCCGCTGAACTGAGTGCCACGGATCTTTGTTTCCCGTTGTACTAAGAAACTATTGTAGATCCGATACTGAAAACCCCTCCTGATGTGCTCTTTCTGTCCGCTGGGATGCCTGCCCAATCTGCACGGTGAAGCCATGAAACTTCACCTCATCCATCTGTCTGTACCATAAGCCATACTCAGATGTGCCCCTGAGATACCTCAAGACATGCTTGCCCTCCTTCCAAAAGAGCTTGGTAGGCTTAACCATCGCTTGAGAAATTTGGTTCACCACATAGCATATGTCCGGTCTTGTATTAACTAAATACATGAGTGAACCCACCAATTGTTGATAAACAATGGCATCCACTACCTCTGTCGATGTAGCATCCTCTTTCCTCCAATTTCCTGGAAGAGGAGTATCCATGGGCTTGCAGTCCTCCATGTGAAACTTACCAAGTATCTCCCAAGCATACTTGCCTTGAGATACAAACATTTCACCTTCTCGCTGCCATATTTCCAATCCAAGGAAATAATGAAGGAGGCCCAAATCCTTCATCTCAAACTCCTTTACAAGATCTGCCTTGCATGAGTGTATCAACTGCTCATCACCCGTTAGTATTCAATCATAAACATAAAGAAAAATGATTAAAAGCTTACCCTCCACCACAATTTGGTACAGGTTTGCATCTGCCTCACTCTTGGTGAAGCCAATTCCAGTGAAATAGTTGTCGATCCAAGTGTACCAAGCACGTGGTGCTTGCCTCAGCCCATACAACACTCTTTTGAGTATGCACACATGTGACTCGTTGCTGAAGATCTCAAATCCTTCAGGGTGCTCAATGTACACTTCTTCCTCAATGATCCAATTAAGGAACGCGGTCTTCACATTCATCTGATGAATGTGCCAACCCATCTGCGCTGAGAGAGCAAGGATGGCCCTTATGGAAGAATATCATGCGACGGGTGAAAATTTTTCTTCATAATCAATCCCCTCGATCTGTGAGAAGCCTCGGGCAACAAATATTGCCTTATACTTCTCGATGCTCCCATCAGTAGCTTGCTTTAACTTATAGATCCATCTTGATCCTACAACTGATTTACCCACCCGCCTTGGAACAATCTCCCAAGCATTGTTTCTAACAATGGATTCATACTCCTCCACCATGGCATCTACCCATGTGGGCTCCTGCACTGCTTCTTCAAAATAAGATGCCTCTGTCACGATACGCTTGCTCATAAGAGCCATGTATCCAGTAAATCGGTCAGGTGACTATCTCTGTCTACGTTGTGATGTAGGAACTCCTTCATCATGTGCCGCATCAAGCTTCAATCTCTCAGCTTCTGTGGTACGCTTTATGCCTGTTCTGATGTTTGGTTCTGCATGAGTGGACTCCTCCACTCCATGAATCTCCTCCTGTGGTTGATCCACATCTAGAGGCTCATCTTTGGGAACAAGGAGCTCCTCCGCTGCATGCAAGTGTAGCTCCCTCTCAAGCGACAACTTCATGGCTTTCACCTCATTGAATTTTATATCTCGTCGCACCACAACCATTTGACTATTTGGAAAATACACATGATAATTATGGGGTGTTTCTGTGTACCCCACGAATATCCCAACTTCTGCAGTTGGCTCTAGCTTCTTTCTGGCGTCCTTTGTTACATGAATGTAAACAGATGAGCCAAAAATATTCAAATCATAAATATCAGGCTTCTTACCAGTAAAATCTTCTTCGGGTGTACTCATGCCAAGTACTCTATGAGGACAACGGTTTTGCACATAAACCGCAGTGTTGCATGCTTCTACCCACAAGTGCATCAGTAGGCCCTGGTCATGCAGCATAGCTCTTGTAGCACCCACGATCATTCTGTTCTTCCTCTTCACGACCCCATTCTTCTATGGGTTATGAGGCACTATGATTTCTCTTTAATTCCTTCTTTTCTACAGAATTCTTTGAATTCGTTCGAGATATATTCACCACCATTATCGCTCCGCAGAGCCTTCACTTGCTTCCCCGACTCCTTCTCCACCAATGCTTTAAACTCACAAAACTTTGGGAATGTTTCGCTCTTATTTTGCATGAAGAAGATCCAGCATATACGAGAATAGTCATCAACAAATATAACATAATACCTATGTTTTTCTATTGAAGCAACCGAGAAAGGTCCACACATGTTTGTGTGAATTCTCTCCAAGATCACCGAAGCACGGTTCTCCTTCTCATGAAAGGTGGTCTTCACAAACTTACCCATAGTACATCCCTTGCATTGATAGTACATCCCTTGCATTGATCTGACTGCGCAAGAGTACCATTGGGAAGTCCAGTAGAAATCTGCTGCAAAATCTTCAAGGCGCCATGGTGAAGATGGCCCAATCTCCTATGCCATAATTCGCCCTCATCTCGGCTTACCACTTCTTCTGATTTGCCCATCATTTCAGCACAGCCATCTACCTCTAGCTTATAGAGATTCTTAACTTGAATCCCTATCCTCTTGGTTTGACCCATTATTTTATGTCACAGGAAAGCTTTTCCCTCACTGAAAACAATGCCATAAACTCTGTCCTCCAACATAGCGACCGAAACCAAGTTCTTCTTCAGACCTGGAACATGCATAACATCTTTCAATAGAAATGGTTTACCTAACTCCCTCTCAAAGGTAATGGTTCCAATGTCGAACGCACTGTATCTACCATCGTCGCCCATCTCTATATGCATTTGGAGATCCTTCTCCTCCAAGTCACTAAACAACTCCCTGTCTCCTGTCATATGAAAGGAAGCACCACTATCAAGATACCACACCGATCCCATTGCGCTTGAAACCAAGCATGTGATCAAAGAGAAATCAAGTTAAAATTGTGAGGCTAAGGCCTCACCCACTGCAGCTCCAACAACCTTCTTGTTCTTCTTTTTCTATGGGCAGTTAGTGGTGATATGCCCATGTTCGTGACAGTGAAAACACTTCACTTTGGACAAATCCATCTTCTTGCCTTTAACCTCGGATTTTGGATGGGATTTCCTCCCCTTCCCTCTCCTTGATTAGGCAGCCAAAGTGCAATTCTCTTCATCATCATTCTTCGATGAAGATCCATCCCTGGTATTCTGCCTTATCTCCTCCTGCACAAGATCCAACCAAAGTCACTCCCAATCTGGAAGTTTCTCCCGTCCATTGACAGAGTAATTGTAGCTATGCCAACTCTTCAGAAGCCCAAGTAGGGCCAAGCTCACCAAGTCATCATCCGCAACTGTAATCCCCACGCTTCCCAGCTCATCCCTACATTGGACAAACTTCGTGAGATATTTTGGAATATTGTCGCCCTTCTCCATTTTTATTTTTCTGAGCTTATCTTTCAGCGCCAACTTCCTATAGTCGCTGTTGCTTTGGAAAATATTTGTCAAAGCCTTCCACATTGAAAATGGAGTGACTTTCCCATGAAGGCTTGACACAATATGGTATTTCACACCTTCCAATAGAATTCTTCTTGTCTTCGCTACCTTCTTTTTCCATGCGTAAAGTACTGCAGCATCGCTAGAAGTAGGCTTAGGAACATCGCTATCGATGAAATCCTTTAGTACATTATCTTCAAGCACCAGCTCCATCATGTCCTTCCAGGCTATGTAATTCGAGCTACCCTCAAGGGCATACTCCAATCGCAACCCATTGAAAGACATTTCAATGAATAATCGACTGTCGCACCAAGAAATTTCTGCAGCAAATTCGAATTGTCCACCAGCACAAAACTCAACACCTCTTCACAATTGCAATCTCTAGTGACTAACACTACTCTGATAACATGTAGGAATTTATTAATACTGATGTATTACCTGATTCTCCTGATCTAACAATATTTATCTTCTTTCTAAATATAGAATCCTTCCACTGTTAATCTTGCGGAAATTAAAACTCAATTGCAAACACATGTGAAGAAAATCAATGACACATAAACACAGTTGTTTAACGGGAAATATTAAAGCTAAAACCCCAATTATCATATATTATGTATATCAATGGATCATGTAATAATCTCATACAAATATCAGTACATCAAGTTCTCAATATAATCAACAACCATTACACACTGTCATGCAGAAATTTGCATATCTATGCAGCAATTTCTTGCCTCCTAATAGCCTACCTCCACTGCACAATCCCTGTTGAATAAGACCCCTGAATGAATTCACATTAGCCTTTCCTTGACTGCGCAATCCTCATTGGCATCTCCAATGTGTGTTAGATGCATTGAATGCATCACTATAGTCACAACAGATAGTCCATCTCACCCTTTCACCTATCTCTCCACTAGGTATCCACTAGAACTGACATGCAAGTAGTTAAATGTTGTATTTATTCAGTTTTTAATGAGTTATTAGTTGTGAATTAATTAACTAATTAATTCACTAAACTCTCACTAGTGTATCTTTCAGTTAGACTAGATACAACTAGCTCAACTGAGTTTAACTCACTTAACTGAGTCAAACTAAATAAAAACTCCCATAACTACTTTTCCAACTCTTTCACAACTCTACCACTTCAGTTATAACTGAGTCCCCCATGCATGAGCCACCAATAACCCTAGGAATTGCGTAATTCCTTTAGCCCACTGATTTGCCATCTGTTCACTGAAATAAAGTGCTCCAAGAGAATAAGCTGATATTTATTGTCGGATTATTATTAAGGGCTAATAATAATCGACATGCATCTATTTTTAGATTGACAATCTATAAGTAGACTTCGTCCAATATTCTAAAAATAGAATTTCATCTATTTTTCACATTTGATCAACCATCTACAAACAGCATCCTGCAACTTATAGAATATGCTCACCATGTCTAAAAATAGACATACACCTAAAAATATCCTGCAGACCCCACTTAGTGAAGGTGCTTACTTTTGACTAAGCTTATCATCTTGTTGAATCTCAACATCCATTACTGATCAAAAACCTGTTTACAATAGCAGCAGTCAGCCATAACATATCCCAACCCTTTATAACTCTAAAAATTATTCCTTTATAGAATGAGGACTCATACAAATGATATGCTACCTTGCTAGCTTCGAATTCCCACCTAGAGACCTATTTCAAACATGATTCTATCACTTGGAGACTTCCTAGGGATATTTCTGTTTTGCAGAGTTTGAATACAAAAAGGACTCTTCTTTGATTAATAGTTCAACAAACCAATTAAATAACCCTTATAAACTGTAACCAACTAATTTTCTGAGTGTAATAGAGTGCTTATGTGTCATTATGCCACGTGAATGTTGAGCTGGACCTCCTCCAAGTCGAATTTTTACAATTTTTTCACAAATCTGGTTAGTGAAAATTCTGAAAAAGTAGGCCTCAAAGATGAGTGTATAATTTCCAAACCCTGATAGATTTGCAAAACTAAGAGATTTTTTTGTATATGAACCTATGCTAAATAAAACACTCTTTCAGATTTCCAAAATACTTTTTCAGATGCTCAGAAACCTTAAAAACATTTCGCTACGAAAATAGTTTTTCAACAGTTTCGTAGCATGCAAAAATGAGTGTATAATTTCCAAACCCTGATAGCTTTGCCAAAAATGAGAGAGGTTTTTGTATACAGGCTTGTGCTAAAGAAAAACCTCTTTCAGATTTCCAAAATAAATTTTCATTTGCTCATAAACCTTAAAAAACATCTCGCTACGAAAACAAGGCAATTTCGTAGCGTACTTTTGTAGTGTACAAAAATGACCTTTGCCATCAAAATTTATGTCTCTTTCCTTTGATATTGTCTTCATCATGCTTATACACATTCTCCATATCAATTTCACCCTTTAGAAGCTTCTAAAAATGGTTCAAAATGAAAAAATAAGGCTACAATAGTTTCGTAGCGTTTTCTTGGCTTCAAGCCTAGGAAATGCTGCGAAACTACTGAAAACAGTGAAAAATTCCAGATTTTCATGTAGATTCAAAAATATTATTTCCAAGTGTAAAAACCTTATTTTCAACCTGCCATTGACCTTTAAAAGTATAAACCAGCTCACACTAAGGGTTTTGAGGTGTTTCCTCTTCAAAAAACATATTTTCACCTTTAGCAAGTTTTTTCATCAATAAAATAACTCTGTTTTTTCTGAAAACATAGGGTTCAGAGATGAGCTCTTATATCCCTATCCTTGAGAGATATTTCAAAACTGAAGGAGGTGTTTGTAGGTCAGTATTTCTTGAAGAAAAACCGCTCTCTTTTTTTGAAACACATCTCTAGCTGTCCAGAATATGCATTCTAAAAACATGTATAAAACAGGAAAAATTTGCATTCTAAAAATAGGGCTGAAAAACATCCCTGTATCTCCTAATTTGTAACACCTTTGAGAAAATTGAAAGAGGTTATTGTTATTTGATATGTTCTTGAAAATAACCTCTTTCAGGTTCTTAAATACTTTTCTATTTGCCCAGAAACCGCCCTTGAATTTGACTGCTCAAAGTTAGAAAATAGAGAAATGCTTCATATTCGCTACGAAACTTTCAGCAGTTTCATAGCGTTTTCTGCCTATTTTACACTGAATTCACTACGAAAGTAGGGATTCTTAGCTAAAATGACCTTTTCAGAGTTTTAAGCTTGGGAAATGAAATATGTCAGCAAATGATGACTAATGGAACATGATGTGACCTATATGGAGGTGGTTTTGAGATGAAATGAGGGTGGTCTTGAAACTTAGGATAAGTTAAATATGAAAAAAAAAAATTCCTATGCCAACTTGAAAAAGTTTTAAGGAGACCTTACCCTTTTGAGGAGTGAATTGTATGACCATGTCAAGTAATGACTCACAAAATTATCAGTGATAACAGTGGCTCCACTTGGGATGGTGTGCCCCTGTGGTACACCAAAGAACCTATAGTTACAGTGCCATCCATCTTCTTGGAAATAAAAACTCTGAAATTTATGAAAAATTCACCAAGATCTTATGGCCTTCTCCTCGAGCTCAAGCTTGATGATTACTACTGAAAAAAAAACTTTGTACCTACTAAAAAGATGCTCAGTCAACTTTGAGCTTATTCACACACTCCTACCTACCCTAACAGCTGCAAACTCCATTTTTAATTCAAGAAACATGAAACTTCCAATTAAGCCAGTCATTGATCTGATCTGACATTTGAACCTCTTGACTACACTTGTCAACCAAAATTAAGCATGATACTGAAATGACCAAGGCAACATAAAATGTATCTGATCCTCATAATGAAAATATAACTGGAAATCTAGACTGTAGAACTCTTCCATGTAGTCAGCTATAGGATCAGAGAACACATAATCAGTTTAATGATTCTCAAGAAATTCTGCAACTTTGGACAACTTATATATGCTTTTCTCAGCCACACCAGATTTCAGTTGTGTGCTATCAAACTGATTTTCAAAAACAGGGTATTCTTTGTCAATCTCAAAAGAGAAAGGTAGCAGCACCCTCCCTTTGTGTTCTAGCATTAAAAACTTTTGAAAAGACTGATCTTGATCATGAAGACTATAAGGTTGAATTTGATATTCTAAAGCTTCAATGTCTTTTTCAATGTTCTTAGAAACTTCATCCACAAATTGAATCTTATCTTTTGACTTGCACTCAAATGACCTCAGATTAGAAGACAAGGATAAAGAAAAAATTTCATCCACTTCCTCATTAGTGTGATCATTATTTGATGTAGGTTGATGCAAGGAATGATATGAAGAATAAAATTTCTCCTTTACCTGAGGATTATAGCAATTATCTTCTAGTATTTCCTCTTGTTGTTTGAAATGATTATCATATTCCTGATGATCAAAAGGGTGACAAGTCTGCTGCAACTTTTCATCAAACTCAGAGAATGTAACATGATTTTCATAAATAAACTCCTGCTGGGTTTCATTCTCATCCAAGGAAGAGGCTATCCTTTCTTCTTGGTGATGAAAGGGATTGTCATGAAGGGCCTCTAAAATTTCCTCATCCATGAACTCATCATCTTCATAACAATTCTCCAAATATTCAATAAAACTCACACAATGTTTACAGTAGTCTTTGACCAGTAAGAAGGAGGGATGACACTCTTTATACATCTTATAAAATGCAAAATGGAAATCAGCAAGAGAATATAATGAACCATTTGGCAGGCTTTCGTATGAAGACCATGCTTTTCCCTCTAACGTGGCCATAAACATCTTCATGAGACAATCCTCAGGGAACTGAAGCTTAAGTATGTGTACATGTAGATGGAATCTAACCAAATGAAGAGCAACATTATCTTTCTTTTCATCTTTAAATATGGGAAGATCAGTTAACCATTCGACCTTTGGCATAGGATTTAGAAAACCAGGGATGTGAGACCGATTCATAGGGGCATACCTGGAATTTATTCTTGCAATGGAACTCATCTTGAAACTTCATCAAGCTATTGATCTTCAAGCAGTGGAGTCACCTTCCAATTAGTTATTTGATATGTGGAGTTTCTAGAGCAGAAATACAGCCAATATGTGCCTAAGTGTCTGCTGCTCTCAGACCTTAGAACTGAAACTTTGTTGTTCTTCCCAGGGAAAATTTTCACCTTCGGTCCCCGACAACGGCGCCAAAATGTTATCACCAAATTGAGTCCTCTTGGGTTGCTTCAATGGTCAACTTGGAGTAACTCTTTCAAACCAACTTTTGGCTAAATCTTAGTCTCTTCAGTCTGAGAGGGCTCTCTCAAGGGGTTTTATGATTTAGATAATGATAAAGATATATGGCTAACTCTATGAATTATGTCTTGGTTTTGTATGTTTACAAGTTGAAAAGATGAAGGCTTGCTACCATTGGGCTATGGAGTCAGTGACAGGGATAAACACTACAAGGAAAAGACCCTCTAGCGGATGTTTTTGAGGAACCACAAAGAAAAATACCCCATACATCCGTTTCTAGCGGAGGTTACTAGAGGAGGTTGGTGGGCGAAGGGTTTTGCGGATGTTTTCCTATCGATGCTCTTATCGTTACAACTCGCCCTGGTTCTGTCAAAAAAAGAACGCACTGGGGCGGCAAAATCATTAGCACACCAGACACCGTGCACTCCGTACACACACGCCCGGTGCGTCATAATATAATAGAGCATTGGTACCTCACAACTCATCCACGCCGGTGCATTATAAAACACAACGCCAACACCGAAACCACCCGGTGTGATAGAAAGCAACCGCATCGGTGGATCATAAAAAACGCACGAAAGCACAAACTGACCAGTGCGTTTGTGCCAAATAGTACCAGTGTGCCTATAAACAACGCGCACCAGTAAAGGGTTAAACTAAAAAAAATATTTACGATAAAAAACTCGGATTTTTCAGTTTTTTAGTGCTCCTGAGCTATCAATTACCAGTGTGCATGATACCACAGAATGTACCGGTGCGCACCGAACATTGGCACACCGGATATCGTGCGCGAATTACACACACCGTCGGGGCGTCCAATTACTGTAACGCACTGGGGTGTCAATACTCTTCCGCGCCGATAGATCATAAAACACCGCGCCAAAACAAGAACGAGCCGGTGCATTCTTCTCTAATAACATCGGTGCGCCCGAAAACGCACGCACTGAAATAACGTTATATTAAAAAAAAAAAATAAGGCCAAAAAACTAGTGCTTTCTTTGTGACTATTACGCACCGGTGATTTACAATTAGGCCGCCCCGGTGCATCATCAAATTTTCGCGCCGAAACTGAAACATCCCGGTGTGGTTTTGTTTAACAACACTGGTGCGCTTAGGAAACCCCGCGCACCAAAACAAGGTTAATTAAAAAAAAAATTAGAGCCAAAAAACTTCATTATTCACTTTCTTCAGTGCTCCAGAGCTCTCAAGCCCCAGTGCTACTTCTTTATTTATGAGCTACCCTGATATCGATGCTCTCATTGTACCCATTACACGCACTACTGCTCTGAATTTTCCACCAATCTCCAGCTTGCATTTTGAAAAACAGTGGGAAAATTTTATTTTCCCAATTTTATAGCCAATATGCCTCCTCGACAAATAAATTTATAGGTATTTTTCTAGTTTTTCTATAATTAAGCCTTTTAGCAGATTATAAATTAAAATAAACTTAAAAATAACCATTAAAAAAAAAATTGTTGCGCGGTGCACTCGAGCTATTCAGCTCGCACCAACTAGTGGGGCTACCTGTAAAATTTACAGGCAACACCGCTACTGGTGCTAACGATAACCGCACTGTTTCTGGGGTGGTGCCAGAAGGCACCCCAATAAATTTTAAACTAAAAAATAATAAATAAAAAAGACGATGCGCTCATTTATCCAGGCGCACCATTGACCTCGGCAATCACAATACGGTGCGCCCCGGTTTATGTCAGCACACCGCATTTTGCATTCCAAGAGGGTCAACGGTGCGGCCGGGTAAAAGACCGCACCGTCAACTATGTCATTGTCATGAAGTCGGTGCACTGACACGACTATACGCATCGGGGCGTGACAAAAAAAAAAATTATATATGTATATTTATAAATACATTTCTGTTTAATAAAAAAAAATTATTTAATATGGCAATGATTCAAAGAGAATAGGAGCAACAACAAGCAAAACAATATGACATGATTCGCCAATGGGAGGCGAGAGAGAGGGAGAGATATGGATGCCCTCGCCCTATTACTGCAAATACCCAGGAGATCCTTAAGTAGGTAGGCCTCCTCAAGTTCTATGAGGAGGTTATTTCCGGCCTAAAGGCCCATAGTGTGATTTTGAGACATCTTATCGACAGGTGGAATGCCCACCGACAGGCTTTTCAGGTTGGTCCTGACCAGTGGTACACACCCATTGAGGAGGACATTTATTTTATTATAGGACTATCGAGAAGAGGGGTGGATTTCCCCTCATTCCCAGACGTGCCACCTGGTTGTGTAGCATGGATTCAGTTATTTTACTCCCAGAGATACATTGGAGCACATGTATTGTCTCCTTCAGAGTTTCAGGTACCTGGAGGTCAGTTACGTATAGGTGCTTTTGGTAGACAGGACGTGCAATGCCTCTCTATTATCGTCTTCATCGCCCCCCACACAATACCAAAGTGATGCGCTAGCCACAGAAACCACAATACGTTGATTCTTTGTGCGCGTAGCCGCCCACTCTGTCGTGTCTACCATTTTTTGCCACGCTTTGTACTACCAGACAGATGTCGTCTGCGGCCGGGCGAGGTCAACTTCTTTGCTTCGCAGCCGTTTTTGTCATTTTTTGAGAGGTTTCCCGCAGATGAGACCCGCTTGTTCGACACTCGTAGGCCGATGTTGGAGGCCTCGATGCTCATGTGAGTGCGTATTGGCGCCAAGAGGCAGACACCTGCGTTTCCAAAGTAAAAAATCATATGATTCGTCGACTTATCAGCCAGCCGTTTGCGGGTCGCATCCCCCATTATGGTCCCATGTCCTTATGCTGGACTAGATTGGCGAGGGTGTCCCAACATCCTCTTCACTCCTGATGAGCCACCAGATGATAGAGGTAATATTACTATTTTATTTATATTTATTCTAACATGTTCTTTAACTTGTTTTTATTAAATTTTGTAATGAAATTGTCTAATTATTGTTGTGTACTTGTATATATTTTGCAGACATTGGGTCTTTTGATGGCAATGAGATGCCGGATCCACCACATGATCTAGGTGTCGATCCTGATGATTACAATCAGGATATGGTTGATGCGACAAATCAGGATGAGGCCGGTGGCGCAGCAGAGAGACGTGTTGATACTCATGCGCCTCATGGTGCACTAGTACCGCCTTTTGCTAGGCGTGGTCGACTAGAGACCAGATACCGGATGGAGTTGGGTAGCCAACTCTGTGGATTGATTTCAGATGCGGGCATCAGGCCCGCTCATTACAGAGAGATACAGGGCGATGATAGATTGATACAGATGTGGAGAGGCATGCCGCGTGACATGTACGGCCTGATGCGGCATGTCGTAGGAGCTATAACAGCTGTTACGCGATTGAGGAGGATTGTCCGTAGCTATAGGTGTAGTCGAGCTGTGGCACGTGATGATGGACAGTCTACCAGCAGCCACTCTGATGCATCTCGTGATCGTTCACCTCGTGGCGCGCCTGATGATCAGCATGAGGCTCCACTGGCAGCATCTGACACTAGTCATCATGGAGATGAGGCTGGACCATCGGCCACGTCCAGTCAGCAGCCTGCAGCATCCACCATGATTACTAGTCACGATCATCATGAGCAGGCTGGACCATTGACCGCCGAGGTTGCAGTACTATTGACTGAGCAGGCCGCCTCCACTACAAATACGCCTCATATTGATCATGTTGTACTACCACCAGTGGATGCATCCATCAGTACTAGTGATCATCATGATCATAAGCAAGCTAGTCGACCATCGACTATCGAGGCTGCACCCAGCTTTACTGAGCAGGCCGCATCCACTTCTACTAGTGTTATTGATCATGATGTTATAATACCACCAGTGCCTGATCCATGACATGATTTATATTACTGTTGTATATTTTTAACATTATTCAGTTATATATATGTATATGGTCCATGTATTTTATGTTCATGTTGCAGTTGTACTTAATTTTCATGTTGATGATCATCATGATGTGGCACATATTGTTAGTCATGTTAGATATGTTCATTTAATGTTTAGCTTGCAGATAGATGTGTATATGTGATAGACGCATGAGTTATTTGACATTATATTAAGATGTATATTTGATGTTTGTGTTGTGATGATGTTAATATACAATGTTAATTTGATGTTAATTGAATGTGTTTATTAGTCAAATATGATGTTTGTACGATGGTTATCATGATCGTGATGATGTTTATTAATTAATTTAATATTATTAAATGACCATGATATTTATTAAATATTATGTCATGAATGTAATTGTAATTTAAATTTTAATTCTATGTAAAATTGTAAATTGTATTTGTATTTGTACTAATTGTAATTTTAAGTGTAATTGTATGTAAAATATTTATTAATGTAAAATTTTAATTGTAATTGTAATTTTAATTGAATTGTATGTAAAATATTTGTAAAATTGTAATTGTAATTGTAAATGTAATTCTATGTAAAATTGTAAATGAATTGTATTTGTAACTGTAATTTTAATTGAATTGTCTGTAAAATATTTGTAAAATTGTAATTGTAGTTGTAAATGTAATTATATGTAAAATTGTAAATGTAATTGTATGTAAAATTAAAATTCTAATTCTAATTCTAATCGTAATTAATGTATGTGAAATTAATGTAAAATTGTAATTGTAATTTTAATTATAATTGTAATTGTAATTTTAATTAACGTAATTGTATGTAAAATATTAATTTGTAAAATTTTATTTCTATTAATGTGAAAATTTTAATTGTATTAACGTGAAATGATTTTTTTTAAATATTTAAATTTGTAAATTTGAAAATAATTGTAAAATAACAAATCTAGAATAATACGAATTTTTGTAACATAAAGTTTAGAAAAAAATGAAAATAAATTCATGTACTTTATAATTATCATTATTTTATTATGATCCTACATATATAAAGTTTAGAAAATAATGAAAATAAATTTATGTACTTTATAATTATCATTATTTTATTATGATCTTACATACAACAACAACAACAACAAAACTTTAAAAAGTCTGGTGCACTTATCATCCTAACAGGCCCCGGTGTGTCGTATTAATACAACGCACCAGTGTGTCACATTTCCACGCACCGAAAACGAATAAACGCAAATAAAAAAATGCAACTCTATTTTGTTTAAGTTTAAAAAAAGCGGCAATTTGAAAAATGGGCGGCAAAATATTTTTGAAAATCTAATTTGATAAAATAATTCTTTAAATACTAAACACTTTTCATTATTTCAGTATTTTTGTTAAAAAATTTCAGTCAGATTTTTGCAGGAGATCACGAGGGCACTGTGGATGGCGAAATACGTTAGAACAGAAGTATTCAGACAATCAGAAACAAAAACTCTGGTGATTCAAGCCCTTTATCATAGAATTTCAAACCATTTCATGATTAAATTTAATTCCCTTTTTTTTACTTTTTCCTGTAGTTTTTTATTTTTTCCCGCAGTTTTATCCATTTTTACCCTGAACCCTTCATTTTTTTGTTTTTTCCCTTTCTTTTCCCTGTTTCTGTGATTTCAGAATTAGGGTTTTTCATTTTAGATTGACGTCCAACCCACAGGACGACTTGCATAGTCGGATCCCAATCCATTCGGCCATTGCGTGAATTTTTGAAAAAATGGATATTTCTTTATCGGTGCGCCCTACGTATGCCACCGCACCAGTGATCTGTATTATTACAGCGCACCGGCAAGTTCTGTGTCGTAAAAAAATGAAAACATTTTTTTTTAAATCCGTGCGCCAAATCTGAAATAGGGCACCGGTGCTCTATTTAACTAGGAAAGCATCGTATAGTGTAGTACACCATTTTGGCGGTGCGTTTAGAATACCCCACGCACCGTTAGGTCTATTACATTGTTTTTGTGGTGCGTTTATAATACCGAAAGCACCGTACGATGTATTATATTGTTTTACGGTGCGTTGCTAATTTATCCACGCACCGACGACGGTGTGGATTTCATGAAAGGTGCACCGCTGTTTATTTTCTACCTGAAAAGTTGATAATTTATTTTTAAATATATTAATGAATGATATGCTACAGGTTTCATATTGATAAATAAATGACTGATAAGATATCAAGTAAAAAAAATATTGTTAACACATCAAGAAAAGCAAAAAAGGCAAGTTCTTTATAAATTCTTTATAAAAAATATTATTTTTGAACTATATGTAACTTTAACTAATATGTATTGTTTACTGTGTATCATGCAGAGCCACAAAATGATGAAGCTCGATATGATTATTTATGATCTACAACCAGAAGAGCGTAAAAGTTTAATGGAAAAATTGCAAAAAGATGAATCAGGTTTATGAAACAATATTATCGATCCAATATGAGTTTCTTTTTTTAATTATCATTAATAATATACTTAAAAATATTAGATAACATGTGTCAAACAGTCTACTAATTCACATTTGTTTATTGTTCTACAGGGACCAACAACTCAGAAAAGGAATGTTGTTCTAAGAAAAGAAAAAAAATAGAACATGCAAATGAAAATGAATTGCTCTTTGGCTCATCTTGAGTGGTGCTGGAAGTTAACGAAAGGAGGAAAAACTTTTACAAAATTTTGAGGGATCTAGTGGAACGAATACAACAACGTGCTTCAAATGTAATATGTAATCATTGAATTTTTCAATCATTATGTACAATAAATAAACAATTTAGCATTAAATATTAATTTTTAATAATTTTCTTGCAAAAAAGAAAAGAAAATGGAACCCATTCAGCACATAAAACAAAACGACAAGGAAGAAAATGGTTGATCTCTAAGTTTGTGAGTAATTGCTACTTCCTTATAACAACTTAACTAGATTTCATTTTTGTATTTTTAAAGTTGTTTTACAAAAATCATCATTGAATGTCTTCAAACAAGTTCTAACATACAAAAAAGAACCATCAGACGAATTGATTGAAATTGGGTTAAATATGGGTTGTGAGTATATGTTGGCATATCAGAATTTAATTGTGGAATTTGTAAGCATCTATCAATCTTGTTTTAATTAGCTCCTTCTATAATTAATAGAACAAAAACATATTTTATATTAAATATATGATTCGTTATAGGGTATAAAAATTGTAGGAAAAAAAGTATGGAACTGCGCCAACAGATGAAATTTTGAAAGATGGCATGGTATATGATTTTGAAAGAATGTGTATAGTTTATGAGTCAATTGTTGCTATGGTACGTCATTTTTCTTTTCGATTTACATTGATGTATATTATTTAATATTGGAATTTTCATTATTCTCACCAATGTATATACACTCATTTCAGTTTATTTTTATGTTTATAGATGGAAAGTGAAGAAGAATAAAACAATCAACGCCGTGAACACAACATTCCTGAAAATAATCCAAGTCATGGAAGTAGCTCTAGCAGTGATAGTAGTTCAAGCGAAGAATGATGATCACTATGTAATTTGGATATCAAAGCAAGGCATTTTATTTTTCGAAATATGTCTGTGAAATCAGACATTTTTATTAATGTAATGGACATAGTGTCCCAATTGAAAGACAAAGGGATACGAATAATTGTCCCATTTTGTATGATAAAGACTGTCTTTTATATATGTGTGTGTGTGTGTGTGTGTGTGTTTGTGTGTGTTTTAATTTATTCTATTGCGTTCTCCATTGTCGTTATTGCGTTCCCAATTGTCATTCTCAAATGCACTAATAAAAATTTAATTCATATGAATATTTTTATAAGATTATATATATGTGTCGACTTTTGATGAATAATGAATTTAAAAAAACCACAATAATTTTGATATGATATAACAAATTAATCCAAACAGCACATTCAAATGCATTAATAAAAATGTAATTAATATGAATATTGTTATAAGATGTGTCAACTTTTGATGAATAATGAATTTAAAACAATCACAGTAATTGGACTGTCAGAGGTGGATGTTTCTAAAAAAACAAAATGAAAACCGGTGCATTTACGTGTTTATACGCACCGGTGCATTTATGATTCTATGGGCACCGCACTAATACCGATTCCAGTTATAAATATTGGTGCGTTTGTGTGATAATGCGCACCGGGGAGTTTATGTATCTATAAGCACCAGTGCATTTGTAGAGACCATGTGCACCACACGAATACCGATACCAATTATAAATCTCGGTGTCTTTCTATGATACGGAGCACCGGTGCCTCATAAAGATACACGCACCGGTGCACTTATACGACCTATGGGCACTGCTCAAATCCCAAGACAAATTAGAATGGCCCCGTGTGTTGTATCACCAACACCAGGCTCAGTGCTATTGTTTTCCTTAACGGCCCGGTGCATTCTCCTTAGACCGCCCCGGTGCATTGTCTACCGATACGCACAGGTGTGTTAAAACCTGATAAGAGCACCGATGAAAACACATCCATAATAACCTTCGGCCACCCATTTTTTTTTAGTTGTGTTGAATTTCCGTTAAAAGCTCCGCCAAAACCTCTGTTACCATAAACGGATGTGGTAGCATATGTTTTTTTGACAATTTTGGCCAATTTTATAACACTAAAAACCTCCTTTATAACCTCTGCTAGAGGGTCTTTTCCTTATAGTGAAAGATGACAAAGGCTCTCCTTATGGAAGTTGAGGCATGTAGATACTCAAATGAAAGTAGAATACACATACACGTGGTTTACTCAATATATAAATTTTCAAAGTAATTTAGAGCATGAGACATGAATTCTGAGAAATGAACATTAAGATACTCAACGCATGACATTGAGAAAGATATCCAATATTTTAGTGCTTGAAAGGAAGTCAGAACATGCTAAGAAGGAATTATGTGTAATCAAATATTAACATATTGACATAAATTAGTAAGATACATAAGGTTCATGAAAGTATCAAATGAATCTCAGGCGAAGGAAGAAACCAATAGCCATTCTCCATTACTGATCAAAAACCTGTCTATAATAGCAGCAGTCAACCATAACATATCCTAACCCTTTCTAACTCTAAAAATCAGTCATTTATAGAATGAGGACTCGTACAAATTATATTCCACCTTGTTAGATAGAATGAGGACTCATACAAATTATATTCCACCTTGCTAGCTTCGAATTCCCACCTCAGACACATATTTCAAACATGATTCTATCACTTGGAGACTTCTTAGGAATATTTTTGTTTTGCTGAGTTTGAATACAAAAAGGACTCTTCTTTCATTAATATTTCAAAAAACCAATTCAATAACCCTTATCAACTGCAACCAAATAATTTCATAATTGTACTAGAGTGTTTATGTTTCATTATGCCACGTGGATGCTGAGTTGGACCTCCTCCAAGTCGAATTTTTACAATTTTTTCACAAATCTGGTTAGTGAAAATTCTGAAAAAGTAGGCTTCAAAGATGAGTGTATAATTTCCAAAACCTGATATATATGTAGAAATTGAGAGAGTTTTTTTGTATATGAACCTGTTCTTAAGAAACACCTCTTTCATATTTCCAAAATACTTTTTCAGTTGCTCAGAAACCTTAAAAATAGTTCGCTACGAAAACAGTTTTTCAACAGTTTCGTAGCGTGCAAAAAAGAGTGTATAATTTCCAAACCCTGATGGATTTGCAGAAAATGAGAGAGGTTTTTGTATAGGGGCCTGTTTTGAAGAAAAACCTCTTTCATATTTCCAAAATACTTTTTCATTTTCTCATAAACCTTAAAAAACATCTCGCTATGAAAACAGGCCAGTTTCGTAGCGTACTTTTGTAGCGTACAAAAATGACCTTTTCCATCAGAATTTCTCTCTCTTTCCTTTGATATTGTCTTCATCATGCTTATACACCTTCTCCATATTAATTTAACCCTTTAGAAGCTTTTTAAAATGGTTCAAAATGAAAAAATAAAGCTACAGTAGTTTCGTAGCGTTTTCCTGGCTTCAAGCCTAGGAAACGCTACGAAACTGCTGAAAACAGTGAAAAATTCCAGATTTTCATGTAGCTTCAAAAATATTCTTTCCAAGTGTAAAAACCTTATTTTAAACATGCCATTGACCTTTGAAAGTATAAACCAGCACAAACTAAGGGTTTTGAGTTGTTTCCTCTTCAAAAAACATCTTTTTCACCTTTAGCAAGTTTTTTCATCACTAAAATAACTCTGTTTTTTTTTTAAACATAGGGTTCATAGATGAGATATTATCTCCCTATCCTTGACAGATATTGCAAAACTGAAGGAAATTTTTTTAGGTTAGTATGTGTTGAAAAAAAACCTCTCTTGGTGTTTTGAAACACATCTCCAGCTATCCATAAAACTGCATTCTAAAAACATGTATAAAACAGGAAAATTCTGCATTCTGAAAATAGGGCTGAAAAACATCCCTGTATCTCCCAATTTGTAGCACCCTTGAGAAAAGTGAAAGAGGTTATTTTTATTTGATATGTTCTTGAAAATAACCTCTCTCAATTTCTTATAATCCTTTTCTGTTTTCCCAGAAACCGCCCTTGAAGTTTACTACTCAAAGTCAAAAAACAGATAAATGCTTCATATTCGCTACAAAACTTTCAGCAGTTTCGTAGCATTTTTTGCCTATTTTACACTGAATTCGCTACGAAAGTAGGGGTTCTTGGCTAAAATGACCTTTTTGGAGTTGTAAGCTTGGGAAATGAAATATGTCAGCAAATTATGACTGATGGAACATGATGTGACCTATATGGAGGTGGTTTTGAGATGAAATGAGGGTGGTCTTGAAACTTAGGATCGGTTAAATATGAAAAAATGAAATTTCCTATGCCAACTTGAAAAAGTTTTAAGGAGACCTTACCTTTTTTAGGAGTGAACTGTATGACCATGTCAAGTAATGACTCACAAAATTATGAGTGATAACACATACCTCTTGCCCCTGTGTCACACTGACTTTCTGACCACTTTGAGCCTTAGCTGCAGGCACAACACAACAAGGTATCGGTTGGGAGGCTATAGCCGCTAGAAAAAGACAAAAATCATGCGGCCAGGGCAGCAATTAGCCAGTTTTGTGCCTGCAACTTTGGCATTTGAGCCACCATTTTATGCCCAAAGCCCAGGTCACTGCCCAGAACTTCATGAAAACTTAGGGAAAGAAATAACAATAGGACAATGATACGGAAGCAATCACATCAACAAGAACTCATCTGGGTGTAAACAAACATTGAATCTATAGGTGTAAACAACATATTTAAGCATAGGGGTATCATACTTATCTAAGAATCGCTAAGAAGCCTTGCTCCCTTACATCATAAGTTGAAATACAATCTATTTGACCATAGACACATTGTGCATTCATTTACAAGTAAAAACATGCATAGAACTATGCACCATCACTGATAAAATACATGCTAATAACCAACATAATAACAACAAAAATACCATGGATACAACAACAATAGAATCCACATAATAACCAGTGAAATTATACATCAAATACCAAAGGGATGAGCTTCTCATTAATGAGCGTAAAAACCAACTGGAGATGGGACTTCCACGTTCCACCCGAACATAGATTGGTTGAGATAAATCTCTCTTCAACCAATCACCCCCGTTCCATATTCCAAGCATGAATGTGGGACTCAGACCGAAAGAACCAACTAGGGAATCCCAAGGCTAAACTACCTCACCCGCATCAAATAGAAATCAGGCTTTACCGTCATCTACACCCAATCACTAGGCCAACACAAGCATGGATATCATCAGGTTCTCTCTACTTAAACAGTGAGGAATTTTCCTATCTCTTACTCTCCTAGGATTTACCGCAACCCACAGTCTGAATGAGAGATCACTACGGCCTAAACCGAGACATAATCTCTAGGCTTTACTGCAATCCCAAACCTGGGATTCCTAGGCCTGAATGGAGATCAAGCCACCACCTATCAAGATTTACCGTAATCCAAACCCGGATTACTAGGCCCTAAACTAAGGAAACAAATGAATTGGTTCTATAATCATTCATAGATCTACCTCACTCAACTTCGAATCCATCTCGTAATCCACCTAAACCAAAACATGAGAACACCACAACACCATGGCTATCCGGAAATGGAAAGGCTAGGTAGAATACATTGTCACACCTGGAAAAAACCCATGCCAAGACAACAAAGAACCAAATGCAATATCATGCATGTCAAATCTAGCAAGGAAATCACACATACAAATCAATACCTGTAAAGAATCTCGTTGTAGCTTCCTGATCTTACTTTTCCCTGCTTGACCTTTGCCTTCTTGCTCGATTCTCCAAGTATGCCACACTCACCATGAATTCTCCAAGAATACCCTATGTGTCCAAGAGCATGTGAGAGAGATAAAGAATAATGAGAGAGCTCTAAAAATGCACTAACAAAAGGTTTGAGCCAAAATCTTGCCAACTGATCCTCAGAAGCCTTTTTTTTATCAATGAGGCATCTATTTTATTCATTTTCCATTATTTTCCTTCATTTTCCTCCTCACATGCAACCTATGACCTTTCACCTCACTTTTCTCCTATTTTCCATCATTTTCATAAATAAAATTCCAATTAATGCCTCTTGCCTTTCCAAAGCCTTTGTCATTTCCCTTTCTGATTTCCTTTAGCCATAATAACCTAAATGAACACCCACTAAGATGTTTTTCCCAACATTCAACTTGGAATAAGTGTCCCATCATCCCTGGTTATTATTTTTAACTTTTATTACATGGAATTTTCACTAGGGTCATTACAATATACAATGTTGCAAAGTGTAAATTCATGAAGCTAATCATGCATTCAAAAATCCAGCCATAATCCTCCCTGTCCCACAAGCAGAATATGAATGAGGTATGAAACCTCGAGGTAACCATTCTATTGGGAAATTTCTCATAAACAATTTTAGATTTCAAAATAATTATTTTGGGAGGTATGCATGTGATACGTGTAGTGCTAGTTGCAATATAAATGAAGAAATAAATAGGTATGTTGAATTTGAAAACAAAAAAATATGTTTGCAATCATCCTTCCAGTTATTTCTGAATGATTTTTTTTTAAATAAAACAATACCACATATTGATGGTAACTTCACAGTCAAATGAGAAAATCTAAACTCCATCAAGGATTTTTCATTTGAACTATTTCTAAAACTTGGAATATTGTCTTCAAATTCAGTTAAACTAGGAGCATGAGCATGCCAAGTTAAATGAATAGACAAATAACACTGGTGCGAATTATCTGCTACACATTTTTAAGGATATTTAGAAATATTAATGCAGAGCTAAGAATTACCTGAATCGATACTGCTACTTAGTTGAATTTGTCCAGGCCACTTGAATAGTTTGATCCTCACGCTAAGTCTACTTGCAGAAGTTCAACAAGTTCACTTGCAAAGTGTAGAGTAGAAGATAACAACTTCTAGGGAGGAGAGCAAGAAATGGAACAACCAAAAATGAGCTTCGCCTTCGATACTCATACAACAAACAATTTTATTTCATTTAATTTTGTTTTTAATATGACACGTTTGAATTAATTGTTGTCAATATCAAGAGATCTATATGAAGATACCTACCGTATCAACCAAATTTCTTATGTACTATTAGCATCATTCTGTGTATTATTATTCATTAAATCAAATTTATGGTCATAGGTTTCCAAATGTAATTTATCAATTTTAGACAGCAAACTTCATTAATCTTTCAATATTTCTTAACACAAAATACCATCACTTCATATTTTTTACACCAAAACCCCAACATTCCAATAAAAAGCCGAGTCGTATAAACCAATTCCTTCACAATTTCTTTGAAATGACTTTATGGTTTTTGTTTTCCCAATGTCTTTAATTATTACTATAGTCAACCAATTAAGTTTAAAATTGAATGTTCGATCTTATTTGCGTCTTGCTAGTACAACGCAGCAGAATACTTCAATTACTCAGCTGACATTTTTGATATTTTTTTGGAGGCTGATGAATACTAGAGATCAAATCTATTACAAAACCTTTAATTGATTTTGGAATGTATAGTTCAAAGTTATTAAAATCTTAAAAAAATTATGACATCAAATTTCAATTAAAAAGTCTAAAATTAATGGTTAGAGCTTTGGCGTCCATCGGTGATGTATATGCATGAAAACTCAGGGTATGATGCTACCAAGTAGGCACACCAGATGCACATAGTATAAGTCCAATTCCAAAGATTTTGAAGATATCAATTTTTTTTAGTACGTAGGATTTTAATGAAATTATATATATATAAAAGATGTACGCGAGAAATATGTGTGAAAATGATTTTATTGTGTTATAAATAATACATATAGTTGCATCAAATATAAAGTATTGAAATTGAAATGGTCCAAAAATAGTAATAAACTTATGGAAAAAAAAAATGAATTTAGTTAACATATATATATATATAATGCATTCAACAATGGTTTCAGTTTATACAATGTGAAAACCTCAACTTGAAATTTGAGGTGGAGTGGTGTGCACTACACTTGCCTTTCCATTGAAAGTTTCACTTCCGAAAGACATGGACAAAGATGCACCTGTAGTACAAGCCATGAATAAAAAAAATTTATAAAAAATAAAAATGAAATAAAAATGATAATATTTTTATAATACAATTGACCAAACTAATAAGTAGTTAGTCCCATATCAAATGCTTAATCCCATGGCATAGGGATAATAATTTTAACAAGAGGGGTTGTAAAGGCAACAAGTCTCCGCCAATTTATTTTAAATAATTTTTTGGATTAATAGAATTTGTTTACAGTGTAAGACAAGATGGATAGAGTTTGTTACATTAAATTCTTATATTAGAAATTCCATATATATATATATACTATGATTTACTATACGAAAATCATAATCGTTATTTTTTTTTCATTTTTCAGAGGCATACATCAAGCGAAAATCATTATTGTCATGGTTTTCAAGGAGGCGGCAACATTTCACCCTTGACGCATGCTAGTGTCAGTAAGTTCTGCCTGTCACCAGTGATCAAATGTGCTCTTACAAGGTTTTTGTTAGGGTCTCAAGTCAAATTTTTATGGTTTCAGTAGTTATTCAAATAAAAATTTGGTCACTTGCTAGTGTGTCTAGGTCAGTGATACTCCCTTCAAAATTCATGGTTATCATTATTCATTATGGTCATGTTATTTTTCAAGTGTACAGGTCATGGATCAATCAAATAATCATATATGTCTTGGTCTAGGTCATCACTTGTAATTATCATCACCATGTAAGTTTCAAGTTAAAAAAGCCATGTTTATGGTCTTCAGTCCACATATAAAGGGAGTTAGCATTTTAGGAAAGCAAATAAAGGTAAATCAACTACCCTTGAATAGGCCTCTAGTTGATTTAAGCAAAGAAGATGTAAAGGGAAAAGCAGTAGTTGACATATATGATTTAGATGATCAGGAAGAGTAGGTTATAAGAAGTAAGAGGCCAAGGACTAGAGGCCTCAAAAGGGCACTTCAGCAACAGAGAGAAGCAAGTCCACCAAGGACCCAAATGACAGTCAATGAGCTCATATTGGCAGAAGTTGTGAAGGATAGGGAATATTGGCTTCATAGAGTCAATGGTCACTTGGAGAAACTCCTGAAGAGAGAAAATAAGAACAACAACATACAGAGACTTATGGCCATGCATTACTACACAAGAAATCAGGTCTCTGTTGAGATTCAACAAGATGATGAGCTTAGTGAAAAGAGTCGCCTTCACTAAGTGGTCCCGCAGGCTATTTTTGGCGCAAGTCTATTTTTAGACTATGTCTATTTTTAGAGATGATGATCATATTTCAGAAGTTGCAGGATGCTATTTGTGGATGGTTGATCAAGTTGGAAAAATAGATGAAATTCTATTTTTAGAATATTGGGCCAAGTCTATTTATAGATCGTCAATCTAAAAATAGATGCATGTCGATTATTATTAGCTCTTAATAATAATTAGACTCTAAACAAAAACTTATTCTCTTCGTATACTTTCAACAAAGTATAGATGTGGCAGGTCGTTGTACCGAAAGAAGGAATTACACTATTCCTAAGGGTTTACTAGAGCTAATGGATGGAGGACTCAATTAGAACTCAAGTGGCAGAGTTATGACACAGTTGGAAGAAGTAGTTATGGAGTTGTATTCAGTTTAACGACTCAGTTGAACTAGTTGTATCTGGTCTAACTGATTGATACACTAGTGAGAGAGGAGTGAATTAATTAGTTAATTAATTCACAAATAATAACTCATTAATCAACCCAACATGGGGATAATCCATGAAGGCATGGCGCTTGAAGGAGTATCATGGACCAAAGGAGAGACAGGGTGAAAGGGCAAGAGAGACTATTCACAGACTATTAGTGATGTGCACGATTACAACAAACACATTGATTGAGACGGCCAATGAGGATTGCAGGCAGCAACAATCCGGTGAGTACCCAACTCATTCAGAGCTATTCTTGTGGCATAGATCGATGGAGGCAGGCTAGCAGGTGGCATAGATCGGTGTATGGATTTGCAAGATTGGGCCTGATTAGTGTATGACGATTGTATTGTACTGAGAGCATGTGATAAGCTTTGTATGTTTGTATGATATTTTCATATGATCTCCACGTTACATAATATATAGTTGGGGTTTTCAGCTTCAGGCTTTCCCGGTTAAAAACTGTGTTATGTGCGATTGAATATTTTTGTTTATACTTCACATGTGTGTGCAGTGAAGAGATAGGTGAAAGGGCAAGAGAGACTATTTGTTGTGACTATTAGTGATGCATTGATTGCATCAAACACATAGTGGAGATGCCAATGAGGATTGCACAGTCAATCCAAGAGTAATTCGAATTCATTCAGAGCTATTTTTCAGCAGAGATTGCGCAGTGGAGGCAGGCTAGCAGGTGGCATAGATCGGTGCATGGATTTTCAAGATTGGGCCTGATTAGTGTATGACAATTATATTGTACTAAGAGCTTGTGATAAGCTTTGTATGTTTGTATGAGATTTTCATATGATCTCCATGTTACATAATATATATTTGGGGTTTTCAGCTTCAGGCTTTCCCGGTTAAAAACTGTGTTATGTGTTATTGAATATTTTTGTTTATACTTCACATGTGTGTGCAATTAATTTTTCCGCAAAAGATTAACAAGTGGAATATATATTCAGTGTCTTGCATAAAGTTAAATAGTGTGAGATCAGGTGGATCTTGGACATATGCATGCTTAGTGCATATAATTTCTACAGTCTCCAAAGTAAGGATCAAGCAATTGAAGGAAAAACTCAAGGAAACCCTAATGAAGGAAAAAGAGAAGGGTAAGTTGGATTTACTTGCTAATGCCTCCCTCATAGCATAACTTACCATCAAAGGTCTGCTTGGAGCAAGTCTGGAAAAATTTTGAGCAAATTTAGAGAAATTTCGACAATTTTAAAGTTTTTGGACATTTTGACAATTTTTGCATAGTCTTTGGTCCAAAAGCGCAGCGAGCCTCACGTTGCGCTTTTGTTTAGGGCATCCAAATGCCCAACTTTTTATATTTTTGGATTTATTTTGACCTCTACATCAACTTCAACCCTTGGGAGAGCCATGTTAGCAGATTCTGGTGGGTGAAAAGGTCAAAAAACAACATTAAAAAAAGACCTTTCTACCATGTTTTTCAGAAGCTCGCTGCACTTTTGGAGTAGTTGTGGGAGAATTGATTTTTTTCGGGCTAGAAGCAGTCATTTTCAGTTCTTAAGGGTTCTATGATGTAGTATAAAGGTAGATGTTTCTCCAGCATCTTTCAGATCCCGATTTAGACCTCGAGAAGGCCTCCAAAAGCCTCTTCCACCTAGCACACTGCGCTTTCTCCTGGCATATTGTGCTTTTCTAATAATTCGTTGCACTTTTACATGTAAGCCTATTTTCTGAGTTTCAATAGTCAAACTCAGTTTTGCCTTATGTAATTTTTCATCCTCTTAGTTGTAATGATGTAATCAATGGTATATATGATGGTTAGAGTGAAAAATAGGTGGATTCATGCTTGTAAATACTCTTTATGGTCAAATGTATCATTTTTTCTATATTGAGGAGAGTTTTGTTAACCTCCCTAGTCTTTAGGTTTTAGGTGAGGAGATCATGTGAACTATTCCTCCACTCTAGGATTCGACCCCTAAGAGAGGGGAAATGGTTTTTTTGTCTATATGTATGGATTTCTTAGTCATTTTGATGGTTGGACATCAGAGGGTGAAACTGTTGTAGCTTGTACTTCAACTTTTTATTTAGGAAACCAAAGGACCAGTTGCAGCTATTATCTAGAAATTCTCGTGTAGTGAGTTTTTGATGTTGTACTTTCTCTATTATAGTTTTATATAGATGATATACATGTCTCATTTCCATATCTTATTTCTTCAGTGATTTTCCTAAAAGTTTTATAAGCGGAATTCTTTCATGAAAGCTATGTTTTGTTTGGGAATGTCATTTTATGTAATCGTCCTTCCTGTTTAATGAATTCATGACACTTTCTCATTAAGATCTTCTTTCATTTTCAAATCCTACACTACAGTGAAAAAATCATAAGCCCTTCACAAAAGAATTGCTATCTTGCTCCTCCATATCTTTGCAGATGTGACCCTTTGATATTTTGACTTAGTTACCTTATTTTCATCCCTGATCCACCAGAAAAACCCTATACCTTTAAAACCCTAGAGTTGAGCTATCTAGCCTAAAATCCACTCTTGCACCAGTCACCAGCCAAATCCTTGGCTATGTTTTTCATTAGAGAGCCCTCTCTGGTTTGGTAGGGCTAGCTACCAAACTAAAATCTTGGTTTGAGGTTACCTCCGTCAATATCCTTCTCAGCCTTGGGACATTGTGGAGGCTAACACCGCATAGACAAAAGATTGGCCTAGAAAGATAAAGATTTCACTTGTTTTAGTTTTAATATTTTTTTATATAAACAAACACTTAGGATTAGAGGTTCTTCTCAACAAATAGCATGCAACTATTAGTATATATTTTTATATGTGGTAATCTAATTAACATGTAACTATCTCATTGAATCGGGGATTCTACTTTTCTTTTTATTAGGTTATGGTTTTCCATCTATATGACTTTGTGTGCAAAACAAAAGGAAAAAGGAAGGGCACCAGAGAAACATGAGCCTACCCTAAGTAAGAAAATAATCATGGGAACATTTGTGATGCAATAAACCAAAATTTTCAATTTATTGTAAAATCAGAGTGTGCTTAATATCCTAATTATTTCACACCCAAGGAAACATTTTCCTCCCTGGAACCCCACCAAAGAAACATGTGCCTATGCAAAGGAAGTAATGCTCTACGTTATTTAAACTTCAAAAATTAAAAAAGATCACGAGAACATGTGCGATGCAATAAACAAGTTCAATTTATCATACAATCGAGCACTAGACTCTGCTTAATATCTTAAATATTTTCATGACCATAAAGCAAAATTATAAATAAATTCAAATAGGCTTTCTATATGAAATTTTTATCTCAAAATTATAAACGTCTGATTTCTATTCAATCTATGTTTTCCTGGATGCATCATAAGACCAACAGGTACCCATATGGATACTACAAAATACACGTTGAAATAAAGGCAACTCCATATTTTTATTTTTTCTTTTCCATGTAAACCGCAAGTAAAAGTATTAATCATCCTTACACTTCAATGAAAACTAGATGGCTTGCAGGGATAATAATGTTCGGAACTGTTGCAGGTCGGACATATTACTGCATGATACTGCTGGTCTCCACTAAAAAGAAGCTGGAAAGTGATGGCTATGTGAAAATTGACAGTTTTGGTGATATGGGTTTTATTTTAAGCGGACCGACAGGGAAAGCCATTGTGGATTCCATGATAGCGTTGAGCCAGGCGGGGTTTTGTGTAGGTTGCCTCATCTTTAATGGAAATAGCTTATCATCTCTTATGTCCAAGTGAGATCTCAAGATGGATTATAATTCTTTGTATTCTCCTCTCTTGGCCGGGGCTAAAATACTTGGAATTGGCGCAAATTCGGTCTTCATCTGTTCCATTTTTCCCTTTCAATTGAGGTTTAATGTGATTTGAACCCTAACTCACCTCACCCCCTTCAGTATATTCACAGATGTTGTGGATATTGCAGCGATGTTGATTGTGATGGTGGAGTATGTGTTGTAGTATATGAAGAATACTCCTTCTTTGGAGGATTTTACTGGTTTTACCATGATTCCTTATGGTATTGGAGTGGCAATCTATGCCTTTGTAGGGATTGGCATGCTAGTTCCCTTGGAGGCGGAGGCAGATAAGAAGCATAAATTTGGGCGAATTTTGGGCCTTGCTATATTTTTCATTGCTCTCACCTATGGAGATTTTGGGTTATTAGGTTAATCTGCATTTGGATCTGGGACTAAGTATGGGAAGGAATTGGGTGACAATTCTCATCCAGTTCGCTCTGTGCTTAAATTTATTCTTCACCTTTCCTTTGATGATGAATCATGTTCACGAGGTTGTTGGGAGCAAGTTCAATGGAGGTCAATATTCATTCCTCGCAAGGTCTCTCTCCATTTTTCTAACTACATTATTTGCTTTGTTCGTGCCTAATTTTGCAGACTTTTTGTCTCTTGTGGGAAGTAGTGTATATTGTGATCTAGGTTTATATTCCTATTTCATTTCACTTCATTTCTTGTAGGAAGGATTGTTCTTTGGGTCAAGTGATTGCGAGTGTTCTGATCATCTGTTTTGGCACAATTTTTGCAATAATCTAGACAATATCGTTTGTTAAACATATATTCAGGTCTACATTGTAGTGTTAATTTTCATTGTCTGTGTCTTGTATTTTATGTATTTTATAATATATTGAAACACAAACCACCAGAACAACTTTAGGCCTTGTGTTAATGGTTGTTTCCTTTTGATTTTCTGTAGCAAGGCTAATGAAGGATTGTGCTTGTTGTCGACTAGTGTTGCTACTTTCCGCGGGAGTCCTACCATAAGAGTTTAAGAAGCATAGTAAATAGAGTTTAGGAACCACGGTAAAATGGAACAGTAGTTGGGTCCAAATATGATTTTCCCTTACTTTGATTCTTGAATGTTCAAAACTAAAAGAAACAATTGATTTCTTGAATGTTTTAATGTTTCTCGCTATCTGTTAATTTAGTTGTTTAAGGAAATGACTCGATTTAATAGAAGGAAAAAATAAAACTTAAACTAGGAAACCAACTTGCTAGATCGATTTATTCATAGAGAAATAATATAAACATCCTAAGTTTACATAGCCTTATTTGGTATGAATCTGCTAGGATGGTTTGGTCTAAATCTTTCATAAATAGGAATGACTATGAGGTTGTGTGTAACAATCAAATCTAAAATGCATGAACGAGCAACCCTAAATGGATTTGAATTAAATCAAAAAATATTTGTAAGGACCTAGGCTGAGTAAACCAAATTTATTAGTATGACGTGTCTATTAAGAAATGCAATAGTGACCATAATGAAATTCACTACCAAAAAATTAATAAGCATTCCATTAAGGATTATGTTCAGTGAGGAGGTTGATGGAGAACTAGCCCGTCCACTAGGGTTCCATTCTCGCCAAGCTCTACCCTACCAATATGGCAGTATGAAATCTTGTATGAAATATTACTACATATGCTTGAATTTATGCATTTTTTATAAGGATGGAAATAATTGTATTTGTGTGGTTCTAAAATCTTTGTTTCTCTCTTTAACTGGTTTAACTTGAATGCAAATGAAGAAAGCAACATGTTGGAAATTTAATCGCTTTGTTTTTCTATAATGAATTGCATTTAACAGCAAGAAAATGTATCAAAAGTCACATAACTGGTTGTTCACAGTTTTAACTAGTTATTCATGGTTTTTAATTAGTAAACATAATTAGTAAACAATAGTAAACTAGAGTAATATTGCAATTGTAGTGTAAAAAAAAACTATACACTACCTCTGCTTCCATTGCATCACTTTGCTCAGCCCCATCTACTCCTCTCCCTCCAATGTTTCAAACTTGGATTCTGCATCACTGCAGGGATTATGGATTGCATCACTCTGCTCAGCCCCGTCTACTCCCCTCCCTCCAGTGTTTCAAACCTACCTTGTGCATCACTACAGGGGATTATGGATCACCGCAGCAATGAAAATAGCAATTCAAATCACGGATCACTGCAACAACGAAATTAGCAATTCAAATCATGGATCACTGCAGCAACAAAATTAGTAATTCAAACAAATTCTAACTCGGTAACAAAATTCATTCGACACAGTTGTTTGTTCGGAAATTTAGTCTACAGAGTTGTTTTCTCAAAAATTCAGTCAGCACAATTGTTTGTTCAGCACAGGTGTCAATATTAACAACCATGTGGAATCACAGGTGTCAATATTAACAACTAGGTGGAATCATAGAACCAGATCCAGGTGCCCCAAAAGCCACATACACAATCAAACATTTAATTTTAACTGAGAAGTGAGCCTAGCATTATTCAATTTTGTCAGAAATTTTCAATAATATGCATTTTAACCCTAATTTTTCCTCCTCTCGACCTCGGGAAGAGGCCAAATAAGACCTCTAAAATTTTGATTGGTTAATAGAAAACCTTTCCTGTTTTATGGGTCGAGGAAAAAGTGAATTAGATCATATACAACCATACTTTAGATTAAGAATTTGGTTTTATTTACATCGACTCACATTCCAATGCAAAACAATTACAAGATTCCATGTTGGCCCTTTGGGCAGGGACTAATAAGATGAATATCCTCAATCAAACCTCTTTCGTCAAAAATAAATTTTAAATAGTTAAACATTTCAAGTTTACTTACTTTTACTTTATATATTATGTTTCGCCTTTGTCATTTTCCTCTCAAAATTTTCCTCGTGTCATCTCTTCATGGACAATGTGCTCTTATATCGGAGAAGAGAGACGATATGACAAGTCAAATTTGAAGGCCATGAGCAAGTCTCCCATGACCGATGTGGTAGTGCATTCGGCACATGGGCAGACGAAATACACTATGCTTAGTAGGGAGGCTGCTTACCTACACGCAAGTCACAAGTCAAAGTGGTTTTTCAAACTTTATTGGAACAAGTTCAACATGTAATAAGCTAAGTTAAATGGAAACATAACATGCTACATAAAAAATGAAACAAAAAAAAACAACATGCACAAGAAACACGCTCAACAGATCAAACACACTAATAACTCAACGATGGAGAGCTCTATCCCTTTATTAAGTGTCGGTGGTAGTAGAAGATAGAATATTAAATCTCTTGTAGTGGATCCTTCGAGCTATAGAGCTCCAATGTCCAAGACAAGGAGGTCTCTTCCCCTCAATTTTTCAGCAAGTCTCTCTTCCCTCTGAAAGGATGGTAGATCGACGGACACATGGTGAACTCTTCTCACTTGGATTGAGGTGTTGGATGGCCAACAACTGAATCCTTCCAATCCTCTTGTTGCTGGAAAACAAAAGTTGGTTTGCTGATGAGAAATTTGGCCAACATAAAAATGTGTCTCCCATTTCTCTTCCCATGGTTGGCTTTTATAGAGAAATTTCAAATTTCCCCTCCTTCTCTTTGTACAAGATGGATGTTGACACAAGAGTAGGGGTATGATTCCTTTTTGTGCTACACTAAAGCCTCAAGGTGGCTCAAAGGCGACTGTACTTGGTTAGCTTGAGTGAGAATCTTTTTCTCCAAGTGTGCCAAGTTGTCTCGGATAGTGACATTCCACATTCTCTAGGACTGCGTGGCTATTGGAGGGATAGCCATGCTCTTTGCGATTATTGAAGAAAAAGCCACAATGTGCGCTCAGGGCCAGTGCTTCTTGTGCGCAATAAAAAATTTTCCTATTGAAATTAGGAAAATTAAAAAAAATTCAACTCCTGTAATGTATTTATTCCCTGTAAATCTTTATTTGTACCTTTTGCTTGACATTTTCTAATGTCTTTTGCCTGTACTATTTTCTAGTGTTAACAGTTTCCCCCTAATGTATGAGGTCTAGGAAGAACTGTATAGTCGAAATACATTATAGTCTCTTTTTCTGTGTAGTCCTTTTGAGAGAGATAGAGTAACTTGCTTGAAAATTGAGGTTCGAGACCCCCTTGTTGTGAGTAAAAAGAGACATTGTGCTTTGTTGGAACCCTGCAAGAGATACAATTAATAAAATATTTCTACGAGGCGGGAATGTCCCATGCTCGTGATGTTTTGACTAGTTAAGCTTATCTGACAGATAGAGGTTCTATTTATGTCACTTTTGTGGTAGTGACCTGTTGTTGGTTGATGACGATGGTTGTTGACGCCTTCAGGGGTGTTTTTGCTTTGAAAGAAGGTTGAATGTGGTGCCCACGTGCATAATCTTGGTATGGCATGTTTGTTTAGAGAAAGTGCTCATTGCTAGAATGGGTCTTTGACTATTGGGGAACTTCCCGTGTAATCATTTCTGAAAGAGATGCTTATCAAGTCACAAGTCTTCGACAAATTCTGACAAAGTGCAATGGTTGTGAAGTACAATACCATCTTGACATGAAATTTTATCTTGAATTAAATGTCAAGAGGATCAATGACATCAATGGTAAATTATTATTCCCATAGTGCCATCCAGGGATGCCCCTATTGAGGTGGGGAGTCATCCAAGGTACTACCTCCTCCTTAGAAAAATTTTGTTGTGGTCGAAAAGAAGGAAGCACCAACCGACCAGGATGAGTACTGATGCAAGGGACCAGGGTTTCTGATGTAGCAGGGTGTGGTGTGATAAGTTAAATTAGGCATAATGAAAAGAAATGGTTATAACTAATGATGGTAGTTAAGTGGCCCGAGGTTGGAGTTGTAAATGGAAGTGGCAGCAGTCATAACAATTTCTGGTGAGGAAATCCCTGGAGTCAGTAGGACATCCAAGGTGGGTGTGTGGTTTTTGTGAGTGTCATGGTGGGCTGTGGTACAGAATGCGTAGCTCCAACCAAGGGTGATTAGGGACTGCTTCTAGATGAGGAATGTGAATGGATGGGTGGGATTTCTCTCCTAAAAAAAAATCTTTGTACACTTTCCAAAAGAATATAGAACGGTTTTGGATGTACAAGCATAGAGACGAGTGCCCCGATAAACATGAAAATAATCTGTCACTATGGTGTGAGGAAGGTGTTTTTATGAGGGTGGGGGCCCCATTGGTTGGTCTCGGTGTGAGGGTGATGAAGCAGATGAACAATATCGCAGATGGGTTGTTCTAGTGGGGGTGTGATAGGCCAAGTGCGAGACACGGTGGTGCGTATTCTATCTGCTTATGAGAATGGTAGTCCAGGAAAGGGGTTTTAATATGACATGGGAGAAACCTGACTTGATGTATGACAGATGAGTGAACATGAAGTACTTCTCGGACTTGGATTTTATGGCCATGGCTCCAAACCTTTGATGTATGGTCTACATGAGTGATAGATGCCATGGAGGGTGAGGCTCTCCTGACCTACGAGAATATTTATCATGTGCAAGGTGAGGTGATGATAAACATGGTCAATTGAATGAAACCTATGGTTCATTTTTGTGGAGAAATGATGTGAGGATATGCATAGCTTCTTTGGGGAGCCTATCATTCTAGGGATATAATGATACATGCTCTTGTACCTTTAGTGGTTGAGGCACTTGGTGATTCGGCGTGTTTGTAATACTTGCAACCAATACCCCATGTAAAAGCATATTTTCCATTCAAACATATTGAAAATAACGTTGAATGTAAAGAGATAAGAGAGGGCATGCCTTTTGTGACTAAAAAAATGAATTTTTCTGAGGCGTGGATGTATGGATACTAGCTTGAATGTGATGAAGTGTTGATCACTGTGTTTCTTGCGGTTTTGAAATTGGGCTTTCTGAGCTCCTATTATGGTCTGTCGAATAATGAGAAAAGGGCAATATATTGGCCAATATGGCTCATTTCAACTCATTTGTGTTTTTCCAGAGTCTGAGGTCAGAGCTGAGCCCTTGCTTCCAAGCCTTTCTTATCGTTGCGATCAGCCTAAGTACCCGGGATTCGCGTCGTCAGTGTCAGGTAGGGCCCTAAACATCCATCTTTGTAATTTTCCCACTTTTTGCCTGGGGTGTCCATACAAATGTGATTTCTATGAATTTCTTGTCTATTTTTTGCCTCGACAGCGCTGGAAATCGAGGTTGAGCTACACGGTCCTCGCGCAGAAGGAAGTCTTTGTGCGAGGTCTTCATGCTTGGAAAAGGATATGCACGATGATTCGAACATCTTTATCTAATACAGACACGTAGTCATCGTACCTGCTCTCTACACAGGCGCGGCGATGCTAGAAATTTTGAATTTGTTTTTATTTTTTGGGTTTTAGTCACTGATTTTTGAGGTTTTCTCTGGTGACAGGATGTTGTGGCGTGAGAGATATTGGCCTGATATTTGAGCAGCTATGGCCCAAGACCCTGGTGCTCGGGTGATTTTAGCAGAGTGGGGGTTGCTCAAGTTTCTAGAGAGCAACATGTTGAGGTCACAGGATAGCCTTCTTCGGTTCTTGGTGCACTGTTGGAATAGGAGACAACGTGTTATGGTGTTGCCATGCAGAGATGTTTTCATCTGACTAGAGATGGATATATATTGTGTGACTGGTTTTCTGTCTCAGGTGGAGGCTCTTCCACACCCACTACCCCCTGGGAGAGTGAGCATCTGGTGTTGGGCTGAGGAGCATTGTGGTCCTGAGATTATTACACAAGGTAATGTGTTCATATCAACTCTATGACATATTTATCTAATAGGGGCACACTGGCGATGATAGTTCGCCTAACAGGGTCGTCATTGCCCAATAGGGCGTCGAGTCCTCGTATTGGTGTTTTGCGTCGGGTACGGGCCGATCACTTCTATGATTGCACTCACCATGTTTTTTAAGGCATGGTGACACAAATGGCGAAGGCCCAGAGGGGGTCTTTCGAGATATTCACCTATGCAAGCATCTTATGCAGTATTATGTATGAGAGGATGGTGAGGCTTAGACATTTCGTGCCAGTGCCCCTAGGTCCTCCTAGGGAACCTCGGATGTGGCGATGGGCACCAGTGATGCCCCGTGGTGGAGGAGGTTGGTTGCTATTGGGATGTGACTATTGAGGTGTGGTTCCAGGGGAACCCGTAGATGTTTCTAGACTATACATACTCGACGATGGATTTTCGGGGGGACCCAGATATGGGTCTTCCTTTAGGTTACGCATGGGGTCCAGCAGGTACGACCTTTGATGTTTTTCTAAATTTTTGAAGGATTTTGTTATGTGTAGATTTATATGTCTTCTATGGTGACACTGAAAATATTTTTGTTTCTCTTGCAAATTTGGGTGCGGCGGGGCGTCCTACTCTCGCTTGGTTGGACATCAGCCTTTGAGGCGGGTCCTAGGTGGGGCTAGTCAGGCCCAAGTTGGGGGGCAAGGAGGTGTTGGGGGCCCTTCGGAGGAGGGTAGCAATGTTGCAACTACTGAAGGGGATGTTTCCATCCTTACCCACGTTGAGGTAGATGAGGCTCGTGCTGCTATAGTTGAGGAGAAGTTGGTTGTTGTGGACCTCAGGGTGATGGCGGTCGAGGATCGGGCAGAGGCTGAGGATGCTCATGCAGTTGGTCTAGCTGACTCTTGGATTTGGTTAGAGAGATTGACCTAGAGTATGCTGACCCGGGGATTTTTTTATGATTTGGACGATGTGTGGCTCGAGACGATGATGGCTCGAGAAAGGGTGCATCACCCTACTTTGCGTCGTGCGACACTTGCAGTTTGGTTATTGCACCTACACTGGCACCGGGTGCAGTTGTGGGTCCAGAGGACCCACCAGGTGGGGCTTGTTAGCCACCTATAAAAAAAATTTATAGCAAAAGGTGACTCAAAGTTTTTGGAGCCTTCAAGGAACAAATTTTATTGCTAAAAAGTGTTATCTCTTGAAGACTCTTGAAGGTATCATGCCTCTGTCCAAATATTCACTGCTGTTCCCTTTTTATACTCAGAAATTCTGTTGATTTCATGAGAAAAGACTGCTGCAAAATCGTCATTTTTCCCCTTCCTACACTTCCAAAACTAACCTCATTTTTTACCCCTTTATTCCCCATAAAAATCCTTCGTTTTCATATTTTTTCCCCTTTCCCCTCCATCAAAACCCCTTTGATAAGGTTTAAGACTTTTTTCTTTGCCTTATCGAAGCCCTCAAAACCCTTTGAAAACCAAAGAAAATCATAAAAAATACATATTTTGTATATTGGTTTAAGCCCCCTCGAGCTAAGCCTTAAAAACACTTCCCCTACATGTGCCCCAGCGCTAGAACCAAGCGCTAGCCATCTAGGCGCTTATCGCATCGGAAAAACACAGCGAGCACAAGTCTTTTGTTATAAATAAACTCTGATGCTGATTAGCCCTATACGTTATATCCCCCGATCATATCATCTCTCCATACAACCCGTGGGCCCGCAATTAGGCACTAAGTCATTATGAAAATCCATTCCCAATCCATTTTTTCCTTAATAAATACATAAAACCCTCTTACCCAAATTTTTGGTCTAAAGCACCGGAGTTATGTTTTTTAATGTAAAAATGGGTTGATTGAAATAGACCTGCATCATTTCTCCAATGTGATTAATTCCCATATATATAAACCCCGCCCCCTCTGCTTTTTATTCCATATAGCCTGCGCCCAGGACCAAGAGTCAAAGTATCTAGCACCAATCGCATCGCAACAAACAAATGGTTAGATCAAAAAGACCAAGGCCCGACAACCGATTGTGATTGGCCCTCTTATATAAGCCCCAGGCCCTTTTTTTTTTCACAAAGTCCGAAGGCCCCACAGTTGGGTGCTTATCCATATCATAAATATAAGCCCTTCCCAATACTTTTTTCCTTTGTATTTCACGAAAAATCCATTTTTTCTATGTTACAAAGGGTTCTTCCCATTCATCGTTTTAAACCATTTTCCACCGTTGATCCTTTAAAAACACATCAACGGTCAGCACGTTTTCCCCACCCATCGCATCAGAAACTTCTTCAAGGTTTTTTCCGATTTTGCCCCTTTGAAACCTTCGATTGTGATTACCCGATCGCACCATCGCATCGGCCTTCCTCCATCGCATCAGTGAAATACAAAGGTTTAGGCCCGCACCTGGTGCCCACCAATTACGATCCCCCGATACATCTCCCACCGTCGATCTAATCTGCAGATCGATGGTCCACATTTGATCGCATCGGATATTTTTTCATCGGGTGCGTTTTTTACATTTCTTTTTCCCCCCGTCGATTGCAATCCTCCGATTGAATCTGGAATGTCCACGAATCCAGATCGAATGGTCCCATATCATTCCCGTATTATTTCATCGCCCTCCGCCTTCCACCAAAGGGTTTTCAAAACCAATCACCACCGTTGATCATTGCGCGATCGACGGTTCCATATTATTCTTCCCTCTGCTCTCCTTTTAACCTTCTCTTGGCTGATCTCCACCGTTGGATGATGCCATCCAACGGCCACGCTCCTCCCCATGCCTTCCAAAGCAATTTTACCCAATAATTGCATGATTTCTTAATTAATTTGTGTTTTGCAGGTTTGAATGGTTTGTTTTGTCATATTAAAGAGAACGTCGAAGGCTGAGAGTGATGATTCTCACACCTTCGATTTAATAAAGGGAAACCATCCAGAGGTTCAATTTCCACGTCTCGTCATGAGGCATTGATTCCATACGAGCCCTGCACGGCCTGCACATCAACAAGACACAGTGTTATTAAATCACAATTAAAAGAGTATCAGTGTTGAAGAGAGAACACAGCAGAACAGAAGATTGAAGACTGATGTGCGGGGATCATGGCTAAGATTGATTATCAAAGGCCTAATCCCCCAAATTAAAACACAGTTAAAGGAAAATCATAAGTGTTTAACAGACAGACAGGCCTCCACCGCCACATCTGAGGCAAATTGATTCCTCTCATCTACCACAGTGCCACCTGTAGCCACAAGCATTCAAACAGAGGCCGAAGTTATTGATAAAAATCAGATATTTGCCTCAACATAGCCAAAGAGTTAATTCTGCCAAAGGAATTCAATGCACCAAATATCAGCAGAGTTACTATTACATGACACAGAACCTTAAAAGTCAACAAAATCTCCCATCGAGCTTAATCTTAAATGTAAATCAATTAATACAAGTGAGAACATTTGTACGCTTCTCCATTGAACCCCTCAAAGGCCGAGAAGTCATTAGTCTGTATTAATTGCCTTCGGAGATCTTTTATTCGATCTCACCTCCTCATTCTTCTATAAATACCTCTGTAGAAGATGAGATATTGTTGGTTGAGTTGGCTACTGAACATTGAAATGTAATTGAGCTTGAGACTTCTACTTGTAAATAATGTTCACTGGCCCTTGGAGCTCTGCTTGTGATAGATAATTTAGGCTAAGATGTGTAGTTGATTGCTAAACTAAAGCATTGGACTTAAAACTGTAACTGGTTTGGAGCATCAATACAAGTTGATTTATGGGATCCTGGTCTATGTTGACGGTGATGTTTTTCTCATTGTGACTCATTATTTTGTTTCTGTTTTCACTCTGTTCATCTTCTCTTATAAAGAACAGCATGCATAGAGTTAGGACCTATTGTATATCAGTACCCTTCTCTGACTGAAAATATTTATCTGAATGTTTTCTTCCAATCTGTGTTATTTAGGAATGATTTAATTTAGTTTAAGCATAGGAATGTTGGCGTTCCCTCGTCTTATTGTTTTAGCTGAATATTGTTCTTGGATGTTACTTGATTTTCATGTTAAGTATAGATGAAATAAGGAAGATATGGTGTGCCCTGGTCCTAGTTTTATCCCCAAAGACTGTCTGAATGTTTCCCTTGGAATGTGTTAAAAGTTGGCTAGTTTAGAAGTACTTACCAGATCTTAGACCATCCTTTGTTATCATTTGTGTTTTCCTCTATTTTTATATGTTTTCTATTGAAAGTATATCAAAGGCTGGCTAGTTTAAAAGTACTTACTAGATCCTAGTTTACTTTCATGTCTTTCTTAAGTGTATGTCAAAAGCTGGCTAGTTTAAAAGTACTTAACAGATCTTAGGCTACTCTTTGTTCTTCATTTGTTCAATTCCCCTTCTTTTTGTCTCATTTCATTCCATAAATCCAACTTCAAAGATATCCTTAGACATAGATGACTTGCCCCATGGACCACTCTTGCCTCTTGCTGTTTCAATTAAACCCTATTATGACTCCATAGCCCAATGGACTAAAACCTGCAATTATCTATCTTCCTGGCCAAAGCTTGTTCTATTTGCTTGCAACTTCACACCTTTGAAACTCTTTGCACTTAGAACTTTCCACCTCAAACAGTAATCATGCTCAACCATCCAAAAAAAAAACAAAGCCCTCGGCCTTCATAACTAGCTTAATATCATAACCCAAACCTAAAGATAAATCCAATCTTTACACTTATTGGAGAGATCCCTCTCCAGATTCAGGAGGGCTAGATCTCAGAATCCCAAAGTGGTTCAAATAATGTTCTCCCTGCAGTTGGAATTTTTCCAATCTTGCTAATTACAGGGTGCTAACAGGGCTCAACTCTAGGGATATTTGTATGATTAGATAAAGCGCCCATTATCAGGATGCTTCCCTATTTTGATGACATGTAGATATATTTTTTGACTCGCGGACATGACTTGTATACTGTGACTCATATATTTCTGGCATATATATGCGAGATGTGTATATTTTGCGGCTCTTATGATGTGTCTATGGCTATTGTTTGTGTTTATTCATGGATGTTATGTACCTATGATGGATATCTATGTTTTCATGTTTTTATTTTTTATGGATGATGGTTTATACGAGACAAATTCCAGTCTAGAATTTGGTTAGCTATGCGATCAACTGTTTGGTTTTGATTTCTTGGTACATGTGTAAATGTTATGTGATCAAAATGATGACTTAATCGTCATGCAAGAAAGTACTTCCTAAATAGGTGTGAATTTCGTACTTCAAAATCTTGGTTTAATTGTGATACCGCTAGCTGGGAATCAAGGTAGACATGTAGATGGAAAATGCCCTGGTTGGAGGCATCGCTCAACAGCCCAATGACTGCATCATATTATCCTTGATTATTGGTAGTTGATCTGATACATACTCTGTTGGTGAGGAATGGTGACCGATCAAGATAGTATATGGCCTAGGTGGCTACTGCTATATTTTGTGACCATCATGAGGCTCCATCAACGAATCTGTTGGGGATCCCATGTTTTGGCCAGATTGGCAAGACCAAAAGATGAGACAACATCAGAACCACTTTGGGGCCCTAGGATCTAGCCCTCCTGGACCCGGAGAGGGATCTCTCCAAAAAACAAAGAATGATTTATCTTTGAAGCTCGAATTGAGATATTAGGCTAGTTATGAAGTACAGAAAGAGGGGTTTTGAATGATTTGGTTGAAGGGTTGCTGGGTTGGTTAGGAGATCATAGATTGGGAAAGTGATGAGAGAAAAGAAACAAAGCAGCAGGATGTTTCAGCAGAGATGATAGGCCAAGCCAGTGCCATCCATTGGGCTATGGAGTCATGAGAGGAAATTACTTGCATCCACTAGCCAAGGCTTCCAAAGGGCAAGTCATCTATACTAAAGGATCTTTTTAGATAGATGATGGGGTGGAACATTAAGGAGAGAAGTGGGAGAAGGAAAGACAGCCAATTTTCTGTCTACAGATCAGGTCAGAGGTCATTTAACTCCAGACCTGCTTGGACATACTCTAAGGCAGCTCTCAAAAGACAAAGGGGCTGCTTATAGATCAGACCAGAGGTCATTTAACTCCAGGTCTGCTTTAGCAACTCCAAGGAAAAACAGAGATAAGATCACAAAGAAGCATCTAAGAGGCAACCCCCAAGTTCATACATCAGCCAGCAGGAAATAACATCCGCTGCACTGGTTAAACCCCACAAATTCACTCTTAGATACACATAAAGCAGAAAACATAACGGTAACGAGAGCAGACAGCATAGGGCACCTAACAAGGGTGAATCCTATACCATTATTCTGATGCCTACCAGCAGAACATGAAACAGTATGAAAATGTAATGAACAGAGTAAGAAAACATCACCAATAGCAATAGACCAGGATCCTGTGAAATGTGCTCTGATTAACAAATGCAAAACCAGTCATGTACAATAAGCTCAATGGCTGTTATAGTCCAGACTTCTCCTCCCAGCCTATTACATACAAACTACTCTGCAACTCTCTCCCAAACTGTTCTAACAGTTGAAATGGATCCCTCTAATAGCAATATGCCCAGCAAGGCGACAACAACCTTTACAATTCGTTCTCAGGGATTTTTTATAGGAGGAGAGGAAGCAACAGAGGTAGGATATACAATAAATGAATCTCATTAAGACAGTGAGGCGGAAGTGTTCACACCCATACTGCTTAATGGCAGAATGCAGCACTGTATGTACCCCGTAGATTGTTCGGAGGCTCTGTCAGGTCAAATTTTGACCTCTGGTGTTTCGTGAAGTCCTTCGGATGTCTGGAGCTCTGTGCTAGCCATGCTGAAATAAATGAACTGGGTGGGATGATCTGCAGGTCTCTCCATGCGCCATTACTGCAGTCTGACTGTCTTAGACGAGCTTCAGTCGGCGTAATTAATCGTTTCAGAGCTCGAGGGGCATGGAGATTTCTTGTAGGAGGGTGTCCTTTTGGAGGGGAGTACTTCTGCTGATATTTAAACATAGATAAGACTCTTTGCGTGCTTAAGTCTTCAACTTTGCTTGAATCCTTTGACTGTGGGATTAGACGTTAACTACATCGATGATGCGCATTAATCCCTTTGAAACCTGTTTCTGTTGTTTCGCAGGCCGGCTAAAATGGCCTCTCTGTGCTAATCTGCATCATAGGATGAACCTGTTAAGAACCTGGCAGTGGTGGCGGAGAAATGCTGCAGAGGCCAGAGGAAAGGTGGCGGAGCGGTGGAGGAATAGTGAAAATGGCGGAGGAGACGGTTAATCAATGTAAAAGCCCAACAATGAACTTTGGGCGAATTACAAAGGAAACGCAGAAAACAATGGAGCGGAGGCCATGGAGGTGGGACCCAGCGGAGGCGGAGGGCGAATGAACTCAAACCGTCAGATCTAGGAGGAACGGACGGCTAGGATGCAATCGGAGGATGGAAAGAGGGACTTGCGATTGCGATCGGGGAGGGGAAGCGATTGAGCGCTGCCCGTCGATCTGACGGGGAGATCAACGGTGGAGAGCGCAATCGGAGGGGATCAGCGATTGGCGGAGGACCGTCGGATCAGCATGAAAGTGGACGGCGGAGATCTAATCGCTCAATCGCAATCGGGGGTCACATGAAATGGTTTGCGATTGCGGTCGGATGGATGGTGCGATTGAGCGCAGACCGTAGATCTGGGCGAAAGCGGACGGTGGAGATTAAATCGGAAGGGCAGTGCGATCGGGGAATCGGGAGTTGCGATGGCCGTCGGATCTATGCGAGGATGGACGGCGGAGATTTAATCGCTCAATCGCAATCGGAGGTAACACGAAATGGTTTGCGATTGCGATCGGAGGGGAACTTGCGATTGAGCGTTGACCGTCAGATCGCGGGAAGGAATGGACGGCTGCGATTAAATCGGGAGGCATGCGGAAAGACTTGCGATCAGCGATCGGAGGAACAGAGTGATTGAGCGCTAGCCGTTGATCTTGGAAAGAATGGACGGTCGGGATGCAATCGGAGGAGGAGCAGAGGGGCTTGCGATCAGCGGAGGGCCGTCGGATCGCGGGGCAGATCGACGGCAGGGATGCAATCGGGAGACGGGAAAAAAGACTTGCGATCAATCGTAGAGGGTGTTGCGATTAGCGCGGGACCGTTGGATCGCGAAACGAATGGATGGCCGAGATTCAATCGGAAGGCCTCAATCGGGGGGCGGACTTAACATGCTCCGATTGCGATCGGGAATGGGTTTGCGATTGGCGCTCCGCCGTCGGATCAAAACGACAGATCGACAGTGAATAACCTGCCGCGGGACTTAACGTTATAAATGGATCGCATCGGGGATTTTCAACGTTACAAAGGGATTTCTCACCCGCCCGACTTCCGATTGCGATTAGCGCCTGGGACTTAGGCGCTTGGTCCCGGCGCGGGGTCATGTGTGGGGAAGTGGTTAAGGGGCTTTGCGGAAAGGGGCTAGGCCTTATAATAAGGTCGGAACATGGGTTTTGGCCCCATTTTAATGGATTTTAAAGGTGAAGGAGGGGAACGATGGAGAAATAGAGGGGAAAGAAGGGAAAACCAAGGGTAGGGGAGGAGTTTAAAGGGGATTTTGGGGGAATTTGAGGAGTAAATGGGGAAATAGAAGGGGAGGAAAAGGGGGAACAGAAAGAGGTTAAATGAGGAAAAAATAAAGGGGGGAGGAGGTCTTTGGGCATTTCTTAGCATAGCAGAGAGGCTTTAAAGGGGAATCAGCAGAGGGGAAACCATCAAAGGATGAAGGGCGCAAAAAGGCTTCAAGGGGACTGTATTTTCAGGGGAAATGCATTCCTTGAAGACTCAACAACAAATTAGCCCCCTAATTGCTTGTCAAAAATTTCATAGGGGGGCTAACAGAATCCAAAATAGTGGATGGGGTGACGATCCATCTGTGACACCAGAGAATTTTTTAGAGCAAGTCCTCGATGATTGTGATCATCTCAAAAAATTATGCTACATGCACCTTATTTATATAGATGAGACTTTTTTCCCTTATGGGTGAAACTTTTTGAGGTAGAGCCCATTGATGGGGTTATTTAGGCATGTACCGCCAGGATCTGACAGGATGTATGCTCCCTTGAGGAGGCAATGTTTTATGATTTAAGGACCTTTCCATAATGTTTCGAAACTTCCCAGGTCCCATGGCTTCTTTTGCAACATCGTAGCGGAGGACTAACTCTCCCTCTGTAAATGAGCGAGGGGTGATGTTGCGGTCCAATGATGCCTCATTATGTTGGAGCGACTCTCATCGATTTTTGTCGATGAGTTCTAATTGTACCAACCATTGCTCTAAAGGTTGGGTATCATCAAGGATTTCGATGGCTACATGTAAGTTGGGTATTTCACATTCAATGGGAATCATGGCTTCCACTTTGTATACTAGATGGAAAGGTGTGAACCCTGTTGAGGTTTTAACTGACATGTGATATGCCCATGGGGCTGAAAAAACATAGGGTGATAGTTTTTTTATGGTTATTGACCATACGTTGTAACATGGTTTTAAGTACTTTTTTGACAGCTTCTACCTATCCATTGGACTGGGGGTAAAATGGTGACGCGAATTCATGTGTGAATCCTAGGTGATGACACAGCTCCTGGAATATTTTGTTTTCGAAATGATTTTCGTGATCAGAGACAAATTCCTTAGGCACACTGAATCACGCGATGACATGGTTGAAGAGAAACGGTGTTGTGGTTTCTTCCATATTGTCATGTGTGGGCATGGCTTCTTCCCACTTTGTGAAATAGTAAACGACTACAATGATTTATTTGTGGTTGCCAGATGACGCAGGGTTGAAATTCATAAAGTTGATTCCCTATTTTCAAAAGGGACTGGCTATAATGACCAGGTGCAGAGGAGCATGAGGTGATATTGCCTTTTGGTTTAAGTGTTCGCGTCACTCACATTGTTTGACTGCTTGAATGAAATTGTGAAATGGGATGGGCCAGAAATAACCTACCCATAGCACTTTTTGGGCGGTAGCCATCCCTGAGAGGTGGCCACCGCAAGCCCCACTCTGACAGTAATTAAGGGCTTTTTCAACTTGGTCATGCGTGAGGCATCGGCGTAGGATAGTATCAAAGACTCATCGATAAAGGACGTCCCCATGAGGAGGTATCGGGGGGCCTAGTGGTGAATGCGCCTTCAGTCGTCACATGTGAGCTTTGGATTGAACTTTTGGGTTCATAAAAATAAGAGGATATTGCCATACCAAGGATCTTCAGTCGTCACTAGAAATAGATGTTCATTTGGGAGTGAGTCGTTAACTGTGGATCCCTTAGTCTGACTTGGGAGGTCAGTGATGAACTCAGCTAAGATTAAAGATTTTTTTCTCCCGGGGGAGCTAAATTGCAAGTCAAATTCCTACAGTATGACGAGTGTATTTGTGGTTCATCAGACGTCGGGTTAGCATTGATCTCATGGGGTTGATAGCTGCTACGACTGTTGTAGTCCATAGGATGATGTAATGTCGATGTTTTTGTACTGCATGTACAAGGGCTAGGGAAGTTTTTTCTTCAGGTTAATATCTTAAAGTGGGGCCAGATAATTTTTTACTAACGTAATAGATTACGTGTTATTTACCATCTGGTACGTCTTGGACTAACACCCCAGCTATGGTGGTGCCTGATGCTGATAGGTATAGGGTGAAATATTTATCATAATTTGGTGGTTTGATTAAAGTGTTTAAATAAAATGTGTCTTTTAGCACCTCAAACAATTTTTTAGCCTGATCATCCCATTTAAACGGGATATCCTGATGTAGTAGGCGTAGGAATCCTTGCGTGCAAGTGGCGTAATCTGGAACAAAGTGTCTCAAGAAGTTGGCTTTCCCCTGTAAACTTTGAAGTTGCTTGAGAGTTTTGGGTGGAGGCACCTCTTTGATTGCCTAGACCTTGAGGGGGTCTACTCTGGTCCCTTGTTGGGATACAATGAATCCTAATAGTCAACTTGCATTGACGCAGAAGACACACTTGAGAGGGTTCAAGCGTAGGTTGTAGTGACAGAATCATTGGAATACCAACCGTAAATCCTCCAGATGATCACTTCGTTTCTTAGATCGTATGGTGAAGTCATCCAAGTAATCTAAGATTAGGTGGGCAAGGTCATGGAAGTTATAATTCATGGCCTGTTGGAAGGTGGCTCCAACATTTTTAAGACTGAAAGGCATAGCCTAGTATGCGAAAGCGCCCCAAGGGGTAGTGAATATTGTCTTGTACTGATCTATGTTTCGTAGTTGAATTTGATTGTACCCTGAGAATTCATCCATGAAGTATAAGGCCTCATGATTGGCGCAAGCATCAATAACTTGGTCGATAAATTGGGTAGGGTAGTTGTCCTTGGGACAAGCTTTGTTAAAATATCGGAAATCAGTGCAGACCTAAATGGTGCCCTGTTTTTTCATGACGGGAACAGGGGTTGGAAACTCATGACGTGTGAGCAGTTGGGTAGATGAACCCGAATTTGTGAAGCTTTTCAATTTCTTTCTTGATTTCTTTTGCCTTAGATGGGTGTAATTAATGTTGTTTCTGGCGAACTGGTGGTATGTTAGGCCAGGTGTCAATGTGATGTTCTACGATAGTGGGGCTAAGACCTGTTGGACATTGGGTTCAACGCTCCCTGTGTTTTTTGCGACATGGACTAACTACCTCTCATGCATCCTAACTTTGGCGATTGTAGTGGAGACTAATGCCTACGGGTTTTGGTCTAACGGAAATCGTGAGTTTCAACAAGTGGTATCAGAGCAACATGTCTCGAGTTCGAAACTCACCCTGTTCACGTTGGGTGGGGAGATTGTCGGACATTGGGTTCCACGCTCCCCATTTTTTTCACGATCTGGACTAACCGCCTCTCGTGGATCCTAACTCTGGCGATTGTAGCGGAGACTAACACCTGCGGGTTTTGGTCTAACGGAAATTGTGAGTTCCAACAAGCCCCAGCATCTCCGAATAATCCCATACAAAGATTTCCTTGGACTATTGTAGCAAGTTTGTGTAAGCGACTACCTCCTCTAGGGAGCATGTTTCCCCCAATGAGATTTCTTCAATTTTTCCTAGTTTTCTCGAGATATTCACCTTAATGGTTGGCAAAATATTCGACATATTCCCTTCTTCAAACGCATCAGGAACCAGGATGGGATTTTTGAACCAGTCTACCTTCCCAAATGGAAGGAAGTATTTAGATTCATTGGCGTATATCTCTTGGGTTTCTTGGTTGTTAGGTCTGTATGTTTTTTCTAGAAGAAAAAAAGAGTAGTGATACATTAAGTCCCATAGACAATCTGGTTCTATCATGGCCTGTAGAATATCCTCATCTGAATGAAACAAGACGTCTAGGGGGAATTGGTTTATGTGAGGCCGCGAGGAATTGGTTCAGTCCTCATAGTTTTGGTCGACAGACATGAATATGGTTCCATACTTGATTCTGTCGAACCAGATGAGGCCGAGAGGGTGCAGACTGATTGAGTTTGCACTGTCAATGGTACAACTACTATTGTAGTTGTAGCAGTCTCAACACTAATGACAAATGAGCAGACAACACGAGTCATGGTTCCCATGCATGATGAGATGAATCATATACGGTGTTGTGTGACATTGATGTTAAATGGTGGAGGTATTTCCATTGTGGTGGTTTGTGTGAGAGCAAGCTTGTGCTCTTCTAGCGGCGTACTAAGGGTACTCGCATGTTTTTGGGCTTAGAAGCTGCATTGAGTGCAGAGGTGCTGAAATGTTTCCATTAAGGCCCAAGGGGAACTACTCTATTTCATTAGTGTAACTTGTGAAAATGGTGCATGGTGTCATAGTCCCTATTGAGTAGATGGTGTGAACACCAATGCTACTATTTGTGCCCTACATGGATACTCGGAGATTATTGGGCATTGGGGAATGTTTGCACTTCTGGCATCTATGATTTTTTGGTTTTGGTTGGTTTGGATATTTTAGGGAGCTCAAACTCAATATTTCCCTTGCTGCTTGTAGCCTTGGGAGGTATTCACAATTCATATTATGGTGGAATTGAAAGTAAATCCTTCAATAGCAGTGTGTGATCTTCTCTTGATTAGAGAGATTGATCTGTGGGATGGTGGTGACCATGCGAAGACTGTCAGTGAGCTTCTTGAGTTCCTGACATTGTTTGACCCTCTAGTCATTTCTATCGCACAACACACATGTTGTTTTTGGTTGGTTTTGGGCCCTACTAGGATGATGGGTCATCCTAGCTTTCCTCATGTTTTGGTAATGATGGGGAGCAGGTTTCCTTGTGCCAAGTTTTCTTGTGCCAGGTTGCCTTGGTTCTATACCAGTTGCATCCGGGTATTGGATAACCAATGAGCGTATGGCGTCTGAAAAAGGTCGAAATTGGGAGGTGTAAGTACAGTGTCGAGTGTGCTAAGGTTGGGCTTATCCGTGGGGGGCGGTTGGGGGTGATGATGTGCCCCTTTGTCAGTCGCTTTTCTGCTGACATCAAGAAAATGGACCTGGTTGCCTCATTCTCTTGAGTTGTCAAACTTTCCACGGATTTTGAATCCGATCTATTTACTGCGAAGAGGCGTGTTATGGACTGGGGTAAACAATTTAATGTCGAACAGAATCAGGGGATGTAAGGACAACGAAAAAACGAGTGGTCACCTAAACACACTCAGTATGAATATTAGACTGCTCGTAAGCCATCATAGTATACTGGATTGACTGGGTACTATCTTTGAAACAGCTCTAGAGCTGCACAGTTAGTGATGAAGTGATCTCGTTCATCACAGTGCGCAAAGCTGGACTGGAGATTGAGGGTGATAATTGGGGGGAGGTGGTCATTCAAGTGACAGTCGCTCCTCAGCCACATACAATATGGTCCTTGTTGCTTTAGTCCCTTGAGTGGTAGTATTGTTCGCGAATTATGTGTCCGAGCAAGCTAATTTGGAGTTTTCAGCAATGAAACATTGCATGAAATCCAACATAGACCGGAATCGATGGATATGGCGACAACAGTGCATGTGGTGGTTGTCGATGAAATCCAACATCGTAGAATTTTAATGCAGAAATGGCGGTTGGAACAGTTACCCCGACAACCTTCTTAATGAAATAGACCGGTGCAAGTTTCTCCACTATGCCATCTCAAGTGAAGAGAACCCTCCGGAGATTCCAAGTGAGTCTAGTCAACGTATGCTTCAGGTACAGTGGGACCTTCCCTCCACCGTCACCTTGGGAAAGAATCCTAAATTTTATGGCCACTAAGGTCACCAGCAGGGACAAATATACCTGGGGGAACAGTATACGATCCGATACACACACAAGGGCAAAGTAACAAAGCTCAATCCCCTTGAAGGCTCCTTGACATAATCCAAGGTTTACCGACAAGTGACCCCAGGCTCCTCGACAATGGTCAATCCGAGGTTTACCGTTGTTAATACGTGTATATCTTCTATTGTTCCCAATGAGTAAGGATTGATTAAATCACTAGTTCATATATGATCTCGTGCTTGACTCCTTTAGGAGGAGCTTCCCAGAGCATACATGCAACAATTGGAATTTTTCCCACTGCAAGATCGACTACTTGTTTGTTTTAGTTGCTTTGGAAAGTTAACTAAAACCTATTCCAAAGCACTAATCCTGAGCTAGATTGGTGGAAATAGCCCTAAAAATGTAAAAATTACTAGATGAATTGTATTAAGTGTTGTGTTATTTGGGTTGTTATTACTCAAAGGGTAAATGGATACGAAACCAATGGTGTTATGACCCGACCCAAAACTGAATGCAATCGAATATGATAATGTAATATTTTCAATTCGATGAATCCTAACTAAAGTGAGGAGAGAGTTTCCATTCACTTCCAACAATGCAAAAATTTATAAATAAGAGAAAATATAACAAATTCTCTAATGCACTAATTTCATCAAGAAAACTAATTCTTATCAATTCAAAACAATTTTTTTTTATTTTTATGTTTTAAAACAAGCATAAAAACATGTAAATTCAAATCAAAGAAAACGAACTAAATCTACGATTGATTTTTCCAGAATGTAAACTATGCAGTTGTAATCTATGCACAATTCACATGAAAACTATGCAAATGTAATCTATGCACATTTTTCATTCATATTCTGAAAATGAGAATTCTAATTATGCAAATGTAATCTATGCAAGAGAATTCTCAAACACAAGATGATTCTAATGTAATCTAAGAACCAATCAAGTGTAAGTAAAGAAATTTGGGTGAGAGTTCCAAAGATCAAAAAATAAAAATACTCAAAGGCGATTAACACTCAGACACAATTTAGCCCACCCCGGCGAATGAAGGGGAAATTTTTTTTTGCAAAAACAAAAGCAAAAAGATGCAAAATTTTTAAGAGACTGAGACAAACCTCGAAGTAATGAACAAAGGAAATAAAATTAAGAATTTCTCCAAAAAATAAACTCAAAACAACCAATTAACTTAACAGAGACTGATGAGATTGTAAAATTGTTGAAAAGAAATTCACACAAGGCTTTTGACAGTCAAGACAAGTCTGGGCAAATACAGAGAATCATGTAAGCTGGTTCCAGAATAGAGAATCTTAATTTTTTCAAAAATTTTCTCAGGGTCTGCAGGTTTCAGTGTAAACAGGTACGGTGCCGCACTATTTATACAGGAAAACAGCGAAGATGATCGCATTGTTCCTAAAGACAAAGTGCAGAGACCATAAAACTTTAAAAAAATAAAAAATTCTAAAGCAATTTTCAGGGATTCTGCAGGAATAAATTACCCAAGCCAGTACCAATCAATCAAAATCAGAAAAATAGTTTCACAAGTCAAAAATCAAATAAAACTAAGTTCAAGATCCAATCCCCAGTGGAGTCGCCATTTTGTTGGGCGGATAAATCGTTCTTGTGGACAAGACAGATCTCCCTAGTATCCTATGATAACTACCAACAAACAGACAGATGTAAACTACTTTCTCTAGATTATATTTGATTTAGAATTATCTATAATGAAGGATTTAGGACTTACCTGTAGTCCAGCGCTGATCGTAGTCTTCTTTCCTGTTGCTTTAAATACGTCTCCTTTCGGGATCTGCAATAAAAAACATGAAAGAATCAGAAGCACCTGCATAATATATATTAATTCACAAACCATAAATCTATCTTTATTATCAAGGAATTCAAGAAATAATCCATTTAAATAAACAACTCATTGAGAAAACAGAATCCATTTGTATTATCTTTAATGAAAGACGGAGCCTTATAACCGTGTTCGCCTTGATGTCGTACAGGTCCTTCCGGGGTCTAAAACAAGTGTTTCGTCTACTTTGACAAGCCTTTGCACTCTCTCGACTAACATACACACGGGTGTGTAATCATTCCCATATGATAATCAGTTAAGAGAGTCTAAGTTTCTCACGTAATTCTCCTCAAAAAAATCTCAAAGCCTAACTCTCCTTGAGGCTGAACTATGGCCTCAATTTATAGCAAAAGAGAAGAGGTTGCAGCTCCAAATAAGAGGGGATAGAATCCTCTTTCAAAGGGATTAAGTTCCACATACCAAGGGGTAGGCTCCTTTAATGGAGGGATGAATGTACATGAAAGGAGCGAACTTTCTACCGAATAATTGCTTCCATAAGCTTCGAGATTCAACCAGCTGGGCTTCCAAATTTTACTTCCGCCTTCACTTTACCTTTTACAGGGAACCGCACCTTAAATGAAGAAAAAGTGCGGCCAGTTCCGCATGTTCTAAAAGAAACAGATGCAGCACCTCAGGTAATACTAAGAGAAAGCGTGGTACAAGTATTTTAATGACTTTTATAAGCTTTTCTCTCAATTTCAAGGCTTGGTTTTAGGAACTTGATGTTTTTAGACTTCTAAGGGAGTGTTGTATGAGTAATGATGAACTCATACAGACAATAAAACATCATGGTGACAATTGTTAGTGTAACACAATTGGCTTTAGAAGACATGAAAACCCCCAAAATGACTATTCAATCTCTGAATTTGATTGCCAATTGATCTAGGCTTGACCTCCCATCTTCGTGGCCATGGGCTTGTTTAATCTCCAAAGTGAAAAAAATACCTTCAGATGTGCTCCAACCCCTCTGAAAATAGTACCACTATGTTCAAAACATCAAATACATCTAAAAATTACTATTCATTAACACCATTTTCCCTTCAGCTGAGTTGGGCATGGCCTTCCCTCTTGGTGGCCCTAGGCTTCAAAATTCTTCAAGTGACCAAAAACACTTTTAGATTTGCAACATTTCCTTTGCAAGTTGTTCTAATGGATTCAAAGCATTCCAATATGCTAGGAATGACTATTCTTGAGCCAAAATTGGTCAAAATTTGCTCAAGATAGGCTTCATTAAAGTTTCCCCTACATTCTGCCTCTAAATCTGGAAAACATCTAGTTAGCTCCAACAAATATGGAAGTGGCGCTAAATTTGGGGAATCCACCGAAACTGCCGCCAACTGTTAAATGTGGATTAATTAATCCTTAGTTGTTCTTAGTTGTGTGTTAACTGCACACTAATCCCATTTAATTCAGACGCTTAATGATGGGCATATGGTGCGCATTCATGTGGGGAGGAGGGATGGCCCGCTCCATTCCTCCACCATCCGACACTGCATAAACTTTCAATTATATGTGGGTCCACATATTTTTCAAGGATCAAAGGTCAAGCTTATTGGTAAGCCATTGGAGTGGAGTGGGGGAGGTCTTGGGGTCAATCCCTGACCTCGCCCCTCATACACGTTTTTGTTATAACTGTTATATTAAACATTGCATATAATATATGCCTCCAACGAAATATATGCCTCCAAATGGAATATGGTTTATGCATTTAATAGGGAATGATGAACACTGTGTGGATGAGGATTGCACTCAATCAAGTAGGGAATGATGAACACTATGTGGATGAAAATTGCACATGTTTGTTTTAAGGATATGGAGGGCTCGTGCAAAGGTGGAAAATAGGGTTCATTGCCAACTAGGATGGATAAAAAAAGTTCAGTTGGTTATTTAATTAATTTACCATCTTTTAGAATATCAAATTTTTAATTCCCCACCAAGTTTTATGTCTCTAGTGGAGAGATCATTACAATCGTTGGGAGTTGGTGAGGTGCCCAATAAGAGAAATGATCCTTTCAATGTGTTCTCAACTATACCAATGGTTGTAATACAAATTATTTTATGTGACTGAGCTATGCACCTTAGGGGACCGCCTTCTTCTGCCCTCTGTAGTGCCGCGGGCTCTCCATCTATCAGGCCTCCCTGTGCAGGACAAGGGCCAGTTATGTTCCCTCGGCTGGCCCTCTGCAGACTCCTTCTGACCTTGATGCCATTGCAGAGGAAGCCCCTTTCCATGTGTTGCGCATGCAGCTTCCTGGTCGTTAACCCTTGATGGATCCATATGACCCCAGTGGTCCTTTAGATGCATCAACGGCTTTCAAAGCGTTGATGGATGTTGCACCAACCTTCAAAATATCTAGCCCTACCAGATTCGTTAAAAATCCAGACGAGATTCCTGAAATTTCCCTTGAAGCTCTGCAAGTTCGGGCCTGAGCCATCCAAATGGAAGATCGTGGTCTCATCGGACAATTCATGGGCCTTTGGCCCTCTCCCCGCTCTGTCAGAACTTGACTAGACAAAAACTGGAAGTCGTTAATCCAAGGCAACGTCATGGCATCGTTCTGTGGTAAGGATTTATACACATTTTACTTTGAGCATAGAGAGGATCGTGATTTAATATTCAGGAATGGGCCTTACTTCATGGGTGCCCAGGGATTGTACCTTGACCGTTGGAACCCCAACTTCAACCTTGACTTTGAAATCCCCTCAATTGTCCTTGTGTGGGTAAAACTTCCATTCTTACCTCTCCACTGCTGGAACAACTCCACCTTCAACTCCATGGGCAACAATCTAGGAAAGTATATCGATTGTGTCGAGCCGAAAGATCGACTATTCGCATGTGCCCGCATCTATGTTGAAGTGGATCTAGAGAAACTTCTTCCTAAGGCAATTAAATTTTGTGTGGATAACTGGACCCATATTCAAGAAGTAGACTATGACTTATTCATAAAATGCACTTACATCAAACAAATTTGGAAGGAGGCTTTCGAGCAAATATTCTCCAGAATCGATTGGCTAACAGAAATCTCTACGTTCTTCTCAACACCAAAAAGATGGCACAAAGGAAATCTTCAAACTAAATCGAATATGAAATCCATCCTTCAATCTCTTCCAAAGTACATCTGCTGGAAGATTTGGGTGGAAAGAAACAAATCGATCTTGAAAATGAAAAAACTTGCTTCCAGAGTATCAGCGCTCTCAGCCTTATATTTATGTTTCAAGTTCAACTCCCCACAGCTTGACTCATCATTAGAAAAATTAGAATGGGAATGGTTGTCTCCTTAGTCCTGGGGCAAGAAAACAAAAATAACAAAGGTGGATCCTCCCAGCTGGTGTCTCAGAAGCACTCGAACTGAGCTAATGGACGAGATAAAGAAGAAAGGGAATTAGACTCTTATGTTCGACGGAGCCTCCAAAGGAAACCCAGGGGAGGCAGGGGGAGGTCGAGTCCTTATTGACCCTGATGGAAAAACAAGGCACAAATATGCTTGGGAGATAGGCAGAGCAACAAACAACCTAGCGCAGGCAAGTGGCCTTTGGCTCGGTATCACCTTAGCAAAAGAAAAAGGTGTCACTACAAGGAAAAGACCCTCTAGCAGAGGTTATAAAGGAGGTTTTTAGTGTTATAAAATTGCCCAAAATTGTCACAAAACATTTTCTACAACATTCGTTTATGGTTACGGAGGTTTTGGCGGAGCTTTTAACGGAAATTCAACACAGCTAAAGAAAAATGGGCGGCCGGAGGTTATTACGGATGTTTTTTTCATCGATGCGCTACTCTAGCTTGAACACACCGGTGCATAGATATAGAAGGCGCCCCGGGGCGGTCGAAGGAAAATGCACTGGGCCGTTAAGGTATAATATCGCACCGGGCGTAGTGTTGGTGATACAACGCACAGGGCCGTTCTAATTCGTCTTGGGATTTGTGCGGTGACCATAGGTCGTATCAACACACCGGTGCGTAGACTTATAGAAACACACCGGTGCACAGTATCACAGAAAGGCACTAAGATTTATAATTAGTATCGGTATTCGTTCAATGCCCATAGGTCGTACAAATGCATCGGTGCTTATAGACACATAAACACCTCGGTGCGCAGTATCACACAAACGCGCCAAGATTTATAATTGGTATCGGTATTTGTGTGGTGCCCATAGATCGTACAACAGCACCGGTGTGTATAAACACATAAACGCACCGGTGTGTCATACCGCACAAACACACCGATATTTTTAATTGTTTTTGGTGCTTTTTCGGTGCTCATAGGTCGTAGAAATGCACTGGCGTGCTTCTTAATACAAACACACCGGTGTACAGTTACTGACACACACCGGTTTTCATTTTGTATTTTTTAGAAACATCAACCTGTGACAGTGAAATTATTGTGATTGTTTTAAATTCATTATTCATCAAAAGTCGACGCGTCTTATAACAATATTCATATTAATTAAATTCTTATTAATGCATTTGAATGTGATGTTTGGATTAATTTGTTATGTCATATCATAATTATTGTGGTTTTTTAAAATTCATTATTCATCAAAAGTTGACACGTATATATCTCATAACAATATTCATATGAATTAAATTTTTATTAGTGCATTTGAGAACAACAATCGAGAACGCAATATCGACAATGGAGAACGCAATAGAATAAATTAAAACATATTTTATGATATACAATATATATGAATAAGACAGTATTTATCATACAAAATGGGACAGTTATTGGTATCCCTTTGTCTTTCAATTGGGACACTATGTCCATTACATTAAACAAAATGTCTGATTTCATAGACATATTTCAAAAAATACAACGCCTTGCTTTGATATCCAAACATAGTGATCATCATTCTTTGCTTGAACTGTTGTCACTGCTAGAGCTACTTCCATGACTTGGGTTATTTTCAGGAATGTTTTTTTCACGGTGTTGATTGTTTTCTTCTTCTTCACCTTCCATCTACAAACATAAAAAATAAACTGAAATGAGTGTATATACATTGGTGAGAATAATGAAAATTGCAATATTAAATAATATACATCAATGTAAATCGAAAATAAAAATGACGTACCATAGCAACAATTGACTCATAAACTATACACATTCTTTCAAAACCATGTACCATGCCATCTTTCAAAATTTCATCTGTTGGCGCAGTTCCATACTTTGTTTCCTGCAAGTTTTATACCCCATAACAAATCTTATATTTAATATAAAAGATGTTTTGGTTCTATTACTTACAGACGGAGCTAAGTAAAACAAGATCGATAGATGCTTACAAATTCCACAATTAATTTCTGATATGCCAACATATACTCACAACCCATATTTAACCCAATTTCAATCAATTCGTCTGATGGTTCTTCTTTTTATGTTAGCACTTGTTTGAAGACATTCAATGATGATTTTTGTAAAACAATTTAAAAATACAAAAATAAAATCTAGTTAAGTTGTTATAAGGAAGTAACAATTACTCACAAACTTAGATATCAACCCCTTTTCTTCCTTGTCGTCTTGTTTTATGTGCTCAATCGGTTCCATTTTCTTTTCTTTTCTGCAATATAATTCTTGAGAATTAGTATTTAATGCTAAATTGTTTATTTATTGTGCCTAATGATCGAAAAATTCAATGATTGCATATTACATTTGAAGCAAGTTGTTGTTGAGATGGCTCCTCCTGCGACGCAATTTTGTCTATTTCTTTGACCATCTCCTTGTACACCTTTTTAGACATTCTTACTGGCATATTTTTGATATCAACTCTTTCATCTTTTGAGATTTTCATAATCTTCCTAAAAAAGTAACATGACAATAAATTATTTAATTTTTATATTGATATCTGAAAACTAAATATAACAAAAGTGATATTTATAAATAATTCTAGACAAACATTTAAAGGAATATTACTTTTTCATTCCTTCTTTTTTTTTGTTGTAGGTTTTTGCTATTAAAAGTCTGACATGTCTCATTGACCAATTCTCTGGAAACTCTTCCTGTAGTTTAGATAAAATTTGGTTCTTAGAATCATTAGATTGATTTTTGTATTGTAACTGGAAAGAACATCTATACATTCGTTCCACTAGATCCCTCAAACTTTTGTTAAAGTTTTTCCCCCTTTCGTTAACTTCTAGAACCACTCCAGATGAGCTAAGGAGCAATAATTTTTCATTTGCATGTTCTATTTTTTTTCTTTTCTTAGAACAACATTCCTTTTCTGAGTTGTTGGTCCCTGTAAAACATTAAACAAATATGAACTAATAGACTGTTTGACACATGTTATCTAAAAATTTTAAGTATATTATTAATGATAATTAAAAAAAAACTCATATTGGATCGATAGTATTTTTTCATTCACCTGATTCATCATTTTACAATTTTTCCATCAAGATTTTATGCGCTTCTGGTCCTAGATCAGAAATAATCTTATCGAGCTTCGTCATTTTGTGGCTCTACATAATACACAGTAAACAATACATATTAGTTAAACTTACAAAGAGTTCAAAAATAATATATTTTACAAAGAACTTACCTTTTTTGCTTTTCTTGATGTGTTATTAGTATTTTTGTTACTTGATCTCTTATTTGTCATTTCTTTATCAATCTAAAACATGTACCATATCATTCATTAAAAAAAAAAATCTCAAGGCACTGGTGCGCCTTTCTTGATGTACGCACCGCCGCCAATGCGTGGGGGTTATTACCAATGCACCGCAAAAAGTATAATAGACCGTACGGTGTGTGGGTTATTATAAATGCACCGCACAAACAGTGTAATAGACCGTACGGTGCTATCCTCGTAACATGGAGCACCGGTGCCCTATTTCAGATATGGCGCACCGATTTAAAAAATAAATAAATAAATAAATTGTTTTCAATTTTTTTATTACACAGTACTTGTGTAGTGCGCTTTATAATAAATCGCACAGGTTCGCTAGGTTACACCGGGCGCACCAAAAAAAAAAAAAAAAAAACATTTTTTCCAAAAATTCACACAATGGCCGAATGGATTGGGATCTGACTATGCAAGTCATCCCGTGGGTGGGATGTCAATCTCAAATGAAAAGCCCTAATTTTGAAATCACAGAAATAGGGAGAAGAAAGGGCAAAAACAAAAACAAAAAATGAAGGGTTTAGGGTAAAAATGGATAAAACTACATAAAAAGTAAAAAAAATAATCAAATTTAATCACGAGATGGTTTGAAATTCTATGATACAGGGTTTGAATCACCAAAGGTTTGATTTCTGCTTGTTTGAATACTTTTGTTCGAACGTATTTCGTTGCTCCACAGTGCCCTCATGCTCTCTTGCTCCAAGTATGTCTCCTGCAAATATCTGACTGAAAATTTTAGCAAAAATAGTGAAATAATGAAAAGTGTTTAGTATTTAAAGAATTATTTTATGAAATTAGATTTTCGAAAATATTTTGCTGCCCATTTTTCAATTTGCTGCTTTTTTTCACTTGAAAATAGAGTTGCGCTTTTTTTATTTGCATTTATTCGTCACCGATGTGTCACTTAATAGCATTGCACCGATGCATTGTTTTGTAACATCGGCACCGGTGCAGTTATATGTATAGTAGCACCGATTTGCGGTTAAGGCACCGATATGAATTTTAGGTGTGTACACCAAAATTTAGTGAACTCCAACCATAGAAATCGAGAATCATAATTTTGTTTATTCTTGAGAATTAGAATTAGAATTAAAATTGAGAATTGGAATCGAATAAATTCTTGATGGAAATAACTATTCTTCCAATGCATTTTGTTTATTGCAGGAGGTCCCCACTGATTATGTGGAGAGAATGAAATGTGGGGTGTGTGAAGATGCAATACTACAGGGCCCAAGTGGGAAATTATGGTATGTCAACCTGTTATAATTGGCACTTAACTATTTGCAACCAATATGTTTTAGAATTATATAATCTGCAGATAGATGGATGACCTGCCATCAATTATTACATATAATCTACATAAGGGTAATGTTCTGGGAGCAATGATAACGAGTCCTTCATTCTACATTTGTTAGCAGAAGAAGACCAATTTTCGACTAGACGATGCAGTTATTACATGTGGAGGCAATGGTTTCCCATACAAAATGAGTATAGGGTTGAGTAGAGGAAACACATTGCAAAATAGGCTATTACATTAGTTTTTCCAATGGGAAACCGATTTGCAGGTGGAAATATGGTAGCTGTAGGTATCTATGTTTTTCTTCCCATAGAAATGGTCACTGGATTTCCATTTATAATACAAGCAGACTTTTCACTGGTTTCATCCACAGGACGACAGCTCAAACAAGTTAGAGATGCCATTCAGATTCAATTGAAAGCCGAAGATGTGATTTTATGCGACGTCAGCTTTGCCGGTAAAAATTTATGTAAGCCAACCGAAGCTCAGACAATACTCCCGGCTGCTTTTAAATGCATTCTGGAGAATCTTTCCCTTCATGGAACCTACCAGCCCGATCAACAACGTCAATTGATCTTTCTCTGTTGTCCTTAAGGGAATGAGAATCCTTCCCTTCATGGTGCCTCTTGGCTTTATCAACTGCCTCGATTGATCTTTCTCTACCATCAACTCTACTCCCCATTTCTCCATCATGGGACCTCTTAACCCTATCGTCGGCCTCAACTGAATGCTCTCTGACGGTCTCAACCTATACTCCTCTTGTACTATGTCGAGCTCTGTAGACATCTACATCCCTATAAGCATATTTGTCTGTCCTTCTGTTTGAATCACTCATTTAGTCTGCTATAAAATTCTCAGCTGAAATTCGAACTCTCGTCTTTTCAAACCCTCATCTCCTCAGAAAAATTCTTGCCCGCGATTCGAACCCTCCGCTGCTCCAATACTGTACTTTGCAAAATAACCCTGTTCTGATGCGCGTTGTTTTATAGGTGCACCGGGGCCGTTTGTAAGATCGAGGTTTTTGTTTTGGCGCGGTGTTTTATGCGGCACTGGTGCAGAAGCGTTCTGAAGCACCGGTGCATCGGAGTAATAAGACGCATCGGTGCGTGTTCTGATGATAAGCGCACCAGACTATATAAAGTTTTTTTTTATTAATGTAATATCATAATAAAATAATGATAATTCTAAAGTACATGAATTTATTTGCATTATTTTCTAAACTTTATTATGTTACAAAAATTCATATTATTCTAGATTTATTATTTTACAATTATTTACAAATTTACAAATTTAAATATTTTAATAAAATGATTTCACATTAATACAATTAAAATTTTCACATTAAATCAATTAAAATTTTACAAATATTTTACATACAATTACAATTAAAATTACAACTAGAATTACAATTACAATTACAATTTTACAATTTCGCATACAATTACGATTACGATTACAATTACAATTTTAATTTTACATACAATTACATTTAGAATTTTACATACAATTAGAATTAGAATTACAATTTTACAATTTGTCATATATACAATTACAATTAAAATCATTTCACAATAAATTAAATATTACAATTACAATTAAAATTTTACATACAATTACAGTTAAAATTACAATTACATATACAAATACAATTTTACAATTTTACATACAATTAAAATTTCAATTTCAATTACAGTCACGACATAATATTTAATAAATATCATGGTCACTTAATATTAAATTAATTAATAAACATCACGATCATGATATCCATCGTACAAACATCATATTCGACTAAAAAACACATTCAAACATCAAATTAACATTATATATTAACATCATCACAACACAAACATCAAATATACATCTCATGTCAAATAATTCATGCTATCACATACACATCTATCTGCAAGCTAAACATTAAATGAACATATCTAACATGACCTAACAATATACACATCATGATGATCACCAACATGTAAATTAAGTACAACTGCAACATGAACATAAAATACGTGGACCATATATATATAACTGAATAATGTTAAAAATATACAACTGTAATATAAATTTCATGGATCAGCTGGTGGTAGTACAACATCAATAACAGTACTAGTGGAGGCCTGCTCAATCAATGGTGCAGCCTCGACAGTCAATGGTTGAGCCTGCTCATGATCATGACTAGTACTGATGGATGGATCAGCTGGTGGTAGTACAACATCAACATAAGCAGTACTAGTGGAGGCATGCTCAGTCAATGGTGCAACCTCGACGCTCGATGGTCCAGCCTGCTCATGATCATGACTAGTATTGATGGATGTTGCAGGCTGCTGATGACTGGACGTGGCCGATGGTCCAGCCTCATCTCCATGATGAGTGCTAGATGTTAGTGGAGCCTCATGCTCATCAGGTGCGGTGCCAGGTGAGGGATCATAAGATGAGTTGCTGTGTTCGCGGACTGTCCATCACGTGCTACGGCTCGACCATGCATATAATGTGCAACAGTCCTCCTCAGTCACGTAATAATTTTCGTAGCTCCTACGACATGCCACATCAGGCTGTACATGTCACGCGGCATGCCTGTCCACATCCGCATTAGCCCATCATCAGCCTGTATGTCTCTGTAATGAGCGGGTCTGATGCCCTTCTTAACAATCAATGCAGTGAGTTGGTCGCCCAACTCCATCCTGTATCGAGTATCAGGTCTACCGCGCCTAGCAAAAGGCGGTACCGGCGCACCAGAATGAGGAGCATGTCTCTCTCCACCGGCCTCCTGATCATGATCCTTGGCATCTGCCATGTCCTGATCATCATTAGGATCCACACCTGGATCATGTGGTGGTTTAGGCATCTATTCGCCATCAAAAGAGCCAATATCTGCAAAATATATACAAGTACACAACAATAATTAGACAATTTCATTACACAATTTAATAAAAACAAGTTAAAGAACATGTTAGAATAAATATAAATAAAACAGTAATATTACCTCTATCATCTGGTGGCTCATCATCTGTGAAGAGGATGTTGGCACACCCTCGCTAATCCAATCCAGTACAAGGACAGGGGACCATAATGAAGGGATGCAGCTCGTCAACACTGGCTAGTAAGTCTAGTGCATCATAATCCTGGCTGGAAACATAGTCTCTCCCCTCTTGGGCATCATCTGCCCCCACATGTGCATCCAGGCCTCCAACATCAACCTACGAGGCTACCAAACAAAAGCAAGCCTCATCTCTGGAAACCTCTCAAAAAATAAACAAAAAAGCTCTAAAGAAAAAGGGAAGTTGACCCTCTCTTGTGCATGAGCACGACATCTATCTAAGGCCGTACAAAACTGCCGCAAAAAAATGGTAGACCACCTGACAAGTCGTGGCTCATGCACTAAAGAATCAACATAATATAGAATTAGGCAACTAATGCGTTGCATGTCACTGGTGTTGTGTGAAATGGTCAAAATGAGAAGTGAAAGGCACTGCACGTCCTATCTACCAAATGCACCAATACGTAGCTGACCTCCAGGGACCTGAAACTCTGAAGGAGACAGTACATCTGCTCCAATGTATCTCTGGGAGTAAACTAACTGACTCCCTGCTACACAACCAGCTAGAACCTCTGGGAATGAGGGAAAATCCACCCCTCTCCACGAGAGCCCTATAATGAAATAAATATCCTCCTTAGTGGGTGTGTAACACTGGTCAGGACCAACCTGGAAAGCCTGTTGGTGGGCATTCCAACTGCGGATAAGATGTCTCAAAAATACACTATGGGCCTTTAGTGAAGTAGCCTCCTCATAGAACTTGAGGAGGCCTACCTGCCTTAGGAGCCCCTGGGTATCTGTTGTAATAGGGCGAGGGTACGCATCTCTCTCCCTCTCGCGTGCCTCCCACTAGAGAAGCATGTCATACTGCTTTGCATGTTGTTGTTGTTGTTCCTCCTCTTCTCTCTGAATCATTGACATATTAAATAAAAAAATGTTATTAAATCAAACATGTATTTAGGAATATACATATATAATTTTTTTTGGAAAAAAAAACAGACTAGTCGGTGTGCCCCAAAAACAGTCATGCACCGGTTCCGGTTCGGCTGTTTTTTGTAGAGCACCGGAGGCGGTGCCCCAGATGACATAAAATGCACCGTATGCGGTGCACCTGAAATTTTTTCAAGCCCCGTTGACTATATATGGTGTCATAAGAGTGGTGCGCTGACTAAAATATACGCCCCGGCGCGTATAGTCGTGTCAGCGCACCGACTTCCTGAAAAATTATATAGTCAATGGTGCGGTCTTTTACCTGGCCACACCCCCTGTTGGAATGCCAAATGCAGTGCGCTGACAGATACCTGGGCGGATATATCCATCAATGCACCGCCTTGCTATTCCCATGTTCAACGGTGCACCCAGCTAAATGATCACACCGCAGTTTTTTTTTTTTTTTTTTTTTAAATAATGCGTGGTGCCTTTCGACACCGCCCCGAAAACGGTGCGGATACCATTAGCACTGGTTGCGGTGCGGCCTGTAAATTTTACAGGCAGCATTGCTTACTGGTGCAAGACGAACGGCTTATGCACACCGCGCAACAATTTTTTATTTTTTTTTCCTTTTTTAATGGTTAATTTTAAGGTTATTTCAAATTCTATTCCACTAGAAAGCTTAATCATGGAAAAAATAGAAAAATACCTGTACATTTCACCGTCGAGGAGGCATATTGGCTGTAGATTTTGCAAAAGAAAAATTTCCCACCGTTTTACAAAATGAAAGCTGGAGATTGGTGGCCAATGCACAGCAGCAGCAATGCAATGGGTGGAATGGGACCACCGATGTCAGGGCGGCTCAGAGAAGGAAAAATTGCACCGGTGCTTGAGAGCTCTGGAGTACTGAGAAAAGGGAAAAATGTGGTTTTTTGGCAGTAATTTTTTTTTTGTTTAACCATGTTCCGGTGCGCGGGGTTTTATAGGCGCACCGATGTGGTTTCTTAAGAATGCACTAGGCGGTTTCAAATTTGGTGCGTTGTTTTATGATGCACCGAGGCGGTTACTTAACATCGCACCAGGATGTTTCAGTTTTGGCATGGTTTTTTATGACGCACCGAGGCAGAATAGTCTTGACGCACCAGTGCTTTACAGTAATACGACGCACCGGGCATGTGTGTACGGAGCGCACGGTGTCCGGTGTGCCAATGTTTTGTGCGACCAGTGATTTTTCTTGTAGATCGCACCGGTGATTGAAAGCAGAAAAGTGAAAAATGTGGTTTTTTGGCCGTAATTTTTTTATTTATTTAACTCTTTTTCGGTGCGCGTGTTTTATAGGCACACCGGTGTTGTTTTATACGAATACACCGGCCCGCTTATGTTTTGGCGCGGTGTTTTATGATGCACCAGCGTGGAAGAGTTTGTGCACACCAGTGCCTTCTCTTTTAGACTGCATCGGTAATTGAGAGCTCTAGAGCACTGAAAAAGTGAAAAATCTGTTTTTTTTGCCGTAATTTTTCTTTTTTAACCATTTTCCGGTGCGCGTGCTTTAAAGGTGCACCGGTGCTTTTTCTTACGAACACATCGGCCAGTTTGTGTTTTGGCGCGTTGTTTTATGATGCACCGGTGCGGGTTCTTAATACTGCACCGGGCGTTTTCAATTTTGGTGTGGTGTTTTATGATGCACCAACGCGGAAGAGTTGTGAAACACTGGTGCTCTATAGAAATATGACACACTGGGTGGGTGTGTATGGAGCGCACGGTGTCTGGTGTGCCAATGTTTTGTGCCCACCGGTGCTTTCTCTTTTAAGGAGCACTGGTGGGATGTTGAATGATAAGCTCACCGAGCGGAAAACATCTGCAAAACCCTCCACCTGCCAACCTCCTCTAGGAACCTCCATTAGAAATGGATGTATGGGGTATTTTTATAAGGGGTTCCTCAAAAACATCCGCTAGAGGGTCTTTTCCTTGTAGTGTGTGAGACATATGCAGGTACTGGGGGACTCCTAAATCCTAATCAAAAACTTGGTTCAAGGGAAGGAAACACAAAATGCTAGAATCAATCAAATGTTAACAAGAATTAAGGATGAAGCAAAGAAATTTGAATACATCTAGTACACTCATGTGCTCAGATCCCTAAACACTCAAGCAGATGAGCAGGCTAATAAAGGGTGCATATTGCTAAAGGTCATATGTGACATCAACGGAAATGCGGACACCAAATCTATCCCCTAATCCTTCCATGCGTATTGAAGCAGATAATTGGACCTTGACCCAAGCTTTCATAGGAAAACCTTGTATCATGAAACAGTATTTCTTTTGGACAACAGTGGAATAGCATATGGATGGAACAACATTTTGAAAACAATGGAACAACATTTCCTTTGGAGAGAATTGGAACAACGATCACCTTGGACAGCATATGGACATCATTCGTTATGGACAGCTTGGGAACAACATGTGCGCGGCATTTAGACAACATATAGACATCATTCATTCGAGATAATGATGGGACAAAATTACCTCTGGACAGCATTGGGATAGCATACCCTTTGAACAACATGTGCGCGGCATTTAGACAACATATAGACATCATTCATTCGAGATAATGATGGGACAAAATTACCTCTGGACAGCATTGGGATAGCATACCCTTTGAACAACATTTGGATAGCAGCTTGAGTCTCTTCAGGATAGTATCCTCATCTAAGCGCCAGGTCCCAGCAGAAATGGATAAGGCAGTACCAATCTAAATTTGAATGGAAAATCACAAATGCGCATACCTTGGCAACTCATTTTGTAAGCTCTATAGCACACATGCGAACAGAATGCATCGTAGATATAGACAAAATAGAAATAAGGCGTCTGTGAAGACAACCCTGTATGTAGGTAGTGACTTTTTTTTCGAATTTTGGCATGACAATGACATGATGTAATCATTCGGTTTAATGCCGCGATCCAGATGTAGATTAATGAAACTACTACTATTCACTGTTAAAAAACACACACACACACACACACACACACACACATATATATATATATATATATATGTATTAATATTTATTATTATTAATCCAAACCTTAAATTATTAATTCCACATTTAAATGTTTGAAGTTCAAAACTTACGCAGATCAATATTACAAAGGTTTATATCATACGGTAGAGTACCGTATGATATAAACCTTTGTAATATTGATATGCATAGTTTGAACCCCTTGACTATTTAAATGTGGGTGTATTTAGGTTTAGATTAATAATAATAATAATAATAATATATATATATATATATATATATATATATATATATATATATATATATATATATATATATATATATATATATATATATATATAATCCAACCTTTAAAAACAAAAATAATTCCCAAATATAAAAATTATCATGAACCCAAATTCAACCTTGGAGAACATTGGGAAAATTTCACCTTCACAAACCAAATTGGTGAATCCCGCAATGACACCTGTCATAGTCCCATTGGAAAAAAACTTAAGAAGATTCTATGCATGATGACTGGGCTGCCATGTCATCATCCTATACCTATTCTGCAATATTTTTTTTTTAAATTGCATGTTCTCAATAGCAATCAACAGACCATCACTTCTTTATCTGAACTCAGTTTTCAACGAAACAAATTGCATTAGATTCCTGGCGACGCTTCAGTCACTGTTGTTCTAGTTGGTTCAATTCAAAGCACTTTCATTTTTTAGCAAATTTTTTCCCTTGATCCAGATTCCGATCACGTATGTCATCGATGCTAAACTAATTTGCTTTGGGCAACATGAGGGACTTGGTACCAATGGCTAAATGCCCTTAACTCGAGACATTGTGTGACTTAGTGGTCAAGGTCGTAGCACACTGCGCAAACTAGGGCCTGCCGAGTGGCCAAATTTTATTGACTCTAGTCTGTTGGGGTGACTGTGTATGAGTAGGATGTAGGCTCCTCTCGTAGGTATAGTATGGTTCTAGGCTCTCCCTTGTCCATTTGCATGGGTGGATCCGAGGGGTCCTGTTGGTAAGATTTCTCTAGGGCTTGCAGGGCATCCCTCTATCATGGAATCTCTGGGCAATGATCGGTATAATGCCCATAACGATTGCATATGGCACATGCATGATTGGTGTGCAATGCTTTCCCTTTGTTTTTCGTGGCATGTTCTTTTTTATGGGAACTTGAGGTCGCGACATTTCTTTCGATGTTTAGGAGAGGTTTTAATTCATCTAACTTTGGGAAAATATTAGTAGGATGGCCTGTGATATCACATAATGCGCAAGGTGGTAATGCCTTAGGTATTTTGGGGTTTTCAATTTTCTTCCCTTTTTGTTGGTTTTCTTGGTCGCGTTATCTTGCGCCGCTATGAGTGTTTCATTAACCATTGTGGCCTCCTGAGGGGCGATAGGGGTTATCCCTGTAGAAGTGATGCCAAGACTTCCTAGCATGGTTGGTGGGACAAAATACCACACAGGTATTGCAAAAGCCATGTTTGGCAATGTTATAGTTGCCAAGAATTTCTTTGACACAAAACCAGGTGGGGGTATCAGAATGGGGTTTTGGCGATGGCGTAGGGTAGGAATGTCATGCCAGTGGCTTCAGTCTCTGTACTACTGGTTTCCATATCCATGTTGGTCCCGGTGTTTGATGATAGCATCATGCACATCGATGCCCCCGTGATTTTTGGGGTTGGCTCTAGTATGATAGGGGGGTCTCCTAGGAATGATCCTAGGATAGATTATGGTTTGAATTGGTTGGGGCTGAATTCTGTATACCACGTAAGTGGTTCCGTACTTGATTCTACATATGGTAGCACGACATCAAGAATTGTCATGGGTTTCTTATCATAGTGTGTATGCTGGTCAATGGTGATGATCTTATCGTCATGGGGGAACATCCTCACCTGAAAGATAGAGGACGCTATTGCAGTCATGGCGTACATATAACTCCGCCTGAGGAGTATATTGTAGTCTAGTTGCACGTCCAAAACTTCAATGTCTATAGGTAGCGTATTTCCAGCCAGGTTTATAGGGACATTTTGATATAGACTGACGGGGGTTGAAGGGTGACCGTCATATGCTCTAAGCATGATGTCATATGGTTTTAGTTCAAGTGATCCTAATTTTTTCTAAACAGATTTGGACATGATGCACGTGGATTCTCCTTCATCAATGATGCATTGGTGTTTGGCGATATTCTGGACTGACAACGATATTTGGAAGGCGACGAGAGAAGGAAGCTTGGAACTTCCTTTGTCTAGGTCAAAAACCATTAGGCGTGAATCGGAAGGTTTGATTGCTCCTAATGTAGAAATTAGGGCTTTCCATTGTCTTGGGCATGATTGTAGGACTTCTAAGGCTTACATGGTAGCAGGTGATTGTGATAAATCATCTACTATGTTGTAACTATGAACAGCTTTAGAGTGGTGTCTTATGCGCGTAGTGGGCCCCTTGACCATTTTCGGAAGGGGATCTATAGGTACTTGGATACGTTTAACGGTGCAGTCGGTGCACTCATGCTTGTAACTGATGGGGTTGTGTCCGAGGGGGCGTCATAGTTCATATTCCTTGTTTGGAAGAACATTTCTTCATGGGTCATGTAAATTTCATGGTTGCTGCCTATAGCATCATTTTGGGGTGGTTGTTGTTGTTGGGGATTAACTACTCCTTGGTGGGGGAAAGGCCCCTGCATTACATCAATTTGTTGGGTAGGTCCCCCTTGTCCATGGTTACCTTGAAGTTTTTTTAGTTCTGGAAGTTTAGGACAGTGGTGACTGTAATGGCCGTACTCACCACATATGGCACAAGAATGATTTTTCCTTAGACTGGACCTCTTGTTTTACCCTTTGGATTTGTTGTTTGGCTCCTTGTTTTGATTTCGGTTGGGATTTCCCCCATACTGAGATCATGGGGGGCGTTTTTTATTACTGCCCCCTTGTCTAGAGTCTCCCTTTTCTTGATTCCTAAGCTTCTTTTTTGCATCAATAGGAGGTTTATTGTGGTTCTCCTGGTGATAATAATGGTGTTTTTGAGCCTAGGATGGTTGCACTAAGTTCACCGGGGTGCTGTTTTGCAGTGGTGGATTTTGTGCGAGGAAATAGGAATATTGGTTTCCATGTCCCTGGTTGGTGTAAGATTTCTAGCGAATATCTCTTCCATCAGCATTCCTAGCTAATTATTGGGTCCCCTATGAGGGAGGGTACGAGCCTCCCTGCTGCTGATGGTATGGTGTCACCCTATTTGTCATATTCTGCAAAGGTGCAGATTGACTTTGGTGGTAGCCAAGTTGTGTGACGTTTTGGGTAGAATTGTACGAATATCCTAAGTATCGAATATTGCTGCCTAGGTGACCTTGAGTCAAGGACCCGATAAAGTTGTTTCCAGTATTCGATGTGCCTGGTAACTCTCTATAAGTTTATAGGCGTGGGTCGTTTGGCAGGACATTGTAAATATATCCTAACTGGGTGTAGATGAGTTCAAGACGCTGGGATTTGTTAATGGCATCCTCCTTAGAGGTAGATATTTGCTTTGCCACGTCTTTTGATATCTCTGTTATAAGAGTTTACAAAAGTAAGTCTAGCAGAACTCTATCGTCGAGGTTGCATTTACACAAATTGCACATTTCTGCCATTCGTGAAGATGGTCCGATATATGGATGGCTGGTGTTTGCCTAGAATGAGTCAACAATTCCATTCCCGAATCATGGTGAATGGGTGGCTGAAAATAAGTGAGGAACACGGTAGAGAGGGCACTAAAGGTTCCATGTGAAGAAGAAGGCTACTCAACATACCATTTTGTCGCATGCCCAGTTAGGGTGCGTTGAAAAATTCTTAGTCAAATAGTATCGCCAATGGTACTATTGGACGAACACCACAGGCGGAAATTCATAATATGATTTCCTGGGTCTTCTGCTTGCTTTCCTTCGAATTTTGGTATGTCCGAAGGGATATTCATGGGCATAGGAGGCCAATTAAGGCTATGCACAATGGGGTCATTGGTTAACTTTGATAGATCTGGAACGTTTAGTGATGCTAAAAAGGGTAACTTGGTATTGACTGCCATTGTGTAATGTGGTAAGACAAATGGTTTATGGGGGGTGCAGGGGGAATATTACCCTATGGCATACCTTGATGAATGTTTTGCTTACTCCCCAAAGGGGTAGCGCTCCTCTGCCCTCTAGGGGATGTAGGAGGAGTTGAGTGTGGTGACCCTGCTAGGGTTTCCACTGGTGTGGTGTTGAGTGACCCTTGGGGGTTTCCAATCACAAATTCCCCGATAAATTATGAACCGATAATGGTGGCGGTGTTTCGTCTTTGATGCCTAAATGGCGAAAGACCTGGCACGTCTCCCTCTAATGGGGGGAGGTCCAAAAAACGCCTAGATCGACGAGGTCTCGTTGGGTCTGTTATGGTGTCGACTAGCTTAATCTTGGAAATATTTTTTCTTTTCTGAGGGAAGGAATATTTTTATCAAAGCAAATACGATCAAATGCATAAAAAAAAGTGAAAAAATAAGAGGTAAGTTTTCCTTTAAATTAACGCTATGTGATCAACCAAGCAAAAAATATGGTTTGATTGTTTTGTGTATGATACTCAAAAGCCTAAATAGACCTAATTGTCCTTACACTCTCAATGTAACTGGGCCTTGCGAAGATGTCTTCTAATGGGTACTGGGGCTAATGTCCTGAAAGAACTAGCGATGCTTTCCAACATCCAAAGAATCGACCAAGGTAATGGTAAGAGGATCTAGTGATGCCTACATTGTCACCTAGAGGGAAGGATGCCCTAGTTTTGGCCACTAAAGTATCGTCGTCCCATGTGAGCATTTGAGTCTTGAGCTTCTTGGTATTCAGCTACCAATACCGAGCACTAGATGGGTCAGGTAGCCCCAAAAAGTACCGCACAAATTGGGCCTAAACTTAACCCCCTATGAAACAGGTCTCATGTAACATTCGGGTATTTGTTCTGTGGGTGGATAGATAGATTTGAAGCTCCCTAGAAAGTCAACATATATGTTTCAAAATTTAGAATGAACACAACGGCTTATTGAATGCCTACCCCCGATGGTCCTAACCTAAACTATAATTTCTTTTGTGACCCTATGGGGAGAATTTAGTGAGTTTGATTACCAATTATTTTTAGAGAGTCTCAATTTTCTTAGGGTGTGCCTTGGTGAAGTAACTGTAAGAAGACGACAAAGGACCCAACACACTGGGTGCCTTTTGGTCCAATGCTTACCAATGCTTCGTTTGTGCTTTGGAGTGTGAAATCACAAGTGTTATGAGATGTGGATATGCGTTTATCCTTTACAATCCTTTTCTAATTATGCTATGTGTGATTGTTCCTTGCAAAAATAAACGATGTGTGAATTATGGGTCGCTTACACCTTGCCTAGTTACACTAAGTTTGAACTATAGGGAGATGGAAAATTGTCTGTACCCAGGCTCACCATAAGGTGCAAGGGTGGAAAATATTACTTGCTTTCTTTTCGATAGTTTGGTCTTGGTCCCGACTCCTAATGCAAAAATTGAACTAATCTAATGCAAAAATTGAAAAAACATGAACTAGTTAAAGATGTGTGGATATGTGGGCCACTTAATTTTATGATAATTACTCTATGTGTTATGTATCTTTTATCAGAAAATCGTTTGTTCTGATATAATATGTGGATTTAAGACCACATACTTTCCCCTACTCAAACTATGTGTGATTAAAAAAAAAAAAAAAACTACTTAGTTGCTAAGCTAGATTCTAGCAACCAAGCATCCTAACCAGTCATGAAATACCATAGCACAGTGATGGAAAAATTCTTATGGGTTTCCAACACCTTACAACTGCAAAAAACTAAGAAAAATAAGTGAAAAATGGGCTTACTGCCTACCATGTGGCTTATTCTCCCACAGGCGCGAAGCACGCGTCTATCTCAACGGAATGCTAAATCTCTTATAATGGATCCTTCGAGCTACAAATCTCCAATATCAAACACAAGGGGGTATCTTCCCCTCAATTTTTCAGCAAGCCTCTCTTCCCTCTCAAAGGATGGTAAATCAACGGACATGTGGTGAACTCTTCTCTCTTGGATTGAGGTGTTGGATGGCCAACAATTGAATCCTTCCACTACTGGACAACACATGATGGTTTGATGATGAGAAATTTGGCTAGCATAACAATGTGTCTCCCATTTCTCTTCCCATTATTGGTTTTTATAGACAAATTTCAAATTTTCCCTCCTTCTCTTAGGACAAGATGGATGTTGACACAAGAGTGGGGGTGTGATTCCTTTGTGTGTTGCACTAAAGCCTCAAGGTGGCTCAAAGGCAATTGTACTTGGTTAGCTTGAGTGAGAATATTTTTCTCCAATTGGTCTCGGATAGTGACATTCTGCATTCTCCCTGACCGCGTAGCTATTGGAGGGATAGACGCGCTCTTCACGGGTATTGAATAAAAAGTCGCAGTGCGCACTCAGGGCCAGTGCTTCTTATGCACGGTAAAAAATTTGCTTGCTGACCTTAGGAAAATTTAAAAAAAAAATCAGCTCTCGTAATGTATTTCTTCCCTGTAAATCTTTATTTGTACCTTCTCCTTGACATTTTCTAATGTCTTTTGCTTGTATGATTTTCCAGTGTTAACAACCGGGAAAGGTGAAGCTCCATTAATGGCTTGTATCATCATCAAAATCAAGATATGGAAGTAAAGATAATTATGAATTTTTGAAATAAGTAACAAATATAAAAGTTCTGAAATGTTACAATGGTTATAGTTAAAAATTGATGAGGTTCAAGTATAATTATAAACTTTTCTTAGATATTTTTATGGATAAATTCATTAGAGTTTTCTGTGAATTAGAAAAGTAATAGGATAATTCTCTTTTGGTATTAAAAAATATAATTTCAAAATATAAATATCAAAATCTAAATGTACATTTTTAGTTTAGGTATTTTTTACAACTCAATATAAGGTGGATGTGTAATTTCTTCTATATCTAACATATGAGTCGACATAGAATTGACTTACGATAGTTTCTAAAAATTATAACTTGTTTTCTTTGTGTGTGTTAATTCTAATTGAAAGTTTGTATATATGTATGTATATGATGACGATGGTTAACACTAAGACAAAATTTGGTCGGTCATAATTTAAGAAAGGTAATGAAATTATTTGTTTTTCTTTAAAATTATATTTTTTATGCTCAAGAATCTTTAAGAAAGCATTCCTAAATCACCATAATTTTTATGAGTTAAAACATTAGGAAGGTCGGTACCATAACAAATATTTTGAAATTGTAATTTAATATGGATGTACTCAAGACATTATAAGAGAAAGTGTTTTTCTTCTTCAAACTTGTTAGTGTCATAAAGTTAACAATTTTTTTTAACTCATGACGTTTTAGGAATTATCCAATGCCCTATTTCACTACAAAGCTCATAATAGTTTGTTAATATTTTAGCAATGTTGATTTTCTTCATTTCACTAGTTGAAAAAAAGAGATGTCTTTTATTTTCGAGATAGGGGTTGATTTCCTCCTTGTATATTAATTTTCTTTTAACCTCTAATTCATTATCACATCGCAATTTCTCCTTAAATTTAGATGTAATACTATTTTTAATATTATCTTTATTCTACATAGTGACATATTCCTTTATACCTCAATGTTTATCAAAAACTTGGCATCTTTATGCCAACCCTACTTGGGTCGTAAGTGGTTTTGACTAGAATTTGATGTAAGCTTAGGAATCCTATTGTCTTCCATGTTGTTTATCTTTTTCTTATACATCAAGTACCTAGTCATAGTTGTGCTCTCAATGGAGGAAAAACTTGCCTCTATGAGGAGGATATGATAGGGTTTATTGCCTTTGTGTTCGAGATTATAACTTACAGAACATTGTTAAATATTCACTATCTTTGTCCACAATTCACTGGAGAGCATACAACCCCAAACTTCATAACCACATAAAATAACATGAGTGACAAGAGCCTCAAAGAGAACTTTCTTCTTATCCCATAGGCAAAGGATTATTAATTTACAATAATTTTCAAGCCCATAATAATTTTTCCACCCTCCATTTATCATTTTCTTGATGCTAGAGTTTCATTTGAGTTTGTGATGAAAATAAATTCTTAGATATCTATATTTAATTATTTCCTCCAAGTTGTTGTTGTCATGCATGGAAATAGAGCCATTTATATTTGTTTATTTAATTATCATAACCTTTATGTTGGAAATACTGAGAGGGGGGTGAACCAATATTTTCCTTTTTCTTTTTCAATTGATTATTTAATCAAATATAATCAGAGCATGCAAATCAAAAACATAAAGATAATCATCACAACAATGCACAAGCATTTGGCTTTAATAAAAGCTCTATTATGTATCAATGTACATACAACATTTACCAGATGACTCTAGAGGGAAGTACAAGAATCCCAAGGGGTTTTACTAACAAGCTAAAAGGAAGCAAATATTCCCTAAAGGATGGACTCTTGTACCAGGGATAATGGCCCAAGTACAATAGATTGTTAACACTACAACTTCCACTGCTTTTGATGTTCTCATACTGCCACTGTCCATTGTTGCCACCTCTACTACTATTGACATTGATCATTTTATCACTCAGTAACTTCTCCAGGTTCAAGAGAAATAGTCTGAGGTAACCACAAACCTACTTCAAACTCTAGGATCTAGCCTTCCTAGGGTTCAGAGAGGGCTCTCTCTTTCAAGTTTAACTTTGTTTTAGTTTTGAATATTAGGCTAGTTATTAAAGTGCAATTTGATTTTGTTTAAAGGGTTTGGTGGGAAAAAATCACTTGGAGGTAGGATAGAGAGAAATCTATTTGTCCATTGGGCTATGGAGTCTAAATCAAGCTAGCAGCACTAGAAGTCAAGGCCAAAAAGGTACAAATGTATTCAGGGAAAGATAGATAACCCTCAGAGATTTGGGAAAGTGTTTTTTGTGAGGTGGTATGATCGGGATAAAGGGCACTTAAGGATCCTTTGATTCGGAAAATGGAAGTAGAAGGCAGAGGTCAAACAGGAGAAGGAGAAATTAAGGATTCCATGCACCGGAAATCATAAGAAAAAATTAAAATGGCAACTAGTTAAAGACAAGGAGCACTTGACTAATCCTGTAGTAATACTCCTAGTTACACATTCAGACAGAACAAACATAAAATGAATGCATGAAACTTAGAAAAGGAAACAGTGACAAGTAGGAAGTACTTCACTCATCAGATTATCACAGGGATCCTGAATTATGATGCCAATTAGATTGTCCAGTCTGCTACTTCGAATTCAAACACACAATAGCCTCCAATGTTCAACAAAAATGTCTATAGTAAATCCAACAATTTTATTCCACCTTGAATACTTCTAATGTAGAAGTATTTATAAAAAATGTTATTAAAAAATATCCTAGGAGAAATCTAGGAATATCTTTAGGAAATAAAAAATATATTTACAAAATAAGAGGGACAACTGCTTAACAAATCAACAATCTGTCCTCTTATCCAAAATAAATAGAACTACTTTATCTAATCAAGGAGCTTTTGAGTGATTAGTTGTCCTGCTTGTTGGCTGCTAGAAATATCTTCATTTGAGTTGCCTTAGCTGATACTCTTTCATTTGATACTCTTTAATGTTGCTCTTTAACGCTGATACACTTTTGACTGATATTTCCATTGTTTACTGTTGTAAAAATATATCTTTTTGCAGTAAAAATCAGCAGACTGTCCTTTTATTTCACTGTTTCTTTTTTAATATTTTTTCAAGGCAATTTTCTTCATTGTTTTACCTCTCATTGTTACATTAAATCTGTAAATGTTTGCCACTATTCTTCATTGGGAATTTTGACATTCTTTAGCTTCCTGAAATTCTCATCAACTTTTGTGTATCTAGCAAAGGTGGGCTTGAACACAAAGAGATGTTTAATCTCATGTTGCAGAAAGAACAAATCTTCAAAGTGCTGAAGGAGGGCTTTTCCTGTGGGAGTGCCTTGTGGTAATGGTTTGTTGACTTGCTTCTTGGAAAATTCCCTTATATTTTTATCATAATCCTTGTGAGGCATCAGTTTTTCATTAAAAACATGGATGCCTGGTAGGCACCTCTGTCTCAAATTTGTGTATTTTACCAAAAACTTTGTTATGGAAATGTTCATTGATTCACATTTCTCTTCCAGATTGTTCATCAAATTTTTCTTTGTTACCACCTTTTTAATCTGTAAAATGGTTTATGTTCTGTCCAATACCTATAATTCCTCCAATCCTACCATGTTCTTGCTGTTCAAGAATGTGATGAGTTTTAAAGCCTGAGCTGGCTTATCAATTAACTCATCCTTGGTCTTTTGAATTTCTGTCTGAGCTGCTAATAATAAGTCTCTCTGCTCATATATAACTTGAATTGAAGGCCATTGAGTGTGAATGGCTTCAATTATGTTTGTCCATAAATGATTTTTTACAAATCAAATTTGTTCAGTGAAAGTTAGCTCCTTTTGTAAGCCCTTGATTTGTTCTCAAAGTCTGATTGCCTTTTGTTCTTGGGTTTTAGCATTTATCAGAGCTAACTTATTTGTAGCTTCAAGATTATCAATCATCTTCTTTAGGTTGTTGATTTCATTATTTTTCAAAGACAATTCCTCCATAGCTTTTACAATCTGACCTGCTCCATCTGTTTGTTGAACCTGTGTTTTAGAATAATCTTTGGTTGAAGTAGTAGCTGAAATCCTTGGCACTGCAGTTGCCAGTGGTTCTTTTGGTGCCAGTTTTTCTCCTAATGTAGAAGCCACTGCTGTGGTAATCACTGGTATAATTGAAGGAATGATAGGAGTGCCAGTTTCTTTCACAGCTTCCTTCTCTTGGACAAGCTGGTCCATTTTGGATTCCATTTCTTTGATCTTAGCAGTCAATTTGAGGATGAGCTTCATCATCTCTTCTTTTTCAGTTTGATATTGAAGGATTTATTTGGTTTGTGGATGCTCACTTTGAGGAAGCTTAAGCTATTTCCTCAAAGCTGTTATATCCTCATTCTTTTTCTTTACCAACAATTCTGCTGCTTGAATATTTGAGGGATCAAATCCCACCTATAAAACTAAATCCTCTAAGGCTTTAATCCTTAGGTCCTTTGCATACAAATATCCCTTGTCTAACTTCATTTGATCCTACATATTAAGAATAATATTCTGTAAATTGGTAGCATTCATTGCTTTAGTTACTACTGTTGAATACAACATTTCACAGCTATGTCTATGAAATTCAATTTGGTCCAGCTCATGAACATTTTCAGTGTCTACTTCAAACTCCACCTTTTTATAATCTGCCACTATCTTTGGTGCTGAAGTAGTTGGTTGCAAAAATGACATAATCATCTTGTTTGTAGAATAATCAAAGGCTATCAGTAGCCTATTTTGATTCCCTGGTTTTTGCTTGAGGAATTGAGAATATATCTCAGTCTTGATCTCCTCATTCTTCTGTTTTATCTGCTTATATTTCTCTTTGATATCTAAATCCTTTTCCTCAGTTGTTTGTGAGGAATAGGCCTCCATATTTTGTGGCTTTTCAATCATTTGAGTATCATATTTACCTGTTGTTTGCTCTTTTTCAATCTCTGCAAGAGTTTCATTTACTATCACTGTAGCTTCATCATTATTTACCTCTGTCTCATTTGTATCTTCAATATAAATTACCTTTTCTTTCCCAACTGAACTGAATTTAAGCCTTTTATTATAAATCAGTTTGAATTTAGTTTATGTAGTTGTTTTTGTTGTGTATGCTCCTTCTTCTCTGCCTATTTTGGTTGAAGTCTCTGGCTGCTTTACAACTTCAAGGGCTTGTGTTGTAACCATTTTTTCTGTTGTCTCTGTATTAGTAGCTGTATCTATCAGTGTGTTCTCCACCCATTCTAATTGATTGGAAAACTTATCAATCTCTGGCTTAAGCTCATGTATAAAGGGTGTTAGTTTACATTTTACCCTTAAATTGCTCAGGATCCCTTGAGGATCATAGTTCCATGGAAAACTTTCTTGAAATTTATACTCTGCTAATCTATTTGTGATTTCTTTTTCTGCCTCTCTGTTGTTTATGATGAAAGGACCAACCTGATTATTTAGCTTGAATTGAGTCTTTTTCCTGGCAGCTAAGAAGTTAATAGAGTCAGAATTGAGAATTTGTCGTAAATACTCCAATGCAAAAATTCTCATGCTCATATATTTTGGCAACTTATAAGGTAATAAGTTGGATCCAAAAATTCTTATCTCTGTATGCTTTTCATAAAGAAAACAGTCTCCCATTTTATTATGTTCTGATAGTTGCATGATTCTTTTCATTTCTTCATTGAATCTGGGCTGCTCTGATTTGTACAAAATGTTCATTGCTGGATGCAGGAAAAGGTCTAAAAAATCTATATAAGTGAAGTCACTGCCCTCTTTCCTAATCAAGGAAGTCCAGAAGATAATGGACATAGGCTTTCCCTCTAAGTACATATTTTGCAATGCAACTGGAAAATTATTAGCTTGCAAGAATAAAAATAAGTGAAACAAGTAGGATGAGTATCTAAAAACCCCTTCAGTGGGTAGTTTGGTCAGCTGATGATGAATACTGTCTACTATGAATCTGGCATAATAAAAAATGATTGCTGGAGGTTGGCCTGGAGATAAGGTGGATATAAAGCCTAGAATGGATTCATCAATGAATCCATCTATAAAGTATCCCAGTATAAAAGATAGCATTGAGATAATATGTCTAGACCCTTCAGGAAATTTGGCAGTAGAATAAGGAGGGTTTATTTTAGGAATGTCAACATTGGTAGGCACAAAGTTTTGAAATATCATAAACTTCTTTGGGAAATCCAGGCCTAAGTACAACTGGGTCAAAGCTTCTATAGATAAGGAGACTGATTGAGGATCAGACTGTAATTACAACATTTGATTTATTGACTCTGCTGTGATGGTAAAAAGGATTTCTCTGTCAGCATTAACAATGGCCCTTTGGTCTGGTTCATAATGTTTTTGACATAATCTAACAAGGTCTTGTCTAGGGTGGGTCAATGGAACTACATATTTGGGAAAATGAGTCTCCCAAATAGGTATTTCATCCTTGTCCAAGTATTTATCGTAGCACCAATTATGTATTTCTCAGAGGTTGAATTCTACAACAGGATCAACAATCTTGTAGTCCATATCAGTCAATGGAAGGGTTTCTACAGCAGCTACATGTGGCTGGAGGGGATTTATTGACACATTGGATTTAGCAGTGAGGACTGGAGTAGATTTAACAGCTTTAGATGTTACAAATTTAGGAGGTTTGGATCCTCCAGGCTTGGTTGGTTTAGAACCTCCAGGTTTAGTTGTGATCTGCTTTTTGGTCATTTTGGAATAACTACTGCAAGCTTAAATTGTTTGCAGGAGTTGTTTTTCTTTGTCAGATGATATAAACTGGGATAAGACAGAAAACGAGGGTTTCCTAAATAGATTGGTCTGCAAAAAAGGATTTTTTAAGGTATCTGTAGGCTTTAAACCCTTTTTCTGTCTTTGAAATTGATCTTCAGAGGTCACAAATTGAGGAAATTGGCTTCAAAAGTGGTTTTTTCGAACACAGAATTTTTTGGGGAAAATTGGCCAAGGTTTGGCCTCTTTTTGGGGCTTTTTTAGGCAAATTGGTTCGATAAAACCCTTAATTACAGGCTTGGTTTAATCATTCATGGTCTAAACTTGAAATTGCACGTTTTAACTGTCGAGAAATACCTTTAAATGCAGGTATTTTGGTTGCTTGAAAGGTTCTTGAGAAGATATTGATTTATTCTGAGAACTGGCCCGGATTGTTGGTGCAGCAAATGGTTTTATTGGTCTTAAATGGGGAATCTGTGGTCAAATTTGATTTTCTCTAAGTATAAGTCAACAATTTGAGCAAAGGGTTCTTACACAGTCGAGCGGAGCACTTTTACAGTCCGGAATGCACAGATAAACATCAGAAATGGTATATCAAAAGTTTAAAATTTGATATTTAATTATCATAAATGCATTAAATGCAGGTCTCATCAAATGGCAGGAGCGGTTTTATTTTAAAATGAGAAACTGGCAGTAGTTTTCGCAGTCAATTCTGGTGGTAAGTGGTTTCTATTAAAATGAACGTGGTCCAATAAAAACCTGCCACGTCATAGGAGGCAGAAATGGTGAAACAGCCCATTTCATGTCCATTTGGGCTTTGGGCGGACGATCATTTTGTGAGCGTGACATCGATCTTGCGCCATTGGATCTGTGGAAAAGAAGCGAAAAGTCACGATTTTCTTGGGAAGGTGCGGCTAATGGAAAGGTGGGACCGGGGATTGCTATGTTGGCTAGCGCTTTAAAGTGGGTTAAAACCTTTATGGATGTGAATTTTATCAAAGGTTTTATATATGCAAAGTCGGGATGTATACATATGGTGGCAGGATCTAAGCCTGGTTAAAGAAATATACATGGAAGATTAATCATATAAAGCATAAGGCTTTACATAATAGAAGCGGAGATAGGCTTATTTAGCGAGGTGAAGTTAAGTATGCACCTTGGGTTAACTTTATATAAGGCATGGGGCTTTATATAACGGGGATAATATGAAAAGGGAAAGGCTTAAGTTTTGCAAAGTTTAACCTTAGCCTTAGGTTAAAAAGGTGACTTTTCTTGCAAAGAGGCGGATTGTTGCATGTGCGGGAGTTTCCAAGCTTTTTCAACCTTATAAAGTGATAAAACATTTTTCATAACTTAAGCTAAAATGCTATGAGCAGGGTAAATGTATTTTATTGCAACATACATAGGATATGCTTAAATACACATCTTTGAGCTATTTATTTTATTATATAGTTTTTAAACCATGTTGAAGGGTCTAATAACCATAGGGGGCGGGGTATTTAATTAAGGTTAGTTTTTAGACCAAAGGGAGCATTATTTGGGTTTTTTAATTTAGCATGTGGATAATATCTTTGGTCTAAAATCTTTATAATAGTGGGTTTTAGGGGGTATTTTAGATAAAGGGAATTATATAGATAGGATAAGGTATTTTTTAGGGAATTAATAGCATAAGTTAAAAGTTAATATGACAAGGGGAGATGGAATACACAAAAATACACTAAATGAACAAGTAGAGTGAATAAATAAAAGCAAAGCTTATTATTTCATCATTTCACCAATTTACTTAAGATAGAGTGTTTTTTGAGGGTTTTTGTATTCTTTATGAATGAAGGAAGTTAATTTAATGGGATTTTAGGTTTCATTAAGTAAAAATGATTCTTTACTTATGAAGATGAATTAAATGTATGAATGAGGGATAAATAATGGTAAAGGGGGTTTTATCATAAGAATTCAACATTTTCCACTATCCAGTCATTAAGCCTTGGGTCCGGTCCCAACAAAAGTCAAAGAAATGCTCTGAGCCTCTTTAACTAGAAGTATGGAATACTAAATATTTACAAGAGAAGGGTAATTAGTGATTTTTGCCTGGTGATGAATATTACATGATTTTTCCCACTTCTTTCTGCCTACCCAACATTACTCTAAATTTTTTTTTTCCTTTCAGCAGGTGCATTTAAGCTTGCTACCTTGAAACATTTTATTCTTTTGAAAGCATAAAACTATCTAATTCTACCTTATTTCATCCGAGGGCTCAGATTAAACTGATGAGCTTCCTCATTATTCTCTACCTATCCACTGATTAGTCAGGATTAAATTGTCTGACCAATCTTTATTCACTATCTAAAACATGGAAATTGAAAACATGACAAGTCAAGTTTAAACAGTTTAACTCATCATGGATTATGGCATTTATTGACACTCTGCCATAATTTATTTGCAAAAAGTAAAAAGTAGTGGCATTTGGACTTGCACACTTTCATGTTTTATTCTCATATTTTTTCTTTTGGGGTCTATATTTTTTAAGTCCTTTGATTTTTCTTTTAGGACTTTTACCCTCTTTTTTATTTTTTATTATATTTTTTATTTTTTTATTTTTTTCAAAATACGGGAAAACAACTTGCACAAAGCAAGGTATGTACATATTTTACAAGACTATCATAAGTCAATTCAAAATTGTGAATCCTATATTTATAGGACCCTAAAAGATCACTGCTCACTTTCTTTGTTATTGCTACCATTTCTCCAAGTTACTACAACTGCCAATGTTTCACACACTAATCCACCATTGCACTCTGCTGCTACAGGTCCTACCTCTACTATTGTTGATCCACTTCTCCCACTACCTCACTCATACAACTACTCCTGGCCCCTCTACTACTCATGTACCTCAATTTAATACCACACTCTCTACTTCAATCCACTTCACTCCTTTACACCTGCCTATTGTTGTTGCAACACTGCAACTCAGTCGCTCTACCTCATAATACACTACACCGTCAATATGCAAATACTTCAACATTCATTAGGCTGGCGTTCAATTTGTTCCCCATACCTGAAGGTGTACCATCACTAATATGAGAATGAATAGTGTGTTTTTGTCTCTATCAATGTATCCACTGTTATATCAATAAAAAGGCGTTGTTAGTCCCAAGTGTTTTCTTCGATCTCCAGGGTGTTCACTATTGTTGACTTCTTTAGTTTGCTACTGTAAAAACCCCAAGTTGATTTTCCATGTAAATCAAATAAGACCAAGGTCATGGGACATGTATTCCAATTTGAATGGGGGGAAAACATTATAGTGGTCATCACTTTTGGTTTATTAATGGCTATGGAAATTGGAAAAAGCAAAGAGACAATAATTTTCTTTTAATTATGAAAATAAAGGGAAATAGGAGAAATGAAAGGTGAAGAGACACGGATTTGAATGCAAGGTAAATTAGAGGAAAATGAAGAAAAGGATACATCAATGATAAAAAGGCACCTGAGAATCAGTTGACAGCTTTTTCCCATCTTTGGAGCAAGTGTAGTAAAGGAAAGATAAAAAGCACTTGGACAAGCAAGCAAAGGAAGGAAAAGGACAAGCAAAGGAAAGCAAGAAGAAGGTTGAATCAACAACTTCAACAGGAAGATATTAAATTTAACAGGTTGCATGTGTGATTTCCCTGCTGGGATGTGAATGCATGGTACATGCATTTATTTTTTTGGTTCATTTGTTGTCATTGGAATTGGTTTTTCCTAGAGTGATGGTGGTTTCAACCTTGCCTTGTCATTTCCTAGATAGCCATGGTGTGATGGGTTTCATTCTTAGTTTAGCTTTGGATTTTTGGAAGGTTTTTTAATCGGGTGAGGTGTTCTCGTGAAAATACCAAGGGTTGGGGGTGGAGATGGTTTTCTCTGGGAAGCCCTTAAGAAGTGGGTGGAGACAGGAAAATTCCTCAGGGCATGGTGAAGAAATTTTGAGGCATCCAAGCTTGATTTCATTTTGTGATCTTGGGACCGGTTTAGGTGATATCATGGTAGCTTGAGCGTGTAGGTGGTTTAACCTTTGTAGTCCCTGGTTGATTATGTCTTGTTTTATTCCATGAGATCCCACATTCATGCTTGGAATATGGCATGAGGGAGATTTCCTGAAAGAAGGATTTGGTTCTGCCCAATATATGGTCATGTGGTACATGGAAGTCCCTAACTTAGTTGGATTTTTCATAAGCTAATATGAACTATGCTTCTAATGTAATTAATGAGCACATTTACTTGTTAATATGATGATTTTGTGGTAGATTTGTCATGGTTGATATTCTGGTTTTATGTTGGTTATAAGCTTGATTCTATGATGTGCACTAGCTATGGCTCTTGTCCATGATTTGATAAGTATTTGAATGGTTGATGAATCCATGAGCTAAAAAGTGTTGTTGCAACTAATTGAGAGGGAATTATATACTCATGGTGATTCTCAGATGAATTTCATAGGTTTGTGATCATATATTCATTCATGACATGTAACTCATATGTTTACCATATGTTTGACGAAATGTATATTGTGTACTAGAAAATATAGGTCAAGTTCTTGCTTCAAGTTTGAATGTTTGGCATGATTATTACCTTAATCATGATTCTGGAAAGTTACTGGTATTTCTAGGCAGTAGTCTAGAGACTAGCCTGGAAAAGTGGCTCAGATCTCATAATTGTTGGCACTAAACTGGGAAATTTAGGTCATAACCGCATGGAAGTAGGCTTATGAGTGTGGTTATAGCCTCATAATCACATGAATGTTGTGTTGTGGGTGTTATTGGGGTGTTAGGTTAAGGAAAAATGGTTTCAGGTCAGGGATTGACCACCTAGGATGGTTTGCAGCATCCTTAGTGGTTTATGGTCTTTGACGGATATCAGTTTGTGATCGGATTGCGATGCCCCACTTCTATAACTGGAACTTGGAGGTTAAGTCATGTCATAGTAAAATTACAAAACTTTTAGGGATCTAGTGGAAAAAATGTATAGACGTTATTTCCACTTACAATACAAAAATCAATCTAATGATTCCAAGAACCAAATTTTATTTAAACTACAGGAAGAGTTTCCAGAGAATTGGTCAATGAGACATGTCAAACTTTTAATAGCAAAAACCTACAACAACAAAAAATAAGGATTGAAAAAGTAATATTCCTTTAAATGTTTTTCTATAATTATATGTATATATTACTACAAAGAAATCATTTATAAATATCACTTTTGTTATATTTATTTTTCATATATCAATATAAAAATTAGATAGTTTATTGTCATGTTAAATTTTCAGGAAGATTATGAAAATCTCAAAGGATGAACGAGTTGATATCAGAAATATGCCAGTAGGAATGTCCAAAAAGGTGTACAATGAGATGGTCAAAGAAATGGACATAATTGCATCGCATGAGGAGCCATCTCAACAACAACGTGCTTCAAATGTAATATGTAATCATTGAATTTTTCGATTAGGTACAATAAATAAATTATTTAGCATTAAGTATTAATTTTCAAGTATTTTCTTGCAAAAAAAAAGAAAGAAACCCATTCAGCACATAAAACAGGATGACAATGAAGAAAAGGGTTGATATCTATATTTGTGAGTAATTGTTACTTCCTTATAACAACTTAACTAGATTTCAATTTTGTATGTTTTAAGTTGTTTTACAGCAATCATCATTGAATGTCTTCAAACATGTGCTAACATAGAAAGAACCATCAAAAAAATTGATTAACATTGGGTTAAATATGGGTTGTCAGTATATGTTGGCATATACTAAATTAATTGTGGAATTTTTAACCATCTACCTTATTTTACCTAGCTCTCTTTATAATTAATAGAACAAAAAAATCTTTTATATTAAATCTATGATTTGTTATGGGGTATAAAACTTGCAGGAAACAAAGTATGGAACTGCGCCAACAAATGAATTGTTGAAAGTGTTGGGTTTGGAGCCTGATTATCTTGTTTATTTTGTATCACAGTGTTGGACCCCTATGCCTTAATGGGGCAGCAACGTCGCCTGTAATTAAATGTTGCCTGGGGGATCTAGGGGGGGGCAGCTACGACTTTATGGAGCCCCCCTTGAAGACGGGTTTCTGGGGCAGTGCCCCCAAAGCTAAAAACATATGTAAAATTGCCTTGTAAAAGTATAGTAATTTTTAGTCAATCTGGGTCGTTCATTAGGCGGATGGTCTGACGGTAGAAGTTATGTTTAGTTTAGGGTTTTTTACCCTAGAAGGGAACCCCTCACTAGTATGAGGGTATTGTATTGCGGTTGTGTATTGTATGTGTATTTTGAGAGCGAGAAACAGATAGGAAGACTATGAGAGAGAACAAAGGATATTACAACGGATCTGTTGTAGTTGTAGGTTGTGTCTCTTCATTTTGTTGGATAATATAAAGGAAGGACTGGCTGTTCAGGGTGGACGTAGCCCAAACTGGGTGAACCACGTATATCTGTGTCTCTCTGGTTTTATGTGTTTGTGTTTTCTGCATATTTTATGTGTTGCATTGCTCTGTAATATATAATTTTCTAACAGAAAGATGGCATGAAATTTGGTTTTGAAAGAATGTGTATAGTTCACGAGTCAATTCTTGCTATGGTACATTTCTTTTCTATTTACATTGATGTATATTATTTGATATTGCAATTTTCATTATTCTCACCAATGTATATACACTCATTACACTTTATTTTTATGTTTGTAGATTGACCTTAAACAAGAAGAAAAAAATCAACACAGTGAACAAAACATTCCTCCATATAAACCAAGTCATGGAAGTATCTCAAGCAGTGACAATAGTTCCAGCAAAGAATGATGATCAATATGTTTGGATAACAAAGCAAGGCGTTATATTTTTTGAAATATTTGTCTGTGAAATCAAACATTTTGTTTAATGTAATGGACATAGTGTCCCAATTGAAAGACAAAGGGATACCAATAATTGTCCCATTTTGTATGACAAAGAGTGTCTTATTCATATATATATACACGTTTTAATTTATTTTATTGTTTTCTCCATTGTCGTTCTGAAATGTTACACCACTGATTAAATATATGGATGATTAAATATTATAATGAAGATATGCGAAATCTAATGATATAATATAACAATTTAATCCAAACATCACATTCAAATGCACTAATAAAAATTTAATTGATATGAATAATGTTATGATATATGTGTTGAATTTTGATAAATAATGAATTTTTTAAAATCACAATAATTGCACTTTCACAGGTCGATGTTTCTAAAAAATAGAAAATGAACATCGGTGCATGTTTGTTACTGCGCACCGATGCGTTTTTATTATATGGCCCACCAATGCGTTTCTACAACCTATGGGCACCGCACCAAATACCAATACCAATTATTATGCCTGGTGCGCTTTATCGATGACTACCACCCGGGCGAGCGAATAGGTGTTGCATGCACCAATATGGTTTGCCTTTAATGCATCGGTGCATTTTTATAACTTAACGTCCCAGTGCGTTTTAACACCTTAACAACCCGATGCGTTTTTACACCTTAACGAATTCGATGCATATTTGTGGGTGATACGCAACGGAACGTTGCTAAACGCCTTGGGGCTTCCGAAATTTTTTTTCCATCCCGGTGCTTGGTATATTTACAGTACCGGTGTGTACAGGTTAAAACGCACTGGTGTGTTCACACATGATGCGTGCACCGATGAGAAAAACATCCGTAAAAACCTGCGGCCACCCAATTTTTTTTATTCGTGTTGAAGTTTCATTAAAAGCTCTGTCAAAACCTCTGTTACCAAAAACGGATGTTGTAGAAAATGTTTTTTTGACAATTTTGGCCAATTTTATAACACTAAAAACCTCCTTTATAACCTCCACTAGAGGGTATTTCCCTTGTAGTGAATCCCTTAGCTAGATCATACAATTTGACATTCCCTTTAATGTGCAATTTGTTCTCCTGACAACAACATTTTGTTGTGGTTTATATGGAATGGTATGTCACATACAAATGCTTTGTGTAGTTCCATAAGTTTTAAATCTCTTATTAACATATTTTCCTCCAATATTTGTGCTTAATTTTTGTAGTTAATGTCTAGAATGTATTTCTACAAGGTCCTTGTAGGCAAAAAACATAAAGCTTCACTCTTGAATTTTTTAAAATAAACCTGTGTGTTTCAAGAAGTTATCAATGGAAGTTAAGAATTACTTGAACTCAAAGAAAGGAATAAAGTGAACCACAAATATCATTATGAACAAGTTGCAAAGGGCTCGAGGTGTGCTAAGAGGCATGGCTGTCAAAATTATCTTAGTGATGTTTTTTGGGAACACGATTGGCACAAACACCATCTTTACAAGATATGAGAGGAAGACTAGTCAACATATTTGATTACAAAGCTACTGCAATGAGTGATAGTTTAGATGACTAAATCACTCATGCCAAAGATTTCTCAAATTACATGAACAATTCCACTTAGTTTAGGTGATAAAATCATTGATGCCAAAGCTTCCTCAAGTTTCAACAACAATTATAGTTTTCAAGACATGCTTAGGATCTTTTAAATCCTTGATTGCAATCTAGGGATATGAAAATATCTATTATTTTACTTTCACCTGCATCAGTTATTTGATACATTGATAGAATATTTCAAGAGAAATTTGGAACATACAATACACCATTAAAATGTTTGTTGTCTAGTTGAATTGTTTCAGACCCTGCAACACTAGGATATATATCATCATCAACAAATATTTGTTTGGTTTATTACATTCTTTAAGAGTGTGAAAATTGATTTATCCTTAGCCATGTGATAATATTCGCTAGAACCAATAAGCCACTCATTAGAATAGGTGGATGTTGCATTGAAGGAAAAGTTATAAGTAGAAAGTGCATGTCCACGAGAAGAAGAAGAATGAAGATTAATGGTGTGCTTCTTTGTTGTTTTTTTAATGCTTCCATCTCTTTAAAACATTTGGAGTTTAGATGACCATCTCGCCCACAAAATTTTCAATATCTCTCAATATTTTTACTATTCATTTTGTTTGTTTTGTCACCATTAGGAATAATGCCAATTGAAAGAGTTTGGGACCCTTGTTTTGTTTGTTGTTGCAAGGATGTTGCTTCTTTGGATGCTTGGATTTATCCTTTTATTGTGCCAATAAGGCCTTGTTAGATATACATGTATTTTTTATCACTTCAAGATGCAATAGCTTATCATTCTCTCTAATCAAAGAATCACAAAAGCCTTCAAGAGTGGGTGCTTTTCAAGCAACCTCTAGAGCTTCTATGATGGAGTGAAAAGCAGATACAATGATATAATATGCATTAAAAAGCTTAGTAACACTAACTTATACACATTGGTCATCCTTCTTTGATAAAGTTATAGTCTTTGAGTAAAAGTCTAAGTAATTTGAATTTAGATAGATAATATTCATTACAAAAGAAATAGTTAGGATTTAAATAAATCAATTGGTTTTCTAATTGGTGGGCTTGAATCTCATTGTGTTTACTAAATAAAATTTTCATATTTTTCAAAATTTCATTTGGTTTGTCAACTCCTTGAAGGTGAAACTATATATAATTAGATATTAACATTCTTATTAATCCATATGATTCTTTATTTATATAATCCCACCTTGTTTTCTTTGAGGCATTAATGGGGCAATTTCTTTTCCTAAGGTGATTTGGTAAAGTACTATACTTCATAGTATATCCTTCATATAAGATTTTTATGAGAAGTAGTTTGAATTGACAAGCATAAGATCACTTCGACTAACCATACTAAAATATGTAAGTAAGATGTCTACAAAAATAGAAATTGGCTCTTTGGATGAAAATATTTTTAAAAAAAATAGGCTATTAAAATAAAGGCATTGAAAAGGGACTTTAGATATCAAAGTTATGCCCTTTTTATAAAATGCATAAAAAGGTAACCAAATTGCCAAGTTGTAGGTATAGGTTAGTCCAATTGGCAATGAATGCATAAATAAATAGTTGATTAAAAAAAAAATTCCTTTTTTAACCTTTCTTATGAGTTCACTTTTTACAAAAATGTTACTTTTATAATAAATAACCCACTTTTATAAAATAATTAAGAATGAGTTAAGGCCTAGAGTATGCCCTAAAACTAATTCTGCTTGGCTATGATCTCGTCTTCCTCGGACGTAAGGAAACATGTTAACGACCCAAGACCCAGAGGCATCTGGAAGGAGTGAAAGCCTGCCCCCTTACAAACTACTAGCGGGTTATTCCAAGTGACGTGGTTTTCCTTGAATAACGGTGATGAGTCAACCTGCATTCACGGTTAGCAACCAGAGATGGTTGTCCTCATTGCTTGTGTTGGGGGATTTAATCGCGAGTTAAATCTGTGTCATTTAATTTTTAACTCGGGGTTTCTTAAACTGGCGAGGTATATCTGTACTATATGTACTAGGTCGTTATCTTTCAGATTAGATTAATCTAATGCAATTAAAACTAATTACAAACAAATTAAATCAATCTAATTTGAACCAAATTAAACCAAATATAAAGAAATTGAAATCACACTTGCATTATTGAAATCATGCCGCGCTTAAAGGAAAAGCACAATTCCATAATTGAAAACGCACCATGCTTGCATAATTGGAATCGTGCTGCTGAAAGGAAAACCACATTTGCATAAAATTAAAACACACTTGTTGAAAAGAAATGAAATAACAAAACTATAATATGTTGCCAATATGTACAAAGATGTGCAAATTGTGGTTGATGGGGGCCCTCCTTGCCTCAGCAAGCACACTGAACAACTATCACATATTGGAGATCAAAGTGGCGATATAAATTTCATAAAATGAAGTTACAAGGTATTACATTAAGTCTCTATCCTCACTTTACAAATCACATATTGAATGGAACTTGGAACCTCCAACTATAAACTAGCCACTAGTTACCTCTAACCTCTAACAACTAACAATTAACAACCTACCATTGACAACCCTTTGTATGAAGGGTGCACTCCTATTTATACAAAAATTAAGTATAACTATACAATAAATACAAATCCTCAAATCTCTCCTAAATCCACATTTATCTCTTGTGGTTACAACCAATCATCTAAAAATGTAAGATGCATATCCTCTTATCCATGATTCTTCTCCTTTGAATGTGCTTAGCTTAATGATCCATATCTTCTTCAAATATTCTACAAATCCTCATGAGTTGGAATTTGAAATTCGAATTTGTAGTTAGGAGGTCAAGTAGGACCCTTCTAGAATCTCCAAGTAGGCCTACCATATCATAAAACTTATACCACTTTTATGTATATATGAAAACATGTTAATTTTATAATATTTAATCAAAAATTCACTTTAAATACTTAAAATAAATGAATTTGGAAAATATAATGTTAAACCCATATGATCATGAAAATGGTTACTTAATGTAGGGTTATGTAGGTACAGAATAACGGAATGAGGGTAAAATGATGAAAATGTAGGTAAAAGTGGATGACATTTTGGAGGCCAAACATACCCTCCAACTGAAGGTGTTGCACGTCCTCATACAACTATTGCATTGATTCCCTTAGTCATAAGTTAATCTTATCCAAATGTTTTGCTTTTTATATGAGCCTTGGATTTCTATTGATTCTCTTTTAACTTTGTATTATCATATCGTTTGATAACTTTATTATTTTTGCAAAGTGTACTTTGAAATCATTTGATTGCAACATAATTTTATGGTTAGTTCTTGTGTGATAACCAAAATTTTTGAATATTTGTTCTTGTGTAACAATAATTCTCATATTTTTGTTGCATCAAAATACTTGCAAACTTTGAGAATTCCTTTTTAATTCCCATAGTGGATGTTAGCCATTTAATGTGTTCATCAATTGATCATTGCAAAACATATAAGCTTTTGGAATCAAAATGAAATAATAGTTGATTTGGGAAAAATATGTTGGTTAGGATGAAATGAAATGTGACATGTGGCATGAAATATGAATATCCCTCCCCCCCAACTTAAGGTGTTTTCAGTTTTCTTTGCAAATGAGAAAGGGAATATTAATGTGGTGAGGGATTTTCCAAAATCATAATTTTAGAATTTAAGGAATTACATTATTAAAGATTATAAAACAACATAAATTCACTTACCTTAAAAGTGTGCAAGCTATGTATATCGAGAAGAGTGTGGTTGTTCCTGCTGGATCATGGAATATGAAGTAAAAAGATTTGATCTACTTCTTCTTTCTCTTGGTTGCATGAGTAGAGGATGAAATTGGAATCTTTATTGCTACAGATGTTGAATTGAGTCCTGCTTCCTATTTCTAGTCTTCAATTATTCCCGCTAAGTGACATAATTCTTATCTATGTGAATAAATGTGTCAATGTCGAACATAGAAAATATTTTTTTATATAACTAGCAATTAATGAATGCCATTAACCAACATGATACTACTCACCATTGATTTCAATGGGAGTCAAGATGCCTAAATACATCTTACTAGGTACGAATAGATGTGTCAAAGTCGAGTCACCTAGAAGATCCGACAAAGAGGGGACATTAATGTATTCCCATTTTTTATTGGCAAGAGAGTTTGCCATTGAGGCATGCAAGCCTTGAGGTACTTTAAATATCTCTAGTCTTGATCCCAATTGATGTGTCAGAGTCGATGGGTCAAAACTTGTTAGAAGGGAGGCCTTAATGAATCCTCCATCATTTAACGTGAGTATACAATAATAATTTGAAGGACTATAGATGGAAAATTTGCATTAGAGAAAGGTTTATTGGACATGAATGAAAAGGAAAATGGGGTGACTCGGCTTTGTAAGGGATATGAATGACTTTATTTTTTTTAAAGGGTGAGTGAAAATGATGCACGAAAGTATGAAAATTGTGAAGGGAAATGAGTATTTGGTAGTAGGGACATGGAAATTTATGGATCGACTGTAGGCTTAGAATGAGTAGCAATGGTAAAATTGGTATATGCTTAATATAAATGGTCTAATGGATATGATTTGACATGAAATGATCATGCTCTTCTGAAAGAAACTTGGTCTTTAAAAAGGCACTCGTGCACATAGTGATCTTATTTCATCGTGTCCTGGACCTGCAAAAACTTAGCACTTTTCTGCAATAAAATGTAAGACTATAGAGAGAGAGAGGTGATCAGTCTCTCTTCATCTTATATATACACACACAAAAACTCAGAAATAATACTAATAAAAAAAATTCAATAAAAATGAAATGAACTTTTACCTGTTTCTTACCAATTTTGAGCTTGAGACCTCTTCTCCATACATGTAATGCTTCGACAATAGATCATAAACCAAATTTTCATAAGCTACCGAAATGTGTCAATTTTGCAGCTACGTCGATTCGACAGCTACCAAAAATCTGGATCATTACACTGCTTTGTCACCTTATAACTTGCAATTATACTTGGTTGGTGTTTTTTTCAATTATCACAGTTAGATTTTTAATATTTTCAGGATTTTATGAAAGTTGAAGTCTGTAACTGAGTTTATTCTTTTCCTCTAGTGCTCCACCCTTGTCTATGATCCCATAGATCAAGAAAATGCTCAAAATTCAAAATTCTTGGATCAGCTTAAAACTGTACAAATTTTAATACAATTATGTATTATCTGGATTCTCCTGATCTAACAATTATATGCCACTATTAAATACAGAATCTCTTCTACAAAAATTCTTGCGGAAATCTAAAACACGATCGCCAATTGCAAACACATGAAGAAATATCAATCACACATAACACAGATGTTTTTATCGGGAAAACATAAAGCTAAAAACCCCACTATCATATATTATGTATATATCATGGATCATGAAACAATCTCATACAAAACTCTAATCCAAGAGCTCTCAGTACATTATACAATCGTCTCACACTATCATACAAAAATTAGCAAATACATGCGCCAATTTACTGCCTCCTGACAGCCTGCCTCCACTGCACAATCCCTGCTGATCACAATCTCTGAATGAATGAGATCTGCTTTCCCTGACTGGGCAATCCTCATTGGCATCTCCAATGTGTGTGTGGTTGCATGAGTGCACCCACTAATGTCACAACTGATAGTCAAATTGTCCTTTTCACCTATCTCTCAACTGGGTCTCCACTGGATCTGACATGCATGTAGTTAACAGTAGTAAATCTTCAGTTGCATGTGAGACCACTGGTTGTGAATTAATTAAATAATTAATTCACTGATCTCTCACTAGTGTATGTTTAGTTACAACTAGCACAATTGAGTTTAACTCACTTAACTGAGTTAAACTACTTTACAACTCACATAAATACACATCCAACTTTGTTACAACTTCGAATCACTCAGTTACAACTAAGTCCACTTGCATGTCCCACCAACCAACCTTTGAACTCGAAATTCCTTCAGCTAATTGGTTTGCCACTTCAGTTAATTTATTCTGAGTGCTCCATGAGAATAGATTAATATTTATTGTCCAACTATTATTAAGGGAAAATAATAGTCGACATGCATCTATAAAGAGACATGCGATCTATAAATGGAACTTGTAAATACATATAAAAATAGAACATTTATAAATAGAATTTTCTCACCATCTATAAATAGAATTTTCTTATCCATTCTAAAAATAGACTTCCACCTAAAAATATCCCGAGGCTCCATCTTAGTGTAGGTGATTAATTTTCACTATGATCATCATCTTGTTGAATCTCAACACTCCCTCTCAACAAGAAAGGGATTATCCTTCATTTCGATCCTGTCTCTATGGTATTTGAATTTTCTCCTAGTGAGCGCCTTCGTCAGAATATCTGCATCCTGATCTTCCGTAGGAATGTACTGAAGCAACATGATCTTCCGCTGCACACAATCTCTGATATGATGATACAGAATATCTATATGCTTAGATCTATCATGAAACACGGGATTAATCGAGAGTTTAATGCAACTCTGATTATCACAATGAATCATTGTAGGATCTAAATGAGAACCAAACAAACCAACCAGGATCTTTCTCATCCAGATAGCCTCACATGCAGCTTGACTTGGTGACATGTATTCTGCTTCCGTTGAACTGAGTGCCACGAATCTATGTTTCCTGGTGTACCAAGAAACAACTGTAGATCCGATACTGAAGATCCCCCCCTCGATGTGCTCTTTCTGTCCGTTGGGCTGCCCGCCCAATCTGCATCTATGAATCCATGCAACTTCACCTCATTTGTCTATCTGTACCACAAGTCATACTCAGATGTGCCCCTCAGTTATCTCAAGACATGCTTGCCGCCTTCCAAAAGAGCTTGGTAGGCTTAACCATCGCTTGAATAAGTTGGTTCACCGCATAGAATATGTCTGGTCTTGTATTCACTAAATACATTAGGGAACCCACTAACTGTCGATAGACAGTAGTATCCACTACCTCTCCAAATGTAGCATTCTCTTTCCTCAAGTTTCCTGGAAGAGGAGTATCCATGGGTTTGCAGCCCTCCATGTAAAACTTACCCAGTGTCTCCCTTGCATACTTCCCTGGAGACACAAAAATTTCACCATCTCGCTGCCATATTTCCAATCCAAGGAAATAATGAAGGAGGCCCATATCCTTCATCTAGAACTCATTTGCAAGGTCCTCCTTGCATGAGTGTATCAGCTACTCATCACCAATTATTATTAAATCATCAACACAAAGAACAATGATTAAATTCTTACCCTCCACCATAATTTGGTATAGGTTTGCATCCGCCTCACTCTTGGTGAAGCCAAGTCCGGTGAAATAGTTGTCGATCTAAGTGTACCAAGCACGGGGTTCTTGCTTCAGCCCATACAACGCTCCTTTGAGTCTGCAAGCATGCGATTCCCTACTGAAGATATCAAATCCTTCACGCTGCTCAATGTACAATTCTTCCTCAATGATCCCATTGAGAAACACAGTCTTCACATCCATCTGATGAATGTGCCAACCCATCTGCGCTGAGAGAGCAAGGATGGTCCTTATAGAATAATATCGTGCGACAAGTGTAAAGGTTTCTTCATAATCAATCCCCTCGATCTATGAGAAGCACCGAGCCACAAATCTGGCCTTGTATTTCTCAACACTCCCATCAGTAGCTTGCTTTACCTTGTAGATCCATCTTGAACCTACCGCTGATTTATGAATCGACCTTGGAAAAATTTCCCAAGCACTGTTTCTGACAATGGAGTCATGCTCCTCCACCATTGCATCTACCCATGTGGGCTCCTGCACTGCTTCCTGAAAGGAAGATGGCTCAGTCACAATACATTTTCTCATGAGAGCCATGTATCCAGTAAATCGGTCAGGAGACTGTCTTTGTCTGCGATATGAAGTAGGGTCTCCCACATTCTGCGCAGCATCAAGTCTCAGCCTATCAGCTTCTGTGGTACGCCTTCTACCTGTTCTAATGTTTGGCTCTGCATGAGTGGACTCCTCCACTCCATGAACCTCCTCCTGTGGTTGATCCACATATAGATACTCATCTTTGGGAACCAGCAGTTCCTCCTCCGGATGCAAGTCTAGCTCCCTCTCAAGCGACAACTACATGGCTTTCCCCTCATCAAATTTTATATCCCGTCGCATAACAGTCATCTTGTTGTTAGGCAAATACACATTATAATTATGGGGTGTTTCTATGTACCCCACAAATATCCCAACTTCATCAGTCAGCTCTAGCTTCTTCCTGGCGTTCTTGGTCACACGCACATAAACATATGAGCCAAAAATATTCAAGTGAGAAACATTTGGTTTCTTACCAGTGAAAGCTTCTTCAGGTGTACTCATGCCAAGTACTTTGTGAGGACAACGGTTTTGCACATAAACCGCAGTGTTGCATGCTTCCGCCCACAAATGCATTAGTAGGCCCTGATCATGCAACATTGCTCGTGTTGCACCCACGATCATTCTGTTCTTCCTCTCCACGACCCCATTTTTTTGTGGGTTATGAGGCGCTATGATTTCTCTTAGAATTCCTTCTTTGCTGCAGAAGTGTTTGAATTCATTAGAGATGTATTCTCCACCATTATTTCTCCTCAGAGCCTTCACTTACTTCCCCGACTCTTTCTCCACCAATGCCTTAAACTCACAGAACTTTGAGAATTTTTTATCCTTCTTCTGCATGAAGAATATCCAGCATTTACGAGAAAATTCATCAACAAAAATAACATAACACCTGTGTATAGTTTTTGAAGCAACTGAGAATGGTCCACACACGTCTGTATGAACTCTCTCCGGGATCACCGAAGCACGGTTCTCATTTTCATGAAAGATGGACTTTACATACTTCCCCATGGTGCAACCCTTGCACTGCTCTAACTGAGCAAGTGTTCCTATTGGAATTCCAGTAGATATTTGTTACATGACTTTCAAGGCTCCATGATGAAGATGGCCCAATCGCCTGTGTCATAATTCACCCTCATCCCTGCTCACCATTGTTTTTGCCATGCCCATCATGGCAGCACAGCCATCTACCTCCAGCTTGTAGAGATTCTTAACTCGAATCCCTATCCTCTTGGCTTGACCCATTTTTTTATGTCGCGGGAAAGTTTTTCCATCGCTGAAAACAACGTCATAGCTTCTGTCCTCCAACATTGCGACTGAGACCAAGTTTTTCTTCATACATGGAACATGCATAACATCTTTCAATTGAAATGGTTTACCTGAATCCCTCTCGAAGGTAAGGCTACCAATGTCGGTCGCACTGTATCGTCCATCGTTTCCCATCTCTATATGCATTTGGAGATATTTCTCCTCCAAGTCACTGAAAAGATCCTTATCTCCCGTCATGTGGAAAGAAGCACCACTATCAAGATACCAGACCAATCCCAATGCACTTGACACCATGCATGTGATCAAAGAGAAATCAAGTTCAAATTGTGAGGCAAGGGCCTCACCAGCTGCAACTCCAGCAACCTTCTTGTTCTTCTTCTTCTGTGGGCAGTTAGTGGCGGGATGCCCATGTTCGTGACAGTGAAAACACTTCACCTTGGACAAATCCAACTTCTAGCCTTTAGACTCGGATTTTGATGGAATTTCTTCCCCTTCCCTTTCCTTGCCTTGGCATCCAAAGCATAATCCTCTTCATCATCATGCTTTGATGAAGAGCCATCTCTGGTTTTCCGCCTGAGCTCCTCCTGCACTAGATCTGACCACAGTCATTCCCAATCTGGCAGTTTTTCCCGTCTGTTGACAGAGTCTTCATAACTATGCCAACTCTTAGGAAGTCCCAAGAAAGCCAAGCTCACCAAATCACCATCAGCAACAGTGATTCCCACACTCCCCATTTCATCCTGACATTGGACAAACTTTGTGAGATCCTTTGGAATATTGTCGCCCTTTTCCATCTTGATCTTTCTGAGTTTATCCTTCAGCGCCAATTTCCTATGGTCACTAATTCTTTGGAAAAGATCCGTCAAAGCCTTCCACATAGCATATAGAGTGTCTTTCCCATGAATGCCTAAGACAATGTGGTCTCGTACACCTTCCAACAAAATACTTCTCGCCTTTGCTAATTTCTTTTGCCATGCATCAAGTAATGCAGCATCTGTTGAAGTGGGCTTAGGAACATGACTGTCGATGAATTCCTTAAATCCATTATCTTCAAGCACCACCTCCATCCTATCCTTCCAGGAAATGTAGTTCGAGATGCCCTCGAGTGCATACCCTAGCCGCAAGCCATTAAAAGCCATTTTGATGTTTACTCAACTGTCGCACCAAGAAATGCTTGCAACAAATTCGAATTGTTTCCACCAACAAACTCAGCTACTGCTTCAAAATTGGAATCTTCTATGCTCTGATACCATGTATAAATTTTAATACAATTATGTATTGCCTAGATTCGCCTGATATAACAATTATATGCCACTATTAAATACAGAATTGCTTCTACAAAAATTCTTGCCGAAATTTAAAAAACGATCGCCAATTGCAAACACATGAAGAAAGATCAATCACACATAATACAAATGTTTTTGCCGGGAAAGCATAAAGCTAAAAAACCCACTATCATATTTTATGTATATATCATGGATCGTGAAACAATCTCATACAAAAATCTAATCCAAGAGCTCTCAGTACAATATATAATCGTCTCACACTGTCATACAAAAATTGGCAAATACATGTGCCAACTTACTGCCTCCTGATAGCCTGCCTCCACTGCACAATCCCTACTGATCACAATCCCTGAATGAATGAGATCATGCTTGCCTTGACTGCGCAATCCTCATTAGCATCTCCAATGTGTGTGTGGTTGCATGAGTGCACCCACTAATGTCACAACTGATAGTCAAATAGTCCCTTTCACCTATCTCTCAATTGGGTCTCCACTAGATCTGACATGCATGTAGTTAACAGCAGTAAATATTCAGCTGCATGTGAGACCATTGTTTTGAATCAATTCATTGATCTCTCACTAGTGTATGTTCAGTTACAACTAGCACAATTGATTTTAACTCACTTAACTGAGTTAAACTACTTTACAACTCACATAACTACACATCCAACTCTGTTACAACTTCGAATCACTTAGTTACAACTAAGTCCACTTGCATGTCCCACCAACCAACCTTTGAACTCAAAATTCCTTCAACTAACTGGTTTGCCACTTCAGTTAACTGATTCCAAGTGCTCCATGAGAATAGATTAATATTCATTGTCCAACTATTATTAAGGGATAATAATAGTCGACGTGCATCTATAAATAGACATGTGATCTATAAATATAACTCGCACATACATATAAAAATAGAACATCATCTATAAATATAATTTTCTCACCATCTATAAATAGAATTTGCTCATCCTTTCTAAAAATATACTTCCACCTAAAAATAGCCTGAGGCTCCATCCTAGTGTAGGTGCTTAATTTTCACTAGGATCATCATCTTGTTTAATCTCAACAAAAAATAGCTCCAAAGCGTAGATCTCATCGCCCTAAATCCAACACAATTCGTTTCAATGAAATCCGACTTCGGATGCTCCCGGAATCGCATTCTGATCGTTTTAGGAAACAACTAAAAAATGAATTTTTGAGTTGCAGGAATGCCCAGTCAGCATTCCGTACGCTGAATGGACCATGACACGTGGAAAATTTTTATTGGTTCTCATCGGCCAATGCGTTATTGACACTTGGCACTATTTCATTAGTTGTCGTGTGGTTGATTTTCACTGGTTCTCGGGTTGTTGTGGTGGCCTAATGAGGGAGTGCCACGTGGACCAAACAATGGCTACCACGTGGTGAGAGTCGAAATTCCCTCCGTAGTAATTGAACTCGAGACCTTATTCCATGAAACGAAGTCCTTAACCAATCCGCCTAACACATATTTCTTGTTAACAAAGGTACCCAACGACTATTTAAATTTGATACGCATGCCATTTGGGGAAGGGGTCGAGGCTAAGCCCTAGCCCCTGGCCCCCCAGTGCCACAGGACCACGGGTAGGGGCCGAAGGCTAGGCCTTATCCCGACCCACGGTCTCATGTAACCGCATATGACGAGGTGCTTAAGTTAAAGGTGCCAGCAGAGGAATGGGGATTAGCCCCTGATTTTAGACTCCCAATGTAGTTGCATGGTGCCACGTGACCAAGATTTTCGAACCTGGGGGATAAATTTAACTATCTTACAATTTTGACCATTGGTCGGGAAGGCCAGATTTACGCGTCGATCCCATTTTTTGGGCGCACAAGCCATGTTTGGGTCAAATTGTAGGCTTTTTTAACAACATAATTGGGTAGAAACTTAAAACAATGATATTTTTCTCAATTTTTGGCCAAATGAGGTGCAAAAATAGTCAAAACAGGGGTTTTCGACAGTTCTGTATCCATTGGAGACATTATTTTTGTTGTTTGAGATTTATAAAATCCTATATTTATACTTTTTATTATGAATTTAGATCTCTTATCTAGTTTTTATTGCAAAATTTTAAAATTAAATTTGTTCAATTGTCTTTTTTGATCATCCAGATCATAAAGAGCACAAGAAGAGAGCATACCCAAAAATATTTAAACTATTTGTTCAATTGGAATGTGTAATTTAAAAGACAAAACACAAGGATTTGATCTCTAAATTCAGATTGTGGCTCTCAAAACTCTTATTTATTTTCCTTCTCAAATATTCCTCCTCTTTCTACATCTTCCTGCAAATGATTAGTGAGTTAGGTGGCTCTTACTGCACCACCAATAAATAAAATTGAAATTAAAATGAAAATATCAAATCATTACCTACTCTAATGTACTGGAAATAGAAGAATTGATCAAGTGTATGCATATTTCCAGTGTAAACATATGTGTAACAGGATTAAAAAGATATTGATGCTAACGTTAAAAAAATATGCATTAAAAATCATCAAAGCATGAAAGACCAATTGTTTAGATAATGCAATCAATAAGTAAAGAAGGAAGAACATTCTTCAAACCCTTAATTGCCTGTGAATTACTCCAACTGGTTGATAATTCCTGTTGCACACACAGATTAGTACAATTTTTTTATTTTTATTTTTATTTTTTTGCAAAATGATTTTAACTATGCATCTAAAAATGAATGCAACTATAATGAATTTTATAATCTTCAAAATAAACACCTATGTATACCTCCCCGGCAACGACGCCAAAATGTTGGGTGATTTTATTGCGAGTTAAATCCCTGTCATTTAATTGTCAACCTGGGGTTTCGTAAACTGACGAGGTATACCTGTACTAAATGTTTTAGGTGTTTATATTTCAGATTAGATTAATCTAATGCAATTAAAACTAATTGCAAAACAAATTAAATCAGTCTAATTCGAACCAAATCAAACCAAATATAAAGAAATTGAAATCACACTTGCATGAAATTAAAATCACTCTTGCATAATTGAAATCACACCACACTTGCATAATTGAAATCACGTCACGCTTAAAGGAAACTTGCATAATTGAAAACACACCATGCTTGCATAATTAAAATCACATTGTTGAAAGGAAAAACACACTTGCAAAAAATAAAAACACACTTGTTGAAAAGCAATGAAATAACAAAAGTATAACATGTTACCAATGTGTACAAATATGTGCAAACTATGGTTGATGGGGCCCTCCATGCCTCGGCAAGCACACTGAACAACTATCACATCTTGGAGATCAAAGTGGCAGTATATATTTCATAATATGAAGTTACAAGGTATTACAATAATTCTCTCTCCTCACTTTACAAATCACATATTGAATGGAACTTGGAACCTCCAACTATCAACTAGCCACTAGCTACATCTAACCTCTAACAACTAATAATTAACAACCTACCATTGACAACCCTTTGTATGAAGGGTGCACTCCTATTTAAAATAAATAAAAATCCTCAAATCTCTCCTAAATCCACGTTTATCTCTTGTGGTTACAACCAATCATAAAAAAATGTAAGATGCATATCCTCTCAAAGTTCTCTTATCCATGATTCTTCTCCTTTGAATGTGCTTAGCTTAATGATCCATATTTTCTTCAAATATTCTACAAGTCTTCATGAGTTGGAACTTGAAATTCGAATTTGTAGTTAGGAGGCCAAGTATGACCCTTCTAGAATCTCCAAGTAGGCCTACCATATCATAAAACTTATACCACTTTTATGTATATATGAAAACATGTTAATTTTATAATATTTAATCAAAAATTCACTTTAAATACTTAAAATAAATGATTTTGGAAAATATAAAGCTAAATCCATATGATCGTGAAAATAGTTACTTAATGTAGGGTTATGTAGCTACGAAATTACATAATGAGGGTAAAATGATGAAAATGTGGGTAAAAGTGGATGACATTTTGGAGGCCCAACAGCTGGTTTTACAACTGAGTTATGATAGGTTTTCCCACCATGTAAAAAAAAAGTAAGAATGAGTTATCATATCTTTATTCACTTTTAAAATTTAAGTGAAATGCACTTTATAGCCAAGTAATTAGATAAATTAAAGTTGCATGAACTTTCCATACATCCAACTTAATGAAAAAAACACTTGAACTCAAGACTTTGCATTTATTAAAGTAACTTTCAGTCAATTGAGCTAATGTTATGAAGGAAAATACTAGGTTTTTTTTTTCTTTTTCTTTTTTTTTCTTTTTTTCTTTTTTTGTAAGTGCATGTTTAACCCCCAAAATGCTTATTTCTTGTGCAAGAAATTTCAACCCAACTACACACATATACAAACAAAATTTCAAAATAAAAATACAAAACTTGCTAAAATTGGGGTTAAATCTTGTTTAGTCTACGAGAATAAATACAAGTTATCTCTCTATTGATGATTTGCTAAGATCACATAAAACATAGAATAAAATGCAGAAGAAAAATAAAACACATTATGTTTCATTCCTAGCTTGTTAAGATCACAGAAGGTGCATAATAAAAAGCATGCACAAATTCAAAATATAGCAAATCAAGAATATAAATAGAATAGCCAAAATATTAACACAATAGAAAGGATGCAAAATTTAAAACCATAATAATTTGTATACCTTTGGATTTAATTAATGATGCTTGTACCTTGGGCTAAAAAATATATTTCCAAGGGAAATGTAAAGTGCTTCCCACTTAAAGTAGTGCTTTGAATGCAATGGGATCATTCTCCTAGCCCATAAATGCACATAAACATTAGAATCCAAATATTCAATGCATGCATTGTCATAGGTTCAAGTTTTCAATCAACAATGAGAATGGGCCTTCATATTAAATATTAGTACACTTTTGTATCATGTGGTTAGAACCCTTAAAGAGGGAAGCAATCCATGGCCTCAACTAACATGGCCTCTTGAGGTAAAAATAAAAAATAAATAAATAAATAAAAATAAAAATAATAATAATAATAATAATAATAAATAAATAAAATTACATATGAGTTCCTCATAATTTCTCATTAAGAAATATCACTCTGTAACAACCCTAGGGAAAATTCCATGTAAATGAAGTTAATAAAGACAAAATAATGACCATGGTCATGGGACACGTATTCCAAGCTGAAAATTGGGAAAAAACATCCTAGTGTGGGTGTTCATTTTGTTTATTATGGTTAAGGAAATTGGCAAAGGCTTTGGAAAGGCGTGAGGGATTAATTAGCATTTTATTTATGAAAATAATGGAAATTAGGAGAAAATGAAGGTGAAAGGTTACACGTTGCATGTGAGGAGAAAAATGAAGGAAAATAATGGGAAAATGAATAAATTAGAGGCCTCATTAATAAAAAGGTTTATGAGGATCAGTTGGTACCTTTTGTCAGTTCATTTTTGGAGCTATCCCTCTATTCTCTCTCTCTCTCTCACACTCTTGGACACGTAGAGTTTTCTTGGAGCACTTCAACAATGGATCAAGGAAAGCAAAGGAAGGACCAAGAAGGCAAAGGGGGAAAAAATATCAAGCAAGGAAGAGCACGATCAAGCAGCTACAACAAGGTTACTTGCAGGTATCGATTTGCATGTGTGATTTCCTTGCTAGATTTGGCATGCATGGTACATGCATGTGTGTATTTGGTTCTCTTGTTGTCATTGGCATGGGTTTTTCTAGGTGTGACAGCGATCTTCATCCTTGCCTTGCCATTTCCAGATAGCCATGGTGTGACGAGTTCTCTTGTATTCAGTTGACCTGGATTGTCGGATGGTTTCGAAATTGAGTGAGGTGGTCACTGAAAGAAAGAACACAAGGCCTAGGAATCTCTGGACCAAAGAAGGTGGGATTGCGGTAAAGCCAAATTTTTGTGTGCCTCGATAGGCCTAGGAATCCTCAACCAGTGAATGGTGGGATATACAGTAAAGCCTAGAGGTGTGTGCCCTTGATCAGGCCTAGGAATCCTCGACTGGTGAATGGCGAGATATACAGTAAATCCTGGAGGGTGGAGTCTTGATTAGGCCTAGGAATCCTTGACCGGTGAATGGTGAGACATACGGTAAAGCCTAAAGACTAGGAGGCTGGAAAATTCCTCACAGTGTAGGTGGAGAAATCCGGTGGCATCCATGCTTGTTTAGGGCCTAGTGATTTGGTGGGGATTGTGGTAAAGCCCGAGGAAACCTAGTTTGGTTTGGTTTTCAGTCCCACATTCATGCTTGGAATATGACACAAGGCTGGTTGGCTAAAAGAAAGAATTGGTTCATCCAATATATAGTTGGGTGGTTCATGGAAGTCCCATACACGGTTGTCTTTTACATTTATTAATAAGAGATTCTTCTCCTTAGTATTTCATGTGTAAATGTATTGTCTTATATGTGGATTTTATGGTGGTTATATCCTTGTTATTTATGTTGGTTATATGTTGGTTATGAGTATGTTTTATGACATACTTGATGTATGGTTTTCCTCATGTTTTGATTAGTAATTGAATTTACAATGAATATATGACCTAATAGATTATAATGCAGCTATTGTGATAAGGCATCAATGCTTCCTTACGAATCTCAAATAAGTATGAGACCTTTATGCTCAGATATGTTGTTATGACCTGTAGATTACATATTTGTGACATGTTTGACGAAATTCCTTTCATTGATAGTAGATAGCAGATCAAGTACATGTATCAATGTTTACATTAGTAGCCTTGTTTCAATATTATTATTCATTTTTGGAAGTTTCATGAAGTTTTGAGTAGTGACCTGAGACCTAGCCCTGAAAAAAGTGGCTCAAAATCTGGGGTCGCTGGCATAGAACTACCTGGAAAATTCCATAGTCGTTGGCATGCCTTGTTGTGGGAGTGACTGGAAGGCCTCAGTTGCATGCATGGCTTATCATGGGCGCGAATGAGGGTCCAGATCAATGAAATGTCAAGTTACCTCAGGGGTTGATCACTTGGAAGGGTTGGTTGGCCCATGAAGGTTTTGTAGCATGTGTAGAAGGTCAGTTTGGTTTCATTATGTCGATTCCACTTCCTTAACTCTACATGGGGAGTTGAATCACACCATAGTAGCCTCTCATAAGATGTTTACCCCAGTGGAAAAGTTAGGTTGGATAGATGTGGGAGGAGGAGTGGTTACAAAGTGGTATCAGAGCATGGTTCACCCCTTGGACTGGATGGGCATTGTATTGGTCATGCATGCATGTTGGTTGCATATGTGTTCTTTATGCTTGTGGTATATGTACTTGTTGTGAATGCATGGTGGTAGTCATGGTTGCAGTTGTGTCGCCATGTGAAATTTTATGGTGTTGTTGTTGATGTGGTAGTCATGAGTATACGTCGATTATGCATCAGTTATGCATGTTAATGTTTATATGTTGTTATTCATACAATTACATGGTGGTGGTGGTTGTGCATGAGGTCATGGTATGTGGTCGGTATGGTCATGTATTGATAACTGGGTAATGGTTGAAATGATGTTTATATATTGTTATGATTATGTTTATACATGTATTGTGCTAATCTAGTTGATCTTGCATACGAGATACCCTCCCTAAACTATATTGAGGTATGTTGATTATGTTATGTTTTGGTTTAGCTGACATGGTATACTTGCAGGAAGAGATCAACTATGATTAGCAAGATGGTACACTATAGTTCACGAGACTCTCCCTGTGGATCAAATGAACAACATGGTTTTGGGAATTCTTCTAACTTAGGAAACACATTGAGAAGTTTGAAGGCATAAATAAGGAGTTGCAAGGCAGATAATGATAGAATTATCCAAGAACGGGAGAAAAAAGCATAAGTCAATGCAGTAATCCTTCAGAGTTTGTTAGAATTGCAGAGGGAGGGACCACTTCGGATTAGCCATGGGTAAGAGGATAAGACTAATGGGGAATATTGAAATAGATCTTGTGGTGGGCATAGGTCAGATATGTATGGCACGATCAAAGATGGCGGGCTCTTGGATACTCTAGATAGGAGAGGTGATGGACTTGAATTCTATTCTAGTTTTGGTTCTGACAGAAACTATGATTTTTATCGTTATCATCCTTACAAGAGGATTGACAGGGGATATTTTCCAAAATTATTCGAGAAAGCAAAGCCACCTACCTTTGATGAGGATTTGAAGAAGTCGGAAGATGCAGAAGCATAGCTACTTGGGATGAATAAAATATTTGAGTTTCATGAGTACACAGAGAAGATGAAGGCCAAAATAGATATCTTCATCCTCAAAGGGAAAGCAAACATTTGTTGGTAAGATGTGAAGCGGGTTAGAGACATCAGGATAAAAAACTTGAGTTGGCGTGAATTCAAGAGACTTTTCACGAAGAAGTACATGTCGGAAAGGTACTACGACAACAAATTTAAGGAGTTCTATGAGCTTAAGATGGGATTTATGACATATGAGGAGTATACGACAAGGTTTTTATAGTTATTGAGGTATGTAACGTATCTTAAGGATGAGAAAGAAAAATTTCAGAGATTTTTCAGTGGATTTACATTAAAATTTAGAGATCGGATTGAGTATGATGAGCCTCAGTTGCTTGAGGAAGTTATTGGGAAATTGAAACACTGTTATGAGCAGTCAAAGCGTAAGATAGAATCTCAACAAGGTTGGAACGGGAAAAACAAAGCTAAAGATAAATGGCAGCCAAAAAGAACAAGACCTTAGAATTCAAAAGAGAAAGAAAATGTTTCATCTTACAAAAATTTCAACGTAGTTAAACAGGGACATGAGTCACAGCCTAGAGGGAACCAAAATAGAGGTGATGGTACAGGATGGTTGCATTTTTGGGCATGTGGTAAAGAGCATCGTAAGAGGGATTGTCCGTAGAATCAAAGTGGTGGGCCCCAGACTTACAATGCACAAGAGGCGCAGATAGTTGGGGTTGTTGGGCAGAGCATTCCATGGATCTATGCAGCATTGGATAATAGGCAGGAAAATCACCAAGCATCTATTATTGATATTGACAGTAAGCTATGTGATCATTTTGTTTCTATTTTGATTCACCTTGGATCTAATTATATTTATGTTAACCTTGAATTGGTGGATAAGTGTGTTTTGGATAAGGAAGTGCATGCAGAGTCTTAGTTAGTGTAGTTGGCTACAAGAACAAAGAAAATAGTTCATCATTGGGTAAGATCTTGTGCATTTGAATTGAATGGCATGCCTACGTCAATAAATTTGAATTTATTACCATTGGGATCATATAGTATGATTTTTGGTATGGATTGGCTCTATCTTGACATGACTAAGGTGGACTGTTATGATAAATCTATTGGGTGTTTGGATGAAAATGGAGAACATAGAATCTTACAGGGTAAGAAGAAAGCAATATCAGTTAGAATGGTGAAAACTATGCAGGAAAAGTGCAGTCGTAGAAAATGGTGTGTGTTATTCACAGTGCATATTTCTAGTGATAAAGATGAGGAGGTTGAGGATGCAGAGATATAAAGAAGTTACCTAATCTTATAGTAGTTTCAAGATGTGTTTCTAGCATAGATTTCATAGTTTCCACCTCGCAGAGAAGTAGACTTTTCCATTGAGTTGGTACCAAGGGTAGCACCAACATCAAAGGAACCTTACAGGATGAGCACTCTAGACTTAGTGGAATTGAAGCTACAGTTGAAGTAAATTCTTGACAAAGGATACATTAGGCCAAGTGTATCGCCTTAGGGCACAGCAGTATTGTTTGTGAAGAAAAAATATGGTACTCTCAAACTATGCATCGATTACAGGAAGTTGAACAAGGTAACCATCAAGAAAAGCTATCCATTGTCGAGTATTGGCGATTTATTTGATTAGTTGAAGGGAGCAACAATGTTCTCGAAGATTGTTTTGAGATTAGGATACCATCAGGTACACATCTGAAACAGGAGCATCAAACTAAAATTACCTAGCCGGTCATATGTCTTTACTGAAGAGGGTTCTTGTTCCAGCAGTTCAATTCATGTTCCCACAGTCCAGTTATGGTTCATGTTCTAATAGTTCAGTTCTTTTTCTCACCTCCACAACTCCCATACATTAAGTTGTTATGATGGAAAATGAGCACATGGGTTTGAAGGAACAATGGGTCAACATGCTAATGTGTTCCCTTGATTACGTTGAGATATTCTAGATAGGTGAAGGTGTCATGAGCAAGGATGATTCATGAAACTCTTTCCTAAGTTTGAGGAATGACTCGAAGAAGTGAAGAAACGGATCCCATGTATATTAATTTGAAAATTTGTAGATAAGATAGGTTAGTATTCCTATTTTAGAAACATTTTCTCTTACTTAGAGATTGATTGCAAGTCTATAGGATTTTATGTTTGTAAGATTTAGGCTTAAAAAGAGATTGGATTGTAAGCCTACAGGCAGAGAGAGGTTGGATTGTAAGACTACGGGAAAAGAGAGAGAGATAGGCAAGAGATGGCCAAAGAAATTGTTAAATCAGGCCATGGCGATATAAGAAAAATTACACAAATATTTTGATTATTTGTACAGGTTGTATATCAGGCAATTTATATTTGACTATGATAACATCGATTTTGCTTTTAAATATTTTTGGAAATGGTCTTTGCTTGAGAAATTACAATTTATTTCTGTGTGATAAGGCCTCGTGCATTTCTTTCAAGGATAGTGCCTGGCGCTGCCTCAGATACATGGTCTTAAATAATAATAAAAATATCTACACAATTAACGATGATTATTTTGTTGCAAAGGGATCAGATCGAAATTGACCTCAGGGTACTTCTGCGTGGATGAGGTAGTGTTTATCAGATTTAACATGGCTGGAAATACATTTGTACCAAGAATGAAATCAATTAGGATGAGGAATCACTCTCATGTGATCAAAGCACTAAATCGAATTGAATTTTAGATTTGATTATATATTTTATGGCAGAACACAAACATGATGAAAATTTCTAAAGTATTCTACAGGTATGCATTAAAGGGGGCAGATTTATATCTCTGTATCAAGTCAACAGAAGAAGTGAAATTTTTGGGGAAAACTGTCACCAAACTTGTGGGTCAATTTCTGGTCAAAGGAAGACAAAATTCAAAATTCCTCCATCTAGGTTTTGTTCATAGTAGGGTTTATTTGGTAACAGGAAAGTGATTTTCCAAAAAGATCCCTGGTTGAGGAGTACCAAAGTGATCTTTAAAATGTGTGTTTGCAGACTGCGTGACTAAAAACGACTTGTGTTTACAAAAGTGTTGGTTGTTGGTGTCGAATCCTTCCAAGAAGCATTATACGGCTGACAGAAAACGTTCTGATGGACAGTGACTTTGATTTGATGATGCAGATGTGTTTGTTGTGGAGTTGAGACAAGAACAAAAAAATTATGAACATATATTTGTTTGCGGGAGCATTATACGACTGACACAAAACGTTCTGATGGCGAGAGACTTCGATTTGATGATGCAGATGTGTTTGTTGTGGAGTTGAGACAAGAACAAAAAAGTTCTGAACATTTTTTTTTTTTTGCAAGACAGATAGAATGAGATTCTGTAGAAACATAGTATGGTAAGTGTGTGGTATTATCCTCGTAATGATATGATTGGTATATGGTGTAATTTAATGTATTAATTGTGATCAAATTTACAATTAGGTTAAAGGATGCATAGTAATTGTATGAATGGTTATGAGCTTGTACATGTAGCATTAAATTACAGGAGTTTGTAGGTTAGATGATAGTGAAACAGTTTCGAAATAGTAAGTGGTGAAGTATTTCAAGGTGAAGATCAGAGATTGGCAGCAGAAGCACAGAATGGATGTGGAAAGCTAGTATAAATGCAACTTGTAAACAATGTTTTAACTACAGAACCTGGAAATACTGTGACAATTCAATTCATGACAGAGGGATTAGAAGGAAACCCTCATCTCGTAAGAAGGAATTAGTCCTTAGAAAGCCATCAACATCAAAGAAGAGGACATTTACAAGACAACTTTTTGGACCAGGTATGGGCATTATGAGTTTGTTGTAGTTATGTTTGGTTTGACTAATGCTCTAGCTACCTTTAGGTGCTTGATGATAGTGTGTTGTGTCCTTATTTGGACAAGTTTGTTATTGTATTCATTAATGTAATCTTGATATATTATAAGAGTGAGGAAGAGCATGCCCAACACTTAGCAACAATATTGGGATTGTTGAGAGAACATCGATTGTATGCTAAGCTCAGTAAATGTAGTTTCTCTCAGACATAGGTACATTACTTGGGAAATGTTGTTTCCAAGGAAGGCATGGCAGTGGATCTAGAAAAGATAAGGGCTATAATGGAGTGGGCAGCTCCTAGAAATGTCATGAGGTAAGATCATTCATGGGACTAGCAGGTTATTATAGGAGGTTCATGAGGAACTTCTCGCGGATTACACATCTTTGCAGAGGAAAGGTAAGAAGTTTGAATGGGTAGAGGAATGTGTAGCAAGTTTTGAGAAATTTAAGCAGTTGTTGATGAATACTCCAGTGTTAAAGATTGCAGATCTGAACAAAGAGTTTGGGGTGTGTAAATATGCTTACAAGAGAGGACTTGGTGGAGTCCTTATGCGTGAAGGACATATAGTATGCTATGATTCATGAAAATTTAATGAGCACAAGCAGAATCATCTCACTCATGATCTTAAGTTGGCAATGATAATCCATGCATTGAATATGTGGAGGCACTATCTTCTTGGCATGAGGTTTGTATTGATGAGCGATCATAGTGGATTGAGATACTTGTTTGACCAGCTAAATCTAAATTCCAGATAAGCTAGATGGTTGGCCACGATCAATGAGTTTGACTTTGAGATCAAGTACATCAAGGGTAAAGAGAACATGGTATCAAATGCTCTTTGAAAGAGGATACATGTGAATCATATTACAACTATGAGTTCTTATTGGACAGATCTATAGGATCAGATCTTATAGGCAGGACAACATGTATAGAGAGCTTATTCATAGGTTACAACAGGGTACATGTAATCAGGATGTGGACTATCGTCTCACAACATACAGCTTGGTTAGATTTAGGGACATGATCTATGTGCTAGACAACAATGAGCTCAATAAGACTATCTTGAGAGAGTTTCATGCAAAACCATATTCAGGTCACCCAGGATATCAGAAGACATTCACAGCAAAAGTTTTATTATTGGCCGAATATGAAGAAGGACATGGCAGAGTTTGTGGCTAGATGCTTAGATTGTCAACAAGTAAAAGAAGAATGTAAGCATCCACGTGGACTACTACAGTCAATTATGATTCCAAAGTGGAAGTGGGAGGTCATTTCCATGGATTTCACCAAAGCTTTGATGAGGACATATAGATAGCATGATTCCATCATGGTGGTGGTGGAAAATTTGATAAAGGTAATGCACTTCATTCCATTGAAGTCTACATATTCAGCTAATGATGTAGCATAGGTCTTCATCGGATATATGGTAATATTAAATGGTGTTTTGCAAAAGATTGTATCAGACAAGGATGCTAATTTCACTTATAAGTTTTGGAAAGAGTTGTTTTCAGGTTTGGGGGCAGAGTTGGCCTTCAATACAACTTATCATTCACAGACAGATGGACAGACAGAGAGGGTCAACATGATTTTGGAGGACATGTTAAGGATGTATGTGATGCATCAACAAAGGAGATGGGAGGAGTACCTTCCATTGGTTGAGTTCACTTATAATAATGGTTACCAAGAGTCACTGAGGATGAGTCTATTTGAGGAACTCTATGGGCGGAGTTGTAATACTCCCATCAATTGGAGTGATCCTGTGAAAAAGGTGTTGACAGGACTGAATATGTTGGTAGAGATGGAACATGAAATGTAGGTAATCAAGAGGAATCTAAAGGCAACATAGGACATACAGAAAAGTTATGCAGATTAGAACAAGATGTCTAAGGAGTTTTAGGTTGGGGAACAAGTGTACCTATGCATCAAGCCCAAGAAGAGCTCCTTGAGGATTGGGTCGTGTGCGAAGTTGGCACCTCAGTTTTGTGGACCTTTCAAGATTTTTGAAAGGATTGGAATAGCAGCCTATCAACTTTCTCTGCCTCCGACAGTGAAATTCTGTGATGTTTTCCATGTGTCATTGCTTAAGAAGTATGTTAAATATGTTGATCATGTGATTGACTGGTTTGTATTGCAGGTGGAACTAGAAGGAGAATTCGAGCCAAAACCTCAATGTATTTTTCAGTGAAAGATGCTCATGCTCTAGAACCGAGAAATCGAGCAGGTTGAAGAGAAGTGGAAGCACTTTGGGCTCGATGAATCTACATGGGAGATGGCAGATTAGATGCAATCTATGTATCCTTCTCTATTCGTAGGTTGAGTGAATTTTTTTGGTATATGTTTTGGTGTGATATTTTTCTTTATTTACATATGTATATGTATGTGAATACCGCCCTGAGCTGTGTTATAAAGCTCCAATAAGCGATATGGGTGTTTGTGTTATGGTTGTCATGTTGTTATGTTGTCATGTTAGTTTTTTGCTTCTCAGTAGGTTGATCATTGTAAATACTGCAACGAGATAAGTTATAAATCTCCATGGGCAGTATGTTTTGATTTCAACAGTCTTGTTGGTTGTAGGTGTGATCGAACACCGAGAATGGTGTTCCCCCAAGGGGAAGGGTTCTATAATATCCCTGGTGAAAATTCCATGTAAATAAAGTTAATAAAGGAAAAATAATGACCATGGTCATGGGACACGTATTCCAAGTTGAATGTTGGGAAAAAACATCATAGTTTGGGTGTTCATTTGGTTTATTATGGGTAAGGAAATTGGCAAATACTTTGGAAAGGCATGTGGCATTAATTGGCATTTTATTTATGAAAATAATGGAAATTATGAGAAAAGGAAGGTGAAAGGTCACAGGTTGCATGTGAGGAGGAAAATGAAGAAATTAGAGGCCAAATTAATATAAATTATTCTAAGGATCAACTGGTACCTTTTGTCATTTCAGTTTTGGAGCTCTCTCTCTCACACTCTTGGACGCTGTTTTCTTGGAGCACTTCACCATTCGATCAAGGAAAGCAAAGGAATGACCAAGAAGGCAAAGGGGAAACAAAGATCAAGAAAAGAAGAGAAATATCAAGCAAATACAAGGAGATTACTTGTAGGTATTGATTTGAATGTGTGATTTTGATCCAATGGATCAATAAAATGCTCAAATTTCAAAGTGCTCGAAATCGGCGCCCAAAACTATATATTACAATACACCATACCACAATTTATATGTGGTTCAACCCACGATGGTACCGAAACCCACATCAACTATAACCTTGGTAATGGAATAGGGTTAAAGCATAGGTTATGGAGTTATGTTGGCGCGGAGATTTATGTAACCACTGGCCCTCACCACAGCTCGACAACCACAGCCACCGGGAGTTGAGTTATGGTTTATGTATAATGATGCGCAGATTGGAACCTAACCATAGTAAAATAAATCTCACCATAGTTCACAGGCGGGGTCAGATTAACCGACGTATTTTTAACCTAACTATACCAACCTGACCATGGTTCAGGTGCAGTTAAGCTCTTGGAAGGAGTGGTTCAAACCGCCCGAAATCAACGGTTCAAATTGTGCTACTTGGCCCATTTATGTCAGTTCGTGAGGTCACTGTACAATTTAATGAAGCAACAATTTTCACCCAATTGACACAAATCTCGTCGGCGTGGGGCAAATTTGTTGTTTCGCGTCGCCGAAAAAGGCGAAAAATGTAGGATGGATAGAAGGTGGGTGAAAAATGTAGGACAATTAGAAGGAAAAGTTCTCTGAAGCATAACTCAGTAATTTTTTGAACTTTTTGAGTGTAGAAATAGCCCAGATAGGGGGTTTTCACTGTTCTGGAACCATTGGAGACAATATTTTTGCATTTTGAGCACTGAAAGTTTATGTAAACACATATTTTTTAGCATAGTGAAAAAGGCCCAACGTTGGAAGTTGGACCAAGAGATGTAGCCCAGGAGGGGTGAACTCCTTCATTATTTTTTGTCTTGTATTTTTTGTTATGGTACTGTTGTCTCTGTTATTTTCTGCAAAATTGAGTTAAAAATCATCTTTATGTGTTAATTCAACTTACATAATTGCATGAAAACCCTAACAAATTCACTTACAAATTTTATCATAAACCTTCAAGTTTACATATACAGATTAGTTTGATATCAAAGAATTGGTTCTTTGGTTGTATTGAGGGTTTAATTCTTTTGCAAGTGTTTCTTATGCTTACAAGGAAGAAGCTTAAAAGAGGAGAGGGAAAACGTGTGGGAGCAAGTCCTCAAGCTAGTTCAAAGAGAGCACATCTGCCACAATATCCACCGCAAATTTCACCACAAGTTTCACCAAGGGCCTCACCAATTGTGGCACATCAAGGAGGGCCTAAAAATATGACTGAGGATGAGAAGGTTTTTAGCAAAACATTTGTTTACATGACTGGGATGGTGAAAATTCTCTATGAGGAGAGGAATTCAAGGTTTCAAGGTGAGATCTCAAATCCTCCAAAGGGAGATGACAGAAATGGAGACAAGCCTCCAAAAGGGAATGGAGGTAATGGTGATAAACCACCTCTAACTCCACATTTCTTCTCACCTCGATCTCCACCATCATCATCTTCTACATCAACCCCTCCATAAACACCTCCACATTCTCTAAAGGGACATGGTATAACTCCATTTTTTAAACTTGACATAAAGTTTGAATTGCTTATGTATAATGGAGATCGGGTAAATGCTGAGAAATTAGATAATTGGGTTCGTCAACTTGAGGTGAATTACAGGATACAAAGGATCAAAGATGATGAGACAAAAATTAAGCTTGCTTCATTGAGGTTGGAAAGTGCAACACTCATTTGGTGGGAAGCCAAAACTCAAGAGGACATGAAGAAACATGGTAAGGTTTTATCCTCTTGGAATGCTGCATTAAGAAGACAATTTTATCCTTTAGAATACATGCAAAAATCTATAATGGATTGGAAAAACTTTAGGCAATTAAAGGGTCAAAGTGTGCAAAGTTTTTCCCAAGAGTTTATAAGGAGAGAATTGATATTAGGTATAGATTTGTCCTCTCAAGAAACTTTACTCAAATACATTGGAGGTTTACATAGCTACCCAATACATACTATTCTCATGTTCAACCCTACAAATTTAGATGAGGTTTGTGTATAGGAAACATTTCTAGAAGCAAGAGGGAAGAATGTTTCTAAAGAAACAAGCGAGAACTCATTTGAGTCTGGAGACAAAGGAAAAGGGAAGAACAACGCTGCCATAAAGACGGAGAAATAAAAACTCACATGTAAACATTGTTCCAAAGAGGGCCATGATGAAGACCATTTCTTGAAACTTCATCCTGATATGAGACCCAAAAGGTTTAAAAATAAGGAGAAATAAATGGTTGTTGCAACAATACAACAAGATTCAGGTTATGATTCTAAGGATGAAACAAAGATCACAACCATGGGATTAAATGGTATGGACATTTCAAGTACTAGTTCTTCAAATAGTCTCAATGAAACCCAATATGAAAAAACAAGAATAGAGCTTTTCCACATTAGATTTATTTCAAAACATAACAAGACAGATGCACTGTTTGATAGTGGATCACAGTCAAACCTCATTTTAGAAGATATTGTCAAGAAATTGAATTTAGAAAACATTCCTCATCCTAAACCTTATCCTTTATGTTGGGTATGTTAGAATGCAAAATTGCAAGTGACAAGGAAATGCGTACTTAGATTTGTCGTCAACGTGAACTTCCTTGATGAGGTAGAACTTGATGTAGTTCCACTTGATATCTGTGGTATTGTTTTGGGAAGCTCATATCTATATGATGGGAGAGCCATTTTTCATCACCATGAGAACAAATATCATTTATTTAAAAATGGGATTGAGTACATTGTTAGAGCACATAGTAATACATTGAGTTCATCTTCGATGAATGTTGGACAAATGAAGAGGATTGTTAATGCTAGTCAGACTTTTGCATTGATGTTGAGGAATCTAAAGCCTTTCAAGGATATGAATCAAGTTTTAAATATGATTTCATTGAGGTTGTTAATCCATGTGATAAGATTTTTTAGGAGTCTAACATGTTGCCTCCTAAAAGAGGAAAACAACATGAAGTGTAATTGTAGTAGGAGGCATCGTTGTTGAACATTAGTGTCAACAAGATGCCAGTGTTAGAGAATGCAGGGGTCAAAAAGCAGATGAAAAATCTATTTGACAAAGAGGACAATGGTTCGAAGGCATATTCTTGTGGTTTTCATAATGTTTTGTCTTTGAAGAAGGATGGTGCATGGTAATGGTGATCACATGGCAATCACATTTGGCAAAGAGTCAAGCCAAGTACAAGGCTAGACATGTTATGCATCGTTATGATGACAATTTTCAAGGTGAAGCGAACCTGAAATTGAATAAGTCTCCTTTGATTGAAGATCGAGGAGGGAATGTTCAAATTCCTTCAAGGGCAATTTTCCTTTCTGAATATCTTGGAAAGTTGTTGCAAGATATCATCTTTGACAGAAAGACAAGGACTTCAAAACAAGGGGAAGTGAACTACATTCATGAGAGGCTGAAAGAGACAAATACAAGCAAAGCTAGATGGATTGAGATTGGAAGGGTGAGGGAATTGTACCCACATATGTTTGTTAATTGAAAGTGATATTTTGGAGGTCCAAAAGCTTCTAGTGGGAAGGAATGATCCAGTGGATCAGTAAAATGCTCAAAAATCAAAGTGCTTGAAACTACTCAAAATTGGCGGCCAAAACTATATATTACAATACACCATACCACAGTTTATAAGTGGTTCAATGCACAGTGGTGTCATGACCCACATCAACTATAACCTTGGCAATGGAGCAGGGTTAGAGCACAGGTTATGGAGTTATGTTGGTGTGAAGATTTATACCATGGGCCCTCACCACAGTTCGACAACCACAATCACCGGGAGTTGAGTTATGGTTTATGTATAATTGCACATAGATCAGAACCTAACCATGGTTCAATAAACCTCACCATAGTTCACAGGCAGGGTCATATTAACCGACGAATTGTTAACCAAACCACACCAACCCGATCATGGTTCAGGTGCAGTCAAGATCTTGGTGAGTATTAGGTCCCTATATTACTAGTATAGTCCCTTATTTGTGTTAGTGTAACTCCCTTATTATTATTTTTGTACCCATGTAACCTCAATATTGTTATTATTGCGCCCTTACATTATTATTGTTGGGTCGACTAGCATTATATTGTGACCCCAAGGACTCTTATACATAGAAGGAGGTTTTTTCATTTGTATCATCTGAGAATTTTTCATTTATGTAATGTAAAGGAGGTTTCCTCCTTGAATTGGCTTATTTCTAAGGTGTTGATCTCTCTTTTCTTCTATTTTTCGAGCTGGTTTCATAACATTTGGTATCAGAGCTTTGGATTCTAGGGTTTTGTTGCGCCAAACAAGTCATCGTGGAATTTTCACTATAACTTTTTTTCTACGAAGGTTCAAAAGCTGAAATTTTTACAGAGTGGAGCCGAAATCCTAAGGAACTTTGTGTAAAAATTACAGATCTTGTTTCACAAAATTTTTGGAGATATGATCTGTGGAAGTTAGGGTTTTTCAGGCTCCTGAATTTCACCTAAACAGGTCATCGTGGAATTTCCCTATAATTTGTTTCTACGAAGTTTATGAAAATGAAAGTTTTACAGAGAAAAGCCGAAATCCTGAGGAACGTCATGTAAAAAATTAAAATCTTGGTTCACAATATTTTCAGAGATATGATTTGTGGAAGTCATACTTTTTTCAGGCTCCGAATTTCATCTCAAAGAGGTGATCGTGGGAAAATCGTCATAACTCTCTCTCTGAGAATCAAATTGGAATTCTGTAAAAAGTGGCCACAAGTACATGGAATTTAGTTTCCTGTGTATTAATTTCAGAGCCAAAGGAGGAAACAGTGACACGTGGCACACTGTACAAGTTTTCTCTACTAAACTAGTCCATAACTAGGTCATTGTGGGATATTGGGCATAACTTTGCCTTGAAGAATCCAAATCAGGTCAGACCTATGGCATTCGAAAGAGGATTCAGAGGGCTACTACAGGGCCAAATTTTAGATATTGAAGATCCAAAATCACATAGATAATTCAGTTTCAATATCGAGCTCCTCAAAATCAAGAAAAATATGTGTATCTTTCATTTCGAATTGCAGAAGTCTTGTGTGAAAAATCAGTTTGAATTGATTCCAAGGGCATATTGTAGAATAGATAACAGTATTGGGTTCTAAAATGCCCCCTCAAAAGAATTAAACACCCATTAAGCCTTAAAGAAGGCTCTACTATGACTGATGAAGATGAAGAAATGCAACATGACATATCAAATTACAAGGGCAAGTGCACCAAATTTCTCTCTCGCAAGGAGCAACACAAAATGAAATGGAAGTTTTGAAGAAAGGCATGGAAGCTAAGATGGATGGCTTGAAGAAAGGCGTGGAAGCTAATATGGATTGTTTTAAGAATGGAATGGATGACATGGAAGTTGGCATAGAATCTAAGATGGATGACATGGAAGAAAAAATGGAAAACATGAAGAATGATCTAAAAGCGGGCATGGAAGGTTTGACAAAGTTGATTCAAGAAATGTTTCCTAATGGCGAAAAGATAGTAGAGGAAACTCATGATGAGAACAAAATAAATGTTAATCGTGATTTCATAAACTCTAATGCTGGATGGAAGAACCACCATATTCCAAAGATGGATATGAGGAAGTTTGATGGCAAGGATCTCGTAATATGGATACTACAGATGGAGCAATATTTTGATCTCAATAATGTGCAAAACACATAAAAGGTACGCATTACAACTTTACATTTAGAACAAAATACATTTGCATGGTATCGATGGCTTTGCTTCCGTAAAAAAGTTGTCACTTGGTCAATTTTTACGGAGGAAATGATAGCAAATTATGATGATACAAAGAGAAACACCTTCTTTAGCCAATTGATAAATCTCAAACAAAAGGGTTCAGTGGTGGAGCACATTGAGGACTTCCAAAAATTGAATATAAGTGTAACTAATATTCCAAGGGAACACAGTATTGATGTCTTCATAGGGATTTTAAAGGATAACATCCAACATGAAGTTCGCGTTTGGGAACCTGATTCATTGGAGAAGGCATTCAGGTTGGCAAGAAAAATTGAATGTAAAATTATGGCAATAAGGAAGCCTACCACTCACATCTATAAAGATGAAAGTGTTGCTACTCCTAGACTTCCACAACCTACAAGGTTGACACCACGATAATTGGAAGAAAAGAGCAAAAGGGATTTGCTACAGTTGTGATAACAAATACACTAAAGGTCATAAGTGAGCTGAGAAGAAATTATTTTACATATATTGTGAAGAGGAGGAAGAAAATGAACAAGAAACTTAAAAAGAAGAGGATATACACCAGGAATCAACCCTAGAAGAAGAAGAAATGAGTCCGACCATATCGTGTAATCCATTGGCAAGAATTACCACTCCTCAAACTCTCAATATAGAAGGACATATCAAGAAGAAAAAGGTAATAGTGTTGATTGATACTGGTAGCACCCACAATTTTATTCACTGTAAGGTAGCCAAGGAAATGAATTGTTTCCTATACCCATCACCAGAATGTCAAGTGATGGTTGCAAATGGAGGAACTATAAATTGCTCTGGAAAATTACATAATATCAAGCTAACCATGTGGGAATACGTATTGAATAGTCCAATGCTTTCCGTTCCAATGGGAGGTGTTGATGTTGTACTAGGATTACAATGGTTACAATCTTTGGGGACGATAGCTTTTAATTTTCAAGAAATTTTCTTGAATTTTTTTTCGGAAGGAAAGAAAATCGAATTACAGGGTATCGCAAGGAAGTCAAGAAATATAATAAGCTCTAATGTCATGACAGATCTTCTGAAGAAAGAACAACAAGGTGTAATTGCACAATTATGCTCACTAGAAGTTCCAACATCAAAATAATCTATTTCTCCAAATCTCCAAAAAGTCTTGGACAATCATTCCAAGGTGTTTGAAACTCCCAAAGGACTCCCACCTATTCATGATCATGATCATGCTATTCATTTGATTCCAGGAAGTGTTCCTCCAAACATCAGGCCTTATATATATCCTTATGTCTAAAAGAGCGAAATTGAACGTATGATTGCAGAAATGTTAGAGGCGGGTATAATTCAACCTAGTCAAAGTTCTTTCTCTGCTCCTGTAGTATTGGTACACAAGAAGGATGGATCATGGTGAATGTGTCCAGATTATAGGGAGCTTAATAAGCTCAACATTAAAGATAAATTTTTCATTCCTGTGATTGATGAATTATTGGATAAATTACATGGAGCAATTTATTTTACCAAGTTGGATCTTCGTTCAGGATATCATCAAATTAGAATGAAGACTGAAGATATTATGAAACCAACATTTCGAACTCATGAGGGTCATTATGAATTTTTGGTCATGCCTTTTGGCCTTACCAGTGCACCTTCTATATTTCAAGGGTTGATGAATTCCATTTTCAAACCCTTCCTTAGAAAAATTGCGCTAGTATTTTTTGATGATATACTAATCTACAACAGATCTTGGAAGGATCATGTTCAACATGTTGATAGGATGCTCAAACTATTGGAGGAGAAACAATTATATGCAAGAAAATCTAAAGCAAGGGATGAATGGAAGAAGGACGAAGAAGTGTGGACACTCATTCAAAAGTTGCAGCAAGATCCTAGTACATATGATACATTTAGTTGGAAAAATGATTCCTTATGGCACAAAGACCGATTATATATTTGTAAGAATTCCCAACTAAAACAAAAGATTATTTTGGAATTGCCCACTTCTCCTTTAGGAGGACACTCAGAATTTTTAAAAACCTACCACAGGGTGAAGAAAAAATATTTTTTTTGGGATGGCCTTAAATACGACATTCAAAAGTTTGTGGCGGAATGTTTGGTTTGCCAGCAAAATAAAGTTGAGACAATTAAGACCCCGACTTTATCCATTCCAAGTCAACGTTGGGAGAGTATTTCGATGGATTTTATCACAAGTTTAACTAAGTCCGAAGGAAAGAGTGTCATCATGGTGGTAGTTGATAGACTTACCAAGTATGCACACTTTTGTGCATTATCTCATCCATTTAAAGCAAGTACAGTTGCTACTGCGCTTATGGAAACAATTCAAAAGCTACATGGAAACCCAAATATTATTGTAAGTGACAGAGATCCCATTTTTACTGGAAATTTCTGGACGGAATTATTTTCTTGTTTGGGTACTCAACTAGCTCATGGCTCATCTTATCATCCTCGATCCGATGGTCAAACTGAGATAGTGAATAAATGTTTGGAAGGATATCTTCGTTGTTTTGTATCTGATAAGAAAACATAATGGGTCAAGTGGTTACCTCTCGCTGAATGGTGGTATAACGCTTCCTTCCATACTCCAGCAAACATGACCCCATTTATGGCACTTTATGGATATCATTCACCGTCCATCACATAATATTTAAGAGAAAATTCTAAGGTTCAAGTAGTGGAAGATCACATCGAGGATTAACAAGAATTTCTCCAACTCTTAAAGGATAACCTAAATTTGGCATAAAATCGAATGAAACAACAGGCAGATCAACATTGCAGCGAGAGGAGTTTTGATGTAGGAGACTGGGTATTTTTACGACTACAACCATACAAACAAATGCCCCTCAAGCAAGCTAAGAAGGATAATAACTTATCACCAAAGTAATATGGTCCTTACAAGGTGTTGCAAAAGATTGATAATATGGCATACAAATTGGAGCTTCCTACTTCTGCGCAAGTGCATCTAGTTTTCCATGTTTCATGCTTAAAGAAGGTTATAGGTGACAAACTTTCAGTTCAAAAAATATTGCCAGAACTTTATGAGGAGGGAAAAATCATATTAGAACTTGAAGCAGTCACGGAAACAAGAACTTGACAACTACAAAATCGATCAATTTTAGAGTATTTCATCAAGTGGAAGAAATTACCCACTGAAGATTCTACATGGGAGAATGAGAATTTTATACAGAGGCATCCGGAGCCACTCAAACGTTGAGGACAACAGCTTTTTGAAGGAGAGGGGCATGTTAGGTCCCTATATTACTAGTATAGTACCTTATTTGTGCTAGTGTAACCCCCTTATTGTTATTGTTGTACCCCTGTAACCCCAATATTGTTATTATTTTGCCCTTACATTATTATTGTTAGGTTGGCTAGAATTATATTGTGACCCCATGGACTCCTATATATAGAAGGAGGTTTTGTCATTTGTATCATCCAAGAATTGTGTTGTAGCTCCTAGAGACAACCTTGAGTTGCAAAAGACCAGTGCCTAGGACATCTTAAAATTAGAGTTTAAATGTAGACGATTTCCAGGGTGCCTCTTACAATATATGGATAAAGAGAATGATGGTTTTGGTGGTTCAGAAATGATGAAGACCTTGGAGTCTGATTCATGTGAATTACCCTATACTATGAGAGGGATCAGGAAGTTTTATGGCTGGGTGGCTTTTCAAATGGGCCAAGTATGAAACAATGAGCAAATGCTTTCAAAATATGTAGAGGTGCTGAGGAGGAATGAAGGAGGAACCCGCAAGAGACAAGCTTAAAAGTATTAAGAATCTATCTCCCGTGAACTCAGAGGAAGTGGATGTAAGTGGAATGTGACCAACAATAGAGATTCGTGGAGCACAAATTAAGGAAGCACAACAATTTTAACATGTGAGCGTTATACATAAACGAATTCATGAATAAAAATGCATACCACTGACATCTACATTACACGAATCATCAAAGCAGCAGAACATGAAATATGATTATACATAAGCAGGAGATTGCTAATAAACAAGAGAACACAAATACATACTACTCATTGCTCCATCTGGAATCCAAATAAACAACGATGTATGTCATATTATGTTCAAAATAGCTCTCCCAAATATGTATCTCAAAGCACAAACAACACAGTCATGCAGAACTACAGCGAAAATTCTCCAAAATTCAGAACCCTTCTTTCTTCATTGAGTTCGCTCTTTATAGTTTTTACATTGGAGCTCATCAGCCAAATATTTCTCGAACGGATATTCCTTCTTGATCTTACTGTTTCCTATAAAAAAAAAAATGATGTGATATAACTACATCATATCAAAAGCACTACTCTTCGACATTGATTACAACAGAAACATAACAATTAAACAATATTTAGGGTGAAATCAAGATTTCACCCAATTTTACAACACAACTGAAAATGAAACAGAAAAGAAAAACAAAAGGTCGCATGGGCTTGATCATGATATCTTTAATGGGTATGACGAGGTGTGGCGTAAGCAATAGGTGGGCAGTCTATTTTCCCTCGCATGATTCATCCTACTATGGAAAAGCCTCCACTCCCTCGTTCTCATGATTCACGTTAACCGTTATGAAATGGCCAGCTCTGTTTGCGCATGCCCGAATCTCTAGCGGAGACTTCATAGAGGAACTGAATCAACCATAGCTATGCTTGTTCAACCAAAAAACCATGCTTTACTTAACTTGCAAAATCGGAGATCGGGCTTCAGAAGGGGGTCTGTGACATTAACACTTAGCGGGACGGTTTAACGCTACAAAGGGCAGGACAAAGGCCATGGAAGGGCTATTGATGACATGGTAGGGAGGTGGGGCCCAAAATAATATCGCAAATCACAATCGAGAGTCGAGGATTTTTCTTATGAGAGGCGTGAGTAAAGGTTATGGTCAGCAAAGTGCGATTTGCGATGGCGGGAAGGCGACATGGCAGGACGGAGGTGGGACCCAACTAACATCGCAAATCGCAAGTCGGGGAGCTTTGTTATAAGGAATGGAGGATAAATGCTAGAATCTGCGATGTGCGATTTTTGATGGAGGAAAGGTGACGTGGCAAGGAGGTGGGGTCGCCCGCAGATCGCCCTCGGGAGTATTTAGTTATGAGGAGCTGGAGATAAATGCTATAATATGCGATATGCGATGTGCGGTGGCAGAAAGGTGACGTGGTAAGGAGGTGGGCCCCCAAAATCATATTGCAAATCACAATCGAGAAGTTTAGCTATGAGAAGTGGGCAGTAAGTGTTATGATTTGCGATTTGTGAGGTGTGATGACGGGAAGGCGACATGGAAAAGAGGTGGGGCTGCTCACGGATCATGATAGGGATTATTTAGTTATGAGGAGCAGGAGGTAAATGATATAATCTGCGATTTCGAGGTCCATTGACGGGAAGGCAACGTGGAAAGAAGGTGAGGTCACCCGCGGATCGCAATCGGGAGTATTTAGTTATGAGGAGCAGGAGGTAAATGCTATAATCAGTGATTTGTGATGTGCGGAGAGGTTGGTGATATGAAAAGGTGAGTGGTAAGTTTCTTTCCTCTTTTGATTACGGGGTGTCCGCCCAACTCACACTTGGAGTGTTTGGCTTTCACTTCAACCATTCCCGCTCTTCATTTTCTTAGCTCTCCATGTGGCCTTATCATTCATAAAAACCACAGGCCAACATTGGCTCCATATGGGGAAAACGTGTTGTTCTAAGTGCGTTGAGAACCTGCAGACCTGAATTCCTATGCTTTATTGGGCGCATGGAGTCGTAAATGCATATTGTAAATCTGAGCTGAAACTGCAACTGAGCTATGCCCTGCAAACTATCAAAACGGAAATCATTGTCGCACACTGAAAATATTGAATGTTGAAATCTGACCCATGCTGAAACTGAAATCTAATACACACTTGAACTGAAAAATGCAAAGCAATATGAAACTCAAACTGGAAATATGCTCATATCGCTAAGCTTATTTGCACACCTACCTACCCTAACATGGTGTAATTACTGCTATTCTAAATGATACAATAATGCCAATGTAACCAGGCAAGCAACTGCTCTAATAACTTTTTCTTTCACTATTTTCACCAAACTGAAGAACAAACCTGTTAATGGTATTTGATAGAAATTCCCAGCTTGATCTTCATTGCAAGGATCTTGGTAAACCTTAGCAACAGAAAAAATCCTGAAAAGGTATGGTGGCTTTGTGATGAATAATTTCTCAATATAGATAGCCACTGGATCAAGATACACTTGACCTATTTCTGAATATGCTGACCTAATCGATCCAACCTCAGAGCTTAGTACTGCACATGCCTTCTCCATGTCTTCAAACCACTCGGAACATATTTGCATTTTATCTGATGAATTTTGTATCGATATTTCTACTGCACCAGACAATAGGGCAGACTGTTTGATCATATCCATATCATATAAGCTTTTGAAATTATTACGTGTGCATGAAAACTGACTTTGAAAACTCTAACCATCCAATGTATCATCTATTGGGTCACGAAGTGCTTTAGATGACTGTAGCATTGGTTCCACTGACATCTCATGATTTCTCCTATGATTATCAGCCAAAATATGACCAAGATTCCCTTTCAAAATCTGAGATGAATTAAAGCATAAAGGTAGAGAATCAAACTGGATCAATTCTTCCTCTATTTTAAACTATGCCTCTTCGTTCAACAGGTTCACTTCGACATCAACTGCAATATTTTGCATTTCTTCAAGGGTTTCAGTGTCCCTTTCTCTTACTTGGAATGCCATCTCTGGATTGAAGGCATTTGGGTAGTGCAAGAGAGCTACTCCTGGGGTGGCCTTATATCAGCAGGCATTGAATGATACACCTTATTGAACCTGGCTGAAAAATATTGTATTGTCTCCCCAGGCTGTCTGTTTAAATGTCCATACTCTTCTATGATAAGAAAGACATTTCCCATGATTACCCATCGACCTAGGAAAACTTGCATAAATTGATGAAAAATGCTCATGCTAGCAGCTGGAAGATTCTCAAACCAATTTTTAAATTTACCTTGTACTAAAAGAGAATTTGAGAGATGGTCTTCATCATGCAAATCTGATTGGTCTTTAATCTCTAAAGGAAACGCTGCTTGTTGAGGATGTTCTTGTGGATCTATAAAATTAAGCTATGTTGCCTTCGTTTCCGAATCATCAGACTGTTGTTGATTTTTATTTCTTTCCTATGGGAAACACTCCATCTCTTCCCCTTCTTCAAGGAGGATAAGCTCACCTCCTCTTCTTCAGAATAGGCTAGGAACTAGTTTTCTACATGCGGTCCAAAAACCACCATGGGTAGTTCTTCTTGGAGATTAAAGGGTGTGGGCCCTTTTTCTGTAGTGGCTTTTTTGAACTACTCTTTAAGAGGGTTGGGCAGCTTCAGGGGTATATATGAGGACTTCTCATTTTTGGGAGGATCAGTTTCTTGCCTGGTGGAAGTGAATGCAGTGGCCTTATGAGGGGTTGACTCTTCTAATGGCTTTTCCCCTTTACTAGAAAGACTAGGAAGAGATTGTTCTCTTGATATCGACTCTTCATTTTATTCTTGCACTCGGGTTCTCTTCCTAGAGGACCTGGGGTCATACTTCTTGTGGAGTTGAGCCTACATGAAATCCATGAACTTTCCACAGTAATGGTCAATATCTTGATCCTCTGCAGGAAACTGCTTCTCCTCTTGCTCCCCTTGCAGGATGAGTTCACCCTGCTCATCATCAAAGTGAGCGAGGAATTGATTATCTTGGTTGTCTATGACTTCCTCGACCTGTCCCTCCACTTCTCCCTCCAAATATGGAGGGGGCTGAATGTGGTCATGTTGTTCCTTCCTTTCTCGCTACAATAGTTGTGGAGGGGGCTTTCAATATTTAGGATTAAACCCTTGGTTAGGAATCATTCGGTTGGGATGAGAAGGGGAATTTTTGGCCTCCAATTCAAGCTTAATCAACTTATTTGAAAGGTTCTTGATTAACTTATTCATTTCTTCAATTCTATACTCTTGAGATTCCCTTTCCTAATTTGAAGTTGAAGCCTCCTCCATGTTCCTTCTTCCTACGTCATGTTCTGTCTTCCACTTAAATTTACCAGTAGAAGCAAAGTTTGCTTCTACCTCCAATGCATCGATTTGGATCTGATCCAGAGATGTGGATTTTCTTTCTCTTAGGGTGAACCCGAACTCTGGTTCAAAAGATCCTGTGAAGACCACCTTAGCAACTGCTTAGGGAGGCTTTATTTTAGCAGGAAGATTATTATAGAGCTTATTGAACCTGTTTATGAATTCGGTTACATCCTCATTGTGTCTCTTTTTTAGAGCATTAAACTCAGTGAGAACGTATCCATGATCCCTCTTTTCTCCCCATTTTATTGTGAAGAAATTTTCCATTTATTCCCAAGTGTGGACTGTGTTGTTAGCTAGAGACTTGAACCATTTACGGGCTTCTCCCTCCAAGGATTGGACGAAAAGCCTTAATACCACATCTAAGTGCTCTATATTCACATTCTTAGCGAAGGCGCATAAGGTTTCAATATGTCTCTGCGCAGAAGTATTATCTTCCCTGGTAAACCGAGGCAACTGCTCTAGATATTCTTGTGGCATATCATTTAGAGGTTGAGGTAGGGTCAAGGGGGCATACTTGTTCAAAAGGAAACTCGACACAACCATCTAATTATAGGTGGCGGTAGATGGTGGACTTGAATATGGTGTGAGGCCTAGTGAAAGCCAGGATTACTTCTGATTAGGTCTATTTTACAGTGGAGTCGCCAAGGTGAGGAATACACAACTCCCAACCCTTCCTGCTCACCTATTTGAAGGGTGGAATTTATGTTGTCTCTCAGGGAAAATATTTCTTCATTCGTATCCTCGGAAATGCCGCCAAAAAGATGTTGTAGCTCCTAGAGATAACCTTGAGTTGTAAAATACCAGTGCCTAGGACATCTTAAAAATTAGAGGTTGAATGTAGACAATTTCCAGGGTGCCTCTGGCATAATATGGATTAAGAGAGTAATGGTTGTGGTGGTTCAGAAATGATGAAGACTTTGGAGTCTGATTCATGCGAATTACCCTATACTAAGAGAGGGCTCAGGAAGCTGTATTGCTCGGTGGATTTCAAATGGGCCAAGTGTGAAATAATCAGAAGAAGATTTCAAAATATGCAAAGGTGTAGAGAAGGAACGAAGGAGGAGGAACCCGTGAGAGACAGGCTTAAAAGTCTTAAGAATATGTCTCCTGTGAACTCAGAGGAAGCGGATATGAATGAGATATGAACAACAACAAAGATTCGTGGAGCGCGAATTAAGGGGGCAAAACAAGTTTAATACATGAGCGTTATTCATACACGAATTCATGAATAAAAATTGCAAACCACCGGCAGCTACATTACATGAATCATCAAAGCAACAGAACATGAAAGATGATTATACAAAAGCAAGAGATTGCTAATAAAAATGAGAACACATATACATACTACTCATTACTCCATTTGGAATCCAAATAACCAACGTTGTATATCATATTATGTTCAAAACAACTCTCCCAAATATGTATCTCAGAGCACAAAGAGCACAGTCATATAGAACTACAACACAAATTATCCAAAATTCAGAACCCTTCTTTATTCACTGAGTTCGCTCTTTATAGTTTTTACATTTGAGCTCATCAGCCAGATATTTCTCGGATGGATATTCCTTCTTGATCTTACTGTTTCCTATCAAAATAAAAAATGATGTGATATAACTGCATCGTATCAAAAGCACTACTCTTCGACACTGATTACAACAAAAACATAACAATTAAACAATACTTAGGTTGAAATCGAGATTTCAATCGATTTTACAACACAACTGAAAATGAAATAGAAAAGAAAAACAAAAGGCCACGTGGGTATGATCATGATATCTTTAACGGGTACGACGAGGAGCGACGGAAGCAATAGGTGGGCAGTCTAGTTTCCCTTGCATGATTCCACATGTTGTGGAAAAGCCTCCACTCCCTCATTCTTATGATTCACATTAACTGTAATGAAATGGCCATTTGTGCTGTGCGTGCCCGACTCTCTAGCAGAGATTTCCTAGATGAACTGAATCAACCATAGTTGTGCTTGTTCTGCCAAAAACGATGTTTGTACTTAACTTGCAAAACCAGAGAACGAGCTTCAAAAGGCGATCTGTGACATTAACACTCAGCGGGACAGTTTGACGCTGCAAAGGGCAGGACAAAGGCCATGGAAGGGTTGTTGATAACGTGGCAGGGAGGTGGGGCCCAAACTGATATCACAAATCGCAGTTGGGAGTCGAGGAGTTTTCTTATGAGAGGCGGGAGTAAAGGTTATGGTTAGTGAAGTGCGATGTGCAATGGTGGGAAGGCGACGTGGTAGGACGGAGGTGGGACCCAACTAACATCACAAATCGCAGGTCGGGGAGCTTTGTTATGAGGAATGGAGGGTAAATGCTAGAATATGTGATGTGTGATTTGTGGTGGCGAAAAGGTGATGTGGCAAGGAGGTGGGGTCGCCTACGGATCGCGATTAGGAGTGTTTAGTTATAAGGAGCAGGAGGTGAATGCTATAATCTGCGATATGCGATGTGCGATGGCGGAAAGGTGACATGGTAAGGAGGCGGGGCCCCAAAATCATATCGCAAATCACAATCATGAAGTTTAGCTATGAGAAGCGGGTGGTAAGTGTTATGATTTGTGAGGTGCAATGGTGGGAAGGCTACGTGGCAAGGAGGTGGGGCTGCCCGCGGATTGCGATCGGGAGTATTTAGTTATAAGGAGCGGAAGGTAAATGCTATAATTTGAGATTTGCGAGGTTCGGTGGCAGGAAGGCGACGTGGCAAGGAGGTGGGGTTGCCCGCGGATCGCGATCAATAGTATTTAGTTATGAGGAGCAGGAGGTAAATGTTATAATCTGTGATTTGTGATTTGCGATGTGTGGAGAGGTTGGTGATGCGAAAAGGTGAGTGGTAAGTTTCTCTCCTCTTTTGACTGTGGGGTGTCCGCCCGAACCACGCTTGGAGTGTTTGGCTTTCACTTCAGCCATTCCCGCTCTTCATCTGCTTAGCTCTCCAAGTGGACTTACTGTTCATAAAAACCACATGCCAACAAATTGTTAATTTATGTAATGTAAAGGAGGTTGCCCCCTCGAAGTGGCTTATTTCTAAGGCATTGAACTCTCTTTTATTCTATTTTTGGAGTTGGTTTCATAACAGTGGGAGCGGTTCAAACCGCCGAAAATCAATGGTTCAAATTGCGCCACTTGGCCCATTTATGTAGGTTCATGGGGTCACTGTACATTTTAATGAAGTGACAATTTGCACCCGAATCGATGCAAATATCACTGGCGCGGGGCAAATTTGTCGCTCCACATTGCTGAAAAAGGCGAAAAATGTAGGATGGATAGCAGGTGAGTGCAAAATGTAGCATACTTAGCAGGGACATTTCTTTAGAGCATAAATCAGTGATTTTTTGACCTTTTTGAGTGCATAAATAACCTAACTAGGGTTTTTTTTACTGTTATGGAGCCATTGGAGACAATATTTTTGCATTCTAAGCACCGCAAGTTTATGTAAACACATATTTTTGAGCATAATGAAAGAGGTTCAACATTGGAAGTTGGACTAGGAGATGTAGCCCAAGAGGGGTGAACTCCTTCATCATTTTTTGTCTTGTGTTCGTTGTTATGGTATTGTTGTCTCTGTTATTTTCTGCAAAACTGAGTTAAAAATCATCTTTATGCGTTAATGCAACTTACATAATTGCATATAAACCCTAATAATTTAACTTGCAAATTTTATCATAAACCTTCAAGTATATATATATATATATATATCATTGCTAGGCATGCATGATACATGCATGTGTGTATTTGGTTCTCTTGTTGTCATTGGCATGGGTTTTTCCATGTGTGACCATGATCTTCAGCCTTGTCTTGCAATTTATGGATCTCCATGGTGTGACATGTTCTCTTGTATTCGTTTGAGCTGAATCGCCGGATGGTTTCAAAACTAAGTGAGGTGGCCTCTAAAAGAAGGAACATAAGGCCTAGGAATCCTTAGACTAGAGAAGGTGGGATTATGGTAAAACTAGAATTATGTGTGCCTCGGTAGGCGTAGGAGTTCTCAACCAATGAATGGCAAGATATACGGTAAATCCTAGAGGTGTGTGCCCTCAATAAGGCCTATATATCATCGATCGGTGAATGGCGGGATATACGGTAAATATTGGAGGGTGGACTCTCGATTAGGCCTAGGAATCTTTGATCGATGAATGGAGGGATATATAGTAAATCCTAGAGACTATGAGGCAGACAAATTCCTCACAGTGTAGGTGGAGAAATTTGGTGGCATCCACGCTTGTTTAGGGCCTAATGATCATGTGGGGATTGTGGTAAACCCTAAGGAAACCTGGTTTGGTTTGGTTTTGAGCCCCACATTCATGCTTGGAATACGACATGGGGGTGATTAGCTGAAAGAAAGATTTGGTTCAGCCAATCTATAGTCGGGTGGTTTGTGGAAGTCCCACACCTGGTTGGCTTTTGCATTCATTAATAAGATCTACTTCTCCTTAGTATTTCATGTGTAAATGTATTGGCTTATATATGGATTTTATGTCTATTATATCCTTGTTATTTCCGTTGGCTATATGCTGGTTATGAGTATGTTTTATGACATACTTGATGTATGGTTTTCCTTGTTTTTTGATTAGTAATTGAATGTATAATGAATATATTACCTAAAACATGACATGCAACTATTGTGATAAGGCATCAATGCTTCCTTATGAATCTCAGATAAGTATGAGAACCCTATGCTCAAATCTGTTGTTATGACCTATAGATTACATATTTGTGACATGTTTGATGAAACTCCTATCATGGCTAGTAGGGGTCAAATCAAGTACCTATATCAGTGTTTACACTAGTAGACTTGTTTCAATGTTATTATTAATTTCTGGAAGTTTCATGAAGTTCTGGGTAGTGGCCTGAGACCTAGACCTTAAAAAGTGGCTCAAAATCTGGGGTCGTTGGCACATAACTACCTGGAAAAATCCACAATCGCTGGCATGCCTTGCTGTGGGAGTGACTGGAAGCCCTTAGTTGCATGCATGGCTTTTCATGGGAGTGATTGAGGGTTCAAATTAGTGAAATGTCAAGTTACCTCACTGGTTGATTACCTGAAAGTGTTGGTTGGCTCCTGAAGGTTCCATAACATGTGTAGAAGGTTAGTTTGGTTTTGCTATGTCGATTCCACTTCCTTAACTGTACATGGGGTAGCCTCTCGTCACATATTTACCCAGTGGACCAGTTAGATTAGGTAAATATGGGAGGATGAGTGGTTACACCCTTATTGTTCTTTAAATAAAGATCACAAATCAATTAAGTGTCGAGCCACAAATCAATATAACTATTAATATTAAGGATAATATGAACCATTATATGACTATATGTTTATGACATATTGTGACTGTTGTGTTATTAAAATATATATACATACTAATGCATTCCAATGAAGCACACTAACCAAACACGCTTCACCTAAAGGCACACTAGACGTCCATTTGCAAGGAAAATGAAAGTACTTACATAAAACAAAAACCCAATTATTTCTTATTCATATTTGCATTATGGATAATTGTATTGTCAAGGAGTTTGTAATAAGCATGCGTCTTGGTTATTCTAAGGTATGTTGGAAGAACTGATCTATGTTTCAAGTGGGGGGAATCTTGTCATTGATGTATTAAAAGATAAAAAATAAAACCTAATAATGTACAAGATGTCCACACTTTTTAGGATTTGATATTTTTTATTTTGACCCGAAAATTTACAAGTTCGATCCTTGATTTGATATACATTTTTGGGTCTTCATCCATTTACAGCACCAACCATGAAATTTACATGCTAACAACTACATATTTGCTTGGTTATTTTATAATGCTTGTAAAGGGGCATTATATTTTTGAATCCCCTCTATAGGGGTACTATGCCTTAATGGTTTTCCCTTTTCTCTCTGTTTCTTCTATATATCAATCTAACATAACATCTTCTTATGGGATGACAAAGTGGTCGACACAATGAGATGTTATCCCCTCAACCCAGTTTCAAATCCCATGGGGGGGGGGTATCTTTGGCTCGTTGTGATAAGGCTCAAGGAGTAAACTTCCCCACCCTCGTGGAGTCTCGACTCTTGATGAGTCATAAATTCCTGGTATATCTAGCCTACAGGTTGTCGGATATACTCTTGGTGTTATAATGATTGCTTCTAGGTTTGATCTTGGGCCTCGTTTAGATTACTTCAATGAGTTACTAATTCACCATGGTTAAAAAACAAAAATAAAAATTGATCACAAAATAAAACTCTAACACTATTCATTTCTTTATGCATTGTGATAATGTCAAAGAGATTATTTCGTTTGCCTGACTCAAGTTATGGGAAATGTAGCTATTAAGAGGATGATTCATACCTCATAATAATATCCATATACCCATATCAATGTGGATGCTTTCATATAGAGACATATCATTATGTTTCTCTGGTGTAATATATTTTTCCACTAATGTGTTATAAATCAACTCATTACTCATCCCATGGTAATATGAAAGACAACAATTAATTAGTTCACCATTAACTCTAAATGCATTAGTGTCAAAATCAATTATTGCAATGAGAGTAGTGAGTTGCTTTACAACTCAGTTATGGGAGATGTTTCATGAATGAACACAATGTTGCATTAAAAAATTAAATAAGTCTATAAATAAATAAATATGTACATATGTTTATAAACTAGCATAAATCCATCCTAAACTTGAATCTACCAAGCAATGAGAGGGATCTTAAAAAATTTTAATGTGTTTTTTTTAATCATTTAATATGAAAGAATGAATACATGACATGGAATTAAATAATTGCGCCAAGAGGCACTCTCCAACTCAGTATGGAAGAGATGTTGTCTTGTCTTGTTATGTAAATATTTTGACTTGGTCATATATGATCTGAATGGGAAAATTAGTTTTGTTGTGCTAAATTCCTCTTGATAATATAAACAAAGTGCTTGAGGATTATAAGGTAAAGTGCAAGTTAAAACTGAGTTTTTATGTGTTTTTATGTAAATTTCTTGAGCAAATTAACATGAAAAATTCATTGAACAACACCATATAACAGACATGAACATCAACATAAAAAGTAACACAACAACACATGATCAAGGAGTCCACCCCGCCTGGGATACGTCTCCTTGGTCCAACTTCCAATGGCTTGACCCTCTTCAATTATGCTAAAAAGTGTGATTACATACATTTACAATGCTCAAACAGCTCTAAAACCTGCTCCAAGGGGCTCCATAATGCCCAAAAATGTCTGTCTAGCCTCTTTCTGATTCGAAATTGGTTAAAAAATGGAGAATTTATGAGCCTCCCTAGTTTTCCTGCTAACTGCTCCACAATTTCCCCAAAATCTGGACTGGTCCTACAAATTTCCCCTTAACTTGGCTAACTAGGCGACAATTTCCCAGAATTCCGGGCGAAATTGTCAGACAATTAAAACGCTCAATGATGCCTTAAATCCAGAAATCCAAACTATATGGTTTGTCGTGTTTTATAAATTTTCCACCAGGTGGTTAACTAACCACCGATCATTAGTCCAATAGTGGTCACATTTGACGGCTCGAGGTGGCGGTTAGTCCAACAGTGGTCACATTTGACGGCTCTGTGTGGCGGTTAGGCAGCGGTCACAACAGCGTTGGCGGCTAGGAGTCTGGTCACATGTCGCAGTGACGGTGGCGGTTTCGCCGCGTCCTCAGTTCTAGCTATGGGTCATGTGGTGTCATATAGCGTGGGGGCTAGTCCTCGGGCCTAGTCCCCTTCACCCTAACTCCGCCGCATGTACTCTTTAACAGAAAGTTCAAACATTATATAATGAGTAATATGTGTGGCTTAGTGGTAATGCTCGGCGTTGTGGACCTTGAGGTCGCAGGTTCGACTCCCTCCAGCTCCGCTCGGACCTTGACCAAAATTTTGGTGGCCCTTGGGCTACCACGTGGCAACTTGCGATTGGCCACCCAAAACCTAATAAAATCACGCAATTTCAAACCAACAAAAACGTGCCACTTGGAATAGCATGATTCACCAGAGAATACCCTTTGACTAGTCAACCTACCAACTGAGCATGCCCATTCAGTAGTACAGTTTGCTGACTGGGTTGTCCCTCCATTTTTTTCTAAAATTTTGCCTGTTTGACAAAGTGGACAGAACACATTTATGGGAACATACGGTGTCGGTTTTCCACGAAACAAGTTGTGCTAGATTCAAAATGATGAGATATACGCAGTCGTTTAGGTGCCACACCATTCCAACAACTTTCATTTTTTAGCATAATTTTGAGCACTTGATCACTCCTCCCCACTGGAAGCTTTTGGACCCCAAAAGATCACTTTCAGTTGTTCATCAAATGAGGGTACAATTCCCTCACCTTTCCATTCTCGATCCATTTGGCCTTGCTTGGATTTGTTCCTGTAAGCCCCACAAAAAGGTATTCTACACTCCCTCGTTTTGATGTCCTTGTTCTTCTATCAAAAATAGTGTCTTGTTGAAGCTCATCAAGGTATTCTGGAGAAAAGTCTTCAATAGATGGAATATGAACATGTTCTTCTTGATATTCAATCAAAAGAGTCTCATATAATCTTGAGTTCTCAACATTAACAACAGAGTAAATTTGCATGTATGAAGGCAAGTCTAACTTGAAGGCATTGTCACCAATCTTTTCCAAAATTCTCAAAGGACCATAACAGATTGGTTTCAGTTTTTTACCTTCCCCTTGAAGCCTCTCTTTACTAATGTGAAGCCAAACTTCGTTACCAACTTGGAACTTGTGATCTACATGTTGCTTGTCATACCTTGCTTTGTAGTTGCCTTGGATCCTTTCAAGCTTATCTTGAATTGTTTGATGTATCAATTGGATTTGTTCTATGAAATTATTGGCTTTGTCTATGTCATTGTGGCCATCAAGAGTAACATCCTTCCCAAAAATGAAATCCAATGGAGATCTAGGCAAGTATCCAAGACATGCCTCAAATGGTGATGTTTGTGTATAGGAGTGTTTTGCACAATTGTAAGCATGCTGAATGTGGTGCAAGTTTTCATTACAGAACTTAGGATGCTTGTTGCAATATCCTTGAAGAAGATGTATGACTGTTCGATTGACCACTTCAATTCGACCATTTGTTTGTGGATGAAAGTTTGTACTGTTTTTCAACTTGGTATCCATCAACTCCCACAAACTTGACCAAAAATTCCCAACAAATCGAGAATCTCGATCACTAACAATGGATGTTGTCAACCCAAAATGAACCCAAATATGTTGAAAGAATATTTGAGCTATCTGTTCAGCTGTGATTTGATTTTTACATGGCATTAATATACATATCTTGCTGAACCTATCCACAACTACATACAAATAATCATGACCTCTTTTTGACAATGGAAGACCTCCTACAAAATCCATAGAAACACTCTCCCATGGATGTGAAGGTACGGGAAGTGGTGTGTACAATCCTAACTTCCTATTGCTAGGCTTATTGATTGCACACAATGAACAAAATTTAATGAAACGTGACACACTTTCAAGCATACGAGGCCAATAACAATACTTATGAAGATGTGACACTGTTTTTATTACATCGAAATGTCCAACAATAAGAGAAGTGTGTGCTTCCCTTTTGACATTCACTCTCTCCCCCTGTGGAATACAAATATTGCCCAAAAGATACAACAAGTTATTATGTACATGGCAATCCAATTCCTCTACTTGGTTCCTTGACTCAAGTTTGCATAAACATCTTGAAAGTCATTATCAAATGCATATTGCTCAACATAACTTTCATGCAAAACATAATTATGCTTGATTAAAGTAGTTGCACTAAAAATAGGCCTATAAATCGTATCAACATCCATGTTGTATTTACCTTTCTTATACCTAATGACCAAGTGGAATTGTTGTAGGAAACACATCCATCGAATGTGCCTTGATTGATGCAACTTAGTTTGCGATTGCAAGTATTGCAATGGTTGGTAGTCAGTGTGTATGATGGTTTCCTTTTACCATCAAGTAGTGTTTCCACTTTTTCACACTTTGAACCAATGCATAAAGCTCCTCGTCATAAGTAGGATAGTTAATCATTATACTATTGAAAGTTTCTAAATGAAATGAAATGGGCTTACCATGTTGCATAAAGACTGCGCCCATGGTGTTAGAGTCGGTCTTTACATCCCTCCGTCAGAGATCATTTCTCTTATTGCATTTCATTTTTAGGTGTCTCATTCAGGTCATTCATCTGCATTCCGTTAGGGGCATGCCATCATCTGACGGAAGGGCTTTGTTCTCTCATTCTCCCTCATGTTTGTGCCTGTTGGTTGGTAAAAATTTCTCAAAATTCATCAAAGTGGATTTCAGTCATTTACAGTCATAAATGGTATTTTGGTCGAACAAGAGTCATTTCAGTTTCTAGGTCTAGGGTTTGGTCTTTAGAATGTCAAATAATGCCTGCAGGCCATGAGGATGTTTTCAATAAGTTTTCATTCCAAAATTTTCATCATCAATAATGCTCAAAGATGTTTCTTCTTCAAAACTCTGTTTTGAAGAAGAAATCGTCAAATTAATTGTTTGTAATAAATATGTATTTTTAAAGTCTTTCGTCATGAAGTACTTCAAATGCAGCCCTGGTCTCCTTTGCCAAAATAACATGCCAATCATCCTTGCAAAAAATTGCCAGAACTTTCATCATCCAAGTCAAAAAATCAAGCGGAAAACAAGCAAAAACAGAGTTTGTATTAAATGTCAGAGTGCCAAAGTTCTACAACTCTACAAAGTGGGTTTTTGTAAAACAAAAATCAAACTCCATGGCTTTATAAGACATTCTTATTGTTTTACAATCCATTTGCACTCAAGAAGACATCAGAGAAATCGAATTCAATTGTGGAGAGGCAAAGTCATTTGTTAAGGCCGGACTGTGTGTTGAAGATTTGTGCACGGCGCATTGGGAGGTAGTCGCGGCGCACTGCGCAAGCGCGGCGCATAGAGCCGCTCTGCGCAGTGTAAAATTACTCTGGTGCGGCGCACACAGCCTGCGCGGCGCATTGGGCTGACTGTGCGGCGCGTAGGACAAACAATGAAATTTTTTTACCATTGTTTTCAAAAACATCAATTGACTCAGTCCTTTCGCTCAAATAAGTGCATGTCATCCTTTTAGTGCCCAGGAACTTGTGATTGATGAGGTTATATGGTTGAAATATGAGAGTTGGGATGACAAAGTCATAAACACTATCATTTGGTGGAAGACTGTTCCTAGGGTTTGAGCTTGTTTATTAAAGTTTGACTTTGGTGCCAATTAGTTCAAATCCCATTCCTCACCTATAATCTCTTTTCTCCTTATATCCTAAATACCACTCATATCACTTGTTCACATTTCCCAATCCTTTCATACAGTCCCTTCCTTTTCCCTATCTTACTATATCATCATACAGTCATTTGTTCCCATTTGTCCCTAAACCCTACCATTCCTTATGACTATCGCTATCAATCCCAAATCAAGTCCCTAAACATAATCAAGTGACTGTTATTGCATTCAAATCTCACTTGACAAACTCCACACTCCACTTTCCTCCACTTTCTCATATTCCTCACAGTCCCTCATTTCCCTTGGCAATATTTTGGCAATTGGAGGCAATAAACATCAAGTCCTCATTTATCATTTTCAATCAACTAAACATACACTTTTCATACACATTGCAACATCATGATGGACACCGATACCTCCTATGAACTGAACAGTGATTGCACCACTGAACTGCATGCACCAGGAGAGCACTGAAACGTCGGAAAAGGCTCGATCCACTTCAAATCTTGGCCGAAGCTTCTTTGGCTGAACATGATACTTGATAGGTGGCCTTCACTCCAAGTTTTAGCAAATTTGGAGTAAATTTTGTCATTTTTGAAATTTTGGTCGCAAAACAGATTTTTCCGCCCGACGCGTCGCGCCACTTGGCACGCGCTTACATTTGAGAGATATTCTGGAGGAAAACTTGATATTTTTTGGTTTTTTATGATAAATTATGCATGTTCAGGAATGGCCGAGAGATTTCATCAAGTTCTGGGTTGCCTAAAGGGTCAAAAACACCTTGAAAATGGCCTTTCTGCCACCTTTTGCACACACAGGAACCAGTTTTGGGAGATTGAAGTTTTGGAGGGGCAAATTACATCCAAATCCAGGAATTCCACTTGGGTTAGATAGTAGACAGACATGGATTTCCAACGAGCTATCATGAGTTCAATTTGGACTTTGGGAAGTGCCCCAAAAACAGGCTCAAAGTGGCGCGGTGCATAGAGAAATTTGTCCTCATTTTGACTCTTCAGCTCAGAAATTCGCCCAATTTTGACTAGTTTTACTTTTTGATGTAACTATTGATCTATCTTGATGTAATTTGATGATTATGATGTAATTTTGGCTCATATTTACTTGTTCTAAAAGATTCATTCACTAAAAAGTGAAAATTAAGTGAATGGAACAGTTTCCTAGCATATAGAGGCAAGTTGTTTGGCTGCCTAGATTTCAGTTCCATGTTTCGAATTGGTTGAAACATCTCCTAGAAGGATGAGCTCGACCCCTAGAGGCATGGGAAGGGGTTAGATTTGTCTATATATTGTATTTTCTGAGACATCTTCAGGGTTGGACTTTTGGGAATAGTTTGGCACCTCATTGTATATTCATTCCAGTTTTTTGGCAAAGGAAAGACCAGAGTTTTGCAGCACTTGTTGGGATCCTCGTGGCTCTGAGTTTTGATGATGTTTTTCTTCATGTATCTGTAAGTTTCATTGATGTTTATGTATTCCATTTCCCTTCTCTTTGCTTCTGAAATAAACAAATGAGTAACTAAGGTAGAATTCATTAGTTTGCTGGTGCTCTGCCTTAAACTTTTGTTTAGTTTTATATGTTTTCGTCAGTTTGAAGAGGATCCTTGCGCCCTCTTGCCCTTTTCAGCTCCTCAGCAGTCTTTTCTATCCATTCATTGAATCTAAGACATCAAAGTCATTGCCTTCCCTACCCCAACTTGAACTCTGCAAGAATTTGGCCTCATCTCCAAGCCCAAAACTGCCCTTTCCTTTTTCCAACAAAAAACCCCTAAAAATCATTCCAAACTCCTTGATTAATATACCTAGCCTAAAATTAGCACTCATTTCAGTCATCTCAAGGCCTATTGATACATTTTTCCTGAGATTGACCCGAAGAGAGCCCTCTCATGTTCTGGTAGGGCTGGCTACCAGACTGAGCGTGGTTTGGTGTTACCCTGAATCCCGCCTTCCTTCAGCCTAAGGTGGATTTGGGCAATAACATAGTGGCGACCATACTGGGGAAGAAAATGGTTTGCGTGTTGGTGTTATTTGTTTTATAAGCTACAGACAGAGCCTGAAGTTAGCCAGCTAGCCTTCGAAACACTCTTGCTTTGCATTAGTGGAAGTAGATAAACGCTGCTTCAGTCAATCTCCGGTCTAGCTTGTGAACGTGACACTTGACTTGTGAATTGCCCCAGTACATGTATCAAGTTCAGATCTGATGGTTGATGGTGGACAACGATCAGACATAAGAAGGCTGAAATCATTCACCTGGTGACTCCAACTCAATGTAGAGACTCCACTGGAGGACTAACTCTTTCTCTGAGAAAATGGAAGGATCTTCCACAAAGTTTAGGTATCCAAAGTGGAATGGTATTTAAGATCTAGTCCGCTTTCTTGTAAATTACTTCTTTGCTGTTCTTGAAGCTGTCTTGAAAGTTTTTCAGAGTTTGTTGTATGATAAAGGTGGTCAAAATCTTCACTCGACCTATTCAAAAAGTGTAAATACTGAGTTTCCCTTTGATCCTGGCCTCCTTACTTTTCCCACATCTTATGATGACTCTTTTCAGACTGATGAGCTTAAAGAAAACCAAACTAATCCCGTAGCTCTTGTGTATACTCCTACACCTTATATAGTCCCAGATAGGTATAAACCTCTTGTTTTACCTTCTGTTCTTCATGCTTTCCCTAAAAATTATGACCTATATCTACCAAGATTTGACGGTGAACGTAACAATGTCAACGCTGAGCAACATGTGCAGAATGTTGAGACTTTTCTTGATCTTTTTGAAGTTGATGACGAAGATGTTAGTATTAGGCTTTTTGCTCTTTCTTTGCAAGGCCAAGTGAAGAGTTGGTTCAAAACCTTGCCTGATGCGAGCATCTCAGATTTCCAACAGTTCTTCGAAGTTTTCCTCGACAGGTGGGTGATCGGACAGAACCTTTTCCTTATTTTAGACGAGTATGCCCAGCTGAAAAGACAGCCAGGGGAGACAGTGCAACATTTTTCTGCCAGATTTAACCAAGTTTATTATTCAATGCCAGCTGATATAAGACCTTCTCCTAGATCTGCTCTCTTGCATTACCCAGGTGCTTTTGATCCGGAAATGGAGTTTCAGTTGAGAGAAAGGAATGTTGCAACACTCCACGAGATGCAGAATAGTGCAGTAAATGTAGAGGCTCATTTGCTGATCCGAAAGGCAAGATTGAAGGAAGAAGAGATGAAAAACATGGATCCGGAGAAATCGATATCTCTAGAGGTAAAGCTTGACATGTTGGTAAGTGCAGTAGAAGAGATGATGCAAAAGAAAACCACAAGGATTGAGTATAATGTTCAAGCCCATGGCTCGCTGATTGAAGAAGAACAAGTTGATGATCCAAAACATTTTGTTTCTTATCCCAGTTGTCATAGTAATTGTTTTATAGATCATTTTGAAGAAGAGAGAGCTGTTGATATGACATGTATGCTTGATGATGTGTTGTATACTGATGATTTGCCTCAGTTTTATCAGTATGATGATGATTATGTTCTCCAAACAGAAGCTAATCTTGTAGATAAATCAACAGCTAGTTTGTGCGAGGAGGAAGTTCACTTTCAGCAGCTTGAGTACAGTGATCAACCGATGCATATCAGCTATGACAATGATGAGGAAAGTGCAGCAAATTTTGAAGTAAGTGAAGGATCTTTGCCTTTTTGTTTTGATTCGTTTCAGTTCATCAGAGATAACTTCCATACAATCAGAAATCAACTGTCAAAAATTCTTGATTTGGACCATCTTGAGCGCAATGAAAACCTTGTTCAAGACTTCTCATATTCAGATTTTCAGCCCCCGAAAGCCATTGATTGTCAAGTTGCAGATGAGGACATGGAAGCTGGCACATATGATCAAATGCTACAAGGTGACTCTGTACCATTATGTTTTGAATCATTTTAGTTGTTGAAGGGTAAATTACATGGTAAATTTTCAAATGAGCAGCCTGTAAGAAATCAACAATCTCTCAGTTTTAATGTGAAAGATGAGACAGATAGCAAAATTTTTGAGCAAGCTGTTAATGAGAAATCTTCCCCTGAAATGACTGATGAAATCATTTTGGATACAAAACCCTCCCTAGCTCCAGATTTGCAGCCACCAAACGAAATTGAAGGTCAGATTACACATGAAGTCGTGGAAGCTGAAATACATGATTTAATGATGCAAGAGAATTCTGTACCCTTTTGTTTCGAAGCATTTCAGTTTATAAGGCAGAATCTTCATAATATCTCTCAAGAAAAAGATGAACAACCAGTAGGATGTCAGGCAGTTTCAATGGATACATCACAGCAGTCTTCTCAAATTTTTGATGATCCTATTGCTCGTGTGTTGGATGATGTTTGCTGTAAAAGTTCTTCTCCATTATCTAACCATCTGCCAGGAAAGAATGTTGATAATAATCTTATTCAAAAGTCGCCTTCATTGTCTTGTCTAACAGATTTTTCATTACAAAGCTCATTTCAAGGTTTGCAGTCATATGAGGAGATTGATAAGGGAGACTTTTGTTCTGTTTGGAATCAGCAACAGAGTTTGGATATTCACGAAATTCAGGATCCTTTTGACAGCCTGCTGCTATCACCAAAGAAAGACAACACAGATGTGAGGAAAATCTTAATGTCCAGCTATGAAGATCACTTGGACCAGAGCAGTAATGTGTTAATGGAAATCAATAGCTATGTTTATGAAGATCCTTTCGCAGTATTCTTGAAGTCATCCAGTCAATTCATGCTTTGCAAGTTTATCAGCAGTCAACTTGATTCCAAGTTTCCATGGGAGTTGCCTTTCGATTCTTCCCTTTTCCTGCGTATCAGAAAGCATTTGGGAAGAAATCAAATAGCAGCCAGGATGCTTACATGGTTGCATTGGCTGTTCCATTTCACTTGATCAGGTGATGAATGGAACAATTAGAGTAGGTTGTATTGAATAAGCTCAATTTTTAGCATCTTTTCCAGTTTGTCAGTTGTGTTTAAGTATCGAGTCAGTTTTTAGTTGAGTGAGAATCAATTTGTGTCGTCAAGTCATTAGTTTTCAGTCATGCATTTCAGCTTGAGTTTTTGACTCCATTGCCCAATGGATGAAGGCACTGTCTGCTTTCCAAATATCTGTAGTTCTTGGCACCTCCCAGGAGCTACCATCCCCATTGGAGCCAATGTTAGAGTCGGTCTTTACATCCCTCCGTCAGAGATCATTTCTCTTATTGCATTTCATTTTTTTTAGGTGTCTCATTCAGCTCATTCATTTGCATTTAGCCACAACATGCCAATGAACCGACGAAAGGCTTTGTTCTCTCATTCTCCTCATTTTTGTGCCTCGGCTACTGTCAAAATTTCTCAAAATTCATCAAAGTGGATTTCAGTCATTTACAGTCATAGATGGTATTTTGGTCGAACAAGAGTCATTTCAGTTTCTAGGTCTAGGGTTTGGTCTTCAGAATGTCAAATAATGCCCGCATGCCATGAGGATGTCTTCAATAAGTTTTCATTCCAAAATTTTCATCATCAATAATGCTCAAAGATGTTTCTTCTTCAAAACTCTGTTTTGAAGAAGAAATCGTCAAATTAATTGTTTGTAATAAATATGTATTTTTAAAGTCTTCCGTCATGAAGTACTTCAAATGCAGCCCTGGTCTCCTTTGCCGAAATAACATGCCAATCATCCCTGCAAAAAATTGCCATAACTTTCATCATCCAAGTCAAAAAATCAAGCGGAAAACAAGCAAAAACAGAGTTTGTATTAAATGTCAGAGTGCCAAAGTTCTACAACTCTACAAAGTGGGTTTTTGTAAAACAAAAATCAAACTCCATGGCTTTATAAGATATTCTTATTGTTTTACAATCCATTTGCACTCAAGAAGACATCAGAGAAATCGAATTCAATTGTGGAGAGGCGAAGTCATTTGTTAAGGCCGGACTGTGTGTCGAATATTTGTGCGCGGCACATTGGGAGGTAGTCGCGGCGCACTGAGCAGGCGCGAGGCATAGAGCCGCTCTGCGCAGTGTAAAATTACTCTAGCACGGCGCACACAGCCTGCGCGGCGCGTAGGACAGAGAGTGAAATTTTTTTACCATTGTTTTCAAAAACTTCAATTGAATCAGTCCTTTCGCTCAAATAAGTGCATGTCATCCTTTTAGTGCCCAGGAAATTGTGATTGATGAGGTTATATGGTTGAAATATGAGAGTTGGGATGACAAATTCATAAACACTATCATTTGGTGGAAGATTGTTCCTAGGGTTTGAGCTTGTTTATTAAAGTTTGACTTTGGTGCCAATTAGTTCAAATCCCATTCCTCACCTATAATCTCTTTTCTCCTTATATCCTAAATACCACTCATATCACTTGTTCACATTTCCCAATCCTTTCATACAATCCCTTCCTTTTTCCCTATGTTACTATATCATCATACAGTCATTTGTTCCCATTTATCCCTAAACCCTACCATTCCTTATGACTATCGCTCTCAATCCCAAATCAAGTCCCTAAACATAATCAAGTGACTGTTATTGCATTCAAATCTCACTTGACAAACTCCACACTCCACTTTCCTCCACTTTCTCATATTCCTCACAGTCCCTCATTTCCCTTGGCAATATTTTGGCAATTGGAGGCAATAAACATCAAGTCCTCATTTATCATTTTCAATCAAATAAACATACACTTTTCATACACATTGCAACATCATGATGGACACCGATACCTCCTATGAACTGAACAGTGATTGCACCACTGAACTGCATGCACCAGGAGAGCACTGAAACGTCGGAAAAGGCCCGATCCACTTCGAATCTTGGCCGAAGCTTCTTTGGCTGAGCATGATACTTGATGGGTGGCCTTCACTCCAAGTTTCAGCAAATTTGGAGTAAATTTTGTCATTTTTGAAAATTTGGTCGCAAAACAGATTTTTCCGCCCGACGCGTCGCGCCACTTGGCGCGCGCTTACGTTTGAGATATCTTCTGGAGGAAAACTTGATATTTTTGGGTTTGTTATGATAAATTATGCATGTTCAGGAATGTCCGAGAGATTTAATCAAGTTCTGGGTTGCCTAAAGGGTCAAAAACACCTTGAAAATGGCCTTTCTGCCACCTTTTGCACACACAGGAACCAGTTTTGGGAGATTGAAGTTTTGGAGGGGCAAATGACATCCAAATCCAGAAATTCCACTTGGGTTGGATAGTAGACAGACAGGGATTTCCAACAAGCTATCATGAGCTCAATTTTGACTTCGGGAAGTGCCCCAAAAATAGGCTCAAAGTGGCGCGGCGCATTGAGTTTTCTGGCCCGGCGCATAGAGAAATTTGTCCTCATTTTGACTCTTCAGCTCAGAAATTCGCCCAGTTTTGACTAGTTTTACTTTTTGATGTAACTATTGATCTATCTTGATGTAATTTAATGATTATGAGGTAATTTTGGCTCATATTTACTTGTTCTAGAATATTCATTCACTAAAAAGTGAAAATTAAGTGAATGGATCAGTTTCCTAGCATATAGAGGCAAGTTGTTTGGCTGCCTAGATTTCAGTTCCATGTTTAGAATTGGTTGAAACAACTCCTAGAAGGATGAGCTCGACCCCTAGAGGCATGGGAAGGGGTTAGGATGGTCTATATATTGTATTTTCTGAGACATTTTCAGGGTTGGACTCTTGGGAATAGTTTGGCACCTCATTGTATATTCATTTCAGATTTTTGGCAAAGGAAAGACCAGAGTTTTGCAACACTTGTTGGGATCCTTGTGGCTCTGAGTTTTGATGATGTTTTTCTTCATGTATCTGTAAGTTTCATTGATGTTTATGTATGCCATTTCCCTTCTCTTTACTTCCGAATTAAACAAATGAGTAACTAAGGTAGAATTCATTAGTTTGCTGGTGCTCTGCCTTAAACTTTTGTTTAGTTTTATATGTTTTCGTCAGTTTGAAGAGGATCCTTGCGCCCTCTTGCCCTCTTCAGCTCCTCAGCAGTCTTTTCTATCCATTCATTGAATCTAAGACATCAAAGCCATTGCCTTCCCTGCCCCAACTTGAACTCTGCAAGAATTTGGCCTCATCCCCAAGCCCAAAATTGCCTTTCCCTTTTTCCAACAAAAACCCCTAAAAAATCATTCCAAACTCCTTGATTCATATACCTAGCCTAAAATTAGCACTCATTTCAGTCATCTCAAGCCCTATTGATACATTTTTCCTGAGATTGACCCAGAGAGAGCCCTCTCCTGTTCTGGTAGGGCTAGCTACCAGACTGAGCGTGGTTTGGTGTTACCCTAAATCCCGCCTTCCTTCAGCCTAAGGTGGATTTGGGCAATAACACATGGCATAGTCACTTGCATCAGTTTGAATCTCAAAGGACTATCTCAAGTCTGGAAGTGCAAGTATTAGGGCTGAAATGATCTTCTCTCAAAGCATCAAATGATTTTTGTTGCTTGCCTCCCCACTAGAAGACCTTTTTTCACACTAGTCAATGCATGCAATGGAGTGGCGATAGAAGAGAAGTTAGCAATAAACTTCCTCCAATATTGGGCTGCTCCCAAAAATCTTCTTACCTCTGTGACAGTCTTGGGCATTGGCCAATTCACAATGACCTCAACCTTACAGGGGTCTATCTTCAACTCACCTCCTCCAACAATATGCCCCAAGTACACCAAAGAAGTTTTACCAAATTCACATTTTGACATCTTCAAAAACAATTTTTCTTTCCTTAAGACATCAAGGACTTTTATTAAATGCATGACATGTTCATCACATGATTTATTAAAAATCAAGATATCATCTAAGTAGACTATGACAAACTCATCAAGAAATGGCCTCAACACATCATTCATCACACACATGAAGGTAGAAAGAGCATTACATAAACCAAAAGGCATAACTAGTCATTCAAACAAACCTTGTTTTGTCTCGAATGTTGTCTTCCAAATGCCACCTTCAAAAATTCTAATTTGATGGTAGCCACTCCTTAAGTCCAACTTAGTAAAATAATTTTCATCTTTCAATTAATCAAGTAAATAATCTATTCTAGGAAGTGGATAACAGTTATTTACCGTAATTTTGTTCAATGCACATAAATCTACACACATGCGCCATGTAGAATCCTTCTTTAGCACCAACACAATAGGTGACCTGCATGGCAAAGTACTTGGTCGGATGATCCCTTTGTCCAACAAATCTTGAATTTTATTTTTGATTTCAACACTCTCCATCACCGACATCCTATACATGCCAATGTTAGGAAGATGACAATCTTGCTGCAACTGTATTTCATGCTGGATTACCCCCTTGGGAGGTAATCCCTTTGGTTCCCGAAACATCTTATTATTTGATTAACCACTTCAATCAAATCATATTTCAACTTTGGATCACAACCTTGAAATGCTTCATAATCAACATCATTATTTGGTTTAATCATAATAAACACAAATTTCTTGCTTGAATTCAATAGTCTTTTCATTTGTCCTGCATTAACTAATGAAAGATTTAGTGACGAGCTTTCACAATAAACTCCACACCATATTTGAACAAGTGGTACTTGTTTTCATGGTGATAGAAGATGGCTTTTATATCATAGAGGCAAGGACTACCCAAAACAATTTATGAAATATCAAGTGGTACAACATCTAATTCAACTTCTTCAATGAAGTTTGTTGTGATTGCAAACTGAAGAATACACTTTCTTGTAACCTGTAAATTTTTGTTCTTGCATATCCAACCCAATGGATATGGTTTGGGATGTGGAATGGTTCCAAGATTAAGTTTCTTGGCTAAGTCTTCAAATATCAAGCTGGCTTGAGACCCACTATCAAATAGTGTGTCGATTTTTGTATGTTTTGCAATAACCCTCACGTGGAATAATTCAATCCTTGTTTCTTCATTTGGAGTACTAGTGTGACGATTGATGAACTAGTGCTAGCAATGGATTCTTTTCCTTTCATACCCATGGCTGTAATTTTAGTTTCATCACCCGAATCAGATCCCAAATCTCGTTGAGTGGTTGTAGTTGTTTTTTGTTTCCCCTTGTTGTTGAATTCCTTGGGCCTCATATATGGATGAAGCTTCCAACAATGGTCCTCATCGTGACCCTATTGGGAGGTAATCCCTTTGGTTCCTGAAACATATCATTATTTTGATTAACCACTTCAATCAAATCAGATTTCAAATTTGGATCACAACCTTGAAATGCTTCATAATCTACATCATTCTTTGGTTTAATCATAAGAAGCACAAATTTCTTACTTGAATTCACTAGTTTTTTCATTTGTCCCGCATTAACTAATGAGATTTAGTTTCTTGCAATGAGCTCTCAAAATATACTCCATGCCATCTTTTAACAAGTGGTACTTGTTTTCATGGCGATAGATTATGGCTTTTCTATCATAAAGGTAAGGACTACCCAAAACAATTCTTGAAATATCAAGCAACACAACATCTAATTCAACTTCGTCGTTGAACTTTGCTGCCATTGCAAACCAAAGAATACACTTTCTTGTAACCTGTAAATTTGTGTTCTTGCATATCCAACCCAATGGTTATGGTTTGGGATGTGGAATGGTTTCAAGGTTAAGTTTATTGACCAAGTCTTTAGATATCAAGTTGGCTTGAGACCCACTATCAAATAGTGTGTCAATTTTTGTATGTTTTGCAATAACCCTCACATGGAATAATTCAATCCTGGTTTCTTCATTTTGAGCACTAGTGTGACAATTTGATGAAATAGTGCTAGCAATGGATTCTTTTCCTTTCATACCCATGGCTGTAATTTTAGTTTCATCACCCAAATCAGATCCCAAATCCTGTTGAGTGGTTGCAGCTGCTTTTTGTTTCCCCTTGTTGTTGAATTTCTTGGGCCTCATCTTTGGATGAAGCTTCCAACAATGGTCCTCATCGTGACCCTCTTTGGATCAACGTTTGCACGTTATTTTATTTCCTTCCTTTTTAACAGATGCATTTTTATTTCCTTTTCCTTTGAAATCCTTTCCTTTATCTCCACCCTTAAATGGCTTCTTTTTACCCTCTTCTGGAATATTTTTCTCTCTTGCCTCAAGGTGAGTGGCTTGCACACAAACCTCATCTAGACTAGTGGGATTGAACATAAGGATAGTATTCCTTAGGTAGCTATGTAAACACCCTATGTACTTCAACAACGTGTATTGTGATTTCAAATCAACACCTAACATAAGAGACCTTCTAAATTCTTGGGTGTAATGTTGCACATTTTGACCTTTAAGTTGACTAAAGTTTTGCCAATTCACGTTGGCTTTGTGACTATATGCTAGAGGGTAAAATTGTCTTTTAATTGCAACAATGAAATCATACCAAGAGATTGAAATCTTACCATTTTTTTTTCTTCATCTTGTGTCTTGGCATTTTTATTTCCTTTTCCTTTGAAACCCTTTCCTTTCTCTCCACCCTTAAATGGCTTCTTTTTACCCTCTTCTAGAATATTTTTCTCTCTTGCCTCAAGGTGAGTGGCTTGCACACAAACCTCATCTAGACTAGTGGGATTGAACATAAGGATAATATTCCTTAGGTAGCTATGTAAACTCCCTATGTACTTCAACAATGTGTATTGTGATTTCAAATCAACACCTAACATAAGAGACCTTCTAAATTCTTGGGTGTAATCTTGCACATTTTGACCTTTAAGTTGACTAAAGTTTTGCCAATTCATGATGGCTTTATGACTATATGCTAGAGGGTAAAATTGTATTTTAATTGCAGCAATGAAATCATACCAAGAGATTGATATCTTACCATGTTTTGTTTTGCTTTTGTTTTTTATTTTTTGTTTTGTTTTGTTTTGTTTTGTTTTGTTTTTAATTTTCTCATCTTGTATCTTGGCTTCCTACCATACTAGTGTTTCACCCTCCAGTCTCAAGGAAGATAGCTGAATCTTTGTATCATCATCTTGAACATTTTGAATCCTGCAGTAGATCTCCAGTTGACAAACCCAATTGTCAAGCTTCTCGGCATTCACTTCATCATTATACATGGGCAGCTCAAATTTAATATCAAGTTTTAACAGGGGTGTTTTACCAATTCCTTTTGAGGTATGTTGTATGAGTAAGGGTTGTAGTAGTGGAAGAGGATGAAGAGGAAGGTGAAGATGGTGGTGAGGATGATGGTGGAGTAGATGGTGGCTTATTACCATTTCCATTACCTCCTCCTTCTGGAGAACCCTCTCCTCTTGGAGGCCTGGAGCTTTCACCTTGCAACCTTGTATTCATCTCTTCGTAGAGGACTTTCACCACCTCTGTCATGTCAAAGAAAGCCTTCCTAAAATCCTTCTCATCCTTTGTCATGTTATCATTTCCTCTTTCATGAGACATTCTTACTGAAGCCTTAAGTGCAACAAGAGTTGACACTGAACAACAACATATAACAGACATGAACATCACCATAAACAGTAACACAACACATGATGAAGGAGTTCTCCCCGCCTGTGCTACGTTTCCTTGGTCCAACTTTCAATGGCTGATCCAGATTTATGCAGGAATGCAACAAAATAGACATATAACCATAAATACAAAGATGCAACGGAAATAACACTTCATTTCATTAATATCAAAGAACTGAAATTTGTTTACAGAAAGAATAGAAATAAACTAGTTAGGGCGTTCGTAGCTTATCTTTGAGAAGAGATGTGGTGGCTACAGACCTATGAACTATGTTACAATGAGGCTCGAGGTCCTATTTATTATTTGAGAAATGATGGAAAATCCTAAACATCCAAAAACCTAACCCTAGGAGATGAAGCGCCAAAATTATGGGCCCCTTTTCGGTAAATTGGTACATCAACTTCCCAGAGATGTAAATTTGTCATATGATCTGCGTTTGACGCGCACAATACCTCGTTATAAATATCTAACCGAGGACTACAACTTTTGACATGAGCAGCATCAAAGAAACTTTTATGTTGCTCCCGATTTTCCCAAAAAACGTTGTTTAGGGCCTCAAAATGGCTTCGGAAGTTCAGGACCCGAAAAAAACTGCTAAAAATAGTAAACTGTGCTACAATTAAGGAAAATGAAAAAATGAAAGAAACAATGGTGGGGCCCCAAGTGGAATAGGCGAGTGGCCAGCAATATCCACCTGGATCAATGGCTCGAACCTCTTCAATTATTCTCAAAAGTGTGATTACATACATTTACAATGCTCAAATAGCTCTGAAACCTGCTCCAATGGCTCCAGAATGCCCAAAAATGTTTATCTAGCCTCTTTTTGATTTGAAATTGGTCAAAAACTAGAGAATTTAAGAGCCTCCCTAGTTTTCCTGCTAATCGCTCCACAATTTCCCCAAAATCTAGATCGATCCTACAATTTCGCCCTTAATTCGGCTAACTGGGTGACAATTTCTCGGAATGCCGAGCGAAATTGTCGGACAGTTAAAACGCCCAATGACGCCTTAAATTCAGAAATTCAAACTATATGGTTTGACGTGTTTTATAATTTTTTATGTAAATTTTAGCCAACCAACAATGGTCACATTTGACAGCTCCGGGTGGTGCTTAGGCAGCGGTCACGACAACATTGGCGGCTAAGAGTCCGGTCACATGTCGCGGTGATAGTGGTGCTCAGGGTGGCAGTTCCGTTGCGCCCCTGGTTCCAGCTACAGGTCATGTGGTGTCATATAGCGTGGGGGCTGACGCCCTCCACCCCCAACTCCACCACATGTACTCTTTAACATAAAGTTTCAAACCTATATATAATGAGTAATATGTGTGGCTTAGTGGTAATGCTTGGCATTGTGGACTATGGGATTGCAAGTTCAACTCTCGCCAGCTTTGCTCGGACCTTGACCAAATTTTGGAGGCCCTTGGGCCGCCATGTGGCGACCCCTAGCCGTGCCACGTGGTAGCCTCTGTTTGGCCACCCAAAATCCAATCAAATCACTCTATTTCAAACCAACGAAAATGTGCCACTTGGCACAACATGATTTACTGAAGCATATTCCCTTTGACCAGTCAACTTGTCAACTGGGCATGCCTAGTCAGTAGTACAGATTGCTGACTGGGTTGTCCCTGCATTTTTTTCAAAAATTTTGCCTGTTTGACAAAGTGGATAGAACGCGTTTCTGGGAGCATATGGTATCGATTTTCCGTGAAACGAGTTGCGCTAGATTCAAAACGACGAGTTTTATGCGGTCGTTCAGGTTCCACACCATTCCGACAACTTTCATTTTTGAGCATAATTTTGAGCACCCGATTAATATAATACAAAAATGAAAATAATAATAATAATAATAATCATAGGAGTTGTTATAATTATTAATTAAAACATTTGACTCCCTCAAATTACATAAAAATAAAATAAAATTTAAAAAATAATTATAATTAAACCATTCTAGATCCATATTAACTCCAGAACTACCAAGAGCAAAGAGGGATCAAATCTCTCGAGGTGCAAACTTCTTTTAGAGTGAAAATTTTTTTTATCACTCTCGAGGCTGGGTAAATTTGGAGTTAAAATGAATCTAGGCTGGTTTAACTATGAAAGAATTAATACATGACATGGAATTAAATAATTAAAAAAATCACATTAATAATTTTGATCATTGTACATGCTTGATAGATTTCAGTTTAAAATGAATCTAAAGAAATATAAAAACTATTAAATAATAATAATAATTGCTTTCGGTAATAATCACATATGATCATGAATTGTTGAAATGCGTCGACAATTCATGATCATTATCTTGTCCCGAAGATGAACCACAATGGTTAGTTCGAAATGCATTGACAATTCATGATCATATGTGATTATTTTTTTCTTTTCTCTAAATTTGACTAAATCTATTAATATAACAAAAATATTATAGTGAGGCACCGGCCTCAGCGGAACTTGCCCAGAGATGAGGCATTCTCACACTGAAAAACTAGATGAAGTTTGTTTACCAGACATACCAGACATACCAGATAAATACTGTTAACACATACTGGACATACCAAAACACGCCGCCCACGTAGGGGAAACCGGCCTTGGAACATTAACACATGACCAAAATTCAGAAGCGATTGACTAAATATCAGGAAGAACACAGAGTTAAACCCAACTGAAAGACTGTAAAGCAAAAACTTGCAAATTCTGAACAATTTAGGCGTCATGAGAAGTGGAGGGAGATTCTTCAACAACTGGGCACCCATAGGCGTCCTGGTTCTCACTGCAGCTAGGAACTTTCCTCTTCATAACTACACTTTGAGGAGTGCCCTGCTTGTTGCCATCACCTATCTTCTTAGCGTCTGAACAAGGTGGCTCTTCCTTGAACTCGACAGTGATGGTAGCAATGACAATAGGCCTATTCAAAGAGCAAGGAAAACGAAGTTGGGCAGTTTGGTAATGAGCTGGGATGTTGGCACGGGAGGCCGGGATATGGGGAGAGCCCACCTCAAATTGAAAATGCCCAAGGCACCCTCGCCCTCGACCGCTTCTGGTTGCAGGATAGCAACCAGTGTAGTTATCAGAAGAGGGGGAGGAAGAGTTAGTAATGGATGTGGAGGGCTAGCTCGAGAATTGGCCACGACTGCTACCTCTTCGGCAGCGCATTCACTGGCGAAGGCGCGACATGTTCCTCCGAGCACAATGGAGCTTATGGACAATAGAAATACTGGAGGCAGAATGGGCAAGAGCTGTGGTAGTATCCGAGAACAGGGGCGTCTGAAGGGTATACGGGGGGCGAGTTATCAGAGTGGAGGAAGCCTCTGTATGAAAATCAAGCCGCAGATTGCAGAGAGGGCTCTGCAAAATGTGAATATCAGGCTCAATTTTAAACAACAAACAATGGAACAACGTCTCCTAGTGTTAGTTTGAGAGCTGGGCTCTGCAACAACAGGGGAGCAGCTGGAATGCAAAGGATTCAGAGCAGGAATGAAATTGCTGGAGCACGCCATCCTTGGAATAGAAGCGGGCAAGTCTTGGCCTACGTGCTGCATTAATGCAGGTGAACGGAGGACGGTAAGAGGAGTTAATAGCAGCGTCGTGTGAGTTTGGGTGGCAGTGTGGTGAATCCACGCGCCATTCCAAAACAGATACAACACACACATGGAATTAACCACCCAGATCCGGGGGATCATATGTGATTATTACCTAAAGCAGTTATTTACAAATTATGGATCACAAAAGCCAAATTAAAATAATAATAATAATAATAATAATATATATGGCCCTTCTTAAAATATTTGGTGAGGTCCTCAATAAACACTACTCGCTTATAAACTTTATAAACATTTTTAGCTCTACTTAATCTAGTCTAAATTTTATACATTTTGGATTTTTTTCAAAATCTTTTTTTTTTCAAATATTGTCTAAAATCTACATGGATTTATTAGAATCACAAATTTGAATGATAAAACCTACATAATCAAAATATTCAAGAGTTTTTAAAAATCAAATCTACCTAATCCAAAAATTATAATTAAAAAAAAATATTGAATCCATTAATATAAGAATGTTGAAAGCTTTTCGTTAAGTCCCAATGGGCTCAAAGAGCAATACACGCCCTTCTCCCTTCTCCCGTTGAGTCTATTGAAACTCAACGAGCAATACACACACTTTTCTAGAAGTTCTCAACATTCTTATATTTATGGATGTGAAAAATGTCCATTCTCTAATTCATTAATATATTCAAAAATATATAAATAATATAAAACTACTACTCCCAAAATTCATTACATAATTCCAATAAAAATAACTACTAGCAGTTGCCCCAAAAGGTGCAAAGAGAGGCCGATAGGGTTTTAAATAAAAAATTTGTATAAGAAAATAGCAATTGAGACGTCAAACTTAAGTATTTTTTTATCTACATGAGAGTAGACACTGGATCCACCAAATCCCTTGTTATATAACTTAATGATTTCTGGACTAATACAACAGGTTTGGCAATGAAAATATATGTATGGGATATTGAGGGCTTTTGCATGGCTGCAATGGGATTTTTTGCATTGACGGTAAATATTTAGAAAAATAGACCTAAAATATTTACAAAACTAAAGTTGTTTTAAGGAACACTCCCCACTAACTGAGAAAACAATGAAGTAATGCAAATGGGAGTTGTCCATATATGTAAAAAAATTAAATTAACACTACACTAAAACCAAATACCAAATACAAATCCTTGATTAAAGTTTTATAAATATCAAAGACTTTAAAACTATCTTATATTAAATTCAGCATTACAGTAAAACCAATTACCAAATATAAATTCTTGATTAAATTTTTATAAATATCGAAGATTTTAAAATTATCCTATAATAAATTCAACACTACTCTAAAACCAAAAATAATTGCCTAATTAAAATTTTCATGAATAAAAAATATATATTTAGCTGATATAAATGTCTAATTAATTTATTTATAATTTATAATGTAAATAAATATGTTAAATAAATTTTAATAACTTATCATATTGAAATTTGTAATTTTCATGATTCAGCATTATAGTGAAACCAAATACCAAATATAAATTTTTGATTAAATTTTTATAAATATGGAAGATTTTAAAACTATCTTATAGTAAATTCAACACTACTCTAAAACTAAAAATAGATGCCTAATTAAATATTTTATGAATTAAAAAATACATTTAACTAATTTAAATGTCTAATTAATTTATTTATAATTTATAATTTTAATAAATATATTAAATAAATTTTAATAACTTGTAATATTGAAATTTGAAATTTTGATGATTACAGTTTTTATATTTGTAAAAATACAATTGTATTATTTTATAAACCAATTGTATTATTTTTATTAATTATTTATATTTGTAAAAAGGAAATGTATTATTTTATATATTTTTTTTATATTTATAAATATACAAACAAAAATATAATTAATATTTTTAAGTATTATTATTAATTTTTTTTTTATAAATTCAAATATATATTTGAATTATACTTATAAATATATATCATTAAAATAATAAAAAAATAATTCATATTTAAAAAAAAAAAAAAAATTAATACTTTTCAAATAATATTATTAAAAGCTATTTTATATATGTAAATTCCTTTTTTCACATTTTTAAAAAATTAAAAATTTATATTAATAATTATGTCAAACTATATTTATATATAATATATATTTTAAATTTTTGAATTTTATTTTGAATTTTTGTTTATTAAAATGGTAAGCTAATATAAAATTAAAGTTTTAAATTGGATAGATATACATATAATAAATATTTGATTAAATATATAATAATATAATATTATTATTATAAAGATAAAATGTTAAAGTCTCGAGATTTATTAGAATTTACTTACTTTTTATAAAGAAATTTTTCAACAACTATAACCAAAAGTCATTAACAAAATAATAATTTAATTTTTGAGTAAGATAATTCCTGCAATTTTTCTTTATAGTTTCCATTAAAATAATTCCTGCAAAGTTTTCATTATTTCCCTTCACTAAATTAATCTAAAAACTGCCTTCAGTGTTCTCTTTCACTAAATTAATCTAAAAACTTTCCTCCATTTACCTCAACATTCTCAATCTGGTTCAATTTTCTAGTAAGAATATTCCTACAATATCTTTAATGGGATATCTCCATTAAGATAATTCCTGTAATGTCTTCATAGTTGCCCTTAAGTACGTTAAACTAAAAACTTTCCTCTATCTCAGCATTCCCAATCCCCTATTTAATGGGGACATTAGTTTTAACTTAAATTCAATCGGTTTGCTTTTATAAATTGCCTTCATGAAAACATATATATATATATATATATATATATATATATATTTTAATAAGTCAGCAACATAGTAAAAGGAAAATTTGCAATGTAATAATATCATCAATAAATGAATTAACCACAACAACAATACAAATACTTCCACATTATAAATTCAAGATGTTTCCATACAACAAAGACCCTTTAATTCTGTATTGTTTTTAGGAATTCGTAGTCATTTATTTGCAATTGAGGAACCAGACATAAATTAAAAATTGCAAACTTCCTAAATGTATCTCACTTACTAACAAAATTTTCAAAATAAAATTATGAACTTTTTGTTTTCTCGAGAATATTAAATAAATGGAAGGAAAGCACTAACGAGAATATTAAATAAATGGAAAGAAAACACTTAAAAAAATACTGGAGAAATATTGCAAGATACCAATATATCTAACCAATGGCCACTCTCATAAAGATCAATACTTAGCACATTTAATAATAAAATTAGTATTACAATATATTACAAAACCAAATTAAAACATATCATGCATATCAAATAGTTTAATAATAGAATTAGTATTACAATATATATTACAAAACCAAATTAAAACATATCATGCATATCAAATAGTTTAAAAACAGAAGAAAACTTTTGCTAAAATAATGAATGTTATGTTAATTTTACAATTGCCTTTGCACTATGAAAACAGAGCACCTCATGCATATCAGATAGTTTAAATACACAAAAAAATATTTTTAGCTGTTATGTTAATTTTACAATTGCCTTTGCACTATGAAAGCTCTCGGCCATAGCAAAACAATTGTGCCTTTCACCAGCATGTTAAATGCTTTAGAAGTACAAGAAAAATTTACGTACATCCTTAAGGTTACAGTAAGAGTTTCAAGTCAAACATTGCATGAGATCAACTACATAGATCATTTCCAAACCTTCTAATAGTAATCATCTGTAAAGAATAGATGATTTAGAGATTCTCCTGCCCTCGATCGTTTCATATGTAAAGAATGGATGACTTAGAGCTTCTCCTGCACTCAATCGTGGTAAAGGCAGAAATTTAAAAAGGTTTTCAAGCAAGTCTAACAACACACCTGCCGAATGATCTACATGTTGCATACCTAAGCTATGTAATTAAAGCGTTATAATTAAAGCATTACAATGACAACACTGTGAGTTCATTCCAAATATATAAACAACTGCACTTGTCAAATGATCTACATGCAAACTAAGTTATGCAATTAAAAAATTAAATTATATTCATGTTTAATGTGACCAGAATTTTCAAATGAATTATAAAAGTATTACTTTCCATAAAATCAAGATTCGAAATCCTAAATAATTTGAATTGTATCAAAACATGCATATTTTCATAATTCAAATTTACTTTAATTTAATGAAATCGTACTGTTCAACTTGTAGCAAAAAATTATCCCAAATTTTACAAAATGATTCAGTTTTAAATCTATGAAAACTTTGAAATTTTTATCTCGCCCAATTCAGATCATTTTGAAAAAATGAGCTGCCAAAAAAATAATAAGAACTTCAAATATAAACAATCTTGACATATTATATGCCAATTAATTATAAAATACAACTAATTAATTACTGAGATGTTAATTATCATTTAAATCCAGTTTCGAGTTGATGAAAGATGTGTGATTCCTGTTTCAAAACAATATTAATTCATGAATATAAATATATTAATGCACAAGAGTTTACCATAAATATATATTTCACAAATAAAATAATATGGAATAAAATATTAATTATTAAACTTTTCATTCCTAATCTGAAGTTAAGATGAGTGTTAAGTTCTTTAATAACCCATTCGACCACCACTTTAAACGGATCTCAACCACGGGCGGATCTTCGCCTCAAATAAATCAAATAGGAGAACAGGCATGCAAACTTACTCTCCCGCTAAAATATTGTGCCTGGAAGGGACTCGAACTCATAAAGCTCGGCCCTGCAATCTCCTCTTTTCTCACGGCTCCTCTCCTGTGGAAATCAGATCGATTCCTCTTATTGCTGGATGGCTTCACAGGTGTATGAAATCTATTGAGATCGCTCTCAAACATCTCCAAGAATAGATCTCCTAACTTCTCAAAGCTCTCCGATCCACTCACCTGGAAAAGGAAAAAGATTAAAACAATAAGCACACAAACAGATCTTTATTAGCATAGCAAGTCCGTTGAGAGGATTCAACCATTGATAAGTTTAAGATGCTGAGTGATCTTATGACTCACCTGACCTTTACTCTCATTCATCATTATCGCCATTTCATCCAAAAAAAATCTCCCATTTCCTGTACATACATTATTTTTCCAATGAATTTCCAGAGTCGCCATTTATTTGGCTTTGTACAATAATAACAACAATACTCGAAGGTACGATACGAATGAATGGAATCATTACTCACATCATCATCATCGTCTTCATAAACTCTTGCATCGTACAAGAATCTCTTGTTCTCATCTGAAAAAACTGAGAATCCAATCCATTCAATGTCAATTAGCCCTGGCAACCAAACATTCTCTACAAATATATTATAATTAACATTCTCTACAAATATACCAGCATAATTTCTTCGAATAAGGTCGTATCCTCCGCATATGGTATATATCGAATATGAAGAGCTACGATGCAAATAAAAGAAAGCACAAGGCAAGAGTAAAGCATTAGCAAATAAAGCATATTACCAATAATGCATAAATCATATTACCCAAATTAGAAATGGAAACTCAATGTCATTTTTGGTAAAAAGTTATCATGTTCTTATGCTTTTTTTTTAACTTTATATATATATGATGAAGGTATATTTCTTTGTTTTTTTGAACGGTTATCTTTTATGATTTTTATGATAAAGGTATAGTATTATTTTATTTTTGGAACTATTATATTTTATGATTTTTATGATCTAAAATTTAGAGAAATATGTGAACTTGCTACTTTTTTGCACACGTCTTACTAGTAACATGTGTCATTATCAAAATGAATTAGTTGACGAAAAAGCAACTGTATTAATTCAAAAGAGAAAGCCTATCAGCCTAACTAAATATATTAAAAGTTAAACTGCATCTTTAATTACAATTCAATACCTACCCAAAAAAAAAATACCTTTCTTCTACTTTCTATCCTATTATTTTACCTTTCTTCTACTTTCTATCCTATTATTTTAAATTTTCAAATAATTTTTTTTATTAAATATTTATACTCAAACATAATTCCCCCAAAAAATTATTTTTATGATACAAACATTTAATATAATTTCATAAGGGTACATCTACAACAACCACAAACTAAAAAGGAACATGATATTCAAACAACCAACAATGTTAACAACTCACAAGGTGGACTCACATGGCATGACACCACCAACACCACCGTCTATGAAACTATGACACGTGGTTCAATGCGCTGGGATCCAATGCGTTTGTGGGGATTGAAAAAACCTCCTAATGTTGATTTCCATGCCTCTCATCTGCCCGATTGGACATAAGTCGATGCAATTTTTGAGAAAGCACCGCATACAGCGGAGCCCTTGCCCCCTTTAACGCGAAGCAACCAATGTAAGAGAGGACACGTATGAATAACACATGCACAAGCAAGGTCCCCGCCGACATCCCCATTATTATTCCATGGGCCCTCGCCCCTAAGCAAGGGTGGGTGGGGTGAACTAGGAATTCAAGATAGACACGCCAGAGTTTAGGGAAGATCTTATTCCCTTAAAAATCTTTTTTATCCCTCCACTTACTATTATTATAAAAAATAAGTGAGAAGAAAAGAGAGATTAGACGAAAATAAATAAATAAATTAAATTAAAAGAAAAGGGTAATAAATGAAAAGAAAAGGGAGATTAGACGAAATTAAATAAATTAATTAAATTAAAAGAAAAGGGTGATTAGATGAAATTAAATGAAATGCACCACGTAATTTTGCGAGACCAATTGCCTTTCATCTTACAGCGCATACGAGGGTCTCTCGGAGACGAACACGCGGGCAGGTCTCTGGAAGGAGCCCGGAGTTTCTTATTTTAGCATTTGGCATTTATGTGAAGGGGATTGTATTGATTTGCGTTTCATATATGAGGATTTGCAGTTCAGAGTGATCTTAGTGAGGTGGAGGGATTCTAGGGAGCGAAGTGATGATATATGCTGCTGCAGCAGCAGGAGGGAAAAATTTGAAGCTACACAGTCCCGGAACCCTTGCGATCTCGGATTTTGTAAGGTCCTAATATTTCTCCGCAGGGCTTTTTGATCTGTCAAGATGATACTCTCGGTGCAAAATAATCCCCGCCATCAGCAACAGCAGGGCCAGGGTTCGACTCCTGCTGGCTACAATAGGGAGTCTTTTAAGTTAGAGGGTTCGATTCCCTCTGGCTACAATAGGGAGTCTTTTAAGATAGATTATGGAGAACATTTTCTTTCGCAGCCGGACTCGGGTTTGACAAACCAGAAGACGCAGTCCGTGGAAACAAGGGATGGTAAGTGCTTTTCCTGGTAGAGGATTTTTTAAAGAGCAAACTTGGAAGTGTTGTCATAGATCTTTGTTTTCTGAAAACATCTTTTTCCGTTAGAACTCCGGTTAAATTGTTATATGTTTGAGAAAAAAGGAATTATTTTTGAAGATTCCCTATGTATCTGTTGTGGATTCTATTCTGAAATTTAACTTGGATCCGGAGATAAGGTGAGGTTATGGTTTTGAATATTTTCCTCTTTCCATCCGGTTCTCGAATTTAATATCTGGCAGTTTTTTTGCCGTTTATTTTGTTCTATTTATTTTTGTTTTATATTTATTGTTTGCACGCCCACTTGCGCTTCCCATCTTAGTAAGCTTCCAGTTAGCTCTCAGTTGATATTTTATGTAACAAATTACATCCTCTACGTTTTGATCAGGTGAGGTTTAGGGCCAATGCCGTTATGTTTTTGCGTTCATAATTTATATTAATATACAGAAATAATAGCACATGCATTATAATAGAAAAAATGCCGTGAAGAGAGCCGCCACAAACTAAGGCTAGGCCGGAACACCTAGTCTATAAAAACTCTCTCCACAGGCCATCCAGATAGAAAGAGTTATATCGAGCCACAGTGCCTGACACAGATAGCAATAAACACAACGAAAAAATTTCATGTGATCAGAGCAAACGTTCAGATCAGGAAGCTGCTCTGCTGGAACGGCGCCTGTTGTAGCATGGGGCTTTTTGTTTTCAGGAGGAGGTTCCCATCAGTCGTCTGCATCTGCAGGCTCCGCATCAGCCACAACGGGCTTCTATACGTTGTTGTCCCTTGTCTATTTTCATCCCCATTTTTGCAGTGAATCACAACTTTATTGCATCACTATTGATGAATATTGAAAATGGAAAAAAAAGGGCGCAAAAGGCTGGCACTGCTTTCTTTAACTTGCTTTTTTTTTTTTGACCCGCAGACTTGGCAATCTGAAAATTCTCAGAACTCACAATAAATTGGAGAGTTTTTCAACACTGGTTTTTCCATTTAGTTAGACATCCTCATAAGATGTGAGTAGCTATAGGCGCAAGGATTTGAATGTATCTTAATTTGACTATGGTGGGGAAATCTATCTATTCTTCCAGTCATCAATATAGAATATTTGGTCTGCTACCCAAGGAATGACCCCGGTTAACTGTCCTCCTAACAGTCAAGTTAAGGTCATTCGATGGTTAAGGCGTTGGGATTTTTGTTATAACTGGAGGCATGCATTCTTTACAGAATATTCACTACAAATCCTAAGGTCCAGTAACAGAGGAAACATATCTTACTTATTGCATCAAATTTAAATATATACTATTTGGCACAAAGTACCGTTATGCATGTTTGTAACATGCATAATTGAGTACCGAGATTACCTTATCCTCTTATTTCCTGGAAATTTTGGGGGTATCAGCCCCCCTCGCCCAAATTTTTTCCTTCGGTAACTGGACATAGGGGTAAACTGTAACATTGATTTAAATATCTGTTGGAATTTGGTTCACATTAATTAATTTTGTTCTGAATTAACGCTCCACAGAAATAATGTCATGATCATATTGTTTACATGACAAAATGTATTTTTAAATTTTCCATAAGATAACAACACTGAGTTCTGTTATCCAACGTCCAAAGAGTGAACTAGTTAATATTGATGAAAAATTGAAAATAGGTCTGAGATTACAATCTTGGAGACGTTGCCTATTATTTATTTTGTGTTTTTGCTGTTTGATAGGGTTGAATGAAAAGTTTATTAGCTGTATTTTTTCTTGCCTGGGTTGTATTGTGCATGATGTCATGTGTGTAAGCCACTAGACAATAATAAGTAACTGACATTTGTTTGTGCTATTAGTTTATGTGATTGATAGCCTTGCACCAAAAGCTGCCAACCTGAACATGAGAGTATAAGGCAATCCCCTGTAATTAAATTGGATTGAATAATACAATATCACATTTAACAGTACACAGCATGTATGCAAAATTTAAATGATCTTGATGGAAACGTCTAAAATTGGTTCCACTGTAATAAAGTTCACTGAAATCATTACGATTAAATGTATCGTCCTGTATAATAGCAGGCACATCTTTATAAATGTCAAATTGCATCAAGTCTTGGCTCCATGTATCTAGTTGTGACTGTTGTCATATTGGATCTTTTACCAATGCATGCTGTGTTTTCTGGTCATCGTTTTTTTCTTGATCAATGATTATTGTGTTGCTTTTGCATCATTTTTGTTCCATATGTCAGTTTTAGAGTTATAGTGGATCTCTTGAGAAAGGGTTTATCAACAGTGCATTGATTTAATGATACTATTAGGCCATAGATGTTTTTTTATCCTTGGTGGAAGCATTACCATATGATTACATGCCTTCAAGCATTACAGTGTCACACTATCAATGCATGCTTAACTTACATTTTTTCAAACGTTGTACTCGTGTGATATTTCTATTTGGTCTTTAGCTTACAATATGAATTAACTTTACTTAGAAATCATTATTCCTTCCTGTAGTGGTGCAACATGGACACCTTGATTCTCCATTAATATCCTTAATACTTCAATCAGCGAGATCATTCTGCCATATTTATGGAAGATGATGCCACATTTTTTTATTTACGCTTACAAAGCTGACATATCATAGTTCATACATTTATATCATATATGGCAATATGCAAAGAAAGTAAAGTTATTCTGTATTATTTAGTCTTTGCATACAAACATGATGGTTTGTGATTTTGCTGCAATAGATGAAGATATTTTATTGGCTCTTGCTCATCAAAAATACAAAGCTGGCAATTATTCTCAAGCTTTGGAACACTGCAATGTTGTTTATGAAAAAAATCCTCGACGCACAGACAATCTTCTTCTCCTTGGTGCTATATACTACCAGGTATTTCTCTCTCCAGTGTTACTGGCTGTGTCTGAATGCTCAAATTGTGTTCAATTTGTCGAATAAGGAATTGCTCATCACTTTAGATTTAGTAATTTATTGAACTAGTGGCCAAGTATGTCTTTCTTCTAGTGGATGGTGAGCTTTTTTGATTAGTACTTTGTGCTTGGTTGAAGCTAACATACCTGGTTACATGTTAAATGAATATCGACTATGCTTTTCTGCAATTCTGCAGTGCATCAACTATGAAATGCAAAATTTGCCCATAATTGCTTTTGTTATTTTGATTTACAGTATATGCTATATACATTTACATTGTAATTAATTTTTTTATTCTATGCAGCTACATGATTTTGATATGTGCATTACCAAAAATGAGGAAGCCATCAGGATTGATCCTCAATTTGCTGAGTGTTATGGCAATATGGCTAATGCCTGGAAGGTACTGTTTTAAGTTTCCTTTTTCCTGGAGCTCCACTGCTTGATTTTTTTGAACTGATGTTCTTATTATTAATGCTAATTTGAGATATAACTGAAGTGCTTTTAAGTTTTCTTTATCATAAAACTGAGTTTAAATATTCTTGTTTATTCCTTATCCAGGAGAAAGGAAACATCGATCTTGCAATCCAATTTTATCTGATTGCTATTGAGGTACATCAGAATATCCTGATTAAATAAACATGAGGATAAATGCTGTGCTATTTATTCTACAATACTGGTTTGGTTCTTCAGCCTATGGCAGATGGATTTTACATTGTGATTGATTGTGACTTTCTGTTCAGTGAAGTGTGATATGTTGGCACTTTGTGAAAATGATGAACGATGATATTTTAAGAACATTTTTAGCTACTTTTTATTTTTTTCCTCTGGCAGAATTATCCTAAAGTTCAATTCAAACTGCTTTAGTACCAATAATCACATAATTGTGTTTCTACCCTAGACGTGATGGTGAAGTTTTTCTGAGTTATTTCAATTTTTCAGCTACGGCCAAATTTCTGTGATGCATGGTCTAATCTAGCCAGTGCATATATGCGCAAAGGAAGATTGACTGAAGCAGCAGAATGCTGTCGTCAAGCTCTTCATCTGAACCCTCGTCTTGTAAGTTTTCATTTCTCCACCCTTCTCTTCCTAGCTGTCATTTCATTTTATGTTATAGTTGAATGTTCACATTTACTTTGCCATGCTATATTGGCACAGGTTGATGCACACAGCAACCTTGGAAATCTACTGAAGGCACAAGGATTAACTCAACATGTATGTCCTAAAGTTTACCGTTTGTGATGCTGAACGTTGGCTTCATGAATCATAGCAGTTTGAGTGTTCAAGTAGACAAATATTTTTCATATAAAAATCAGGCTAGGTGATTTGCTGAGAAATTGCTGAAATAATATACACCCTTGTAGTAGTTAAGGAACATTGTTGAACTATTTTCACATGAGCAGGCATACCTATGCTACATGGAGGCTTTGCGCATACAACCAACTTTTGCGATTGCTTGGTCGAATCTAGCAGGCCTTTTTATGGAAGCAGGAGATTATGCCAAAGCACTTGCATATTATAAGGTAACAATTTGATATTGAAGGATAAATTGTATCTCCAAAGAAGTATTCTTATGGACAGAATTTGACTTTGATTGCCCTTGTTATTCTCAGGAAGCAATCAGATTAAAACCCAACTTTGCTGATGCACACCTGAATCAAGGGAATGTATTGAAGGTAAAAATATTTCATCTTTGAGTTGGATATTTTCATGTGAGGCATAAGGTGCAGGGATTCATTTGCTTTAATGTTGTGATTCTAGGCGATGGGCAGACCTCAAGATGCAATTATGTGCTATCAACGTGCCATTCAACTAAGGCCTGACTATGCAATTGCTTATGGTAAGCGTTATTACCAGAATTATGTAATGAATCTAGGGGGGTTGGGTGGGAATGGTTCAATGCCTGTGTACAGTGGTTGTGTGTTGCATTGCATGTTGCATCCCAAGTTGTTTAAAAGGGTCATTTTTTGGGTGGTTTTTGCATCGATTCCCAGCTTCACAGACCCCTCTCAACAAAGTGCTTCCTAACAATACCCTTTTGGTTTTTGCTTGTCTCATATTTTGCTTGCATGAAGGTGCGCGGACTGGGACACCAATATGGGCATTTACAAGTGCATGTCTCAGCCTTTAGTTTTCCAAAAGGATTGTTTGGTCCCAAACTATTTTAACAGGGAATCTGAAATGAGTTCTGAGTGCACCATGGTTGCTAGTTTAGTGTCCAGCACCATTGTGCTTAGTCCTTCAGGTGGCATTGAACAATGTCTTGCAGGCTGTGTTTGCTGAATCTTCAACAGGCATTTTAATGGACAGCAGTTAATTGTTATGATTATTTACACAAGCAAGTGCAGTTGCTGGCAGCAGTTATCGATTACTTTAGTATGAAAATTCTGGCGCAAGACATCTTGGCTGAGTGGTTAGGTAGATTTTAGTGACAGGGAGTTGGTGCATACACCATTATTGTGTGCAGGGAATTTAGCAAGCGTGTACTATGAACAAGGCCAAATGGATTTGGCGATAATGCATTACAAACAAGCTATAATGCTGGATTCAACATTTGTGGAGGCTTACAACAATTTGGTGAGTTCTATATGGGCTAATTTCATTCTGCTTTAGATGCTTGACTAGTAAATTGATCATTAATAGGGGACCTGTGCAAAAACTAATTGGAGTTGGAGACATGATTATGTGCCACATTGCATTAAATGTGGACAATTTCTTTACCACATGTAGGGAAATGCTTTGAAAGATGCTGGACGAGTGGATGAAGCAATTGCTTGTTACCAGGTTGCGATTCTCATTTGGTTTCTTGAATGTTGTATAAGCATGTTTCATATTCTTTGTAAGATGTTTCAAGATGTGGTTTTGCATATGCTACATTGGTTGCTTTAATTTTTCGGGATTATGTTGTATTGGATTGACTATCTACGGTTTTATTTTAAGCTTGGCTTGTAATTGCAGTCTTGTCTTCAGCTTCAAGCAAATCATCCACAAGCTCTAACCAATCTTGGAAACATTTACATGGAATGGTAAGCTTTTCCATAAATGTTGTCATTGTCATTTCTTTACTAGTGTGTTCTTATACCTTATAAAAGGCCATGTAATGGGGAGGTACTTGTAATTCTGTCAGTATTCAATGCTTTTCGATGTATTTAAACTGCTTTCACTATTTATAAATGCATATGGTTTTTTCACATTAACATAATATAATTCTGGTAATTCTCTTAATGCAGGAATATGATCAGTGCAGCTGCCAATTTTTATAAGGCAACCCTAGCTGTAACAACAGGCTTGTCTGCCCCGTACAGTAATTTAGCAATAATCTACAAACAGCAGGTGAGAAATTTAATATGGTGTGTTTATAGTATATACTGAAGCATTATAGTTTATCCCTCTGTTAATGATGTATTCTTCTCAAGACAAGCTGAAAGTTAAAGTCCATCTAAGATCTGTTTTATAAGTTAACAAATTGATATTGGCAGGGGCATTATGCAGAAGCTATTGCTTGCTATAATGAAGTTCTTCGGATAGATCCAATGGCAGCTGATGGTCTTGTAAACAGAGGAAACACTCTCAAAGAGATTGGCCGTGTTAGCGAAGCAATTCAGGATTATATACGAGCTGTTACAGTTAGACCTACCATGGCTGAAGGCCATGCAAACCTTGCCTCGGCTTACAAAGACAGGTATATGTCTACTTTTTATACCATGAGGTGATCTATTATTTGTGAATGAAACTGTAGCTATACATACGTTTTGCTCAAATTGTATTACTTTCCTGTAGTGGTCATGTTGAAGCTGCTATTAAGAGTTACAAACAAGCCTTGGTGCTGCGTCCTGATTTTCCAGAAGCAACATGCAATCTTTTGCATACCTTACAGGTGCCTCAGTTAATTTTAATTATGCACTCTTCTATTTTTAGTGGAAGACTTTCTTGTGGGTAATTATTTATCAGTCCTGAAAAAGATTGGCATCATACCTTTTCATACCATTGGCATCAATAGCATTTGGAATAATCGGAGATGTAACAATGCTGTGCCAAGTTTGCAAAAAATATTGATTTTGTTTATCTTTATCAGTGTGTATGTTGTTGGGAAGACCGTGACAGTAAGTTTGTTGAAGTCGAGGGCATTATCAGGAGGCAAATCAAGGTTCACATTCTTGATACACATGCTTATTTGATTTGAAACCAATTTTTATCTAAAATTATTCCTGTTTTCAGGTATTTGACATGTTTTTTTTGTTCCATTTGTAGCTTTCTGTTCTCCCTAGTGTGCAACCATTTCATGCGATTGCTTATCCAATTGATCCTGTACTTGCATTAGACATCAGGTATGTGTGATTCAAATTTCAGATCCGATTGTGCAATTTGTATGGTTTGCAATTCAATAATGATTATGATTCATATCTGTATTTTTGCAGTCGCAAGTATGCGGAACATTGTACTCTAATTGCATCTCGTTTTGGGCTTCCACCTTTCACCCATCCACCTCCTGTCCCTGTCAAGAGTGAAGGTGGAAGTGGCAGACTTAGAGTGGGGTATGCTGTACATTCCTTTCCTTTACAGTTACATTTGTCCTTGTAACTTGTTACAACATTTTTGTTAACTCTGGATGCACAATTGGTTTCATTTTTAGGTATGTGAGTAGTGATTTTGGCAACCATCCACTTTCCCATCTAATGGGATCTGTATTTGGTATGCACAATCGGGAGCATGTTGAGGTTCGCTACTTCTAACCTCGTGTTGTTTACTTTCTATACTGATGGCCCTTACAAAATAGTAATTGAGATTTCTTTACAACTGGATGTCCAGATATTTTGCTATGCTTTGAGCCAAAATGATGGCACTGAATGGAGGCAGCGCATACAAGCAGAAGCAGAACATTTTATTGATGTTTCTTCTCTTTCTTCTGATGTAATTGCAAGAAAGATTGCTGAAGATAAGATCCAGATTCTTGTTAATTTGAACGGATACACTAAGGTAAGTAACTGAATTTAGTTTTAAATTATTATTGTGCTTGTTCTAGTGCCTTTGTTTAATAGATTCTGAGCTCTGATGAGTATAATATCTGTTTGGTATAAGATTTTATTTTATCTTGAAAGTGCACTTTTTTATCCTTTCAGGGTGCTCGAAATGAAATATTTGCGATGCAACCTGCTCCTATACAAGTATCGTACATGGGATTTCCTGGAACCACTGGTGCTGAGTACATTCATTATTTGGTGACAGATGAGGTGACAATTTTTGTATTCATTTTATCTTCTTGGAGTTAGAACTGGCAAAACTTGTTGTATGCTATTGAACTAAAGGAGTATTGATTATGTTCATCAAACATGTTGTATACATTTGTGCAGTTTGTCTCTCCAATGCGGTTTGCACATATATATTCGGAAAAGATTGTTCATATGCCACATTGTTATTTTGTTAATGATTATAAGCAGGTATTCAACAAACATTTCGAAGTTGTTATTTTGTTATTGGTATTCAACAAATATTTCGAAGAAGTTATTTTGTTATTGGTATTCAACAAACATTTCAAAGTTTTATTATTTGTCATACTATCTTGGGTTATTTTTCCAAATTGCTTTTTGGATGTCTTTGCTAATCTTTTTTTTCGCAGAAAAATCGAGATGTCTTGGATCCTAATTGCCAACATAAACGTTCAGATTATGGTTTGCCAGAAGACAAATTTTTGTTTGCGTGCTTTAATCAGTTGTACAAAATGGATCCGGATATCTTTATTTCATGGTACGCTTTTTGCTCTTACAGACACGGCCTCTCTTATTGTTGATGTGATTCCGCACGAATTCCTTGCAAACTTTAAACGTAACATGCTCATCTGGATTTCATATATAACTGCCTAATTGTGAAGTATATAACCTGATGAACGTATGTTTCACACTTGCAGGTGCAATATTCTGAAACGTGTACCAAATAGTGCCTTGTGGCTTCTAAGGTTTCCTGCAGCTGGAGAGAATCGGTTGCGAACATGTATGGGCTATAGCTCCTTTCTGTTTTTGTCTTTATATTCATAATTTTATGTATCAACGTATTGCATTTGAGGAAGGCTAAGGAAATTGTATTTTTCAGTTGCTGCTACCCAGGGCGTCCGACCTGATCAAATTATTTTCACTGACGTCGCTGCAAAACATGAACATATTCGTCGTAGTGCTTTGGCAGATCTTTTCCTTGATACGTGAGTTCTGAATATTAATTGGTGCAAAAATTGTTAATTGGTGACTCCAACGACAAATGCAATGTCAATGGATAATCATGTATCTCCGATTTTTCTCATTTTTTTTTGAAAACTTATTTGTACCCAGGCCCTTATGCAATGCTCATACCACTGGAACTGATATTCTCTGGGCTGGTCTACCTATGATCACTCTTCCGCTCGAGAAGATGGCCACACGTGTTGCTGGATCTCTGTGTTTGGCAACAGGTTTGGGAGAAGAGATGGTAGTTAGCAGGTATGTTCTGTTTCTTCTGTCATTTGGATAAAGTTAAAAATTTGTATTTATAATTATTTAAGCGATGTAACATTCCTGTCTCCTGTGTCTTCATGGTTTCTTGTACACATTCGTCAGCATGCAAGAGTATGAGGAGAAGGCTGTTTCTCTCGCTCTATCACCTGTCAGACTACAAGCACTCACAGCTAAACTTAGAGCAGTACGGTTGACATGTCCTCTGTTTGATACTGCTCGATGGGTGAGTTTGGTTTGTGTCAAATTGTACAGAGTGCTTGCTTGTGTGCGAGTCATAATATACTAATCTTTTTCAGGAGTATTGCAGGCATCTTCTTGTATTGGAATTACCATTAACTTAGTTCTGTTATACAGGTGCGGAATTTGGATAGGGCATATTATAAGATGTGGAACTTATACTGCTCAGGGGAGCATCCACAGCCCTTCAAAGTTACTGAGAATGATACTGAATGTCCTTATGATCATTAGTTTGTTAAACAAGTTAGTTAGAAAGGTTTTCATTTAGGAAGCCAGATGTTATTGCCGAAGTTTCTCCAAATGATACACTGAGTGAACTAGTTAGACCTCAGTGTTGATAGAAGCTTGTTGTCCATACTTTTGAAAATTGTGGCACACCAGCTTTAGTCGAGCGTTTAGGATGGGTATTTCTTCATTCCTTTCCTTTGTATATAATACCTGGAGAGAAGAAAACGACCATGCGGGCTTATACCTATTACTGATAAATACTACTGACTTTGGGTTCTGGTCTTCATCTGCAGTCGCAGAAAATCATGCTGGTGCCGTAGGATGAAAGTAATGTGTGCTTGCTGTATCCAACTTTTCTTGCTGAATTCATTTTTTGCGAGGTTAGGTGGGGGTTGCTTTATGTCAATGCTTTACTTGTCAAGTGTTCCTTTGTCAAATTGTCATCTGTATTAAATTCCAACAGCAAAGAAATGTTTAAACTATAATCTCCGAATTAGAGTCATTAATGATATACATAATAGTATAATATATATACACACAGATATCTTCTAAATTTAAATCTAACTGGTCAAGGGTCGTTGGATCAAGAAAGGAATGTAATGAAAGGTGTTTCCTGGCATAGTAATCTGTCAATTACAAACCTGTTGGCCATGTGAAATGAGATTTGCCATGTTATAGTCTAAATTTTAGCTAGTCTGTAATGTTTCTTCTATATGTGTAGTGTTTTATATTATTGATATTGTGCAAGGCCCCTCTGGATGAAGCCTTTATTCGAGTCAATGATATTGTTCTGTTTGCGTGTTCGCTTCGAGTCATGACAGGTTGCGTATGGAGATATGTGCTAATGTGTTGTATGTTTGAAAATATTGATCTGAAAATTTCTCCCATATAAATTTCGGAGCAACTTTTTGTAGTTTGTATGTTCTCATTCCAAACTTTTTAGACGGGTTTGTAGGGTTTGTGGATCTAGCTTTACTCTGGAAGCGCTACAGTTATGCATACTCTGGAAGTCTTACCTGTTTCTTTTGCTGGTACTGTTTCTTTAGAAGTTTTACTGTTGGTTGTGTCTTTTGACTAACACTGGGAAAGTCTTACTCGTTTATTTTGCTGGTACTGTTTCTATAGAAGTTTTACTGTTGGTTTTGTCTGTCATAGGCTTTGTGTTTCTATTGTAGCGGAAAGAGGACGATGTTTTAGTATTGTTCGCTATCTAGATGCTTTGCACCAAAAGAAGCTAGCGCTGTCAGTGTGATCTGTAGATTTTTATCCAAGGCTGTGATTTGGAGGTTTTTATCCTATAGCTATAGCCCCTAAAGTATTTTGGTGGAGGTATGGTTGTATAACTTAGATGTTAGTTATCTCCAGCTAGTAGCCAAGGTGCATCCAGGTGCATCCTTTTTTAGGACCTGTTCAATATAACTAATCTTTATCCTGTTGGGAGTTTATCCTCTATTAATCGTAGTTTAATCTCAACATTCGTAAACATAAATTCCTGACGGTAAGATCTGGGTGGCTAATATTGTATTTCCTCATGCTTGGATCGATACCTGTTTTTGGAGGTATAAATGGAGGGATTTAAACTGCAGGATGTTGAGGAAGCCTAAACAGTGGCATTTGCGGAGGCAGCTAAACTCGAGTGTCAGAGAAAAATAAAAAGTGTGGTGTTAGGGTTTTAAATAGGCACACCGCGATGTTAAAACCCCCAGCGACTTCATTGCCATCATGAGTGGTAGCCAGGGTAAATTGACTGTTTTGTTTGGTTCTCTTTTCTACTGTAAGCACGAATGAGAATCCCTAACTTCACTGCCGTGGATGAAAAGCCCTAGAAACGTCACTTTCATCATGTGTGTGTGGAAACCAGGGTAAATCGTCGTCGTCGATATAAACTGTAGTATGCGTAAGCCTTACATCGAATATTTGCAGATCAGATAGTTACTTGGTCCTGCTTTTTTATTTACAATTCACGATGCCTCACCATTCACAACTCACTTACCAGGCTCTATCTATAATTATTAGATATTATCTTTAGCACTCAGTTCTTGTGAACTGTCCAGTGAGCTTTAGAAGTGGTTCCTCTTTTTCAGTTTCGCAATGTATGACCATTCAAAACTCAGTTACCAAGCTATATCTTTAATTATTACATATTAGCTGTAACATTCAGTTCGTGTGAAATGCTGTGTTATTAACTTGGGTGAAGTTTGGGCGAGTTTTATAAGTGGTTCATCCTTTTCAGTGGCTTCAACCTACTTTTTAACTTGGGATGATTTTGGTTGGATGTATCTAGTTTTCTTTTTTAATGGGCACTAAATTTGTAATTTTATTAAAATTATAATTTGAGGAATTGAACATACTTTTTATACTTGGGGTTGGGTAAGATCGTTCATCCAATAAAGGGTTATGATTCTAAATACAATATAATGCTATACAATATGATTAGACCTACCTTTCATGATACTCATTTTCCTAAGGCGAGTTTGCTGAACTGAATCCAAATTTTAAAAGTATGATGCCAAAAGTTCATAATTTTGAAATAATTGTATAATTTTATAATTTTATACAATGCCTAAGCCTTACATCGAATATTTACAGATCAGATAGTTACTTGGTCCTGATTTTACATATAAGAAGGGTGGTCCTGATTTTAACTCACAATGCCTGACGATTCACAACTCACTTACCAAGCTATATCTATTTTTATTAGTTATAATCTTTAGCATTCAGTTCTTGTGAACTATTAGTTATTATCTTTAGCATTTAGTTCAGTGAACTATTAGTTATATCTATTTTTATTAGTTATTATCTTTAGCATTTAGGTCAGTGAACTATTAGTTATTATCTTTAGTATTTAGTTCAGTGAACTATTAGTTATTATCTTTAGCATTTAGTTATTGTGAACTGTACAGTGTTATTAACTTGGGTGAGCTTTAGAAGTGGTTACTCCTTTTCAGTTTCATCAACTTTCTTTTTGATTTAGGTTGATTTACATTTCACAATGTAAGACCATTCAAAACTCATTTATCAAGCTATATCTACAATTACTACATATTAGCTTGTTGATTTACACTTCATCTACAATTACTACATATTAGCTTGTTGATTTACACTTCACAATGTATGACCATTCAAAACTCACTTACCAAGCTTATCTATAATTACTACATATTAGCTCTAACATTCAGTTCGTGTGAAATGCTCAGTGTTGTTAACTTGGGAGAAGCTTGGGTGAGTTTTAAAAGTGGTTCATCTTTTTCAGTTAATTTTATTTAATATGAACAGACATACCTTAATTTTATAAATTAAATATGAACAGACATACCTTAATTTTATACGATATGAATAGACAAACTTTTCGTTATACTCGTTTGGTTAAGGTTCGTTTGCAAAATGGAATCCAAGGTTTAAAAGTTTGATATTATAAGTTCATAATTCATAATTTTGAAATAGAAGCCGATCTTAGTGATAGGTGATAACATCTTAGTGTTTGCAAAATGGAATCCAAGGTTTAAAAGTTTGATATTATAAGTTCATAATTCATAATTTTGAAATAGAAGCCGATCTTAGTGATAGGTGATAACATCTTAGTGATAGGTGATAAGTCGTCATATGCATAACCTAATCTTAGTGATGGGTGATAATTTGTCATATGGAAAACTCAATTAAATTTTTAATGCGAAAGTTCATACAATGTTTAGAATTTTTAGTGATAGGTTATAATTTGTCATACGTAAAACTCTATCCAGGTCAATGTTTAGAATGGAAACTCAAACCATGTTTTGAAGCTTAAGTGATATTGTTTAGAATAGTTATGCTTAGTGATAGGTGATAATTTCAGGTCAGTGTTTAGAATGGTTAGTGATAAGTGATAATTTGTTACAAGGAAAACTCAATCCATGTTTTGAAGCTTAAGCGATATAATTTTTAATTTAGAAGTTCACGCAACTTTTCCTTTGAGAAATTATTCAATTCAACAAGAGATACATTTGATCTTTTTAGTAAAAATAAAGTCAAATTGACTAGTAACAAATATTTGGTCCAACGTGGTCTAGAAGAATTTTGGCTTCTTTTCTACACGTGTGAGATCAAACAAAGAGAGAGTCAACATGTGTGAGGCTATATAAAAAGACGAGATTGGCTTTAATGCGTCAGCTTTGGCCTTCTTGTCTTGTGTCTCCTTTGCTTATATGAGTAAAAGATACAATGTGTGAGTGATTTGAATTGTCGAGGAGAATGAGTGGCATATTGATGAGGCCGAATGGGTCACTTCATGCTAGGTCAGCCTCATCATTCAGAGGGTTGACTTGATCTTTATGGTGCAAAAAATTTAGCTTCAAAGATTGAAATTCTTATGAAAACACATAAGAAATTCTTATGAAAACACTTGCATTTATGATAACACATATTTGGAAGTCTCAATTTTAATTTTGAAGACCATCTATAGTTACAAAATTTGACACTCCCTCCTTTTAGCTAGGGAGGTATTCATAATGATTTCTTTAGATGTTCTTTTGTCGAAATTTTTCTTTAAGAAAAAGTTGAATGAGCTAGTTATGTTGATTTATTTATCCACTACATGTGGAAATCATCTTGCATTAGTCTAATGTTCAACAAGTCTTCAGTTGAAGTAATTCACTAATTATCCAAGTTATCACCTCATCAACACCTTGGCCTATTGCCATTTTGCATGCTATTTGAAGGGAACATACTTTGTCGATGCTAAAGGCATTCATTGACACACCTTGTAGCACTCATAGTCTTGACGCTCTTTGGGCCATTTTCCCTAGCTACATTACATGGTCCCTTATCAAAATTTTGACCTCCGTATATCATGAGGTAGAGAGAATGTCTGCCTCGTGATGTTACCACAAGTCTCTCATAGGAGGGAGGCATTCTCAATGACTCCCATCATATCCATGAGGTATGAAAACTTTGTCTTGCTTAGAGGCTTGCTAAGAATGTTATAACCTGCTCGTTTATAGAAATGTATTGGAGCTTCACTGCTCCTTTCAGTACCACATATTGAATGTAATGATAGTTGTAAGATTGAGGTGCCTACTTGAGACCGTACAAGTCTTTCTTTAGTTTGCAAACCCAAGTCTCCCTTTCACATACCACAAATGTTCTATGTACACTTCTTCCTCAATAACTTCATTGAGGAAAGTTGGCTTCACATCCATTTGTTGCAATTTCCAACCCATAACAAAAGCAATGGAAATGATGCTTCTAATAGAAGTGTCTATGACAATCCTCATAATCCTCCTCTTACCACAAATCTTGTTTTGTACTTCTTTATGTTGCCATCCATTGCATGCTTGACCTTATAGATCCAGTGGGAAGTCAATATTTACTTCTTTTAAGGTGTCGACACAATATCTTAGACATATCTTTTTGATGGATTGGTATTCCTCCAACATGGCATATTTTTGAACTTGTTGACTCATTGCCGCCTCATAGTTGTATGGTTAAGAATAAATGATACGGCTCATCAATGTTGCATATCTTGAGTAGGTCTTGGGGATCTTTGCTTTCTATGACTCTAATTCACTCTGCTTCTTGCAAAGTACATCAAAGCCATGTCAGTCTCTTCTTGGGTTATGGAACAATAATCTTAAGCGGGTCCACTAGATCATTTGGCCCTTCTGGCTCTTCCTGCGGATTTGAGCGATGTTCCACTGGTGAAGAAGAAGGCCTCAAACCAACATTTTGGGGAGCTTCATGTTCTTCATCATCATCAACATCCTTCGACTCCTTGAAGGATGCATTGGTAATGCCTTTGTTGATTTTTATCTTTTGTTTTCTTGGAATATAAATTTTGTAAGCTTTTGATGTATCACTATACCCAACAAATGTTCCATTATTTTCATGAGGCTCAAGCTTTGTTCTTTTCTCTTTGGGTACATGAATGTAAAGAAAACAACCAAAGATCCATAAATGTCCAACTTCAAGTTTTGCATTTGTGAAAACTTCTTTAGTAATTTTGAATTCCAAAATCTGGTGAGGAATTTTCTTTTGCACATAAATTGTTTTGGATGCTTCTCCCCATAATAACATGGGCAAATCTTTGATCATGAATCATTGCCTTGGAAGCTTCCACAATAGCCTTGAGGGTTGTAAGGGATTTATCAACTACCTTTTAATCCCAACTTCTTTGCAAAAAAATGAGTTCTTTGGAACTGTATTCTCCTCCATTATTTGATCTTGATCTTCTTCTTTGTTGAGTACCCTACTTGAGCCTTGAATTCTTGACACCTGCTAAAAACTTCATCTTTTGTCTTCATAAAGTAGATCCATATTTTTTCGAGAGAAGACACAATATCCTAGACATCTTTTTGATGGATTGGTATTCCTCCAACATGGCATATTTTTGAACTTGCTGACTCATTGCCTCCTCATAGTTGGATGGTTCAGAATAAATGATACGACTCATCAATGTTGCATATCTTGAGTCGGTCTCGGGGACCTTTGCTTTCACTTTGCTTCTTGCAAAGTACATCAAATCCAGGTCAGTTTCTTCTTGGGTTATGGAACAATAATCCTAGGCGGGTCCACTAGATCATTTGGCCCTTTTGGCTCTTCTTGGGGATTTGAAAGATGTTCCATTGGTGAAGAAGAAGGCCTCAAACCCACATTTTGGGGAGCTTCATGTTCTTCATCATCATTAATATCCTTCGACTCCTTGAAGGATGCCTTGTCTCAATGGTAATGCCTTTGTTGATTTTTATCTTTTGCTTTCTTGGAATATAAATTTTGTAAGCTTTTGTTGTCTCACTATACCCAATAATGAGCTTTTGTTGTCTCACTATTTTGTTATGTGCATTACCAAAAATGAGGAAGCCATCAAGATTGATCCTCAATTAAGCTTACAAAATTTATATTCCAAGAAAACAAAAGATAAAAATCAACATAGGCATTACCATTGAGACAATGCATCCTTTAAGGAGTCGAAGGATATTGATGATGATGAAGAACATGAAGCTCCCCAAATAAGGTCAATACTTTAAGTGAATTCCGGATAACGCAAAGAGGGATTCCAATCCCAAAGAGAATAAAGCAAATCAAATCTGGATAGTTTTCTAGAATAAAAAATGTTACAAGATGTTATTGTTGAGTGTTCTAGTATCAATGATCATATGAGTTACACATTTATCAAAGATATTGGAGTTGTTGAAGACATTTAGGTCCCATGAATGATCATATATTCCATGATGGTTCCCAAGGATATATTGAAGGAAGAATTGGATATTATTAAAACATCATTTGGTTCAGAGTTCGACAACTTAACAAAATTTCTGGAGGCTTAGATTAAGAAGCAGTTGGTTACTTTTTAAAATAACAATGAGGACAAATTATCTATGGTTAATTTGTCATTTTTTTGGGTTTGATTCTAATACAATATAATTTGTCATATATAATGAGTAGCTGTACCTTTTATGATACTCATCTGTCGAAGGTTAAGTTTAATTTTTTTTTGAAAGTTTTAAAAGTTTGATAATTTTTAATGTAAAAAGTTCATAATTTTGAAATAGAAGCCAATTTTAGTGATGGGTGATAAATTGTCATATGCAAAACTCATTCCAAATTTTGAAAGCTTTATAATTTTTTATTTCAAATATTTTATTGATGGGTGATAAACGGTCAAATGCAAAACCAAATCGAAGTTTTTGAAAGCTTTATGATTTTTAATGTAAAGTTCATAATTTTGAAATAGAAACTACTATTATTGTTTTCGAAATAGAAGTGGATATTAGTTTGGGTGTGTTTATTGTTGGTGCTTTAATGATTCCTACTTTCTTAGGATGGGAAGTGAAAAATACAAGATGTTTATGTGAATGATTATAATTTCATTGGTTTTTGTTCTTTTATTTTTTGTTTTTCAAATCTTGAAATTGATAATTACTTTTACTGATATCGATATTCTTAAATATTGAAATTGATAATTACTTTCAAGGATATCGATATTTAGTTGTGCTGTGGTCCTTCCTATCTCTTGCTAACTTAGTCGAAAAACTTAAACCTCTTGTGGGCAATACAGATTCGTTTATTAAAGACTACTCATTTCATTAATGATCCTAATGACTTATTAGTCAGCTTTGATGTCACTACCTTATACACCAATATTCCCATCAATGAAGCCATGGATGTCATGAGAAAATTATTGGATCCTGACACTTGCATGCTCATCAAAACATGTTTTAGTTTTAAAGATGACACTTATGAACAAACTTGTGGTGTCTCTATGGGATCTCCTCTTTCCCCCCATCATTGCCAACTTATTCATGGAAGACTTTGAAACCCGCGCCCTTAACTCTGCCCCCCTAAAACCTAGATTGTGGAAAATGTTTGTAGATGACACCTTTGTCATTTGTCCCCATGGGAAGGATACAGTAGAGGGTTTTAAACAACACCACAACAATCTATCTAAGTCAATTAAGTTCACTATGCAAACCAAAATTAATTCTAGCTTTCTTCCTTTCCTTGACATTCTCCTCTCTCGTAACCCTAACGGATCCCTCTCCCACCAGGTCTATAGAAAAAAGTTTCATGTCGAGCAATACCTCCATGCCTCCTCTCACCATCATCTTGCCCAAAAACATGGTGTCCTTAATACCTTAGCAACGAGAGCTAGAAGAATCTCTGACAAAAATCATTTGGATTCTGAAAAATCACATCTCATGGATGTGTTCTATAGAAATGGGTACAATAAACATCAAGCCATAAGAGTCTTCTAGAATGCTAGAAAATCGAATAACAACAAGAAACCTTACATAATGATAACACTGTTGGCAGGGTCAACTTACCTTACATACAAGGCATCACTGATAGGATTGACAACATTATAAGGCAAAAAAATAACATCTTTGCCACTTTCAAACCCATGAACACCATTAGTAGTAGTCTCAGATCGGTTAAAGACCCCCTTGACTCTAAATTCCAAAAGGGGTTTATCTCATCCCTTGCTCTTGTGGGAAACCCTACATTGGGGACGCTGGTCGCTCCATCAAAACTAGAATCCAAGAACACTTAGCTAACATTAAGCACAATCGATCCAAAACATCTGCCTTTGCTGAGCTTTCAGACAAGACCAAATATCACATTTGCATCGAAGACTCACGTATCATCGCCAAGGTTGACCATTATTTTCACAGAAAATTCAGAGAGGCTCTCAAAATTAATAAGCATCCCAATAACCTCAACTGGGATAAAGGGTGTAACATTAATGAAAATTGGGGACCCACGTTGCCCTCTAAGATAACCCCCTCCCAAACCTTGCATTTATGGCGTTTGAACTCTCATTTCTTTATAATCATCCTTTGATCCTAACCCTTAATAAATTCCTTATTACTCCTCTTTTATCCATTAATAACATATCCTCTATCATAAAATAAACAACATCTTTCATTTAATGCTTCTATGATAGGGTTCTTTAATTACATTTCTACAAATTACATTATAATTAACATTACCCTGGTTTACAATAGCTTGATAATCTTCTTTTCATAATTAATCCTTTTTATAAATTAATAATATAATAAAAAATTTATACATATATTACAATTATTAACATTATAATAAAAATCTTTATATATGTATTACAATTATTAAAATATAATTTAGATTAAATAATTGTTTAAATTTAACAACACATTAACCTTTTTTTTTTATAATAACCAACCTTTATATAACAAATTACTTCAATTACATATGCTCCACTCCATTTTATAAATTAAAAAAACAATATATAAAAAATTATACATATTAAAATGATTAACAACACATTAACTTTTTTTTTTATAATAACCAAAGTTTATATAACAAATTACTTCAATTGCAAATGCTTCACTCCATTTTATAAATTAAAAAAACAATAGATAAAAAATTATACATATTAAAATGATTGCATTATTTAAATTAACTATTAGTTACATGATTAAATAATCACATTACCCTAACTTATTTATTTAATATATAAACACCTTAGAGCATTTTTAGTAACAAAAAAAAAATTATATTTCAAAATAATAAAAATAAAATTGAATTTATTAAACAATAAAGGCAAATAAAATTTTAGACATGTGAGTTTTTTTTAATTTCCTTTTATTCATTCCTCCTATTTATTCCTCACCTTTGAGATATTTTTTTCTCACATTTCTACCTTTGATGATGAACCACGGTAGATGGTTTGAAACGTCAGTTAAAACATAAATCTTGATGTGATGGATTCAGAAGACACAACACAACTAAACATTATTCGTAGAACTCTGAAAAATGAAAAAGATATCGATATTCTCTTTGACACTTCTAGTTTATCATTAAGCAATTATACTTATGAAAACAATATCATTGTAGAGATCCCAAAAGAACAATGATGCAGAAATTGACTAGTAACAAATCTTTGGTCCAACGTGGTGAAGTCGAATATGTTGGGTTGCATTTCAACATTCTTCACCATAGAAACTTGATCTATTGCCTTGTGATTTGTCTAGAAGAATTTTGGCTTCTTTTCCACACGTGCGAGATCAAACAAAGAGAGAGTCAACATGTGCAAGGCCATATAAAAAGACAAGATTGGCTCTAATGCTAAATTGTTTTGTGAACTTTGGCCTCCTTGTCTTGTGTCTCAACATGGGCGAGGCCATATAAAAAGACGAGATTGGCTCTAATGCTAAATTGTTGTCAACTTTGGCCTTCTCGTCTTGTGTCTCCTTCGCTTAGATGAATAAAAGATACAATGTGCGAGTGATTTGAATTGTTAAGAGGAGAACGAGTGGCATATTTATAGTCTTTGTTGAGGCCGAATGGGTGTCACTTCATGCTAGGTCAACTTCATCATTAAGAGGGTTGACTTGATCTTTATGGTGCAAAAAATTTAGCTTCAAAGATTGAAATTCTCTCTTTTGAACTGAACTTGAACTCCACACTTGCATTTATGATAACACAAATTTGGAAGGCTCAAAATTTTAATTTTGAAGACCATCTATAGTTACAAAATTCGACACTCGCTCCTTTTAGCTAGGGATGTATTCATAATGATTTCTTTAGATGATCTTTTGTTGAAAATATTCTTTAAGAAAAAGTTGAATGAGCTAGCTATGTTGATGCATCCATCCACTACATGTGGAAATCATCTTGCATTAGTCTAATGTTCAACAAGTCTTCAGTTGAAGTAATTCACTAATTATCCAAGTCATCACCTTGTCAACACTTGTGACCTACAATGAAACCTTGGGCTATTGCCATTTTTGCATGCTATTTGAAGGGAACATATTTTGTTGATGCTAAAGGCATTCGTTGACCAACCTTGTAGCACTTGGGGCCTTGATTCTCTTTGGGCCATTCTCCCTAGCCACATTACGTGGCCCTTGTCAAAACTTTGACCTGTTTATTTATGACGTAGGGAGAATGTCTGCCCCGTGATGTTACAACAAGTCTCTCTCAAGAATGGAGGCATTCTAAACGACTCCAAGATTATCCATGAGGTATGAAAACTTTTGCCCTCGGTAGAGGCTTGCTAAGAATGTTATAACTTGCTCGTCTATAGAAATGTACTGGAGCTTTATTGCTCCTTTCAGTACCACATATTGAATGTAATGATAGTTGATCAAGCAATTTTGCAAGTAGCTTCCGAAGGCATTTTGTGTCATAACTTGCCAAACTAGTTGCAATGTACTCTGCCTCTGCAGTGTTGAGTGCAACAAATTTTTCTTTCCTACTCATTAAAGATATCATAGTAGAACCCAAGCTGAAGCAACATTTTAATGTGCCTTTCATGTCTTTTTGCACTCCTTTCCTAATCAAAATTTTAGAATTCTTATTCTTGTAGCTGAACTCCAACGTTTGAGACATATTTCAAGCCATAAGTGACTGTGACACACATGTATCTCAATACATGCTTTGCCACAATCCAATGTACATGCCTCAGTTCCAATTGGAACTAACTCATAGTATTTACTACAAAGCAAATATATGGCATGTTATTAACGAAATACATTAATGAACTAATCATTTGATGATACATAGAGGGATTCACCAAAGTTGACTAGGAGTCTCTCAACTTCTTCATGTTGGTCATCATGTTTGTAGACATGGATTTGCATTCCATCATTCCAAATATTTTAAGGAATGCAATGATATACTTCCCTTTCTGCTTCTGCCATATTTCCAATCCCAAGTAGTAATGCAACAACCCTAGATCTTTCATATCGAACTCGGAAGTCAACTCCTTACATTGGTTAATGAAATACTTTTCTCGTAAAAAACAAGTCATCAACTTATAATAATAAAATCACATACTCCCCTCAAACAACCTTGTAGGAAGGGTTGGGATCAACATCACTCTTGGTAAAACTGAATCTGATAAATATCCATCGATTTAAGAATACCAAGATTGAGGTGCCTACTTGAGACTGTACAAGGCTTTATTTATTTTGCAAACACAAGTCTCCCTTTCACGTACCTCAAATGTTCTATGTACACTTCTTCCTCAATCACTTCATTGAGGAAAGTTGGGTTCACGTCCATTTGTTGCAATTTCCAATCCATAACAAAAGCAATAGAAATGATAGTTCTAATAGAAGTGTATACGACAATCCTCATAATCCTCTCTCACTTACCACAAATCTTGTTTTGTACTTCTTTATGTTGCCATCCACTGCATGATTGATCTTATAGATCCACTTGGAAGTCAATATTTACTTCTTTTAAGGTTTCTAAACAATATCCTAGACATATCTTTATGATGGATTGGTATTCCTCCAACATGGCATATGACCCCCACGGAACTTATATTGACTCATTGTACTCCCTGTTTGGATAGTTCATAATCAATAATCACTGACTCATTAATCTTATATCTTGAGTAGGTGTGGGGATGTTTACTTTTCCTGCAAGATACGTTCTGCCTCACTTCTTCTAAAAGTATACATCAAAACACGCTATGGGTCCTCTTCTTGGGTTATGGAACAATAATCCTAGGCGGGTCCACTAGATCATTTGGCCCTTTTGGCTTTTCCTGGGGATTTGAAAGATGTTCCACTTGTCAAGGCGGCCTCAAACCAACATTTTGGGGAGCTTCATGTTCTTCATCATCATCAACATCCTTCGACTTCTTGAAGGATGCATTGTCTCAATGGTAATGCCTTTGTTGATTTTTATCTTTTGTTTTCTTGGAATATAAATTCTGTAAGCTTTTGATGTCTCACTATACCCAACAAATGTTCCATTATTTTTAGAAGGCTTAAGCTTTGTTCTTTTCTCTTTGGGTACATGAACGAAAATAAAACAACCAAAGATCCTTAAATGTCCAACTTCTGGTTTCTCATTTGTGAAAACTTCTTTAGTAATTTTGAATTCCTAAATCCGGTGAGGAATTTTCTTTTGCACATAAACTGTTTTGGATGCTTGTCCACGTAAGAACATGGGAAAATCTTGGATCATAAGTCATTGCCTTGGAAGCTTCCACAATAGCCTTATTCTTTCTTTCAAGAACCCTGTTTTGTTGAGGGTTGTAAGGGATTATCAACTCCCTTTTAATCCTAACTTCTTTGCAAACAACAATGAGTTCCTAGAAAGTGTCTTATCCTCCATTATTTGATCTTGATCTTCTTCTTTGTTGAGTCCCCTACTTGAGCCTTGAATTCTTTAAACCTGCTAAAAACTTCAACTTTTGTTACAATATGTCATTGTTGAGTGTTCTAGTATTGATGATCATATGAGTTACACATTTATCAAAGATATTGGAGTTATTGAAGACATTTAGGTCCCATTAATGATCATAGATTCCATGATGGTTCCCAAGGATATACTGAAGGAAGAATTGGATATTATTAAAACATCATTTGGTTCAAAGTTCGACAACTTGACAAAATTTCTGGAGGCTTAGATTAAGAAGTGGTTGCTTACTTTTTAAAATAACAACGAGGACCAATTATCTATGGTCGAAAAACTATGATCAAATGCACAAAAAAACGAGGAAGAAATATTTGAGTTATGGGCAAAGCAAGACATCACCGTTCCTCTAATGAAAGAGTATATTAAAGAATGGCTACATCAATTGTTCAAAGAAAGCATTAATTCTCAGTAACTACCCAAACTGTTAGGATAAAGATCTTTCATGTAGCCATATAAATATGCACTTCTTTAAAATAAATTGGGTTCTCATTCCACATGTGATCCTTCTACAATTTTGTGAGTGTTTATTCTTTCTTTGAGGAAATTCCATATTATCTTCTCAATATTGGATTAATTCAACTTTGTTGAACTATTTCATTTTTTGTAAAGCCAATCCTTGACTATCTTTCCTCTATTTTCTTCCAGGCATCTTTATCATCACCATGTGGTATACGGGATCCCTATCCTATTCCCTTAGGGATGAGCACATTTATTTTTATTCTTAAGAAACAAGATTTTGTGAATGTGCTTTAGGAATTTTACTATGTTATGAAACTTTTAGCCCATAAACTGTTCTTTGAACCTCACAGAGATCTTATTTTAGTAATGCATTTCATTTATGGTTCTGAAACTTTAATTCTCAAAAAAGAAGTAATAATCTCGTGAATGTTTTCCTATGCTTGTGTCATTTTCACTATGTGATATCATTTTGAAGTTTTTTGAATACACGGAACAATAATTTCTGTTTCTGTCTATCTGGATTGGATTTAAATATGTTTACTCACATATACTTATGGATGAAAATGTGGAATGATTGTGTGTTTTACAATTGGGAAATGGTTTTCTCCATGGATGAAAATGTGGAATGATTGTGTGTTTTACAATTGGGAAATGGTTTTCTCCCCTACGTTGTGAACCCTCCAAATCTCCTTAATTATTCATGGGTATGAGATGACAATAACCATTACCTTATTATTTGATTGCATTATGTAATCCTTCTTATTTTCAACTATCATAAAGTTTAAATTAGAATTTGGTTTGGAATTTGTTAACCTAGTAAAGAACCTCCATTCTTTCTCCAAAGGAGAATTCAAGTCTTGTTCTTAATGTCACCCTCACTACACCTACTCTTCTCAAGACAAAAAAAACATCCAAGTTTCTATAAAAATTAAGAGCCTTGTTCTTTAGTATTTTTGGTTCCAAAAATATCCTCTAGTTTATTGGTGACTACAAATTTAGTTGGTCAAGACTCTTGGGCATGAATTGAGTACACGTTCCTCCAAAATTTCCTAAAAGAGGGTTCTTACAATCCATAGTGACATATCCATGAACATGACTTTGGGAACAACAAAATAATACATTGATGTATAATCCAAGAGTTATGTCTACATTGCATCACCAATAATGATATTCATAGAAACCAACTAACCACTTTTTATATCAATATCTACTAATAGTTGACTCACATATCTATGTGCATTAGTATTATAGGAATCATTCAATGAAATGGTTTTAATTAGAATATTTCTTATATCCCCAAGAATTTTATCTATCTAGAGCTTAAGGGGTAAACTAGGTAGTTTTACCTAGATGGGTATGCTTGAAACTATCTCTACTTAGGGATCAAAATATGAATGCCAATGTTTTAGTGAAAGAAAAGATGAACCCACGAATCACCTAATATTGTTAGAAAAATCATTGATATACAAAAAAACAAGCACAAATAATAATCATGAGACTCATGCTTATGTGAAAAACATCCCCGATAATCCCTCAAAAAGGTATAGCCAAATTAAGGGATCACTTGTATGAGTAAATGGTACATGGGTTAGAGACATGAGAAATCAGTGGGAAAATAGTGTATATAGGATATTATTATGATTTTTCACAGGTAATTGTATATGAATCAATATTTTTATCTTTTGGAGTTATTGGAATATATTCTCCTATTTAGTAAGAGATCCTCGGTGCATCTCTTTTCATTCAATACACGAGAGTGACGTTCCCCTTCTATAGTTGGTCCATTCAATGTTTCTTTGGTTAATTTTGGGGATATAAGAACATAGAAACCATGCACTTGGATTGAATTAAACCTTCAATTTGAGGATGACCCAATTAATTTTGGATTTCGAGGGTGTATATTTATTTGCTTAATAGATTATGCACATAAGATCAAGGATTGAACGAATATTGTCTATGTTGAATGGAGTTTTCATTGATGCCAACATCAAGCTTTGGACACTCTTAATATTCATCCAAGAAAGCATATATTGGAAGCTTAACTTATCAAAAACCATGGAAAGATGAGGAGCTCCCGTGATTTGGCCATGATTCCCAACATTTGATGAGGAATTTAGATATGAGGATCAATGTTTTTTCATATAAGTCTATCTTCATTTGATTCTCGTCGTCATGCAAATTCTAATGATAGGTGGCACGCCCCATAAATCTTCTCGGTTGAGGACATATGCCTCTTTAATTATTAGAGCCCCATTTTATGGTAACGAAGCTGGTAACGAAGCCGCAAAGGAGATATTACAAGAAGCACATTGATTGATTTATTTGTGGCATTTTAATTCAAGAAAAGTTAAATTAAATTTCAAATTTGCAAGGGAAAAATAATTACTAAATATAAAATAAGCCAGCCTAATAAAATAAGTTAATTTTGGCTCCAAATTTTTAAAATTTGAATTAAATAACTTTTTTAGGTCATCTCCCCCGCTTGAATAGGCTGGCCTGCCCCATCTAGAAATTTCTTTAGCCAGTATAAATATTTCACATATTTCCTCCATTTGAACCATCTCACTCAAGTACAAAATTTGAAATATATTTGCAAGTTTTGAGGCTGTTGTGGAGTCATGCCCATCTAAATTTCAAATACGATTCAGGATTAAGTTTTGTCTTTGATTTATGCCTTTATGATGGGTTTATTATTAAGGTTTTTGCAGAGGATATAAGGCTTATGATTGTGATCACTATGGAAAATTTTAACATGTATTCACTGAATCATTTCTTGAAGATTCTTGCTGGCATAAACAGAGTCTTGTGGGACATGTTCTAAGGTTGATAATAATCTATATGATCTAGCATATGGAAAATGGGCAATAAATTGGATGATTCGACCAACAAAGACAAGCATTTTTTTTCCCAACCCCATTCAATTTGAAAAGATCTGGTTTGTGATTATTGGCTAAGAAGCGACTGTGCATAAAACCAAAACATTCGATCTTCTCTGATTCATTTCGATTGATTAAGTGCATCAAATATAATGGTCACATTCTTGAACTGTTTCATGACTACGATATAATAAGACTGACGGTGTTGGTTGGTATGATCAAATTTAATTTCATTTGGTCACTGGTAGAATGCCAAAATTTTTCTTTAATCATTTTGTTTAGCAAGAAGTCAATATTTAAAATAATCATTAGTTCACTTAGTGGTTGGGATCGCAAGCGAATTAATTCACGAGCTGTGAGAAAATTGGAATTCTGGTCGTTGATCCTCAGACTTGTATGAAAAATTTCGATGGTGTATGTCCCAAGGATGATGTATATAATAGAGGTAGTGTTGACAGACCCTTGGCTACACACTTATATGGCAGAGATATTCAGTCTAATTACAGAGGCACTGTTTGGTCACATACATATAAGTAGTGAAATGAGCCACAAAGGACCGTGATCATTACATAGCTGTGAGATTGAGAGCGATTGCACCCCAAACTAATATACTTATGTATAAATATGATTACAACTAGAGAAGAAGTGTGGTCGAAGTATGATGCTAATGTGATATGGCCTAAACCAGTAGGCATGCGTTTAACAATTGTGAACCAATGCAATTAGTGTAATGATAATTTAACAATTGGCTTAGATATGGTCAAATATTACTTTTAGATCTAGTTGATGGGTTAATGGTGATGGTCATATGATCGATGTTGGTTATGAGACAAAGACTACATTTGGCCGAGTAACGAGGTCTACGTTAAATCATCAAGAAGAATGTGAGATCAGGTAGAGCGATTCCAACATTGTGTTATGCAAAGAGTCAAAGCCTGCATGAAGTAAGATGTTATGGAATGAAAATATAAGAGATTAGTCTCATGAGAGAAATTTTGCAATCTAGTTAATAGAAGTGTTGTTATAGTGATCCAGTCTTGTAGAGAACAAATTAATGTTGTGGATGTTCATACATCATGTGCTGTCATATTTCCATTGCTAAGAATTGTATATGTTGAGCTGATCTTGCAAGAGACTAAAAATTAAGTTAAAGGTTCTGTCCAGGGATGTTGAGACTATTGTGTTGTTGAAATAATGAGGAACAATATTATGAGATCCTAGATTGTTTGAGATGGTTCAAAGGTTGTGATTGAAATTTAGGTCTTTATTGTAGGTATGAACGCAATAAGATAGAGATGCTACTGGAAACATGATTGGGTTTCTCAGTGTTAATGTTGTTGCAATAAGTAAGTGCATTAATTATTCCAAGTCGAATGATGTATTCTACTAAGGTTTCTACTTGATGCTAAGTTTGACAGTTTAATGATATGTATATTTTTATGGTCGGTGACCTTGGTACTTGAATTTATGTAGAACTAACTATTTGATGAGACATGGTTTGATCATCATTGTAGAGTGTAAAAAATCCTTAAAACCTTGCAAATGCTAATGAGAAATAATTGATATGAAAAAGACACAAGACTGCTCTACCAAAATTATACGGAAAGAAAAAATGAATAGAAACACAATCACACAGAGAAATTTATCTTGGGAATCCAACTAGGAAAAACCCCTTTTTCTTGTATTATCAACTACGCAATCTGATCTATTACATATAATCTGCTTCAAGCCTGAATCTCCCTGCAATACTGATCAAATCTACACAAGACTTTACAAACACTTAGGCAAATTAGGCCTGCTAGGAAGCTCCTATTTCCTACGTAATTTCTGCCCCTAAAAAATAGGAATTTCTCCTATTTCCTTATGCAATTCCCAAGATAAATTTCCTCGTTTGATCCTCAAGCCTCTCTTGCTATGCTTTCTTCTCAAGCTCTGCACACAAAAAATTATGTACCATAATAAATACAATTTATGCCTTCATTTAATCTCAATAGGAATTTCAAATTGCATGACCTATAAGGGCTAATTTTAGCAACTGCAACTAGTTAACTGAGAGTAAGTTGAGTTAATAATAAGTCAACTACTCATAAACTCATAAATATCGCTATTCTATAGCTAGAGTTAAATCAACTAACATACACTATAGTTAACTCCACTAGATAGCTAATTTAGCCATCAACTAGTCCACAACTCACTTAAATCCATCTAATCCAAATTAACTCACAATAACTCAGTGATAGGCCACATCACACATGTTAACCGAAAACTAACTCAAGCATCTATGAGATTGAATTATAATTGGAATATTTGACTAAGGAACAAGTTAAATAAGCCATTCCTTGCTACATTTTCAACACTCCCTTTTAGCGAGGAAGGGATTCTTGGAAGAACCTTGCCCACCTGGATCTGTCTTCAGCTTTACCAAGTTCTTTGCTACTGCAGCTTCTCCCTCTGAACTAGAAAGATCCATGTACCTTGTGTATCTGGGTGTCTGCTTCTTGGTGATGGGAGTTTCAACTCTCTTGTAATATCCCCTAACCAAATCCTCTGCGGACTTGGCTCGACATTTCCCTATATTGGTAGTCTCTAACTGAGTGGCTACCTCCACTCGCCTTGGGCTATGGTATTTATCATCATCATCCTGCTGGTCAACCCAACTGACAACTAGCTTAGACTGAAACTGAGATACTGGTTGAGGCTCCACCTTGAGAGCTATATCCTTCTCTTGCTCAACCAACACATATATACTCTGAGAACTCTCTACCTTACTGCTAAAGGCTGCACATCCATAAACCTCCAATTTTTATAGGCTCTTTATCTTGACCCCAATGTGATTGACTTGTCCTGAAGCATAATGCTTGAGGTATGCCTTCCCTTTGATGTATACAACATCATACCCTTTGTCTTCAATGGATTCTACTAAGACAAGTTTTTTTTTCAATCCTGGAACATACATCAAATTCTTGAGATGGATAATGGTCCAACCAAACTCACTCTTAAATCTTATTGTACCAAATCCTTTGGTCAAGTATCTGTCATCATCTCTAGGATCGATATGGATTGCATGTATTTCTCCTCCAAAATGTTGAAGAGATCTTTGTTCCATGTCATGTGGAAGGAATCCCCCAAGTCAATGTACAACACATTTCCTCGTACTGAACTTGCCATGAAAGCTATCAAAGATTAATCCAATTAACTGAGAAGAGAGTGCTTATCCTCCTTCTACTGCTACAACATGATTGCTAGGCACTTAGAACAACAGAGGAAAGACTTTGCTATCACTCTCTCTAAAATAAGCAGATACACAGAATGATAAAATAACCTACTTGTGATCCAAGTGCTTCTCCTTCTCCTTCTATCATTGTTGTTGTCACTCTCAATCCAACTCAGATCGCCAGATTGATTCCTGCAAACACAAACATAGAACAACAAACAACATGCATATATAGATATCTACCTATCTTAATCACTCAAATCAATTAGATGTGGAATATATATATCATTCAAGAATCCATTGCATAAGAAACAAAAACATATAGAGACACATATATGGGAAAATGAACATCAATCTTTATTAAAGAGTAGAAGGGGGAGGTTACAACCAATGATCGATTTGTTGCCACCAACTCCAGCTTCATCCCAGCCTCATCACATCCAACAAAATATCAGTACTTTCACTCTCTCAAATGAGAATCCAACAACATTTATTTACCAAAATTCTTCCCTCCCTAGCACTAGGATCTGTGCTCAATTTATAGGGAAATTAATGGTAGTTTCCCAATGAATAAATTTTTAGGAATTGGTAATACATGTTTCCAAGTTCAAAGGTGTTAGATGGATACTTGGATTCGAAGTTTGACACATATGGACTCTTCTAGAAGGCACTAGCCATGTGGAGATTCCTGGAACAATGAAAATTCCGCTCCCAGGTGACCAACACACTCTTGAATATCGGGAAGTGCATTGCAGTGCACCCTTGAATGGAGGATGCTGCATATGCAATGCAGTTAGTCCCTTTAGAGTTTTCATTGGTGAGTCAATAGGTGATATAACATGTACTTCAAACCTTGGAAATCTCACAATAGAAGCCATGAATGAATTGTTCTTCTCTTACGACATATAATAATTGAAATGTTAGGGGATAATAGACCCTATTTCATTGGTCCTGGGGATGCTGTCCAGTTTGACTAGGTCATGGGGGATGATGCCCAAATTGACCTATAATAGCTGCTCCCTAAAGTATGAAGTCAAAATAACAATAATATATTCGAATGAGATGCTTTATGATGTGATGAGATGGAACTGAAGTGGACAGGTGACCTGCATCAATCTTACAATACATTACATCATGATATTTTCGTCTTGATCACAAATTGATGAGGGAGTCATTCCCATGCCCAACACATAAACTATCAAATATCATGTACATAGTGCAGACAATCGTCTACATTGGAATGTTGCCCAATACAGACATGCCTACAGATATAGGCCCATGTTCGGATGACGATCTGTATGTAAGGTCACTGTACATATGATGTGTACCAAAGTCCTGAAATCATAGCCCGGATGGATGAAACTAGGTCCGAGGTCTTCTTATCTCGTTCACTCGATCGTTCGGGTACAAGTCTGGCCATGTGAATATATGATTTGTAGTTGAACATGGTAAGACATTGTTTGATTAACAACCAATAATGTGAGCTGTTAACAAATGCGAGAGGACCATAATTGATGTCAATGGCCCTCAAGGTACTGCAGTACAATTTGTAAGGCGTGAATAGATGATTTGATGTCAAACACTAAACAAAATCTTTCGGTGAAAGGTCTAGAAGCGAGGATGTTGTAACAAGCTTCATGGTAGTGGAAGATGATGTTTCTAACTAAACTTCCTGGATGATAGTTTGATGTCGAAAGGAAGCCACTTTATCGCGATTGATTTCAGAGAAAAAATGTGACTTGATATAGTAATGTTCAGGGATGACTGTCATGAAAATGAAGGTTTATGAGTATTGCAGAAGGATGAGTATTCACTGGATGACTTCTCTTGAACATATCAATGACACTGAGATGAGTTGGCAGCATTGACCCCAAATTGAAGGGAAGGTACGATGAACCATAGGTATGAATGAACCGTAAAGAAGATTACCCAACCCAAAAGTCATAATGATGGAGTGAAGTGTCATGTTCAAGAACAACCTGCTATCGTAAAAGGATTTGTTCACGTTCCCAGATTTTCCCCAGTCATTTGTCGACCAGTACCTCTTTATTTTTTAACAATCTTGAGGAGGATAACATATGCTTGATCGATAATTCAACCCTTCGGGCGAATATGCATCACTATTTAATAATTTAACAAGTCTAACGATAAATGAAACTTGATTCTTGCCACGATTGAAAAGACCGTCGCTACTTTATGTTTTAATGAGCCTAACGACAGTGACAACCTGATCCTTTTTCATATTTAGATTTTGAAAAAATGGACAAAAGAAAACTCCATGAGTCCTTTTTTGTAAATTTGTCGCTCAGATTCAAAAAGTGTAAAATGATATCTGAGAGAACCTCCTAGCCATGTTCGACTAAGGTTTTCCTTTTTCGTAAATAATCTATCTCAGTCCAGAAAATGATTAAACTTATACTGAGTAGATGTCGTTTCATTTACTTTTACGAGCTCGAAAATACAATTGATCGACAATCTTTTCACATTATCGGAGTCTGAAAAGAGCTAAAAAAAGACTCCAGGGGTTCCTTTTTCACCATTATCGAAGCTCAAAAAAGAGATAAAAGTGCGCTTCAAGTCCTTTTTCGTTTTTATCAGAGCTCGAAAAATAAGGATAAAAATATGCTTTGTGGTCAAATAATTCTTGAATAAGTGTGCACGACTAATCTGCTACATCAACTGTAAACCTGTTCAGAACAACATCAAATGGATTAAAAATACCTGTTTCATGGCAAAAAATGAATAAAAACCATAGTCACAACAATAAATATGATTTGCAAAGAATCAAATGACTAATTAAAAGAGTTTTACTGTTCATTTTTACCATTTGAAAGTTACCATTTGAATTTTGGAGCTCTGAATCGGTTTTTGCCCCCGAACTCCAGTAGTTGATTGTGAGAGATTCTGTGGACGATTTTCTTCGCCATTTGATCCAGGTTGGAGCTATGAACCTCCTCTTTCCTTTAGTAGTCTTTATGTTTCATTTCATCGCAATTTTTTAGGGATTTGGGCCCCTTAGGGTAAATTTGTTTTTCACATAGGTCAACGCACCCTTGAATGTCGAAAGGTGCATTGTAGTGCATTGGATTTGAAGGCCAGGTGCATTTGCATCACACTGTCCCTTGACCAAGGGTGAGTTGGGCACAATTTACATTTTTGTTCTTTGCAGTGTGCCAAAATTTTTCCTAGTTTTTTGCATGAAAAGGATCCTTATGAGTCTTATGATTGTGTTTCAGGGATTCAATAGACCAAAATTACGATTACTTGGATGGAAAGAGAACATGAAGAACAAAACATGATTTCCCTAAATGATCTAGGTACTATAAGAGCCCTCAAAGACTGTGGGTTGTTGAAGTACTTCAGGCTATCAGGTATGAGGCATCAGATCGAACTATTGGAGTTCTTTGTTCGTTCATGGGAACCAGTGGTAGAGGCATTTCACATTAGGGACAAAGTGGTCCCAATATTAGTGGAGGATATATATTTTCTCACAGGATTATCGAGGAGAGGTTTGCCATTTCTCTTTCAGGGTCTGCTCTTGGAGGAGAGATGGTGAGAGATTATATATTACAGTATTGAAATCCAGAGGCTCAACCTAGTAAGGATGGGAAAATAAACATCCGCGATGTTAATGAATTTCCATTGAGAACCATCTTATTCACGATCGCAAATCTTGCTGGTACCGCTACATTACACATAGAAAACAAATCTTAAATGCAGTATGCACTAGAGTGCTTGGAACCAACGATTTTCAACTGGGCTGAAGCTGTACCCTCTCAATATTAGGATATTCCTACACATAGGAAATAGTTAAATATAACTTGGTCTAGCGTAGAGTTAGGTAAAGTGTGTTTCTTTTACTATGTACATTTGTAACTTATAATCAGACGGTTACGATATGTAGTGATCCGAAGGTTCAAAGTCTCCTCGGTATTACCGACACTTGATTCGTGTCTTAACACCTAATTAGTCCATGATCTCTATTTAAAGAGCATGGAGGGCCATTTGTCTCGTAACCATTTATGAGAGAATCTTATGTAATTTTTCTTTAATTATATTAATAAATTGCCCGAAGTGGCTGCGTTGGCTTAGGCTGTGTACTGTTTCCCTCTTTGAAGGTTTTAACCACGTCAAATACTGGTGTACTGATATGTGATCTATTTGTGAGCGGTGACCTTTGATTTTTGATCTAAGGAACTTACCCTATAAATCCCCACATGGTATTAGAGTCATTTTGAGGGCCGCATCCGTTGTTGATCCAAATTTGAAGTCAGTTTGACTGCATGCGACTGCCGTTTTCCAAATCTACTATTTGAACTTTTTCAGGCCTGGAGAACTGCTCTGTTGTGTCCGGAGTGTCTGTTACAGTGAGGAACCCCTTTATTTTCATGCGAAAATGTTTTCAATTTCCCAAGTTATGACATTTTAGATTTAGAGGTATAAAGTATCCGTTTTGCAATTATATTTCTTAATATTTTTGTTTATTTCAGTTAACTCTGTTTACTTCGGTTTATATTTTTTTAATTACCGGATCTATACCCTCTTCTCTGTGTATGCTCTTTACTCTACTTTGTGTACGATATCGGAAAATCAGAAACAAGAAGACGATATTTTTTTTGCTACATATGCTCTTTCCCTGCATTTTTGTGCGATCTCGGGAAATCAGAAATAGTGAAAAAATCTATAGTTGCCGGTAAGACTAACCGAAATTTAACATTTTGCTGTAAGGTAACCCCCCCCCTCTCCCCCCTATTCCTCCTTTCAAACAATTACATGATCCTTTTACTAGCTCACTTGGTGTAAAGTTAGTTTATGAGAATAGAGGTCTTGGGTTCAAGTCTCTTTCTCAAGCTTATTTTTCTAAAAAGCTTTTTGTTAAAGGGGGGGTGGGGGAGAGGGGTGGCGAGATTTTTTTTAAAGTAGAACTTCATCATCAAATTTCAACTGTTCCCATAACTATTCGAAATCTACAACAAATTTAAAAAAAAAGACATAACTTCGTCATTCGGAAGCCGGTTTTTTTGAATCAGCCCATTTTTTCGACATCTTTCCATTGGAGCAGTTAGTTTTAGCTTTTTCAGATTCAGTTTAAAAAATTGGAAAATGCATGCCCAATTATTCTTAACAACACCAATTATTTCCAATGACTACCCCACATGGTAGATTTACTTAGAAGTAAAGGGCTTTATAGAATAGCCACAGGACAAGAAACTAAACCTACCGATGGAGCTAAAGCTGCTAAATGGGAAAATAAACAAGATCAAGCACGAGGGTTGATAGGAATGTCCATTGCTCAATATATTTGATTTCATATCCTAGAAATTGACACCCCTGATGCTGCCTTGAAAAAGCTAAATATTGTTTTTGGTATTCAAAATGAAATCAGGGCCCACCAGTTTGGAAATGAGTTGCTTACTTTGGACCTCAATAATTTCTCCTCTATTAAAGATTGTTTGACCAAATTCAAGAACCTTAGATTTATTTTAGAAGGTTGTAAGCTCAAAAATAAATATGGTAGCCTTATCTATTCCATTATTGCTAAGCTTGGCCCTGCATACTCTGTATTTGTTTCCACCTTCCATTCCCCTAGAGAAGCCATCATTTCTCAAGGAACAACCTACAAAACCCCTCTTTTGATGCCTTTTGCGATTCTTTGATAAGAGAACAATAAAAACTCTTACATCTTGGTATTATTAATATGGGAAACTCCTCTAAGAAAGCCTTAGCAGCCCATAATCTACCATATCAAAAGAATCCTAAGAAGCATCATCCTAAAAAGAATTTCCTAAACCAAACAAGTGTCTTAAGCCATTTCAGCTGCAAACTGAAAGAGCAACTCAAAAAAATGATAAGGAAAATAAAAGCAAAGGGAAGAAGACATATAGAAATTGCGACTTTTGTAATCATGATGTCCATATAGAGTCCAAATGTTTTAAGAAGATGGAAGCCTTAGAAGAAGCAATGAAGAAGCACAACATAAATTTGGAGAAATATTCACTTTCATCTTCAGGAATGAAACTTTCTACTTTTGGTTATCAAGCATCAAGATCTGGTTATGCATTAAATTTATATTCTTCTTCTCATTCTCATGAGTGGCTCATTGATTCTGGAGCCTCTTACAACATGGCAAAAAATAAAGCCATGTTTTCTTCTTTAAATGACTGTAACACCAAAAATATTTATGTTGGTGATGATAGATCTCTTAGTGTTGTAGGGTCTGAAACCATTCATCTAGATAATGGTCAATTTATTGATGTATTATGTGTTCCTACCTTGTCTTGCAACCTTCAATCTGTTTAACAGATAACTCATTCAAGTGAAGGGAAAACAATAGAATTCTCACCTCATGATGTTGTAATTAAGGACCTCAAAGATCCTAGACATATTTTAGTTACTGGCATTGCTGATGATTCCACAAGGTTGTATAAGTTTGAAAACTTTGGGTCATCATGTATTCCCTTTGTTTTTGTTGCTCATAATGATGAAGTGAGCAAACTTTGGCATGAGAGATTTAGTCTCTTAAACTATTGCTCTCTTCAAAATCTATGTAAGGAAAATATGGTGACAGGTCTTCCTATGGTATCTTGCCGAGATGATGTTTGTTCCAGATGTGTACTCGGAAAAAAAACATCAAGATAGTTTTGAAAAACGTGCCTCTTGGCACACTTCAACCCCTTTGCAGCTTGTGCACAGTGATTTATGTGGTCCACTTCCTGTTGTTTCTTTCTCTGGTTGCAAGTACTTCTTAACTTTCATTGATGATTTTTATATACGCACTTGGGTATACTTAAAACTCAAGATTGAAGTTTTTAACACTTTCTTGGCCTTTGTTGAGAAACAATATGGACATCCAATTCTTAAGTTAAGATCAGACAATGGAGGAGAATATTTTAACAAAAAATTTATCAACTTTTACACTAAGCATGGCATTCAATTGCAACACACTGTTCCATATACTCCACAAAAAAATGGTGTAGCTGAAAGGAAGAATCACACCTTAAAAGAAATAGCTAATTGTATGCTTCAATCTAAAGGACTTGGTCTCAATTTTTGGGTAGAAGCAATTACCTGTGAAAATTACATAGTAAATCGCACTCCTACTAAGGTTTTAAGGAATATAACTCCAGAAGAATCCTGGAGCTCAATCAAACTCGATGTAAGTCACTTTCGTGTTTTTGGAAGTGATGCTTGGGCGCATATTCCAGATGCGAAACATAAAGCCTTAGAACCTAAGAGTGAAAAATGTATTTTTGTTGGATATTCTGAAGATGTCAAAGGATATATACTTCTTCAACCAAAATCCAAAAATGTAATCATTATAAGAGATGTAAAATTTGATGAAAATATATTGGTTTGTGAGCCTAGTTCGGCGGGTGTGCCACCTTTGGCCTGCAAGCATAAATCAGTATATGTGCCACCTCTCTCTATCTATGTTATTTTTGACAACATTCCTTCTAGTTTGGATGACGAAAACGAGGATGATAATCCTCCTCGACCTCTTGAAGATGTTCCTTCAACTCCACAACTTCCAAGATGGGTTCGCTCTACTCAGGATACAGCAGGTTCTCTTGCAGGTGACCCTGCAGATCGACTTTGTACCCATTCTCAGCTCGAAAGAGCCTCTTCCTTATTGGCTCAAGTTCCAGAAAATCCAGATCCAAAAACTTTTGAAGAAGCTTCAAGTCATATAGATTGGGATGGCGCTATGAATGAAGAATATCGTTCCTTATTGGCCAACGATACTTGGGATCTCGTTCCTCTTCCAAAGGGAATAAAACTTGTCAGATGCAAATGGGTTTACAGAAAAAATTTTGGACCAGATGGAAAAGTGGATAAACATAAAGATCATCTTGTTGCTAAAGGATTTTCACAAGTTGAAGGCATTGACTATAGTGAAACCTTCTCCCCTATTTCCAAAATGAATTCTATCCACCTTGTTCTTTCCCTTGCTGCCCCCTTTAAATGGGAATTCCATTAGATGGATGTTAAATGCGCCTTCTTACATGGGGATTTACATGTATAAATATACATGGCACAACCCCTTGGCTTTATCCAAAATGACTCTATCCTTGTTTTTCACCTTAGGAAGTCTCTCTATGGTATCAAATAAGCTCTTCAGGCTTGGTATGCCAAAATGGATAGCTTTATCTTAGATAATGGCTTTTATAGGTGTCATTCTGACAACACTGTCTACACCAAGAAAGTGGTAAGTCCTTCATCATCCTTTTTATTTATGTTGATGATATTATCCTTACTGGTAGTGATCCCAACCATATAAACCATGTGAAGTATAGCCTAAAAAAGAAGTTTGAAATGACATACTTAGGACACTTGCATTATTTCCTTGGTCTTCAAGTCTTGCAATCCAAAGAAGGTATTACCCTTTCTCAATCCAAGTTTGCATGTGATATTCTATGCTACTTTCACATGGAAGAATGTAAGCCAACCCCTTCTCCCTTTTAGTCCGGATTCAAGCTTTCAGTCACTTGTACTACCCTTGAAGTTGATGCTACCTTATACCGTCAACTTGTTGGTAAACTTTTGTATCTAACCCATACCCGACCTGACCTTTCCTTTGCCATTGGTCTTGTTGCTTGGTTTATGCACCAACCTCATGAAAGTCATTGGAAAGCAACTAAAAGAATACTTCGATATATTCGAGATACAGTTTAATTCGGGATTCATTACAGTGTAGGAGCATCTCCATTGTTGATTGGTTTCACTAATTTTCATTGGGCTGGTGACCCTGATGATCAAAAGTCTACTGCAGGATATGTATTCACTCTTGGTTCAGGACCTATTACATGGTATTGTAAGAAAAAATGTGCCATCTCTCTTTTTTTAGCAGAAGCAGAGTATCGTGGTGCGGTTGAAGCCAACAAGGAATCCATGTGGCTTCGTCAGATCCTGTCTGAATTTGGTCTTCATTAGCAGCATCCAACTACACTTTGGTGTGATAATCAAAGTGCCATTCACATATGCAAATATCCAGTTCAACATTAGTGTATGAAACACATTGAGCTCCACATACACTTCATTAGAAAGCTCATTCATGATCGTGTTCTTGAAGTGCAGTATTGGTCAAGCAATGATAAAGTTGTCCATATCTTTACAAACGCTCTCATAGAAGCGACATTTACCAAACTTCGATCTATGCTTGGATTTCAAGAAATTTATCATTAAGGGGGGATAGACTCTAGTGCCTCCTTCCTTCTCCTATTGTGTCACCTTTGTAAATCCTTCAATCCTATCCCATGTTGTTCTTAAGGGGGGATGTTAGGATATTTCGACACATAGGAAATAGTCTCCTTTTGTGTCATCTTTGTAATTCATTCAATCCTATCCCATGTTGTTCTTAAGGTGGGGTGTTAGGATATTCCGACACACAGGAAATAATTAAGTATAACTTGGTATAACGTAGAGTTAGGTAAAGTGTGTTTCTTTACAATGTACATTTGTAACTTATCACTCGACGGTCATGATATGTAGTGATCTGACAGTTCACTCTCTCCTCGGTATTACTGACACTTGATTCGTGGCTTAACACTTGATTGGTCCATGATCTCTATTTAAAGAGCATGGAGGGTCATTTTTCTCGTAACCGTTTATGAGAGAAGCTTATGTAAATTTTCTTTCTTTATATTAAAAAAATTGCCTGAAGTGGCCCCGTTGGCTCAGGCCGTGGAATGTTTCCCTCTTTGAGGTTTTAACCACATCAAATACAGGTGTACTGATCTGTGATATATTTGTGAGTGGTGACCTTTGGTTTTTGATCTAAGGAACTTACCTTGTAAATCCCTACACTCAAATGAAAGAAAATATGAGCAAGGCAAAGGGGGGAAGGAATAAAAATATCAACTATGGTTCAATCTTCATTTATTTTTCCTTAGAGCGGATTCCATTGATACAACCTCAACATGTAACACTGGGTATATCTAATCCTAGAGATCCAATGATGCAGAGATGGGTGGAATTGATGGCTAGACATGCTGGTCAATTGAAAATCGTGTTCTCGATTGTATTCTTCGCCTGGTTCAGGCGACAGATTATCGCCATCGATGATTATGCATATGAAGGCGTCGAATTTCGAGGAGATCCAGATTTAGCTTTACTAGAAGGTGCTAAATGGGGTGAAATTGGTAAGAATTTTTTGACCATGTTTTTTGATTTTCCTAAGGTTTATACATGTTTTTGTATTTTGATGTTTTCCCAAGACTAAACTAAATTTTTATGTAATGCAGATGTAGGTTGAGTTCGACCAGTGGGATAGCCAGAGCAGAGAGCGGATGAGCCAGAGGAGAGGGCTGTTGGGAGAGCAGTCCTTCAGGATTTGGATACGACTGAGACTCTTGCTGAGCTACAAAAACACATACAGGGGTTGACCTTCGGGATTCTGGATTTCCGGATCAAAGAGTTACCCATGCGAATGCAACGCCATAGTATTTGCGTTCCTAACCGTTGGATGCGGTTATTGCGTAGGATAACTAGATCAGTAGCATGTTAACATGACTCACCACTAGTTTACTTTTGAAATTTTGCATACATTTTGAGGTTAGATGACCAATGTGTCTTGGGCGCAAATTTTGTAAAATCCTATAACTATCTATCTATTTTTTTTTAGTGTTTTCCTATGTTTATTGCGTAATCCTATTCAATTATGTGATTTGAATTGAAAATGTGTTGCAAATTTCTGTTTATAACATAATTCGCTAAAAAATCAGTTAATGTGTTCAAGTTTCTGGAAATGTGTTGATATTGAATGAAATCAAAATGTCTTTCCAAAAGTCGAACTCTTAAGAACATATGATGCATTGTTGTATTTCTGACAGTATAAACACTAGTAAGTTGCGGTAGCATAGGTTGTGAGTCTAACCTAATAATGATGCGGTTAATGCCAAATGAAATGGCATCAGAGAGAAGTTCGATCAACACACTATACTCAACGATATTGTTTGTATATCGACTGATACAAATCCCATGAAAGCTCACTAACTTGCCGTTTGGAGTGAAAATGGCCCATGCCATAGAGGATAGATTCTGCGTACTACGATTAGCACCATCATCATACCCAACGAATGGTTCCAAAGATTCAAACATCTGCGATGAAATGTAAAGCGAATTACTAACTTCAAGAAAACTCTAGAGAAACAATTTAAGAAAGTAAATGCAAATCAATAACATATATACAATATAATACAACAATTTACTACGCTCATGTTTAAGCATAGTAACATTTCAGATACAACCTATTTCAGGGCTGCGCCAATGGAATTCCATCGTAATCTACCAACTCGTAGCCACCCTTAGCAAGAACTATTTTGACAATATAGGGGACATGCCATAATGACTCAAATTTACCTGTACCTATTACATTAGCTTCCTGATCATAATGAGGTACCAGTTCATCCTCTGAGAAGATGCGAGGCTGGACTTGCTTGTCGTATTGCGCCTTTATACGTCTCTTATGCGCTTCGTTGGCCAGTGCGACTTCATGAAGTGTTTCATCAAAATGGATGAGGTTAAAAAGACGCGCTTATACAGAAGAGGTGTCAGGTAACAAGTCAAAATTTGGGATACCACGTATCACCTTCTGGTCTGGTCGAGCCTCGCCGATACGATTTTGGATGCGCAAGCAAGCTCTCAATCTAAGAAGAGGAAAAATCAGTTTACCTTTTAGAATATCTAGCAGTAGAGGAAAGAGTATAGAAGGTAGCTGGTAGGGTTCAGGATTAATAGGGTTTGAAGGCTCGACCAATTCTATTTCATGATGCCACGTAATTGCATATATAAAGTGGTTCGGAAACACTTCGGCCAATCCGAGGTGCCACTGGGAGAGAGAGAAGTCCGCCAAGTCCAAATCCACATGCAAGTTCACCAAGTACACAGTCATCAAGTACACCAAGTACGCCTCTCATATGGAACCAGAAACCATATAGAGTGGAACTACTAACTTAAGCCTTCTTAGAGCCATAGAGTGGGAACTAAATCACTTCACTAGGATGGATCAAGAAATATTGCAAATAGGAGAGTGGGAACTAATCACTACTTCTTAGAGCAGCTATGTGAGTTTTAACGATGGTATTTCACATTGGATAGGTAAGATAGCTTCCAAACCATACACCAATTGAAAGGGGGTAAATCTGATTGTGTTTCTCACCGAGGTTCGGTACGCCCACAAAGTCGAGTACATGATCAAATACCAATTCCATTTATGAACTCCTATCATTCGTTGAAGCATTCATTTAAGAATCTTGTTAATAACCTAAACTTGTCCATTTGATTGTGGATAATAAGGAGTAGAAATATCATGGGATGGTCCTAATTTGGCAGTCAACTCATTCATCATATGATTAAGAAAATGCAAACCATGATTTGTGACTATAGCTTGTGGAACACCAAACCGTGAAATGACATGATTAAAGAAAAACAATGCAACTGTTTGTCTCGTGTTATTAAATGTAGGCATTGCTTCATACCACTTGGTAAAGTAGCCTACTACGACAATAATATAACCATGCCCCCTATACGAACGAGGGTTACAGGTCATGAAGTCAATGCCCCATTTTGAAAATGGTCCCAAGAAAACAAAATGATGCATCAGCGCTGGCGGTTTGCGGATTTTACGATCAAATATCTGGCACGCATGACAAATTTTGACCGCGAGGATGTGGTCGCGAAATATGGTAGGCCAAAAGTGACAAGTGCGAAGTATCTTCTGCGCGGTAGCGTATCCAGACAAGTGTCCACCACAAGCCCCAACATGATAATCATTTAAAACCTTTTCAGTCTCCTCATGAGTGAGGAACCTTCTTAAAATTGTATCGACACCATGAAGATAAAGTGTATCATCGACGATCAGATAATATTTGGCTTGGTATCGAATATGTCGCTAGTCAGAGCCAGAGGTATCACGCAAAAAAGTCTGGTTCTGGAGATAAATGATAAAATCCTCATACCAAGGATCAGATGACCCAATCATAAATAGAGACTCATCAGGAATATATGGTTCCGATGTAGTAGCAGTGCTATCAGAGGGAAGGTTGCAGAGAAGCTCAGCAAAAACTAAAGACTTATTTGACTTGGATTTGATGAATTCCAAATCAAACTCCTGCAAAATGGTAATCCGTTTTGAATGATTTCCCCCCAAAAATTGACGTGATAATATGTAAGTCATGGGGTTGCAATCCGAAATGACAATGGTCTTCTGGAACAGGATATAGTGGCGAAATCTTTGGAAAAATTGAATGACCACCAAGGCGAACTTTTCGACATATGAATAATTCACTTCCGTATCATTGAGATTACGACTCAAATAATAGATCAGATTTTCTATCCCAATTTCTACTTAGACCAATACCATAGAAATGGTTGTATCAGCCGCGATGATATATAAGAAATAATCACTCTGATAATTGGGGGGATACATTAATGATGCCCGGACAAGTGTATCCTTGAAAACATCAAAAGAATCTTGCACAATCTTATCCCAATGGAAGGTAATCCCTTTCTTCAAGAGCCGAGTAAATCCTTTAGCCATTTCAGTGTAGTTGGGTATGAACCTCCTTAGAAAGTTAGCCTTTCCTTGAAGTTTCTGCAACTGAAGAAAATTTGAGGGCACAGGAAAATCAAGGATGCCCTAGACCTTCAGTGGGTCGATTCAAGTTCCTTCTTTTGAGATGAAAAATCCTAGTAAACGGCTAGAACTAACACAAAACACACAATTATGTGGATTGAGGCGTATTTTGTAGTGTCGACAACGTAAAAATATAGCTTTCAAATGCATCGGGTGATCAGTCCAGTTTCTTGAATGCGCCGGTAATTCATCTAGATAAGGTTAAACAATGTGTTTGATGTCATTGAAAGCATAATCCATTGCTTTCTAAAAAGTTGCCCCAACATTCTTTAGACCAAATGGAAGTTTATGATAAGTGAATGTACCACAGGGTCAGATGAATGCTATCTTATATTGGTCCTCTAGGCGGATATTGATTTGATTGTAGCCAGAAAATCCATCCATGAACGAAAATATTTCGCATCCAGCACAATCGTCAATAATCTGGTCGATAAAGGGAGTAGGATAGTTATCTTTTAGACAAGCAAGATTGACATCTCGATAATAAACACACACTCTGATGGTTCCTTGTTTTTTCATATCAGGAACAATGTTGGAAATCCACTCAGTAAGCGGAATGGGGTAAATCAAAACCATCACACAAGTTTTTCAATTTCCGCTTTAATGGCAGCAACATTCTTCGGATGAACATGACAAAGGCATTGACGTACCGATTTGACATCAGGGTACATATTAATAGTGTGTTCAATGATACTAGTACCTATGCCTGGAATTTCCTTATAAGACCAAGCAAATACATCACAAAATTCACGAAAGAGAGAGAAATATGTTTTGAGTTTTGATGGAGAACAAGATACGCTGACATTATGAATGTTTTCTACAATGCCGGGTTTGGTCGAAATATCGATAGAAATGATTTCTTCAATATTTGATAAAATTTTCTCGGATTCGATTGCATTAATGGGAAAAGAATTTGAAAAGAATATTTTGATCGATGTTTAGATTCAAAAATATGATGAGCTTAGTGAAAATCAGTCACCTTCACTAAGTGGGCCCGCAGGCTATTTTTAGGTGTAAGTATATTTACGCCGGAGGCGTTCTCCATTGCGGGGTTGGGCTGAGCAAATGTTCACCCCAGCCAATCAGAGACAGTTTTGCATGGCGCATGGAACCTATTAAATTTCGCCACGTGGTTTTTCCTAATTGGTTTGATTACGCCGGAGGAGTTCTCCATTGCGGGGTTGGGGTGTGCAAAGCGATGGCGCATGGAACCTATGAGATTTCGCCACGTGTTTGCATTTTCACAGTTTTCAGCCATTATTTAAAGTCTTGAACCGCATTGGCCTTACTTTAGGCGTCCGAATCCCGTTGCGAATCAAATTCAGCCGCGAGGGTGACCGTGGCGACGAGCTCTTCGGTACCGCTTCAGGCGACAGAGCGGTTCGTATAGTTCGCAGCCGCGGACTTTGAACATCCGAACTCGGGCTGTCGAGAGGCGGAGAGTTCTCTCGAGGACTTGAACTCAGTTGCCTGCGAGGGCTTTCTGCGTGATTTTGTTGAATTTGAAAACCAGCACTTCGGCGGCTTTCGGGTTCGAACCTTGGACCTACGGATTCTAAATCATCGAGGTCGGGAGGGACAGAGGCACAGACGCTAAGGCCCAATGCATTCCGAGCCCTTCTCCAACCAGTCCCCATCTTTTACTAAATTCCCTTTCTAACTATTGAAGAATCCAATCGGGCATCGGTGCCTGCTCTTCAATTCAGTGCAGAAATATCATATTTTTACCAAAAAAATGTGAATACACAGGCAGAATTCCTGTAGATTCTCCTTTGCCATTCTCTATGCGAAGGCCGGGGTTTCACCATTGAAGAGACAGAATCTCGAAGGGATGATGAGCAGGGTGCAAGAATTATAGGCGAGTGAGAGAAATCTATGGCGCCCGTGAAGCCACACGGATCACAGTCATCTGATCACCCATCAGATCACCTTCCGGGACGTCGGCCAAATCCCAGCCGGCCACCGTCTAGCGCCGGTTCTCCGGGGCGGAAACTTAACATATTCCAGTCAAAGGACGTTGGAACGTGGCATATTTTGACGTCTACTTGTACGTGAATAGACGGAAATGACAGTCTGTTTATACGGCATATTCTGGAGAACAAGGTAGCTTTGTCAGTGGAGTCCGAGTACAACTGAATTTGCCTGCCATCACGTTTCTTCTCTCCGTTGGGTCAGGCTGGGGCCTAATTTGCAGCTACGGTCACATGGAGGGAGCGGCGGGCGGGCCATGCTCTAAATCCAGACTGCCATCTTTGCTTCCAGAGGCACAATACTCTCTATCCGATGCTTAATTAAATGGGCTAAATAGAATTGGTCAAGCGGCCTATGTCACCTTTGTACTTTTGAATATATATTATTATATATTCAAATATATATTATTATTTTTACCAGTTTGCCTTCTTTTGAAAATTTCAACACTCGTTTACACCAAGGGCAACACTAAGTGCCCAGTTGCCAAAACCTATATACAAATGCGTTAAATACATTTTGGAGTACATTCCGTTGGTAAAGCACATAGTTATATAATGTGACAAAAATGTAGATAAAATATGCCCTCTGTTTTGTTGAAAATTGACATACCCTGTCACATCACGCCTAATTTCAATTTGTGTATAACTATAATGCGTTTATGTTCACATATTTACGCCGGAGGCGTTTTCCATTGCGGGCTTGGGGTGAGCAAATTCCAAGCGCATGGAACCTATGAGATTTCGCCACGTGTTTGTATACTCTCCGTTTAGAAGCTAGGAATATATTTCCTATATTGTGTATTTCATCTTTCATATTGATTAAATTTTTGTTCCATAGTTAATTAAGAAAGGTTTATTTATTGATAATGTTGGTATATGTGAAAATATTAAAGTGAACATTTATTTATTTAAATTGTTTTTATATTATGTTCTTCCCCCACATCATTGTAATTTGGAGTCTTATTTGATTGAATAATCTTCCAATTAAATTTTTTTTCTTTGATTGCATATTGTCTATTAGATCATACCTTGTAGATAAGCTTGAAAATGCTTAACTTCTTACCTAAAATATTAGGAATAAGGTCAATATAATTGTAAAATTTTGAAATTTATTTAGAAATAAGCATTAAATTTGTTGATATTGTATCTTTATCTATAATTCATTTTATAATACTACAAGGACTTTAATTTTTCCATTAGCTTATCCACTCTTTGTAGTGTATATTCACTAGATTCAAGCTAGCATAGAAATTTGAACACCCAAAGCCAACAAAGTATGGTTAATAAAGGTTGATGGGTTTTGCTGGAGAATACTGAGCAGGTTGCCGCTTTCTCTCCTCGTGTATGCATTATCAGCGACATGTTTACGGGATGGGTGCATTTGCTATTTCTGTCATGCACATTACTTACACTCCGCAGAAGAACGTGGAGGGAGACGATGAGTTTTTTGAGATCCCACACGTGAACTTCGACCTCAAGCTGCGGAAATCTGATCTGTCGGTGATGCTGCGTGATCCAGATTCGAAGCAGAACTTCGTTAAGGAGGAGATTAAGAGGACATGGAGAGCCGGGGTATTATTTTTAATACGTTTTACGACTTCAATTCCTTGGGGAACAATCACATCAAAACCCTAACGGGGAAACCCGTATGGACCATCGGTCCCATTCTCCCTCCCGTCGTTTTCGATGACACTGGGATCGGTCGCGAAAGCATCAATAGCAGGGGTAAGGCGGCGGACATTGCCGAGGAGGAATGCTTGAGATGGCTGGATTCTCGGAGCTCGCACTCCACGGTGTTCGTGTGTTTTGGGAGCATGTTTTTCCTCCATGAGAAGCAAATGCACGTGGTGGCTGTGCGGTTGGAGGCGAGTGGCCAAGCTTTCATCAGGGAAATCAGAAGCCCACATATGGAGCTTATGCCCAAGGGGACTGAAGTGGGGCTTCCAGAGGAATTCGCGGAGAGGACTCGGGAAAGGGGACTGGTCATATGGGGTTAAATTACTCCCCTTACATATCTACCGCCCCGGCGTTCCTTTGCACCTCTTGGTGCAATTGCTAGTTTTAGACATGGTGATCATATTTCAGAAGTTGCAGGAAGCTATTTGTGGATGGTTGTTCAAGTTGGAAAACTAGATGAAATTCTATTTTTAGAATATTGGGCGAAGTCTATTTATAGATCGTTGATCTAAAAATATAAGTGTCGATTATTATTAACTCTTAATAATAATCCGATAATAAACATCAACTTATTCTCTTGGAGCACTTAATTTTAGTGTACATATTTGGAAAATTAGTGGGTTGAAGGAATTACGCAATTCCTAAGGTTTACTGGTGGTTCATGCATGGAGGACTCAGTTAGAACTGAAGTGGCAAAGTTATGACAGATTTGGAAGAGTAGTTCATGGAGTTGTTATTCAGTTTAACTCAGTTAATGGAGTTAAAATCAGTTGAGCTAGTTGTATCTAGTCTAACTGAATGATACACTAGTGAGAGTGAAGTGAATTAATTAGTTAATTAATTCAAAAATAATAACTCAACAATCAACTGAACAAATACAACAGTTAACTACAGTGCATGTCAGTTCCAGTGGAGACCCAGTGGAGAGATAGGTGAAAGGGCAAGATGGACTATTTGTTGTGACTATAGTGATGTATTGATTGCACCACACACAAATTGGAGTTGCCAATGAGGATTGCGTAGTGCAAGAAAGGGTAATTTGAATTCATTCAGAGATATTCTTTAGTAGGGATTGTGTAGTGGAGGCAGGCTATCAGGTGGCAAGAAATCGGTGCATGGATTTGCAGATTTCTTCTTGTTAGTGTGTGACAATTGATTATACTGAGAGCTTGATGTACTAATATTTATATGATATTGTTACATGATCTCCGTGATACATAATATATGATAGTTGGGGTTTTCAGCTTCAAGCTTTCCCATTAAACAACTGTGTTATGTGCGATTGTTTGTGTTGGTGGAAAATTTGAATTTGCTGCAGAAAATTCTTGGTGCGACAGTTGAGTATACATTGAACTGTCATTCAATGGGTTGCGATTGAAGTATGCCCTTGATGGGAGCTTGAATTACATAGCCTGGAAGGATAGGATGGAGGTAGTGCTGGAAGATAATGGACTGAAGGAGTTCATCGATAGCGATGTTCCTAAGCTGGGATCTAGCGATGCTGCATTACTTGACGCATGGCAAAAGAAGATAGCAAAGACAAGAAGAATTCTGTTGGAAGGTGTGAAGGACCATATTGTGTCCAACCTTCAAGGGAAAGCCACTCCATTTGCAATGTGGAAGGCTTTGACATGTTTTTTCGAAAGCAGTAGCGACCAGAGGAAGTTAGCGCTGAAAGATAAGCTTAGAAAAATAAAAATGGAGAAGGGCGGAAATATTCCAAAATATCTCACGAAGTTTGTCCACTATTGGGATGAATTGGGAAGTGTGGGGATTAATGTTGATGATGAAGACTTGGTGAGCTTGGCTCTCCTTGGGATTCTGAAGAGTTGGCATAGCTACGAAGACTCTGTCAATGGACGGGAGAAACTGCCGGGGTGGGAGCGACTTTGGTCGGATCTTGTGCAGAAGGAGATAAGGTGAAGTACGAGGGATGGCTCTTCATCGAAGAAAGAAGATGAAGAGAATTTAAATTTGGCTGCAAAAGCAAGGAAAGGGAAGGGGAAGAAATTTCCTTCAAAATATGAAGCTAAAGGTAATAAGTAGGATTTTTCCAAGGTAAAGTGTTTTCACTGTCACGAACATGGACATTTTGCCACTAGCTTCCCACAGAAGAAGAAGAAAAAGAAGGTTGCTGGAGCTCCAGCTGGAGAGGCCTTAGCCTCACAATTTGAACTTTATTTCTCTTTGATCGCATGCTTGTTTTCAAGCTATATGGGATCGGTGTGGTATCTTGATAGTGGTGCGTCTTTCCACATGACGGGAGATAAGGAGTTGTTTAGCAACTTGGAGGAGAAGTACCTTCAAATGCATATAGAGATGGGCGATGATGGTCGATACAGTGCAACTTGCATTGGGACCATTACCTTTGAGAGGGAGTTAGGTAATCCATTTCTGTTGAAAGATGTTATGCATGTTCCAAGTCTGAAGAAGAACTTGGTCTTGGTCGCAATGTTGGAAGACAAAGGTTATGACGTTGTTTTTAGCGATGGAAAATATTTCCTGCGACATGAAAAAACGAGTCAAACCAAGAGGATAGGGATTCGAGTTAAGAATCTCTAAAAGCTGGAGGTACATGGCTGCGTTGAAATTATGGGAAAAGCAGAAGAAGTGGTGAGCTGGGATGAGGGAAAATTATGGCACAGGAGATTGGGCCATCTTCACCATGGCGCTTTGAAGATTTTGTAGCAGATTTCTACTGGACTTCCCAAGGGTACTCTTGCGCAGTCAGATCAGTGCAAGGGATGTACTATGGGTAAGTTTGTGAAGACCACCTTTCATGAGAAGGAGAACCGTGATTCGGTGATCTTGGAGAGAATTCACACAGACGTGTGTGGACCTTTCTCGGTTGCTTCAACAACAAAACACAAGTATTATGTTATATTTGTTGATGACTATTCTCATAGATGCCGAATCTTCTTCATGCAGAAGAAGAGCAAAACATTCTCAAATTTCTGTGAGTTTAAAGCATTGGCGGAGAAGGAGTCGGGGAAGCAGGTGAAAGCTCTATGGAGCGATAATGGTGGTGAATACATCTCGGGCGAATTCAAAGAATTCTATAGCAAAGAAGGAATTCAAAGAGAACTCATAGCGCCCCATAACCCACATCAGAATGGGGTTACGAAGAGTTATAACAGAACGATTGTGGGTGCTCCATGAGCGATGCTGCATGACCAGGGCCTACCGATGCACTTGTGGGTGGAAGCATGCAACACTGCGGTTTATGTGCAAAACCATTGCCCTCATAGAGTACTTGGTATGAGTACACCTGAAGAAGCTTTTACTGGTAAGAAGCCTAATATTTATCATTTGAAGATTTTTGGCTCATCTGTTTACATTCATGTGACAAAGGATGCCAGGAAGAAGCTGGAGCCGACTGCATAAGTTGGGATATTTGTGGGGCACACAGAAACACCCCACAATTATCGTGTGTATTTTCCAGACAGTCGGATGACTGTGATGCGATGGGATATAAAAATCAATGAGGTGAAAGCCATGAAGTTGTTGCTTGAGAGGGAGCTACACTTGCATGCAGAGGAGGAACTTCTTGTTCCCAAAGATGAGCCTCTAGATGTGGGTCAGCCACAGGAGGAGATTCATGGAGTGGAGGAGTCCACTCATGCAGAACCAAACATTAGACAAGGCAGAAAGCCTACCATAGAAGCTGAGAGACTGAAGCTTGATGCGGCACAGAATGTAGGAGTCCCCACATCACAGTGCAGACAGAGACAGTCACCTGACTGTTATACAGATACATGGCTCTTATGAGAAAGTGTGCCGTGACAGAGCCATCTTCTTTTGAAGAAGCAGTGCAGGAGCCCACATGGGTAGATGTCATGGTGGAGGAGTATGAATCCATTGTCAGAAATAGTGCTTGGGAGATTGTTCCAAGGCCGGTGGGTAAATCAGTTGTAGGATCAAGATGTATCTACAAGGTAAAGCAAGCTACTGATGGGAGCGTCGAGAAGTATAAGGCAAGATTTTTTTCCTAAGGCTTCTCATAGATCAAGGAGATTGATTATGAAGAAACCTTTGCACCTGTCGCACGATATTATTCCGTAAGGACCATCCTTGCTCTCTCGGCGCAGATGGGTTCGCACATTCATCAGATGGATGCGAAGACTGCGTTCCTTAATGGGATCATTGAGGAAGAGGTGTACATTGAGCAACCTAAAGGATTTGAGATCTTCAGTAGCGAGTCGCATGCGTGCAGGCTCAAAAGAGTGCTGTATGGGCTGAAGCAAGCACCACGCACTTGGTACACACAGATCGACAACTATTTCACTGGACTTGGCTTCACCAAGAGTGAGGTGGATGCAAACCTATACCAAATTGTGGTGAAGGGTAAGATTTTAATCATTGTTATTTATGTTGATGATTTAATACTAACGAGTGATGAGCATTTGATACACTCATGCAAGGCAGATCTTGCAAAGGAGTTTGAGATGAAGGATTTGGGCCTCCAATATTTCCTTGCATTGAAAATATGGTAGTGGGAAGGTGAATTGTTTGTGTCTCAAGGAAAGTATGCTCGGGAGATACTTGAGAAGTTTCACATGCAAGGCTGCAAGCCTATTGTTACTCCTCTTCCAGGAAATTGGAGGAAAGAAGATGCTACATCAACAGAGGTAATGGATGCCACTGTTTATCGACAGTTGGTGGGTTCACTCATGTATTTAGTTAATACAAGACCGGACATATGCTATGCGGTGAACCAGCTTTCACAAGGCGATGGTTAAGCCTACCAAGCTCTTTTGGAAGGCAGACAAGCATGTCCTGAGGTATCTCGGGGGCACATCTGAGTATGGCTTATGGTATAGACAGACGGAAGAGGTGAAGTTGCATGGCTTCACGGATGCAGATTGGGCAGGCAACCCAACAGATAGAAAGAGCACATCAAGAGTGATTTTCAATATCGGATCTACAACAGTTTCTTGGTACAACAGGAAACAAAGATCCGTAGCACTCAGTTCAGTGAAAGCAGAATACATGGCAGCAATTCAAGCTACATTTGAGGCTATCTGGATGAGGAATATCCAAGTTGGTTTGTTCGGTTCACATTTAGATCCTACAATGATACATTGTGATAATCAGAATTGCATTAAAATCTCGATTAATCCTGTGTTTCATGATAGATCTAAACATATTGATATCTGGTATCATCATATCAGAGATTGTGTGCAGCAGAAGATCATGTTGCTTCAGTACATTCCTACAGAAGATCAGGATGCAGATATTTTGACGAAGGCACTCACCAGGAGAGTTGGAGAGGTAAATCCCCTTTGCGGACAAAGGCGATCCCTAATAGCCCAGATCGGGTCTAGCAACAATCAGTCATGCAGTGACGCAGGTCTCTAGTTACAAAATAGAAAAACATAACAAGTTTCCTACCTTAGGTCCTACGCAATGGTCGTCAAAGAAAGGATGATGCTTCTCGTCCTTCGCTTTGGTAGATCACGATCCTTCCGATTAGCGCGTCCGAACACCTGCACAAATGCAAAGAAACACAACGATACACAGCATAGAATCTAAACCTTGTAACCATACATCAGTTAGAGAAGATGTAATTCATTGCATCAAAGACAAAGACACATGAATGAAACCATAATCAAAGTCGCTTATCATTATAATAACGAAAGAAAGATACAACCCAAAGCTCTGACGCCAGATCTTCCTTTGGCGGGGTCGACAGCGGAGCACGTCTCAATGAAGCTCATTGGAAATGGGACAAATCTCTCTCTCTTTGGCTTGGCTCTCAAAGGCTGTTTGGCGATAGTCTCCTTGCTACAAATTCAACTCTTCTCTAGTGCTATTAGGACTACTAGGACTAGGTTTCTAAGGGAAAATGGCTAGCTTATATAGATGGTGGAAGGGGAGTTGGGATCCCTACAATTGTGGGATTGGCCCTATCCTCAAGGAAGCTTCCATGATAGGTGGAGAACCACCTCCCCTACATGGAGATCCGGAGCCAAACCTCCCAACTCATTTTAGAGACACTTTCAGGAGTTTGTTGGAATCAAACTTCTGCCATTTATTTTTCAAAAAACAATCCTTATTAAGCTTGGCGCGAGAAATACACTGGGACAGAGTGCCAATTGGCGCACCCTCTTTGGTGGATTTTCCCCATTGGCGCGAGGGCTGAACTGGCTAGTCGCGCCAAGGCCAAAAGATCATTTTTTAGGGTTTTTCAAAGGAAACTTTCTTCAGAGGAATGATTTTCCTTGTCAAGGGGGATGCCATGAAAGTGGTTTCAGGTTATGTCACTGCTCATAGGTCACGGGAAAGGCCCTCCAATGTGTGGTATGGGGGATTGTAGGGACGGTGACAAATTACTGTGTAACATATGCCCCCTAAAGCATGAGGCCTGAGAGAGAGAGAGGGGTGAAATGCTTTATGAGAACGTACCCAACTGAAAACACTGCTGTCGGAAAAATTGCGTAGAAAATTACAACTGATATCTCAAATACGTGATATGTGGTATGGGCGTAGCCATCCATAATAGAGTATACAATGATTAGGATCCAAGGTATGGACGCAACCATCCAGTAAGGATCAGTAAATAGACTCAGGTATGGTCGCAGCCATCCAATCAATGAGTCATGTAACCAATCATGATAATCCACAAAATCCGCAGCCTGGATTCCATCAGACAAAACCCAGGGTCTTGCGCTCCATCTTGACCCGAAAAAAGTACAAGTCCCAGCATGTGAATAAGTGAGCTGAAGTCAAACATGCAAGAACATCGTTTGATTACCACCAATGATGAAAGCCGTTAACAGACGCGAGAGGAACCACCAATAATGATGATGGCCCTCAAGGTACTAGAGGTACAATCCAAGAAATTCCAACAGTGAGCTGACGTCGAACACCCGTAGAATCATTTGATCGAAGGCCAATGATGAAAGCCTTACGTCGAATGTGAAGAACCTGCCATTGAGGCATGCAGGCTCCAACGTACCTGAAGGAAGTCTCTAGATCAGCTTCCTAGATAATGAGCTGAAGTCGATAGGAAGTGACCTTGATCGAAGGTGGGCCATAGTGTTTCCCACATCATCGACATGAGACAGAGGAACATAATGTTTATGAATCAGGATCAGATGAGAATCAGAGGAGGGTTGAAAAATGCAGAGGTCAAATTCTCTTGAACATATCGGTGACACGACACTGGATTTGGAAGTATTTGACATCAAAGGATCTGAGGTCATGATGATGTAGCAAGGAGCAGATGAGCGGTCAAAAAGGATTACCCAAACCCATGGAGGCAAGCAGAAAATGAGATGAGATGTCCCCAACCCGACACGAATGCAGACAAGTGCCATGTTCAAGAGCGACATACTGCCGATACAACGATGATACTGGCTTCATTTTTCCCCACCATTTCTAGCGAGTACCCCAATTATTTTTGAAAACAAGCTTGAAGGGGATAACATATGCTTGCGATATAAGTTTGTCCTTCGGACAAATCCAACCTAGTACATTTAACGAACCCTAGGAAGGAGGAACTCGAATAACGTCATTACGATGGAGTCCGATGTCATTAGGTTTTAACGAGTCTGAAAAAGGAAGAACTCGATATCTTTTCATGTTTAGAGAGATTGAAAAGATAGTGGAAAAAAAAACTCCAGCAGTCCCTTTTCGTAGATAGTCTCGCAGATCCAAAAAGGTAGAAAACTATATCTGAGAGAACCTCCTAGTCGCGATAGGCTAGGGTATTCCTTTTTCATAAATAATCTATCCCAACCTGAAAAAGGGGTAAATGTATACTAGGTATATATCGCTTTGTAGCCATTTAACGAGTTCAAAACGACAAGCGTTTCGACAATATTTTCAATTTTAGAGAGTTAGAAAAGAGTTGAAAGGTGGCTCCTCCTGGAGGAACAAGTGGTATAAAGGGAAGCAACTAGTTCCAGTGATGGTGGAACTACTCAGAACAAGATAAAGGTCAAGAGGCTGGCTAACAAGACCACTCATCACAGTGGTTCCTTAGGAGTGGTTAAAACAACCAAGTGAAGGCATATGATCGACCAAGCAAATAGTGACGATGGAGTGGGAAAACCAAGGCTCATCTAGAAAAACAGGCTGATAAGATGGCAATCACAAGAGGTAAAATGGGAATGGTTTCATTTTTACACAAGCTTGAAATCAGAAAACTTTACTTGAAGTTGGTTTCATTTTTACACAAGCTTGAAACAAAGATAAACTATGCTTGAAACCTGTTTCATTTTTACACAAGCTTGAAACGGAAACAAACTATGCTTGAAAAATTAAGCATGCCCCCAACATGGTGAATCAATTTGAGGTACATTCCCCCCAAGCTTCAGTCCATATGAAAGGCAGATGGAGTGAAGGTTCAAGTTACGAGATCAAGAGAAAGACTCGACTGGGATTTTACGAGATCTAAACAAAGACTCGAATTGAACAGGAACGTGTTTCATTGTTTTAACGAGGTTGACACATTAAAAGAACTATACTTAGATGAAATTGTTTCATTTTTTAACGAGGTTGATATAGAAGACAAACTATCCTTGAAACGCCATGTTTCATTTTTTAACGAGCTTGACACAAGAAAACGAACCCTGCTCCGGACACCTTGTTTCATTTTTTAATGAGCTTGACACAAGAAAACAAACTCTGCTCTGGACACCTTGTCAGGATGAATAATAATTCATGGCTTCCAAGAGTTCCCCGTCCGACGGAAGGACAACATCTTGGAATTCTGGACCCAATGCCCCTAGCACACGATGTACAACGACACTATCACTGAATATGGGCACATGACAGGTAGCCACATAATTGACATGCGGCAGGGATGAAACAACCGGCGGATAAAGATCCGGCAGGAATGATGGTGGACTAGCTGCCATATTAGGACCAAAGAACGCTAGCTGATCGATGGTCACGATCCGACCTTATTGCGGAAAACACATCACACGAAAGAGGGAGGAGACAAGCGCTCCCATGGCATAAGTATAATCACGGCCCAAGAGTAGGTTAAATTCCAAGGGGCAAGGAACAACCATCACGTCCATATGGACAGTTTTCCCTCCCAAAATAAAAGGCAACTTCGGAAGGATCCCTAACGGGTGACTAGTTCCTCTGTTAAAAACCAATAGATTCTGCGTTACAGGCACAAGCAGCGGCGAACCGAAAGCTTTCCAAGTAGTGGAGGATAAAATACTAACAGATGCGCCTTTGTCTATAATATTTAAGGGAACGACCAGATCAAAGGTTTGTACCGTTATCTCAAAAGGCACATAAGACGGAAGGCGGTATCCTGCGAATCGATTCCAATCAAAGGAAGCGACCAAACTACTCGGAGGGGCTACCATCGAATTGAGATGGTCTTCCCATGGTGTTACGATAGAAGAAGGAGCATCCTCCATGACCTCCATCTCAAAGGCGGGAGGGGAATCCTCTGAGACCTCTATCACGGGAGGCGGAGGAGCAGATTCTTGAGGTATAGGGACAAGAGAATCTTTCTCCAAGTCCGAAGAATCTGAAGAAACAAGAAGAAAATGGGGGATGTGAGATCCACTCTCAATGGAAAAGACCTAGTGTATCGTAGACGGGGCCAGCTCAACCGATCCCACGACCAATGGTTGGTTAGTGATGGATTCATGACGATGAATTTTTGGGGGAGTGGGATCAACCAAGGATGACTCTTGACTGATTGTAGGATCAACTGGTGAAGGACTCAAAGAGAGATGTTTATAACCATCTGGAAGGCATGGTGCAGAAACAGTCGAGTTGTCCAAAACTCTCTTGGCTTCATCCATATACGGACAAAGGTGAATGGCATGGTGCCCTTCACACAACTTACAGGGATTGGCAAGCTTACGCTGCAACTTAAGAGCTTTACCATAACTAGCTGAAGACATGCCCCCAACCTGACTCTTGGAAGCCAAAGGCAACGACAGACGACTGTTGGACCATACTTCAAGCACCTTGGGAATGCTAGGGCAGTCTCAAAGGAGATGCTCTCCTGTGCACAACATGCAAGGGAACTTAACTTTCTGCAGAGGGTTGGAAGGTTTATCAAGAGGAGATATTTGAGAAGTAGTAGTCGCAACCTTAGCCTCTCTCTTATTGGACTTCTTCTTCTTCTTCTTAGCCACCTGGTTACTCGAATCCAGACTTTCACCAGGCGAAGTAGAAGAGGAGGACGCAGAAACAGGCGAAGAAGGGGAGAGGTCCACCTTGGAATCAACACAATGTTTTTCAAGCGAAGGAACTGATTGAGCAGTAGCCGGGACATTCGAGACCACAGAGGTTGAAAACAACCAAACATGCAACCTAACAGTTAACCCAGGAAGGGACAACGTTGCCATATAAGGAGCACCAACATTCCCAAAAGGAGGAAAATGACTAGGATTCCCATCAGAGGGGATTCCTTGGTTGATGAACTCCGGAAAAGTTTCCATCGGAGATGATCCAAAACAACACCCTAAGGAAACTAACTTTAACCAGGAATGTTCCGTGGGCAGTTAATTTTTAAAACATTGAAACAAAAATCTACCGTTTCATATTTTAAGAGTCAAGAAACGAGTAAAAGATGACTATTTCTTTCAGTTTGGAAACAAGCATGAAAGGACAAGCGCTTGATGATCTTTTAAAATTTAGGGAGTTAGTAGAGATCAAACTGACTGCTCTGGTAATCTAGGTAAGAGGTGAACCAAGTTTCCGTGAACTGCAATATACACCTTGGTGATCAATATGAAAGAGAAATGACCAAGGACTTTTCGTACGTGCTGGTAGTCTCCCCAAATGCTGTGTTCGGTGTATCACGGTTATAAGGTGGTAGACTCGGCTTCCTATGGATAACAAGATAGAAACCTAATGGGGTCTCCCTTTATATACTCGACGGTATGGGGAGCACAAGTCCATACTAGCACTATCTAAAGCCAGATGGCGAGCGACAACTACTAGGTTTAACGACGCTGGAACACGTCACTAGCCTAGACCACTAAAAATGTTTCGTTAGGTTTCAATGTTGCATTAAGGTAAATTGAATAAATTTTAGAGTTGATCTTCAATTATGTTTCAATTTCAGGCCCTACCGAATGTTATGTCTCAAAAATCCTCTAAATGCACGCTACATGCCACAATATATCACTTTGTTCGATGAATAGCTAACTACGAGAAGGTTGAGAGATTTTCAAACAATAACAAAATGATAAAAAAAAAACCAATACTGTCTCTAATGCACGCTAATGAAACTAAAAACTTTTCCCTTAGAGTTATATAACACTAATAATGTAGAAAAGTTTTCAATTTTCACTAACTAATCAAAAAACAAAAAGATTTGTTTTTGTATTTTTTAATGTTTTAGAGCACAATGCACCAAACGAAATGAAAAACTAATGAGAAAACCAATTTGAGAAATGATAGAAAAAGAGTAGAAACAATCAAGTTCACTCAATGCAAAACACACAATTGGAACTCAGACTGATGGAAGAAATCCCTCAAATCGAAGAGGAATCGCAAAAGACTCATACAAACTGTGTGATATAGGCTCGAAATGAGACAAAGCGAAACTCGAATGAAAAAGAGAGCAATCACTCAAATAATGCAATGATACAATGAAAACTAACCAAACAAATGCAAGGAAGAAAAAACAAAGTTGACTGAACAAGCGAAAACCAAAAACTCTCACGGGAGGCTCAGCACACAATAGCACCTAGATGCCCTAGGGCTAGAATGTAAAACTGATCGTAGAGGGAAAAAAACTGGAGGATAGAGGTCAAACACAGTCAAAAAGGACTTCAAGGCACTTAGACAGTCAGAAAAGCAACACCAAAACCAAAAATCAGACTCAGAGGGCTCAAAAACAAGTAAACCCTAACACCAAACAGGGTTGGCGCGACTGTTTGGCTGTATCTGGCGCCAAAACAAGGTTGGCGCGGGTGCCTTACTAGCAACAAGTGCCAGTTGGCATGACTGTCAGGCTAAAAAGCACGCCAATCGAGTTTACTAAGGACATAAATAAAAAATAGCAAACAGAGAGTAGATCAGGTATGGTGGGGGCTCAACAGAGGTTTTACACTAGAAGGAGACAAACCAGAAGATAAAATCAAGCAGAAAAAAGCCAAAAGCAACCAAAAGAGATAAGACACTCCAATTAAATCCCTAGCGGAGTCGCTAGTTTGTTGGAGAGGTAAATCCACTCTGCAGACAGAGGCGATCCCTACTAGCCCAGATCGGGTCTAGCAACAATCAGTCACGCAGTGACGCAGGTCTCTAGTTACAAAATAGCAAAACATAACAAGTTGCCTACTTCAGGTCCTACGCAATGGTCGTCGAAGAAAGGATGATACTTCCTGTCCTCCGCTTTGGCAGATCAGGATCCTTCCGCTTAGCGCGTCTGAACACCTACACACATGCGAAGAAACACAACGATACACAACATAGAATATAACCCTTGTAACCATACATCAGTCAGAGAAGATGTAATTCATTGCATCAAAGACAAATACACATGAATGAAAGCATAATCAAAGTCGCTTATCATTATAATAACGAAATAAAGATACAACCCAAAGCTCTGACGCCGGATCTTCCTTTGGCGGGGTCGACAGTGGAGCACGTCTCAATGAAGTTCGTCGGAAATGGGACAAAGCTCTCTCTCTTCAGCTTGGATCTCAAAGGCTGTCTAGCGATAGTCTCCTTGCTACAAATTCAACTCTTCTCTAGTGCTATTAGGATTACTAGGACTAGCTTGCTAAGGGAAAATGGCAAGCTTATATAGATGGTGGAAGGGGAGTTGGGATCCCTACAGTTGTTGGATTGGACCTATCCTCAAGGAAGCTTCCATGATAGGTGGAGAACCACCTCCCCTACATGGAGATCCAAAGCCAAACCTCCCAACTCATTTTAGAGACTCGTTCAGGAGTTTGTTGGAATCAAACTTCTACCATTTATTTAAAAAAAAAATCCTTATTAAGCTTGGCACGAGCAATACAGTGGGACAAAGCGCCATTTGGTGCGCCCTCTTTGGTGGATTTTCCCCATTGGCGCGAGGGCTGAACTGGCTAGTCGCGCCAAGGCCAAAAGATCAGTTTTTAGGGTTTTTCAAAGGAAACTTTCTTCAGAGGAATGATTGTCCTTGTCAAGGGGGATGCCATGAAAGTGGTTTCAGGTTATGTCACTACTGACAGGTCATGGGAAAGGCCCTCCAATGTGCGGGACAGGGGATTGCAGGGACGGTGACAAATTAATGTGTAACAAGGAGCAAATTCGAATACCATAGAGGTAAGATTTGGGTGAAGGATAATCCCTATCTTAATAATAATCCGACAATAAACATCAACTTATTCTCTTGGAGCACTTAATTTCAGTGTACATATTTGGAAAATCAGAGGGCTGAAGGAATTACACAATTCCTAGGGTTTACTGGTGGTTCATGCATGGAGGACTTAGTTAGAACTGAAATGGCAAAGTTATGACAGATTTGGAAGAGTAGTTCATGGAGTTGTTATTCAGTTTAACTCTGTTAATGGAGTTAAAATTAGTTGAGCTAGTTGTATCTAGTCTAACTGAATGATACACTAGTGAGAGTGGAGTGAATTAATTAGTTAATTAATTCACAAATAATAACTCATTAATCAATTGAACAAATACAACAATTAACTATAGTGCATGTCAGTTCTAGTGGAGACCCATTGGAGAGATAGGTGAAAGGGAAATATGGACTATCTGTTGTGACTATAGTGATGAATTGATTGCACCACACACACATTGGAGTTTCCAATGAGGATTGCGCAGTGCAAACAAGGGTAATTCGAATTCATTTAGAGCTATTCTTCTGCAGGGATTGTGTAGTGGAGGCAGGCTATCAGGTGGCAAGAAATCGGTGCATGGATTTGCAGATTTCTTCTTGTTAGTGTGTGACGATTGATTGTACTGAGAGCTTGATGTACTAATATTTGTATGAGATTGTTACATGATCTCCATGATACATAATATATGATAGTTGGGGTTTTTAGCTTCAGGCTTTTTTATTAAACAATTGTGTTATGTGCGAATGTTTTTATTGCTTCATGTGTTTGTAATTGATTTTAATTTCTGAAAAATATTAACAGTGGAAGGATTCTGTATTTAGCAAGAAGATAAATATTGTTATATCAGGAGAATCTAGATATATACATGCATATTGTATATAATTTCTACAATCGATGGGTGATATGGTTCAATAAGATTATATTCTTCATAATCCTGAAGATGGGAGTGATGATGACGATCTTCCCATGGTTCTCCTTTTGGAATCATGGATTCCAAAATATTCTAATCTGTCAAGAAAGTGGATGAAAAAGGATTAGGTGGAGTACCAAATATAATGAACGATCAACCCAAATGACCGGTGACGATGATTTTAGATTCACTGCCCAAGCCATGTAGGTTGACTGCTATGCAAGCTCAATTGGGGTGGGCGACATAAATTCATCCTACATAACAACTTCAGAATCACCTGTAATCTTCCTTAAGCCAGATGGAGTGGAAGATATCATGTAGCAGGTCTCTATGTTTTCAATTTTTGTCGACGTCGCAGGCGGCCGTAATGCAAAGGTTCCCATGAGGGTAGAATCATTTAAGAGTCCCACACCAATGTTCTGAAGTGCGATTTGGGGAGCGTGAACTAACGGAACACTTCCAGTTACCTGGGAACTAGAGGCAAAAAAGGGTAGATGATTGATGATTGTGATAACACCTTTATGTGGAAAGGCGATCATTCTAAAATATGTAGAAATGATCACAGTCATAGCATATAACCATGGCCTTCCAAGTAAAATCTTGTAATCAAGGGGTCCGTCAACGACCTCAACTTCAAAATTTTACTATTTCCCCCCTAGTTCAACATGTTGGTTATTGATAATACAACAAGGCTTATATGTACGTCCGTCGAAAGCTTTCAACATCGTAGGCAATTGAGATAGGCACGATGAGCCAAGTGAATTCCAGCAGTTTAGAGATATAATGCATATAGATGCTCCCTCATCAATAATAGTACGATGAACGAGGTGATTGAGAACATTTACTTTTATGGAGAATGCCAATTTTGCTGGTAATTCTAGCACATAGACCGTATGATTAAAGACTACAAGATTAGAATTTGTCCGATCAATTCCACCAATTTTTGAAAACAAAGCCTGATTTTGGGAGGGAAAATTTGAAGCACCTCAAGCGCTGGCATAGATGAAGGGGATTTAGCCAAATATTCAAATATATTATAATTTTGAGCAGCTCAGTCTTGAGGATTAAATGTCGATTTATGAACGACTCCCTTTGGTAGATTTATTGTCAATTCAGGGATAGAAGTTGGCAATGTCGATTTTATAGACAGATTCATGGTTGAGGTAGTAGGTTGATCAATATCCTAACTACCGTAAACTTTATTACGCGTTGACACCAAAACATCAGTCGATGGCTTAGTGACAGACGACATAAACACTTGGGAACTAGAAGCTGGATCCGTAGCAACCAAATTTGTGTCCGGATTCAAAAATGGATCTGTCAACACAACGGATGCATGCGAGGTATTAACCAATTTTGAGACTTCGGCATGGTGAGAAAAATCTCAAACAAAGTGCTCCTCATTACAGATTATGCAAGGGTAACAAGGTTTCCGATTTCCAGACGATTGATTAGATGATCGATCCTGTGGGGTAGAAGTTTGCTTTTTCTTTGATTTCCCCTTTTTCTTACTTCTGAGTTGCTTGTCACTTTTTCCCTTCTCAGATAACACGACATGAATTTAAGAAGAAGGTGCAGGATCAAAGGTAGTAGAGTGATGTGTGCTTGTAGTACCAATCATACTGTCTCCGACATGAGAGTCCTTATATGGAGGAGGAACAGTGAAATTAGATCGCAGCACGTTGGGAATTTGCTTGTAGAGCGTGCCAGACTGAGTATAAATCAAGTCTAAATATTGTGCACGAGGCATGACCTGCTCTTCAGTGATGACGCCACCCTTAGCCACATCCTTAGTTATAGATGGTAATAGGGACTTAATGAACCAATCAACAAGAAGTTGATCAGGAACAAATTTCTTAACCATTCTATGACGACGACGCCACTGATGAATATGATAAAAAATGTGAGTAGCATTAGTCTGTTTAAAATTATTCAAGAGTTTCGTTCCAGTTTCATATCATATGGGTAACTGGAAGTGGGTCAAAATGACAATAGCTAGGTCAGTGAAATTATCAAATGAAGCTCTTCGTAACTCAATGTACCATTTCGCAGCCGGACTAGTGAGCGTACAGTAGAAAAGACGTAGTCGAACAGAGTCATAATTTAGGGAGTTAGATGAACACTGTTGTGGATGATTTTGTCACCCTCCTAGAGACAGCCTAGAGTTGCTATAGACCAGTGCCTAGGACATCTTAATATAGCAAGGAGCTCCTTTAGTTTGGGTTGTCAGTCCAAGAACACGCTTGCTATCTCTTGTTTGAACAAGGAAATTAGTTATGAATGGGACCAATCTCTCTCAGAAGCTGACACAAGGATAAGAACAATGTAGGAACATGATGTAAAACTTCAGCATGAAAGCATCAGACAGTTAAGAGACCGCTTACTGTAAAGAGGGCCGATTCAAATAATATATCACAGAAATCAGATATCAGGAAGTGAGTGCAGTAAGGAAACATAAGAAATGAGCCGACATGAGAATGATACCCAGATACACAACAGAATCACATATGGGCTTATCCAACTAAGAATCCATACATGACAATGGCGTTTTAAAAGCACCCTCCTCAAGTAACTAATATAGCAGAAAATATGGATAAGATGAACATGGAACGGTATATCATGACTAGGCCTATTTAAAGCGCTTGACTAACCCCAGTATGGGCATCAACTAGGATGAATCCTTACTCAAGATTAGTGAGCCACTCGCATTCTAGAGCATGATACAAGAAGATAAATAGCATGAAATGGAATATTGTATTAACACATGAGAGAAATTACATACTGTGAGATTGAAGACCATAATCCTCAGTACGGTTATAACCCCTCTCCTTGAGACCCTACGGGCTGCGGAAACTTCATACGATATTACAAAAATGTATCCTGATCCTCTGTTTATACAGTTTGCGAAAAAAATACGGAACCTTCACAATGTCTTCAATTTAGTCTTTATAGGAGTGATGGAGAATTCCAGAGGGGGCGGTAGCTGAAACACAATTAATGACTCAATTTGAAAAATCTGGTGGAAAGCATTCGCGCCTGCTCTATGAATGACTAACTGTGAATGACTGTACTAGACAACTTGTTCATGAAATAAATGCTGGGAGATAAAAGTCTCCTTATATACAAGATAGAAATAATAAAATATATACACTATATTGCCCGCGGCTGAGGGAAGATCTGCTGCCGTAAGGGATTTGGAATAATCTGTATTGCTGTACTGTACTCTCGACCCTTGGCTTTGGATTTGAGTCCTAGATTTTTAATGCGGGGCAGATTTATCTAGAGAGTTCTGAGAATCCATATCTATGTCTTCTTTAATGGCGGTCATCTCTCCTACCTACCCTCGGCTTCTTTCTTTAATTTCGCCAATTAAAATATGTCCTTCAGATCTTAGCAACGGAGGCGGCAAGTTAATGCGCCCACTGAGTCGTTTTAAAACTTGCAAAACCTGCAAAACATTAGAGGAAATTGATTCGGTGACAGGGAGTGTGGATACGACAGCGGCCATGGAATCGGTGATGCGGACTAGGTGAAATGTCGAGACGGTGCAGGGTGGCAGGAAATGCATGAAAATAATGGAGAAAAAGAGGGTGACAACGTAGAATACAATGGAGCGATAATGAACGAGCAGGGAAAAGGTTCATGACACGTCACCAGAACATATGAATGGTGGAGGAGGAACACGGCGTACACTTGTGAATTATGATGACACGACCGCAGGAGGTGGGACCCAAATCGGAAATCGCAATCGGAAGGTGAAGCGGGGAGACCGGGGGTGGCACATTCTTTAAGTCCCGATCGCGATTGAGGGCAGGACTGCGATTGACCCAGGACCGTTCAATCTTGGAACAAGATCAATGGCTGCGCTTGCATCGGGGGACAATAAAATGGTGGGCCATGAAATACCAACGATCTGATGCGCGTGGGCCCTTCATATAAGTTGATTTCTGCACCGTTGATTTGAGCCAGATCGGATGGCCAGCATTGCGTCCGATCGTTAAGACAATAGGCCCCTTTTCGTTTTGACTTATGGTTTTCAGACTCGGGTCATATGGAAGCCAAAGCGGGAGGGAGTCAAACTCTTAGGGGCTCAGCCCGATATATTTAAATTTGGGTTTTTAACCATTGTAAAGCAGATTTTCGGGCGGAGATAGTCATATCAAGCAGGTTCATGAGATTTTAGGCCACGGCAGAGGTTCAAAATGGATTTGAATGAGGCAGCAGGGAAAAATTCACAGGCAGAGGTAAATATGTACAACATCGTCTCCATCTGGGGACGACATGTTCGTCCTCGGGCATGTCGAGAACACGCAGACCATTAAATATTTCATCCCGCTTTCCAATCCTCATGTATGTGAATTTTATCCTACAATTCCCTTGCTTTTCTTCAAAACTCATTAGCACACCTACATTATTCAAAGAATGATGGAATAAAAAGAAAACTAATGTACAATATAATACACCAGGTTGTCTTGGCCTCCTGGGTCCCATACTCTGCTTTGCTGGCATCCATTGGTTACATTATTCTTCAGTTGTACCCCTCCAGGTTTCCATATTTTATTCTGCAATTTTCTTCCAGTTATGCTTTCGCATTCTGTTCTTGTTTTTCCATTCCCTAACTTTCTTTGCTTTCTTGCTGTCATCTGCTTTTTCCGAGGCATCTTCGTCATTAGTCTTCTGATGCTGTCAATTCCTATGCCCAGCCCTTCTTTCGTCTGGAAGTTACTTTTCCCACTACTGTCTTCATCCTGGGCAGCTTTGATTTTTGCACTTTCCACTGTATCTTCAATATGGCTCTCGAAAGCCTGATCATCTCCTTTTTGTATTTTGAAAGGCAGTGGGGTCTCCTTTTTTTGTTCTACAATAGCAGCTTTGAAAATTTTTCTCTCTGCTGGCAACATACTGCTAGAAAATACCCTTGATCCTTCTTCAAATGTCTGCAAAAAATGAGCATAAGGATCATAAAATGATACACCAGTCGTGTATGACCAAACCAGCGGGCTCCAGCCGAGTTTGTTTTCCTTCCCTTTGGATTGAAGCAAAGACTCTCTTGAGAGAGAGACTCTCCTTCATTTTCTTCCTTTTCTGAACTGGAGGACTCATCATATATTGGAGCTGAGTCCTTTTGAAGCTCTGGTATATTTTTCTCTGATGCGCTGAGCTCTGTGAAAAGGTCCTTGAATTCTTGAGCAGGGGCTTGTTCCATTATTTCCTCTTTTTCAAGAGAAAGCTCTCTGTTTTCATCTCGCTCAAGAATCTCTCCTTTGCTCTCGTCCTCTTTTCCTTGTATTGAATCATGTTTTTTCAATAAAATCTCTAGCAGCCTGATTTCTTCGTTCCACAAATTAAAGTCTTCCCCCGAGTTTCCTTCCTCCTTTCTTGAAAAGGAAAGCTGCTGGCTTCCAGTCTCGCTGAAGGTCTGTGTTAAAGAAAAATGAGGATCCAAGGAATATTCATCTGCTATTATACTATCATGGCTTTCCTCATCCGTATCATAGATGGGCTGACTGGTTTCATTACTATTCTGAGATTGCTGGCCCTGACTTTCCTCCCATGGGTCTACTGATGATGGTTCTGTAGACTCAGCTTCTCTCTGGAAACAATCATCATCAAATAAATCATAACTAGGAAAGTCGCAGTCATAAGCAATGTCACCAATCAAACATGTTGGATTCTCAGCAGGTCCTTCTTCATCTTGATCCTCAGAGCAGTTTCCTGGATCCAAATTATCAAACTCAAGTGACAAATGGGCAAGAGTAGGTGTCCTATAGAAAATTTTTGAGGCAGGCTGCTGATTTGATATCTGATCAACCTCTTCTTCTGTCAAAGGAGGTGATTGTTTTGTATTTCTTTGTGCAGAAGAATAGCAGCTCTCTTTTTCTTGTACTAGCTGATTGGGAGGTAGGATGTTCTCTTGAGGCTCTTCTTTTACATCGGATTCTGCCTCTTCTATGTGGTCTTTTGCTTCTTCGAGGTAGCACTCCCTATTTTCCATTGCTATTAGATCGTGATACTCTCTGATCAGCATAATACAAGATGTAGGTAAGAAATCAGACAGTTTCCGATCACTTTCTTCCTCATCTTCCATAGGTTTTAAAGCATGATACATTTCTTGCTCATTATCCACGTCTTGGGTTTGTTCTTGTGATTGCAAGAGTTTGATCTCAGCTTCATATCTTTCAATCATCACTCTTAGAGGGATTTTCTTAAGCACATGCATGCAACTTGGGATGAGAAGGGTGATCCGTGGAAGGTCCTCCACTTCCATTTTTTCCAAGCCACGTGATATTTCATCTCTGCACTCTACTATAAAACTCGGATGCATTTTTGCAAACTACTCAGAGTCTTCCACCAGTGGAGTCTTTTTAATCGTTTTGGAACTGTGGAGTCGCCAGGTGGATGATTCAAGTTCTTTACCGTCCACCACAGGGATTTACCAAATCAAAGCCCTTTGTCTCTTCCCAGTAGAGTCGGGACTGCAAATAGATTTATCAAATAAGAAGCAACGGTGGAGTCGATTTTCTGCGGGAATTTCTTGAGAAGAAGAGGGCGAATAATCTTCAATAGAATATTCGGGGTTTTCGACACGCTGGCTTCCTCTCCTTCCGGACTCTTTTATGAATGATTTTTTAAGGTCGGACACGTAAGGTGTTTTGTGAGATGTATCGACCTCAAATGGGGCTTCCGGGAAGCCAGGACTTCCAATAAAATTTATCAAATAATGACCAGTGGAGTCGCCAAGGTGAGAAATATGCAACTCTTCACCTCTCTGTGCTCATCTGATTAGAGAGTGAATATGGGATGTCGAACCCAGGGAAACAGATATTCTTGAATTCGTGTCCCCGGCAACGGCGCCAGAAAGATGTTGTGGATGATTTTGTCACCCTCCTAGAGACAGCCTAGAGTTGCCATAGACCAGTGCCTAGGACATCTTAATATAGCAAGGAGTCCTTTGTAATTGGGTTGTCAGTCCAAGAACTCGCTTACTATCTCTTGTTTGAAACAAGGAAATTAGATTTGAATGGGACCAATCTCTCTCAGAAAGTGACATAAGGATAAGAACAATGTGGGAACATGATGTAAAATTGTGAATCACGCATCGAACGATTAAGAAATAAATGCTGTAAAGAGACGATTCAAATAATATATCACGAAGAAATCGGATATCGAGTGATTGCGATAAGGAAACATAACACAGGGCGACATGAGATTGATACCCGGATACACAATGAGGAACCATATAGGCGCACCAATTTACGAATCCTTATGTGACAATGTTCTTAAAAACACCCTCCTCAAGCAACTAATATAAACGAAGAAAATATGGAAGAAGTGAACGCAGGAACAATATATCATGACTGAGCCTGTTTCAGCGCTCCCGACGTGAATTCCCGGAAAGGGCATCAACAAGGATGAATCCTTACTGCAAACTAGTGAGCCACTCGCATTCTAGAACATGATACAAGAAGATAAATAGCATGAAAAGAGATATTGTATTAACACATGAGAGAAATTACATACTGTGAGATACCAAAGACCAGAATCCTCAATACAATTATAACCCCTCCTCACTGAGACCCTATGGGCTCTGAAGCTTCATACAGAAATATTACAAAAATGTATACAGAAGTCTTCTCGCTGCACAGTTTGCTGATCGAAATCTGGAACCTTCACAATGTATTCTTTTTTAGTCTTTATAGGAGTGATGGAGAATTCCAGAGGGGGCGGTAGCTGAAACACAATTAATGACTCAATTTGAAAAATCTGGCGGAAAGCATTCGCGCCTGCTCTATGAATGACTAACTGTGAATGACTGTACTAGACAACTTGTTCATGAAATAAATGCTGGGAGATAAAAGTCTCCTTATATACAAGATAGAAATAATAAAATATATACACTATATTGCCCGCGGCTGAGGGAAGATCTGCTGCCGTAAGGGATTTGGAATAATCTGTATTGCTGTACTGTACTCTCGACCCTTGGCTTTGGATTTGAGTCCTGGATTTTTAATGCGGGGCAGATTTATCTGGAGAGTTCTGAGAATCCATATCTATGTCTTCTTTAATGGCGGTCATCTCTCCTACCTACCCTCGGCTTCTTTCTTTAATTTCGCCAGTTAAAATATGTCCTTCAGATCTTAGCAACGGAGGCGGCAAGTTAATGCGCCCACTGAGTCGTTTTAAAACTTGCAAAACCTGCAAAACATTAGAGGAAATTGATTCGGTGACAGGGAGTGTGGATACGACAGCGGCCATGGAATCGGTGATGCGGACTAGGTGAAATGTCGAGACGGTGCAGGGTGGCAGGAAATGCATGAAAATAATGGAGAAAAAGAGGGTGACAACGTAGAATACAATGGAGCGATAATGAACGAGCAGGGAAAAGGTTCATGACACGTCACCAGAACATATGAATGGTGGAGGAGGGACAAGGCGTACACTTGTGAATTATGATTACACGACCGCAGGAGGTGGGACCCAAATCGGAAATCGCAATCGGAAGGTGAAGCGGGGAGACCGGGGGTGGCACATTCTTTAAGTCCCGATCGCGATTGAGGGCAGGACTGCGATTGACCCAGGACCGTTCGATCTCGGAACAAGATCAACGGCTGCGCTTGCATCGGGGGAAAATAAATGGTGGGCCATGAAATACCAACGATCTGATGCGCGCGGGCCCTTCATATAAGTTGATTGCCGCACCGTTGATTTGAGCCAGATCGGACGGCCAGCATTGCATCCGATCGTTAAGACAATAGGCCCCTTCTTGCTTTGAATTATGGTTTTCAGACTCGGGTCATATGGAAGCCGAAGCGGGAGGGAGTAAAACTCTTAAGGACTTGGCCCGATTATTTAAATTTGGGTTTTTAACTACTGTAAAGTAGATTTTCGGGCGGGGATAGTAACATCAAGCAGGGTCATGAGATTTTAGGCCACGACAGAGGTTAAAAATGGATTCGAATGAGGCAGCGGGGCAAAATTCACAGGCAGAGGTATATATGTACAACAAACACCAAAAATGATAAGTCATGACATGAGTCGACATGTCTTCCCTAGGGTTTCCATTGAACTTAGGAATATCTGAGGGTAATTTATGAGGTATCACCGACCACCAAGGAGCATAGTTGATTAGATCATTGGTAAGCCGATTTGAATCCGGTAAATCTAAAGTTTCAACAAAGGGCAACTATCGATTTAAGTCGAGTTGAGCATAGCCAGGGCATGATGGAATTTCTTGGGAAATAGGACTTTGAGCACAAACATAAGGAATCTGTTGTTGATAACCAAGATTGGAGTTGTTTTGATAGGCAAATGCTTGAGGATTCTGTTGACCAAAACCTGGGTATGCTACTTGTTGAAATGATGGTTGTGGCATTTGTGCTTGTGGCTACCAAGGGGTCTGTCCACCAAGATTATAATCCAAACTCGGATAGCTTGGATTCGGTTGTGGATAGTTATAACCTAGTTGTGGCTGCAACATCCCATAATAAGGTAAACCAAATTGTGAATAAATAATTTTAGAAATAGGAGGTTGTTGTAAACTAGCCGAAGGAGTTGAAGTCTGAGGGCTCAATACTTGAGGGTATTGGGTGGACAGACCCGCCTGAGATTGTTGAGGTACAATAGTTTGAGCCTGTAACAAGGGTAAGGATATATTCACAAGTGGATTAGGTGTGGGTGCAATAGGTTGAACCGGTTGATACGAGTGTACAACTGTTTGTGGTTGGATGGGTAGAGTGGGTTGCCACTGACAAAAATTCATTCCAACATTAGGATGACCAAATAATGATGGAATACTGTCAAAATGGGTGACCATAGGTTTCCCCCCAGCATGAGGAGTATAATAATATGGAAAATATTGTTCTCCAAATGCAGGGAGTCCAGTTGAAATTGTAATGGATGGAATATACCTAGATGGACCAACTTGATATTGCCCTGATGATGTATATAAAGGATCAAGCCGTTTAGTACTCACTATAGATTTACCAGTTAGAATACTAGAAGATGACATTGGTGAAGTCCATGGGTTTGAGGATGCACCAGAGAAGAACCTAGATAAAGATTGGTAACCAGGTGGGACGGAAGGGCCACCATATAAATGTGATTCTAGTGAAGTAGTGAACATCGACGGAGTAGCAAGAGTAGGTGCTGTTGAAACTGGAATAGATGGTCCAGCCGAAGATGTTGGCTCAGGAATGGTTATTAGACCAAATGTATACCCTATTGGATCTATGGGAACTCTAGCTAAGTGAAACAGGTTCAAAAAAAGAAGAGGAAGGTGATTGAGGAAAAGACTTGTATAGGTAAATATCCTCCCCAAAATGAGTTGGAGTTAAAGGTGTTTCATCTTGTGGTATTTCTTCAATCTAAATTAAACCAGGTGGAAGGATTTTGCTGTCAGGCCCAAAGTATATTTTAGGTGTTTGGCTGCGCGATATGGGAGACTCAATGGCTATAATAGATTATGGGGCGACCGATACAGGAACAACTTCTGGTCGTTCGACTTCGGGATGCAGATGTTCTGGAAAAAAAGTGACAGGATCTAGATAAAATTCCAGCTGAACAACTTTGGGTTCGGGAGGTATGGTCTCACTGATTGGATGGATCGTGACCACAGGCAGTTGAGAGGACTCCATCTCAACAACAGTAGAAAAACCAGGATTTGTATAAACAACTTGAGCCGAATCTAGTATATGTCAGGATGATGTCGCGCTAGAGGTACTGATAGTACTAGTTTCAGTAGAGCGATGTCGCCTTCATCGACCATAAATGGCTTCCGGTGGTAAAGGTGGTTTCAATGCTATTCTACACGAATGACGGGAAGAGGGATGTTCTTCTTCCATGATAACTGATTTATTTTATGACCAAAAACAAATAAAAAAATAAAAGGGTAATTCTAGGCAAAAGTTTTACCAAGTAATTGTGAACTGCAGAATACCTCCTGGCGAACCAAGAAGTATGGGTAGAAAATCTCCCCGAATGCTGTGTTCGGTGTATCACAAGTTACAAGGCGATCGACTCGGTTCACTATGGATGTATAGAAACCTAAGGTTGTCCTCCAAAATATACCCAAAGGTACGTGGAGGCCCAAGCCCGTATTAGCGTTGTCTAATGCGAAACCGCATAGTGAGAGCACCCCCTTATACTTTTCGTACTAGAACACTGCCCTATATACCTAAAGGTATGTGGAAGAGATCTAATATACTTACGTACATAGAGTGAGGTATCACACTCAGAATGTATCACATACAAGTTAGTGACATCTGCTATGTTTAACGACACCGGAACACGTCTCTAGCCTAGAACTTATAAATGTTATCGTTATGGTTCCAATGCTCTCTTAAGTAAATTGATGTAAATTTTATGTTGATCTTGTTTAGAAATTTTGTCTTTGAGGTTCACCGCGTGATGTGATGGAAATTCCTAAAAATGAAAACTAAAATGATAAGCAAACTTTTCAATTTTAGCTTTTTCAATGAAAATCCTAGCTACTAAGGGAAAGAGAAATCAATTTTAGAGAAAATAACAAAGAGCACAAACTAAAATGTAGCTTTCCTAACTTGTTCCTATGCAACACGCAAAATTCACTCTACGCACATGCAGGTTTTTCTTTTCATCTCCTTTAATGTGAATTCAAAAAAGGAAACTAGATGCATCAAATCAAATAAAACAAGTCTTTTCTTCTTTGAGAAATGAGGAATTTAACAACAATGTCTCTTTTAGGAAAAATGAAGAATGAAACTGCAATTTTTCCTACAAAAAAAAAGGAATGAAACAACAATTTCCTTTACAGAAACAAATGGATATAATGCAGAAATAAAATACTTTGAATTTGATTTTCCAATGATAAAGAAAAACACTAAAGAGACATTGAACAAATTTACTTTTCAAAGGAGGAAATTTGGAAAGTTTACTGGTCTCTAAGAGGTATTAGACAGTTGAAAATACAACAAAAAAAATGGCTGAGAATGATAGCAATGAAAAATTAGAATGGAATTTGGTTGGATAAGGGGGTGACATAGTCTCTAAGGGGAGATAGTGCATTGCAGTGCATCCCTGAATGGGAGATAGTGCACTGTGTCTTGACCAACAATGTGTTGTGCGCAACAGGGATTGAAAATTCAAGCTACAAAACACACTTCTAATGAAATTATTTCATTCAAATGTCTAATAATTGTAGATTCTATTGATGAGGATTAGCAGAGGAAAAAACACTAGGAATGAGAGGATACTCCCCATTAGAGTCGCCAATTTGTTATGCATAATTGTGATCTATGGATAAATAAAATTCCCTAAGTGTGGTGCTAGGCACTTAGAACAACAAAGGAAATACTTTTCTATCACTTTATCTAAAATAAGCAGATACACAAAATGATAAAAGAAATTACTTGTGATCCAAGCGCTTCTCCTTCTCCTTCTGTCATTGTTGATGTCGCTCTCAATCCAACTCAGATCGCCAGATTGATTGCTGCAAACACAAACATAGAAAAAAAAACAACATGCATATACATATATCTACCTATATTGATCACTCAAATCGATTAGATATGAAATATATATATATCATTCAAGAATTCATTGCATAAGAAACAGAAACATATAGCGACACATATATGGGAAAATGAACATCAATATTTATTAAAGAGTAGAAGTGGGAGGTTACAACCAATTATCAATTTGTTGCCACCAGATCCATCTTCATCCTAGCCTCATCACATCCAACATCACACCAAAAACATATCACTACTTTCACTCTCTCAAATGAGAATCCAACAACATTTCTTTACCAAAATTCTTCCCTCCCTAGCACTAGGATCTGTGCTCAATTTATAGGGAAAATGATGGTAGTTTCTCAATGAATGACTTTCTAAGAATAGGAAAGACATGTTTCCAACTTCAGAGGTGTTAGATGGACATTTGGATTTGAATTTTTACACATATGGTCTCTTCTATAAGGCACTGGCCATGTGGAGATTCCCGGAACAATGAAAATTTCACTTCCAGGTGACCAACACACTCTTGAATGTCGGGAAGTGCATTGCAGTGAACCCTTGAATGGAGGATGCTGCATATGAAACACAATTGGTCCCTTTAGAGGCTGTGTTGGTGATTCAATATGTGATATAACATATAATTCAAACCTTGGAAATCTCACAATAGAAGCCATGAATGAATTGTTCTTCTCTTAGGGCATACAACAACTGAAATGTTAGGGGATGATAGACCCTATTTCATTGGTCTTGGGGATGATGTCCAATTTGACCAGGTCATGGGGGATGATGCCCAAATTGACCTATAACAATTTCTTGTTTGGAAATTTTGTAGAATAACGTCTAAACTGTTGGAAATGAAAATACTTGATCTTGCTAATATTCTTCTTTTCCTTGCCTCCATTCTAACTAGATTCGATTTTTCCTTGGGCCTTCTCACCCTTGGCTTGCTTCCCTTTTCCAACTAAAGAAAATTTCTCCTCATCTTCCGTCCTAGATGAGATTCCATCCCTTGTGTTCCTTTTTACCTATTCCTGCACAAGATATGACCATAGTCTCTCCTAATCAAGGAGCTTATCTCTGCCATTCACTGCATCCTAGAAACTATGCCATGATTTGTGAAGCCCAAGAAGAGTAAGGCTCACAAGATCTGCTGATGTAACTATCTCTCCAACACCTCCAAGTTCATCCCTCACTTAAGAAAACATAGATAGATATGTAACAATGGGCTGGTTGAACTATCTCTCCAACACCTCCAACTTCATTCCTCACTTAAGAAAACTAGGATATCGATGTAACAATGGGATGGTGGATTTGTATCTCCAACACCTTCATTTTCATCCTTCACTTAACCAAACATGGATAGATATGTAACAATGGGATCATCCTTTACCATTCGAATGTTCCTCAATTTTTTCTTCAAATAAAATTTTCAGGCATCACTACTACATTCAAATAGATCAGTAAGGGATTTCCACATTTATAATGGTGCTTCTTTCCCATGAAAATTTGGAACAATATGGTCTCTAACTCCTTATAGGATCATCTTCCTAGATTTGGCATTGTCATTCCTCCATTCAGTCGACTGATGTTCATTTAATTCATGAGATTTAGGAATATCAGTCTTGATGTATTCCAAAACCCCATTATCATCTAACATAGCCTCCATTCTATCCTTTAATGCACAAAAATTTCAAGTCCCTTCCAAGGCTTGCTCTATCATCAAACCATAGAAAGACATGATTCCTGAACTCATAGAATTCCTGCACTAACTGATCCTCTTCAATGTGTTCTAAATTTGATCAAGTAAATTGGTCTCTATCTTGTTTTCATCTCTGATACAATGTATAAAAACCTTGAAATATTGTAACTACTAATGGAGAAAACTAATTTCAAAAGACACAATATTTCTCTACCAAACATATGTGGAAAAAAAAATGAATAGAAACACAACCACACATAGAAATTTATATGGGGAACCCAAGTAGGAATAACCCCTATTGCTTGTGTTATCAACTGAGCAACTTGATCTATTACACAAAATCTGTTTCAAGCCTGATTCTCCCTGCAATACTGATCAAATCTACACAATAATTTCCAAACACTTAGGCAAATAAGGCCTGCTAGGAAGCTCCTATTTCCTAACACAACCCCCCCCCTAAAAAATAGGAATATTTCCTGTTTCCTTGTGCAATTCCCAAGATAAATTCCCTTCTTGATCCTCAAGCCTCTCCTGCTCTAATTTATTTTCAATATTTGCACACAAAAACCTATGTACCATAATAAATACAATTTATGCCTTCATTCAATTTCAACAGGCAATTCGAATTGCATGACCTACAACGAGTAATTTTAGCAACTGAAACTAGTTAAATGACATAAAGTTGAGTTAACAGAAAGTCAACTACTCGACTAAAATCATAAATATCTCTATTATAGAACTAGAGATAAGTTAACTAACAAACACTAGAGTTAACTCCACTATATAACTAATTTTAGGCATCAACTTGTCCACAACTCACTACAAGCCATCTAACTCGAATTAACTGACAATAACTTAATGATAGGCCACATCACACATGTAACTAACTTAAGCATCTATGAGATTGAATTCAAATTGGAGTCTTTGACTAAGGCACAAGTCAAAGAAGCCATTCCTTGCTACATTTTAAACACAAAGATCTTGGAATTGAAACAACTAGGGTTTGATGGTTCAATATTCTTGAGAATTGCTAGCATATTTCTATTTCTAAAAAATAGATCATATTAATATTAAGGTTTGGATAAAGCTCGCCCCATAGAGTCAACATGTTGAATAGTAGCGAAGCATAGTCACTAGGGTTTTCACATATATGTTGACAATGAAGAGTGTTACTGCAATAATTGTAGATTGGGTTTTTCATGGCCTAAATTTCTCAGGGGTTGTTGTTTATGAGACAACACATAGTGTAGTTATTGTACAACTGTTGAGTCTCAAAAGTGTTTTCCATATTCATACATATTTCAATTATGTCATTACCATTTAGCTCTCATTTCATAACTATCTGACCTAAAACCCTACATCAAGTAACCATTTTCATAAATATATAGGTTAGGATCCTTGTCTTCCAAAGTTATTTATTTTATGTATTTAAAGTGAATTTATGATTAGAAACTAGAAAATTAACACAGTTTCATATATCTATATATGTGTTATGAGTTTTGTGACATGTGTAGGTCAAAAGGAAGCTTCTAAAATACCTTTATGTGGCATCCCAAAACCAAATTCGAATTTTGAGTGGAGAAGATCATGGGATCATGAGGACATGTGTCTCAATTCTTTTTTGTATTGAAACTCTAAGAAGATATGTGTCTAATTTCTTGAAACTCTAAAAAGACATGTGTCTTATCATTTCCTATTTTGATTGTAACTCTAGAGATAGAGGGAGAGATTCATGGACTCTCATTAATGAGATAACCTCTCATATTTTGTATAAATAGGAGAAGCTTTCTCCTATCAAGGGTAGTGAAAAAATAGGAGAAGAAGAGAAAGGATTAGAGAGTGTTTTGTAACAAAGCTTAAGATGGAATGGGATGTATATTTGTGAGTTTATCAATAAAGAAGTTTAGTTTTTTGATGCTATTTTGATCACATCTTCAAGGAGCTAAGGATTACACCAAATTGGTAGCAGAGGGTCCCTGCTATTCGAGGAGGTTTTGCATGTTTTCTAGATAAGTAATTTTCAATTATGTTTTGTCATATTTCCTTACTTAGATTGCTTTCTGAAATCATAGTTTTTAGCATTATTTTTCATGTCATTTGCTTAGATAAAGGATCCTCATGATATTGCAGTTCGTATCTTTCTCAAGCTCTTCCAATACATCTCTATTAAATGAATGGGATTCAATTGTGATATTTTGAGTTATTAGCATTTGATTTTCTGTTATTTAGTTAAAAAGAAGATCCTCATTATACTGCAGTTAGTCTCTTTCAAAAGCTTTTCCAATAAACCTCTAATTCACGAATGAGACTAAGTTGTAATATTTTGAGTTATTGATTATTTTGCTTCATAGAAGATCCTTATCACATTATGATTAATTTCTTTCAAAAAGCTCTTCCAATAAACCTCTAACTCATGAATGAGATTTCGTTGTAATGTTATAAGTTGTTTCAGCATTTCATAGGAGATCCTTGCTACATTATAGTAATATTTTTCTCAAGGTCTTCCAATAAACCTCTATCAAATGAATGAGATTTCACTGTAATGTTCTAAGTTACTATTTGTTTCAGCATTTCCTTTTATGTTTTAGGATATCCTCATTACATTAGAATTAATATTTTTCACAAGCTCTTCCAACAAATCTCTAACTAAATGAATCAGATTAAGTTGTAGTGTTTTGAGCTACTTTTCATTTCATGAATGTTCATTTAGAAGCTGTAATATCCATGGATTAGGACTCTCTGTTTTCATCATTTTCTAGTTAGGAACAGAACTTGCAAATAAAAGCTGTTTTAATTCATTTATTAACATTTCATTTTCTCCTTTTTGACGTAAATTTAACTCCATCTTTTTAGCATAGAGTAGCATACTAAGAATCAAACATAAAAACCCCAAAGCATCAATAAAACACTAAAAACAACAAAGTAAGAAAAAGGGATACTTAGGCACATATAGTGCATCACACTTCATCAGTTTCCTAGCCCTGGTTGATAATTTATGTTAGCAATTTACAACACTAAATTGACTAGACAACAACATTTACATGATATTTATTTAGGGGCAGTGTTGATAAGTATTTTTAGCAGCGATGATTAGATAATGATTGTATGACATAAATTGTGATGATTACAAGTGGACGCAGTGAAAGTGAAATGACAAGATAAGAACCACTATATTATTGATAGCAACGACCGAGCAATGTATTCAAAGCAATCTATCCTATTATTTTATCTTCTATATTAAAGGTCGTAGGGTGGTGCAAGGTGGAGATCAAATTTTCCTTCAGGTTGAAGCCTGACAACACTTCAGGAAGGTAGGGTGGTTCTAGGGTAGTTTGGATCATGTGTAGGGTGTTGGAACATACTTTAAGTGAGAGATGATAAAACCAGGGTATTGGAGTGTCCTTCCACTTAGAGCTGGGAAATTAGGATGTTAGAGCATACTTTTAGATGGAGCTGATCAGGGGGTTGGAGTTTCCTTCCATTTGTAGCTAGAGAATCTTGGAAGTTGGATATTCCTATTGACATAGTCTTTAAAGACCTATATTAAGAAGCGTTCGATGTCCTTTTTTCTTGGAAGGGTTTCCACCTAAAATCTCTTGTGTACTATAATTGATGTTGTGCATTGTTGAATTATGTTGTTGATTAATGTTTTTATCTAATTTTAATGATAATTAATTTTCTATAAGTCAAGTAATTTACTAAAGTGAAATACTGATTCTCCCCCTCTAAATATTTCCAACAATTGGAATCAGAGTGGGATCCTTCATTTGTAGCATAACAACTAGAAGGAAGATCTCAAAGGTGCAGAAATGGAAATTCAAAGAAGCACACATCCAAACAATCAAAGGAAGTTTCCAGTATTGCAGTAGTCTCAAAATCTATTACAGATAATGAAGAGAATCAATTTGGTCCAACTCCTCAGTTAGATGAAACCAAATATGATATATGGGAATCTAAAATGGAAGCTTGTTTGAAATATACATCACGCCTGATTCTAGAGACACGTATATCGATGAATATAGAAGGTAAAATTTTGTTTAGCAAGACGCTGAGATTAATAATCATTAATTCATTCAGTGGTTGAGTTCGAAAGTAGATTAATTCCTGTACTGTGAGAAACTTGGAATTTTGGTCATCAATATGTGGATTTTTATGGCATAACTTAATTTTGTATGTCTAGAGGAGGATGTTGTGCAATAGAGGCAACGTTGGCAGACCCTTGGATACACATTTGTATGCAAGAGAGATTGAATCAAACTCCAAAGGTGTTTTTTGGTCACATACATATAAGTAGTGGAATGAACCATGAAGGATTGTCATCATTACATAGCTATGAGATTGACAATGATTACAACCCAAAATAATATACTTATGCACTAGTATGATTACAACTAGAGAAGAAGTGTGGTCAGAGTTTGACGCTGATGCGATATGGTCTGAACATATAGGCGTGCGGTTAAAAATTGTGAACTGATGCAATCCATGCAATGATAATTTAATGATTTGATTTGATCTGGTTGAATATCATGTTATAATCTAGTTGATGGGTTATTAGTGATTATCGCATGATTTTTGTGATAAAAAGAAGTGTTTGGCATAGTAACAAGGTCTATGTTAAATCTTTAGGGAGAATGCGAGATTTGGTAGAGAAATTCTAACAATGTGTTATGAAAATAGTCAAAGTTTGCATGAAGTAATATTTTATGAAACAAACCTATACAGATCAGTCTCATGAGAGAAATTTTGTAGAGCAGTTAATAAAAGTGTTTTTATAGTGATCCAATGCTGTAGAGAAAAAAGTAATGCTATGGCTGTTCATATATCATGTGCTGTCAAATTTCCATTGGTAAGCATTGTATATGATAAGCCGATGTGTCTTACGACTAAATTGAGAATAAGTTGATGATGTAATTGAGTTGATCTTGCAAGAGACCAAAGATTAAGTCAAAGGTTCTATCCAAGGATGTTGAGACTATTGTGTTGCTGAAGTTAATGAGTGACAATATTATGAAATGTTGAATTGTTTGAGGAAATTTAGGGGTTGAGATTGGAATTCAAGTATTTATTGGTGGTATGAACACAACAAGAGAGAGATGATGATGGAAACATTATTGAGTTGCTCAATGTTAATGTTGCTGCAATGAGTGAATGCTTTAATGCTGCCAATTCAAATGATGTATTCTGCTAGGGTTTATATTTGATGCCATGTGTGGCAGTTAATGATATGTATATTGTGCTGGTCGGTGACCTTTGTAATTGAATTTATGTAGAAATTTTTTTTTGATGAGACATGGTTTGATCATCGTTGCAGAGGTCTTGGAATTGAAACAAATAGGGTTTCATGGTTTAATATTATTGAGAATTACTGGCCTATTGCTATTGCTAAAACATAGATCATATTACTATTATGGTTCTGATAGAGCTTGCCTCTTAGAGTCAACATGTTGAACATAAGTGAAGTAGAATCGATAGGGTTTTCATGAATATGATTATAATGAAGAGTGTTATTATTTCAACTTGGGTTTTTCATGGCCTAATTTTCTTAGGGGTTTTTGTTGATGAGACAACACATAGTGCAATGATTGTACGACATTGATGTGATATTGCTTCAGGGGAAGTGTTGAGAAGTCTTGTTAGAAACAGTGATCAGAGTAGTGATTATATGAAATAAATAGTGATGATTACATGTTGATATACTGAAAATGATATGATAAGAGAAAAAAATGTATTATTGATAGAAATTGTTGAGCAACATATTTAGTACAATATATCCTATTCTTTTATCTTCTATCTTAAGCGTGGCATGGTGGTGCAAGGTGGATATTGGAGTTTCCTTCAGGTTTAACCCTAAGAACACTTCAGGGTGACAACGTGGTTCTAGGGTAGGTTGGAGCCTGTGCAGGGTGTTGGAGCATCCTTTTAGTCAAAGCTAATAAAACTAGGGCATTATAGTGCCCTTCCAATTGGAGCTGGTAAATTAGGGTGTTGGAGCATCCTTTTAATTGGAGATGATAAATCAGGGGGTTGGATCCTCCTTCCAATTATATCTAGAGAATCTTGGAAGTTGTATATTCCTATTGATGTAATATTTAAAGACCTGTATTAAGAATAATTCACTGGTTTTTCTCCTGGAACAATTTCCACCTAAAATCTCTTGTGTACTGTCTTTGATGTTGTGCATTGTTGAATGGTGTTGCCGATTCATGTTTTGATATAATTATAATGATAATTAATGATCTATAATTTAAAATTAATTGATTGAAGTGAAATACTGATTCACTCCCCTCTTATTATTTCCAACAGTCTAAAGTAAGATGATGATAGGGGTATGCTTTAATGCTTGGAAATAACCTCCTAGTGAAAACAAGATCGTTGTAAAAACATTTTTTTTTTGTCTAGATAGATTGTTGCATGTAAGGAGGAGCTAATAGTAGAGAAAAAATTATCATTGATATTATGGAGGTTGAATTGCTTGGAAATTTTCTTTCTAATGTTTAAGCATCAAGGGAAGAAATATGAATTTGTAGACTTTCCCCTCTCTCTTCCCAAGGATATTATGATAGATATGCAATTTGAACTTATCCCTATCTTCTGAAAAATAAAATATTGACGGGAATGTTGTAAGGATGCATGTGCAAGAAAGGGTAGTACTTCAAAAGTACAATGGTAGGGTTAGACTAGCTAACAACCTCCTTTTTTCTTCCTTTCCTGGGGTGTCATAGTCCTTTCGTTGCTCCCTATAGAAACCATTTTGGTGGATATTATATTATTATGCATATTTAAAGATAAATTTTCTTATACATGAGCATATCATGGAAAATGTACCCACCACATTATATCATATCCCACCACTTAGACTCATTTTCATTCACTAGATAACATCACCCTTGGTTTTATTTACCTTCCAAAAATATGAACATGTATCCTTGTCTCTATTCTTCAACATATTAATTGGTTTTTGATGGCTACATAGACATCAAAGTTTTATAATTCCTTTCATTTCCTTGAGATTATTCCAACATATACCTCCAACGATCATCAACTGGAGAATATGCATAACATAACACATTATTCCATCCACTGGAATTTCGAATTCATAAATAATTAATTTATTAATAACATAAGACATAACATGAAAATAATCCAAATAATTATCCACAGGGTTTCCATAAGTGAGATTAATCTCTCAGTCTCTTTGTCTTCCCTTACAAGCCAAAAATATTGTGCCCTATTTATCCCAACTAACACATAAGATAAATTTCTTATAGTATATTCATTCAAGTCACTGATTCCTTTCTACACTAACCCTTGTAGGCTCCAACATACCCTTATTTTATAAAAATTCCCTTGAGAAATCAATCTTTCCAAGGTTTCCATTTGAAAAAGAGATCAACTTTATAGAGCTTTATCGGTAGGGTGTCCCACTAGGAACCTATAACAAACAATATCTCATGGTGACCAAGACATATCATAGGGTTTCCATGTCATCACTGTATCATCCTCCCCATGCTTTCCAACTTCAACAACCATCATTTGCTACTAGATAGATATATCATCTCTTTGTGTCATACATATATAGCTACCATGAGATGTATTCCTAAGTTAATTATAATACTAGATAGATCATAAAAAAATAAATTTTGAATTTATTTCACAAAAAGTTAGGTTTCATAACAATTATATCCTCCTCATAATGTTTGGTCCCCAGATTTAGTAGAAAATTGTTTTCATTATGGGCTTACACTCATTTCCATATCCCAAGAAAATTTTACTTGCAATCCATCCTCTTTGGTAGGAATTTAAATCAATAAAACAAACTATAAGTATTTATGCATGTAATCCTTTCATTTTAACATTCACAACAACCCACAAAATGGTGTTAGAATTATGAAATACCAACAATTCAATCACTTTGAGCTATCAACATATTATATTCAATGAAAAGCCGTTCAATATACACACATTACTAACACAACAAGCATTCAAACAATGTAATAAAAAATATGTGCCAATATTTATTGGTGCACAATCACAACTTACACATTTAAATAATATAACTATGCACATTTACTCAATGCATCCTTGCATTGATTCAATAATACCATAATGCCTTTAATGTACCCAACCACTCTTATACATTGCTGGAAAAATGGGGTATTTAAAATTCCTACCACTAACTTTATATTTTTGTTTGATATCTTTTTTGTCTCATGCCTGTCCTTCTAGCTAAGCTGATGATCACATTATGTTATTATGATACCATAATTTCCTCATTGTTCTATAATTAACTAATGAATACATGCAAACATATAATGTAGGATAATACATAGAATAAAAAAACATCCATTTCACTACATTAATGCCATTAATCCAACATAATCATACAAAAACCAAATATACTTATCTCCCAAGAATATTTCACCAATTGGCTATAGAGGAATGATGTTCCACACAACCATAAGTTTGTCATTTCCCAACATCTTTCTGCAATAGGGCCACCTATGAGTACATAGGGATTAATCACTTATAGCTAGCTCTAATATTCCCTAAATATGGAAATCTCTTAACTCCCACAACAATTCTAATTCATTAACTCTCTTCCCCTTCAACCCATTCAATTTGTTAGGTCCTTATAATACTAGTGTAGCCTCTTTATTTTTATTTTTGTGCCCATGTAACCCCATATTGTTATTGTTGTGCCCCATAGAAGCCCACTATTGTTATTGTTGTGCCTTTACATTATTATTATTATGTAGGATTTGATTATAATGTGACACTTTAAACTCCTATATATACCAGTGAGGTATTGCCATTTGAATCATCCAAGAATTAATAATTTATGTGATTTAAAGGAGGTTGCCCCCTCGAAGAGGCTAATTTTCATGTCATTGATATATATATATATATATATATATATATATATATATATATATATATATCTTTTGTGATGTGGTTGCATAATGTTTGGTATCAGAGCTTTGGATTCTAGGGTTTCAATGCTTCAAACAAGTGATCTTGGAATTTTTGTTGTAATATTTTTTTGACGAGGCTTTAGAAGCTGAAATTTCGACCACGCGGAGCTTTGAATATTGGTGAAATTTTTGTAAAATTAAGATTTTTTTGCTATATTTTCCGAGATATGGTCTGAATAATTTAGGGTTTTTGCATGTTCCATAATTTAGTCTCAAGTATGTGACCTAGGGAAACTCGTCAAAACTTTCTCTACAAGCATCAAATTTGAATTTCATAAGAAGCAATTGAAATTAAACTGAATGTAGTTTGTTGTGTATCATTTTCGGGACTGGAGGTTGAAACAAAGACACATGGAATTCCATAAAAGTTCGCTCTCCTGAACCAGTCCATAATTAGCTCATCGTGGGAGATTGCGCATTGTTTAGAAATCCAGGGCAACATTTAGATTAGGGGTATTTAAATGATTTCTCTTAACCTTAAAATTTCTTGTGATGTATTTTTAGTTCTTCTTCATTATATTAAAACTATTTCTATCATCAAGATAATTTTCAAAACAAATGAAGATCAAACACAAGAAAAAGGACACAAGATGTAGGCACTCAGGAAGGGAAAAATCCCTAAGAAGGGAAAAACCCAGTCAAACTCTTTACTAGAAGACTAAAATAAAAATGAGACAGAAAAATGCCATGACACAATATTTCCTCCTTCCATAAAGTCAAATCTTGAGAATATTCTTTCAAAATTCAATACTTCAACTTTACCAACAAACTTTTTCCTTATATACTTTTCAATCTTGGTCTCTTATCTCTTCTCTGTACTTTGGTCCTGCAATGCATCAAATATTTGTGGTTTGATGTTCCTTTTATATGTGACATAAAGAAAAGAAATTTCAACATCCTTTCCAACATCTTTTAGGCTACTTTGCATCCTTCTTCTTCACTAAAATATCACAGATCAAAGTTTCTTATCTCTACACCAACTAGGTCGAGTTCACTTTGATATAATAATTTTTTCTATCTATTGTATTGAGGTTATAATGAATGGTAGGAGAGGTCGAATTGATAGGGAGCACAATCGACTTGATGGAGGAGGATAATACATAATTTTTGACACATAAATTTTTCTTTCTTTGACACAATGAGCTAAAGAAGGGTCACTTACATAATAAATTTGCCTCAATAAAAATCCTAGAGCACTCAATGGGTGCTTTGAAATATTGACCATTCAACTAAGCATGAAAATCATGCTTTAATAAGTAAATTTATTTTACTATAAATTTTTTATTTTATTTTTTAAAAATACAATTATGAAGACCAATACTGGTTACATTTTTCAACACTCCCTCTTAAGTAGGGATATATTCATAATTACATATATACATAGGTACAAGGACGATCTCAAAATGATATGTTCTATGAAGAGTCTCACCACACACAATGTTATAGATTAGATACGTGACCAAGGTATCTAACTAGTTGGGACTAAGTTGTGTTCCAAGCTTTAGCCATTATAGGTACCGTCAAACTTTAGCTCTAACACCAACCTAGGGATCTAGGAATCGTATCCAATGTTGGAGCTCCACACAACCAATGATACTCTCCCTACTTCGAGATCTAGATATCATCACAAGCTGAGTAGATGTCCTCCCAAGAATCTTGTCTCCCTAATATGATTCATCTCTCCTTATCAACTAAATCATATATATCCACTAGTCCAAGCATGCTTCAAAACATTCAACCTTCTTATAGAGAGATCCTGCATAATCACAACCCCAATTAGTAATAAACTTTATATATATATATATATATAAGTTAACTCAAAACTCTAGTGTTCTCAAATGTATTGATGCTGCTTAGGGGTGAAAGCATGAAGATGGGTTACACTTTTGGGCCAAATGTGGGGATGAAATTTCAAGTTTTTCCTCTTTTATCAAATTGCAACACTCAAAATTCATATAATAATTGTGAATTTTGACTTAGAGTGAAAATATAATATGTGGAGAATTACGTTGTTGTCCAAATGATATTTTTTGCAATTTTTTTAGTGTTGCATAATCTCTCAGTTTTCCATTAAATGCAATATGTTTCCTTGCAATTTTTCGTAAAACTTAAGAGGTATTCGCGTGTTCATGTAGCATAAATTAGTCTAAAATGTTTAATTTTTAATATATATATATATACACACATCACAAAGAGAAATACGTTTTTCATATTAAAAATTTATTTTTTTTAATGTAAAATTTAATTTAATTATTATTTTTTGAAGTTGGCGAAGTAATATTTCAATTTCATTTTGGAGACACATGTGTTCACGTAATTTTTTTTTCAAATCTTTAAATATATTGAAAATCCAAGGGTACCCTTTTGAAGAAGACTGATAAACTAAGATAGTGGCATTTTTTGAAAATTTTTCATTTTGTATATTTTATGTTATTTATTTTTTATCAACGTTTCAAGAATTATGTTTAAAAGAAATTGAATAAAAAATATGATATGGATTCGATAATATCAAAACCATATTCCATTGGATAGAGGGTTCCTTCCCAAATCCAACATGATCAACTCCTCCATTTAAGGACATATTTTGTTTGGAGTTCACTAGGGTACAAAATGGTGTTGCAAAGAAATCTGCAGAAGAGGAGCTAAAACTCTGTTTTTTTAGGCCTTCAAAAACTTGATCGAGTGTTTGCAATTTAAATTTCAAATAGCTTGATCGAGGGTTTAAGAAATCCTCTATCGATCCCTTACCGTGATTAAAAAAGGCCCGATCGAGCTTATAGCTCGATCAAGCTATCATAATTATCTAAAAAAAGAAAAAAAAGAATGAAGACTCTCAATACTTGTCTTTAAGCGAATTATAAAATTGATTTATTCCACAAAAATATTTTTTTATAAATATTCAAATATATTCCAAACTCTAATTTTCTTAATTATAAATCTAAAATTTGTTTTATTTTACCAAGAAAATAATTATAATAATATATCGATAACTGTTTTAAAAAAAATTAACTTTGCTCTTTCAATTTTGAAATTCTTAACATTGATAATTTGTTTATTGTTTTGATTTTAAGTATAAGATATTTTTATATTTAATCATTTTATAAAACTTTTATGTAAACAATTTCAATAAAAATAAATCAAATTATAATAAATAATTAAATAAATAACAACAATCTAAACTAAACTAAATTTTATAATATTACTATATTAAAAATAATTTCATATACACATTTAAATCTAGATTACTCAAATTCAAATTAGTCAAATAATGTTTTAAAATTTATAATTTCCTTATGGTTTTATTATTTTAAAAATATATATTGCAAACCTAAGGGAGGAGTAAAAATATATATATATATATACTTCGCACTTGTGTAGGATGAGGACATAATTGAGTGCAATCACATTTTACAGGTTGAGAGAGATTTATAACCATATATACCATTGCATCCATTGATGAGCTCCATCATTAGGTATAATTGGAGGGGTTAATTGTCACCTTTTTAGCCTTATTAGGTCTCTCTTTCTCAAATTTAAATTGTATTATGGTCTTATATTGCTAGTGTAGATGGTGATTAAGGGTTGTCATACTTCGAATGCCTATTATGGGTCAAATGCACGATAATCACAAAGATATTTCACTTTTGATGAAGGTTTTGCAATTAAAACTCGGAGTAGACAACAAGGAGAGATTCTAGGGGGATTGTCCACCTACTTAACTCCCAAAGGCAACCAAGGGATCCTCAAGATTCCCTCCAACAACTTGAAATCAAAGGCGGCCAAGAAAGTGGGAGATCAAATGCACCAAAGCTCCACTTCTCTTTCAGTCAAAGAGGACACACCACCTATTTTTAGGGATCTGTTGGTAGCTATCCTCTAGTCTAAATAGGTCTGAGCAAGAGCTCATTAGAATTCAAACTTTGAAGGAAGCTAATAGACTCTTAGCTCTTGTAATAGGTTTTTGAGACATTTATGATTATGTAATGAGACTATTTTCTGCAATAATATGAGTATTAATATTGTACTTCACTAATTTAGTTTTAGAGGGCTAGGCTTGTGGGTTAGGGCCCAATCCATTGGCCTTAGTCTCTGTTGTGTATTCATGCTTACTTTTATGTCATTGTAGCTAGTTTGGTTTATGAGTGTTATCTAGTTTTCTTACATTTCAATTCAATGTTTTTAATTTGCTTCCATTTGTATTTTGCTGTAGTTAAGATTGCATAAATGTTGGTAGAATAGCTAATAAACTCAGAAAGCTATGTGTCAAGCCTCCCTCTCTCACTCTTTCATTGGAGCTTGAGGAGGGTAGATCTTCACCACAGGAAAAATTTTCTCTTTAGTTTATGATTTCTTGGAAAGAATAGTTAGGTTGTTGTAGTGTCATGAACATGTCTAGAATACAGAGTTAGATTTTTGTTTGAATGCTTAAGTAGGTTTTCTTTCCAAATTCAACTCATCTTTTCCATTTCCTTCATCACGGATTTGCTAATGTTTTTTACATTAATAGGTAGTTTTCTTGCATGTTCAAGTAGCACAAAAAATGAGGACTTCACCAACACCCTTAGCTCCATTTCTCACCCATCAAACAACCTCTTCTCAACAAATCACCTTCATCCTCATTTTTGAGATTTTCACCTTCACACCATGAGCAACCCTAGAAGCACTAGTACAAAATGACTAATTAGTTACTAAAAAAATGACTAAAATTTGCATATAAACGACTATTTTTCAGTCGGTGACCAATAGTAGCTAATTTACAGTATCTTATAACGCGACCAACTTTTGGTCGTTTTTAACTTAGTCATTAATTGGTTATCTCAATTTTGTTGTCTAGTTGTATATTTGGTCAGTAATTCACTTGAAATAATTGCGGTGACTAACTTTTTTAGTCACCTAGTCACTAATTTCATCATTTTTTACTAGTGAAGTGAAAGACATGCCTCTCAAGGGGTTCTGAGCTTGGAAAAGGGGTTGGTCACCTTCCATTCATCCAAGTACACCTTCACTCGACCTCCGCTATGCTTTTATCCATCATTTTTGGCCTCATATTTCCCTCGGATTGTTTCCTGTAGCAATTTAGGACTTTCCTCTAGCACTACAAGAAACCTGTAACAGAACCAGTAGTAGCACAAGTGGGCCTCTTCTTAAGCCCATAAACCATCATCAACCTCATCTGGACCTACCAAAACTGTCAAGACACCTTCAACCCTGCATCCATGAGTTCAAAACCCTCCTAAGCTTCCTTAGCGCCTGTCCTCCTTGCTGCAAAACAATGCATTTACAAGCATAATTAGGTCATGATTAGATGCATGAGTAAAAGCATGGAGTAGAAAAAGTGTCTTTAGCCATTTGGCCCAACAATGTGTGAGTAGATTAGCTTTCTTTATGCAATTTCAATTCAACCATTTACTTCATGAAGATACCTAGTTTGTTTATATTTTTTGCCATAGTTTAAATCATATATTTCTTTCATTGCAGAAAATCTAGATATATTTTCTTGCTTCAGAATAGTCATTTTATGGTTAATAGAATAATTTTTTTGAGTCACTTTTAGTTCTAGGTCTAAATTATAAGTGTTACAAACTTCACTCATAAACCCTAAAAATAAAACCTTTTTGTAGGACTCAGAAGAGGATGCATGAGTAGAATGCATCTGCTATGTATATAGCACTGTCACCTCCAATTTTGTATGAACCCCGAGTTGATAAATAAAGTAGAGTAGCCTCTGGGAGTTGCAGCAATCTTGGTGCAATACCAGGGCTCAACATCCATTACAACTATATTAATTATAACTTACAACTACTACAACTGCATTAATTACTACTGCACTCATTTTTTTTCCTGAACAAGTGGATATTGATGCATATATATGTGTGTGTGTGTGATTTTAATGCATATGATTATGACCAAGAAAATCATGTTTATTAACTCTTTGGTTAATTTTGCAAAATATACATTTCCAATAATGTCATATTATCATTTTTGAATTACACTTTTTTTTTGGTAATCTTGGTAGGACCTTTTCATTCCTTTTCAAAAGCAAGTTACATCCATGAAAGATGTTCAGTGACCTCAACCTACCCAATGGGAAACTAGGTCTGTTGGCCACTGGAATGCATTATAAGCCATAAAAAATTTGAATATCTTAAGTCTATCAAACAAGGCCTTATAGGCCTGAATGTCTATCCACCAATTTATATCTAATACGCTACAATATTCAGTACTACCCAACCTATACAACATAAATTAAACCTAAAATACAACCACGAATATACTAAAATGACATCTAATCATAAAAGGACTCCATAGGATATGGGTCCTTTGCACTGGAACCTAGAAGTTCTGACTAAGGGAGGCACAAAAGGTGTTTCTCGATGCGGCCAAGGTGAATGTTCTGCTATTTTATCTAGAATTGAATCAACTAAAATTCCTTCTGAATTTCCTGGAATCATGGGTCATGTTTTCTAGAATTAACCGGTGAGGTCATGATAGATTTGGCCACCAAAATTTTCATAAGCCAATAAATGTGTACTATTTTTTATACTGGGTGGTGCGACCACGAGTATATCCAGGATTTGGAACAAGAACCCTTCATTCTTCCACCTGCACTTCGACTTCTTCTCGTTGATTGAGCTCTACTTCCCAAGAAAATATCATTTGTTTGACTTGGCCTGGAGTTCTGGAGTTATTAGCCTGAACCTCCTCCTAAGGAATCTAGGCATCTTTGCGACCACTTCTCTTCGTGGGCCAAGCAGAGGAGGATCCTATTCTGTCACACTTCTTAGAATTATGGCTGTTGTCCCAACCACCACTTCTAGACGAGCTAGCACCCTGGGCTATCATGATTATCTTCCTATCAAGTAGACTACACACTGTCCAACTAATATTGCAGGCCACGAACCGATGCCCAATTTTGATCACACAGTCACAGTATAAATACAAATTATAAGGAAATGCTACATATACATTAAAAATTAACATGAAACAAACTATGTTAGGCTTAAGCCAGATAACTAGACTGAATTTTGAAATGGGAGGCCAACATCACCATTCCCATCCATTATTCAACACCATGTGCTCAGAAGGGCCAAGATACCAAGAAATTATGTTCTAACCCTTCACAAATTATTCATCAAAGATTGACTCCTCGAGCCAAAAGCCCATACAGAACACACCATAAACATAATAATTCATAAAAAAAGAGTTTATATACATAGCCTCGCTTAGGACAAAAAACTTATAAAAATAAATTCCTTTGATGAGTATACTGAATCTTATCCTACCGCATTTGATCCAGAGTTGGAAAAACATTCCCATTTGGGATAGAAAAATGGAATATACAACAAACACCAAAATAGAAACAACACACATCAGATAGTATGCAACCATTGAAATTACTGATAATTTCTTTCCTTTTGAACACCCATATCCATTCCTTCCAACATGCATGTTACAAACCAAGCAATATCGAGCATTCCACGGAAAAGGAGGAGATGTAAAGAAGAAAAATACATACCCGACTACAAGTTCCATCAACCAGGAAGGTGTGGTTGCGACCTGAGGAAAAATCCTTCACCCCGCTCATGTGAACCTAGTTGAGAGGAAAAAATGACTATGGTTTCTCCATATTACTCAACACGAGAACAAGATACCCACATATAGGATGCTAACCCTCCCACCCACCCGGGGATTATGATTTCTACAGTTACTCTTCCCTCCACTATTAATCATTCATGTGCCTTCTGCCTTACCACTCAACCTTTCACACACGCAATGAGTGAATGGTGGCCACCCATCGGCCTTGCCATCCATCAAATCAACCATCATTCGAATCCCGAGAAGGATATTTGAGAATATCTCACCCCAATCGGGGAACACTTTTTATTTACATTTATTCATATAAAAAATTATAATATTTATTAAAATCAAATTGATAAAGTTTCTTACGTTTAACCAATTTATTATTAAAATCATATTTATAATAAATTTATTATTTAAATTATAACATTGAAAATTTAAATCATAGTAAAAACTATTCTTTAAGTTACTAAATTATAAATATAAGAATATTACAATTTCAATTGCAAGTGGGATAGAATCCATTTTCAAATCTATACACCAAAACACTACAAATGTAATGAGAAATTAATACACGCCATTGTTAATTACCTATTCAAATGTAATTAATAATTAATTTTGTTTTTTGTTTTGTTTTTAAACTATTAAATACTTACAATTTTAAAGTTTGCATGTCATTATTGATATTTACATAAATTTTAAAATTTCTAGATTTAAGGATCAATTAAGCTTTAGGGCTCGATCGAGGTCCTAACCTGGGTTAGACACGAGCTCGATTAATGGTTTTTTTAAAAGCTCGATTGAGCTACTTTTAAGTTCCTCAAGAAATCGATCGAGTGCTTAAAAATTGCTCGATCAGGTGCTTAAAGTTTCTTGATCGAGCATCTTTTTTTCATGAAAAAACACCCTTTTTTCGCCAAAAAGTATAACCCAAATCCATTATTTGACCCTTAGGTCATCATCATATTATCCAAACACATGTTTGTCAGAATATTTCTTATTTAACTTATATAGAAATACCAATATCAAACTTAACAACACTTCTTCCAGAACATCCAAGTCTTGTTTACAACTTTGCCACTCACAGATATCTATCTATAATGCTTTAGCCATGATCTTTATTCTTTCTTAAAGGTATTTATTATATTTTTCACATCATGCCCTCCCTCTCAATTAGGGATATTTTATACTTTCTTTAATCCAATCTCCCTCTCAACTTAGGGAGATCAATAACTTTATTCTTACAAGTTCTTTATCATAATATCACAGAACTTCAACTTTTCAAAGTTTTATTTCTTCGGTAATATAATTATTTATTATGGAAACAAGGTCATCTATTCATATATCATATCATCATCATATTTACATCGCCCTTTTATCCATCATGCTCATCATTATTATCACGTCATCTTCAATTATGAACATATTCAACGCCTTGAAGATTATGTGCATGCAAGTATTCAACAACAAGTACAACCAAGTACAAATATACAAAATCATGAAGTAAACTATATCAACATAGGGTTACCATGTCATTACAATTGAAGCATAAAAAAAATCAAGCTTTACACATAAAAAACCTAAAACTAGTTAGGTTCAAAATCAACAAGAGTTATATCTTTTGTATTTTCAACAACTTAGCTAGGGTTTTGTCACAAACCCGAGATTCCATCTTCAAGACTTAAAGTATTAGATATCAAAAACTAAATTAATAATAAAATTTAACATTTAAAATTATTCTCTATAATTCCATGTCAAATACTACTATATTTTTGTACAAACCTTAGATTTCGACGAAGTAAAACATGAATAATAATCAAGTTATCATTCTATCATTTAATATATAGGGTTTCATTATTATTTACTTATATTAATCTATTACTAAGATTTGATCGTAAACCCTAGATCAAACATCAAACTCCAAATATTTTGAACATACAAGGGTTTCTATTATGCAGAAGCTCATACACCTAGGGCTTCATTCCTAGGATTTTGAATATAGTAAGGATTTTGTCACAAACCCTAAAAATATGGGATTTCATCATATAAGTGAGATATCAACGATAAACCCTAAAAGGATAGGGTTTATTCATAGAATTATCAATATAGTAATATTTAATCATGAGTTTTAATTTTTAAAATATCCTAAGCATCAAAAGACCTGGGTTTTATAGTGAACCCTAAGGCTTAGGGTTTTACCAAAATGAATAAGATGGTAAGAGCTAGTATGATAAGTATTGAAAAATGTAACTAGTGCCAGTATTCATAATTGTACTTGAGTCAAGATGTAATATATTTGTCAAAAGAATTTTTTATTATTATTAAATTGACTTATTAAAGCATTAACTTCATGCATGGGTCGATAGTCATAGGTCAAGCCTCTAGTGTAGGCTTCTAGTATTTTTGTTGAGTTAAATTCAAGAAAGAAAAATATTTTTGTCTTACATATCCTCCATCAAGTCAGTATTGGTATCCTTTGAATTCTACTTCCTTACCTTACAAGTAGGCCTATAGATTGATCCTATGCAATTTGACTTCCTTAAATTATTCACGTCGAATCATTTATAGTTAGAAACAACTATAAATACCCACTTGAACTCAATCCCATATGGAGAAAAAAATTTCGGATATATTTTTCATATCAGTTTGGATTACAGGACAATAGAATGAGGATGAAACAAAAGGTCGAAGCATTGGGTAAATTACAAGGATGAAACACCAAGCTATTACAGGACCAAAGCATGACACCATTACATGGAAAAAATTCTTCTTATGTATTACAAAGGACCAAAGTTTTTATATACTACAAAGATCAAATTTTTTCTTATATATTATAGGGACTGGAAATATATGTAACTATATACTGGAGCTTGAGTTAGTTACATGATAGAAAATATATATGAATACATGACTCAGAATTATATATGACTACAATGTAATATTACAAAAATTTAGCCTTCAGCTAAATGGAATATTATAGTTTGTTTTATAACTAGGTAGGTGAATAGGTGGGTAGGGAGGCCCATAAGTCTTTTAAACAGCAATAAAAACACTTCAAGTGTGAAAGAAGACCTTTTCAACAGCTAAATAAAGCACCTACAAGTGTGAACATGGGTTGGATCATGTTGATTTAGTCAACTTTGACCAAGTCAACAATGCTGTTATGGAGGAGTGGAGATTAATTGAGGAATAACGCAATTTTGGAGGGCGATTGATTTCATGAAGGAAATGACATAATTGAGTGGGTCCAAGGGCAAGGAAGCTCATAATATATATAAGGAGAGGATGGTAGCCATATGAGATTATGTTTTGGAATATTATTTTGTACATGGTCTTTTTAGACTTTGCATTCCTTTGCTGTTTAGCAGGGTTGCTGTGCTGTTTAGCATCGGGTGTTCCCGAGCGGGAATCCCATATCTTTCCTTGAGAGGCCTCTTGGGAGAGAATTGCATTCATTTCCACATTTTCGTTTTTAGGCCAATCTACAAATTTCTTCATCAACGTATTTTCTATAGGTTATTGTGCTGTGTTGCAGGGTGTTGTATTGGAGGGTTTAGAAACCCACTTTCTGAGCTAGTTTCTCATAGGAGGAAGGATTAATTCTCTTGGGAGATCAGTTTGGAGAGGTCTTGGACATATTTCAAATATTTGGCACTAGGAAAACTATTTCCCATCATTTCCAACGCTGTTCTAGTTTGGAATTGCGTTATTTTTGAGGGCAACTTCAGTGAGGGATCTTGTGGCTCCTTTGGAGTGTTTTCCTGTGATTGAAGGGTTCAGCCTTTCATTGGAGGAGGAATTTGAAGGGATATACATCTGATCTGCTATATTTAAGCCTTCTACACTCATGTGCTTTAGTTTGCAGTGAATCTTCAGCCCTAGGGCTTTAGATCCCATCTTGTATAGGGTGTATTTCTGAAATCCATTTTCGGGTCCTTTGTAGGGGTTTGTATTAAGCCTAGATTTGTATTGGGCATATCTTTTGAGGCCTATAATAACCTTACATCTTTTGTACATTATTTTTATGTAGCAGTGTGTTTATAAATGTGCTGAAGCAGTCTTCTGACATTTTGTCTTTTAGCAGTAGTTCAAATTTAGGAGTGATTTCTTATGGGAGGCTTGTTTCCTCATTGTATATGATTCATGCCTCACTATTATGTATTGATTTTCTAATATAATACATGATGATATGTCTCCATATTGGTCTCCAATGTTAATGAGTTGATTTAAATTGCTATTTCCAGTTCTGTGTTCATATATTGCTGCTTTCCCCATTTGGGAATATTACAGTGGTATCAGAGAATAATCTTGGCTCAGGCTATGCATTCAGCCAATATGTCACCATGAGGAGAATATTTTCACAAGAAGAAGAGATGTATAGAAAAAACAAAAAGAAGACTCCATTTCTAAGGAAGGGAGGAGGAGGAGCTCTCAAATCTTCTCTTTCAAACTATGTAGAGCATTAGAGGAGATCTCAAGAAGATGAGAAGGGAGAGAGAATCTTCAAAGGAGTTTGGATCTAAATAAAACTCTAGATTTTCACATGATGAGTGTGAGCATGCAAACACACACCATGAGTCACAATGTAGTCTTATTCCCAGATCTACTATGAGGAAGATGAGAGAAGAAGAAATGCCTAAGAAGGAGACTCTTAGGGATTATCTGCAAGAATATGAATCTCAAACTAAGAGGTTCAAAGATACCATCACCTTCCAAGAATTTTGCAAGATCAAGGAGGAAAGGAGAAAGCAACATGATGTGGGTAGATTCTTTCTATCTACTTTTGATGGTTCACATACATGTTCAGCTAGGGATTGGGTGGAGGAGCTAGACATCTATTTGCAGCAACACCAAGTTTCAGAGAATGAAGTCATCAAACTTGCAGCACTATGTTTTGGAGGTAAGGCCTATGCTTGGTGGATATTTGAGTCCTTTTCATAAAAAAATGCAAATACTTTTTCTTATGAAAATTTCACTACAATATTAGTGGAAAGGTTTGATGGAAAACATTCTGAAAAATCTTTGGTGGAGCCAAAAAACCAAAACAAATAAAACCTTTGCATGTGTTGGAGAAATCTATAAACCTAACTCCACTTCAGAAAACTGTTGAAGAGGTTAACATATTACATAACACCTTGCTAGAGGGAAGATCTGTATCTCATACTCCTGGAAAAGAGGGCATGAAAATCTTCTTGTCAAAGGAGAATCCTCTTATTGAAAAGTTTCCCATTAATATTGAAGAGGAAGAGAAGGCTGGGGGAAACAACACTCTCATATCTAGAGCATATCTAGCACCTCATGCAGAGGAAGATGGAGTGCATAATCCAATAAGAGGAATTCTTGTATCATTGCAAGAAGTTCCCCAGGATCTCATATGTGGAGGTCAAGTCACAATCAATAAACAACATGATTGTGAAACCTTGCAGATGGAAGGAGAAGGTAGGGAGGAAGGTCAGCATCGTATGATGAGGAGCACACACCCCTATATATTTCTGAAGGGTGATGTACAGAAGAGGTAGAATGATTTGCGCAGTGAGGGCAGGGAAAAATTTGTCCATTGATATGAGCAGTCTACTCTTGACATTGATGTCTCACTGCATGGAGGCATTCCACCAGGAGACCACCATATCAGAAGATGATGAGAGATGCTTCACATGGGATTTCACCACTCTCAGATTCTGGAGGGGTGGATACTTTGGAGAGGTCTATTACAGTTCAAAGATTCCGGGGTAGATTCATGGAGAAGAAAGACATTCTCCCATTTTCAACATTACCCACTCTCACTACATATTCTGCGCTGACAGAAGTTGCTGTAGTGATGGGGGATGGCACCACCATGGTGCAAGGGAGCTACTCCATGGATTTGGAGAAAAAAAGGGTACTTATTTTGAGGAAGGAATCCTACATATATTGGAGTAGATGGAGGCCACTCATGTTTACATTGGCCAAGATCTGGAGGGTCTTGTTGGATGGTAGCTTCTCATGGGAGGCAAACTTCCAAAGGTCACCACTTCTATTTGAGCATGAGAAGATGAATGATGGGCATGGAATAATTTTGGAGGATGACTTTGGCATGAGGGATGTCAAAGGAGAAGACAAAAACATGTGGATAACTTCACATTTCAGATCTTCAACGTTGTCTCTTAGGAGGGTTGATCCATATTGGAGGTCTCAACTTTTGGTAGAGTACTCCAAGGATCTTGGTGCTTGCATGATTCTTGATGACCCGGAGGGAGATGATAGATACATGGTGGTTGATGAGGTCATCTATTCTTATGGCAGAGTATTATTGAATTGAGTTTCTGAGTTCAAGCGGAGGCTACTACATGCAGCACATGTGGACTTTCTTTCCATGCACTTTGATGCATTTCATTATTTGATGGAAGATTTCACTTGGGAGGGCATTCAAAAGGATGTATATCAGCATGAGGAGAGATGCATAGCCCAGATGGTGATGGAGAGGTTGTCACAACCACTTCCCTACTCATTGAGAGTGAGGGAGAATTTTCAGTTGAGCCATTTCAGCTCAATGACCAAAGTACATAGTAGAGAAGGTACCTTTTTGCATTATGATTTGTACTTCTTTACTTTATATGAGTATCATGTTGTACCAAGGAGGATTATTCCTTATTATATATTATATTATGATGTACTTGAGGCCAATTTCATCATTGAGGTTGGCTATTCTATTGGTGGTTTGTGGGGGAAGCCACATGATTCTTGGTGTGCACCATTGACACCACATTTTACCTTCATGATCCTATCTTGTAGGATGATTGTGGAAGCAAAAAAGTGGCTGTAAGGACACTTGTTATTATTTGATTTAAGGCAGGAAAGGGATGCACTCCGCTGGTTCCATATGTGGAACTATGATCCACCTCTCGGTTGTCATATGTCAACTTTTTTTCATTGGGTTTTGCTTCCATATGTTGGTGATGTTCTTATGTTTATAGGAAGCTTTGTTGGGAGAGTGGCACAAGAGTTGGGGGTGTCCATTGGGAGTATGATTCTCCCTAGTTTACATGTTGCATGTTTCAGGAGAAACAATGGGCAAACCATGATTGCCACACTACATCTTTTTTCTTCATATGGGAGGATCCATTTGGAGAACTTGAGTTCTTGGAGGAGGCACTTCATGACTGATTTTTTTGGTGGGGTAACTTGGGCCATTCTTGGAGGCCATGAAATTTCAGCCCAAGATCAGAAAAAACCCCATACTTACCATAAATGGAGAGAGAAACAACTTCAATGGAAAAATCTAATCTCTCCATGCGGCCCCAATACATTGCATAAACCAGGGGTTGAGTATTTCTTTGATGATCTACCTAGGATGGCTCATTTCATTTGGATGATAGCATGGGTATCGGAGTCTCTCATTGGGAATGAGGTTCCCCATGTTTGTCATCAGTCCTAACTTGAGGAGGCCATTGGACAACAAGAAGGTTCCACTTACACCTTCCACCTGTTCATGATGTGAACCATCGGGTTTTGCATACTTGGGAGGAGCCATTGGAGGGAAGATTTATTGCAGATTATCTTGAGCAGTGGTGGGGAATATTGATGAGGAGGCCACAAGAGGAGGAGGGGAGGAATTTTTTCTCTCCCTATACATTTGCTTGAGGAAAAGCAACATTATGAAGGGGAGGAATGTAATATTCCAAAAATTTAGCCTTCAGCTAAATGGAATATTGTAGTTTTTTTTATCACTAGGTAGGTGAATAGGTGGGTAGGGAGGCCCATAAGTCTCCTAAACAACAATAAAAACACTTCAAGTGTGAAAGGAAACATTTTCAGTAGCTAACTAAAGCACCTCCAAGTGTGAATAGGGGTTGGATCATGTTGATTCAGTCAGCTTTGACCAAGTCAACAACGCTGTTATGGAGGAGTGGAGATTAATTGAGGAATAATGCAGTTTTGGAGGGAGATTGATTTCATGAAGGAAATGACATAATTGAGTGGGGCCAAGGGTAAGGAAGCTCATAATATATATAAGGAAGAGGATGGAAGCCATATGAGATTATGTTTTGGAATATTATTTTGTATATGGTCTATTTAGACTTTGCATTCCTTTGCTGTTTAGCAGGGTTGCTGTGCTGTTTAGCACCGGGTGTTCCCGAGTGGGAATCCCATCTCTTTCCTTGAGAGGCCTCTTGGGAGAGAATTTCATTCATTTCCACAATATGGTTTTTAGGCCAAGCTATAGCTTTCTTCATCAACACAGTTTCTGCAGGTTATTGTGCTGTGTTGCAGGGTGTTGCAGTGGAGGGTTTAGAAACCCACTTTATGAGCTAGTTTCTCATAGGAGGAAGGGTTCCTTATCTTTGGAGATCATTTTTGAGGGCTCTTTGACATATTTCAGATCTTTGGCACTAGGAAACCTATTTCCCATCATTTCCAGCATTGTTCTAACTGAGAATTGTGTTATTTTTGAGGGCAGCTTCAGTGAGGGATCTTGTGGCTCCTTTGGAGTGTTTTCCTGTGATTGAAGGGTTCAACCTTTCATTGGACGAGGCCTTTGAAGGGATCTACATCAGATATTATATATTTCAGCCTTATACACTCATGTGCTTCAGTTTACAGTGAATCTTCAGCCTTAGGGCTTTAGATCCCATCTTGTATAGGGTGTATTTCTGAAATCCCTTTTCGGGTTCTTTGTAAGAGTTTGTATTAATCCTAGATCTGTACTGGGTATATATTTTGAGGCATATAACAGCCCTACATATTTTGTACATTATTTTTCTGTAGCACTGTGTTTATAACTGTGCTGTAGCAGTCTTGCGACATTTTGTATTGTAGTAGTATTTCAGATTTAGGAGTGATTTCTTATGGGAGGATTGTTTCCTCATTGTATATGATTCATGCCTCACTATTATGTATTTATTTGATGATATAATACATGATGATATGTCTCCATATTGGTCTCCAATGTTAATGAGTTGATTTACACTTCTATTTTCAGTTTCGTGTTCATATATTGCTGCTTTCCCCATTTGGGAATATTACATACAAGACCAAAGTTCCATGATATGACATGTCTAAGATTTCATGCAACTACTTGGCTGAAGATTAAAATGACTACTATTGCAAGACCAAAGTATAATAAATCCAAGAGGAACTACATGTAATTAACATATGAATAAATGGACTAGCGAATGTGTGCTAAGAAAACTTGATGAATGGAAGGTTGTTTCTTGGTCTAAGTGTCAAGAATCTTGGTTGTCTCACAATGATTTGAATCTATTGAAGGAAGAGTTCTTGACTAGGTTTTCCCCTACTTAGGGGTTTTTCCTCGGCCGTGTGCCTATATCTTGTGTTCCATTATTTTTTGTTATCTTCATGTATTGGAATTAGACTTAACGATAAGAACATAAAAAATTGAAATAAGATATAAAGAGTGAAACATCATAAGATAATGTCATAATAGAAGAGAAATCAAGTTAAATACATGATGCCCTATATTTCTCAACATGGTATCAAATATTCTTCAGTGACTTAAGGGAAAAAAGGAGATCACAAAGGATACAAGTCTTGGCAAAGAAATATGGTCATTTAGGATCTAACTTCTAGAAAGAAGGTACCTCGATATAGTGACTAGTTCGCAAACAACAAAAGAAGAAATATGAACTATTTTTTAAGAAAGGATCGAGGTTCTAAATTAATCCAAAAGGAAGGATCCAAATTATGTGTCATTATCAAACATATGTGTCATCACTGTATTTAAATTTGGTGATCACACTTCAAATATTGTCCAAGAATGTGTGATTACCCTCTCTAAACATTCAACTGCATTTATCCAAAATTCTATCTTAGAAAACTATTTGCTCAAAAGGCATTATATGCCTTGGTGAAGAATTGTTCTGAGCATAATTCATACTGAAGGAAGTCCAAAATTCATTTCTCATTCCTGTTCATAAAAAAAACCGAAAGTCCTAACAACATTAAATAGTTCTTTTAGGCCTAGTTGAAAGAATATAACCACCTTAAGCTGAGGCCTCCTCTAGGTCTAAATCTAAGAAGATAAAGGATCTGTACATATAAGATTACTCTAGACCAGTTTTTTTGTGGGGATTATCACCTATCAATACCAGAGACAATTTTCATAGACCTATACAAGTGGAATAAACCACAAAGAAGTGACAAAGAAGTGACCAATTTGTACATACCTGTTGTAGTATAAAGGATGAATTTTAAGGATCCACAGTTCAAGGCTAGATGACAAAAAAATAAGCCGACTTTTGGAGTCTCCTCATCTAGCATATACAGCATTCAACATGTATTCGTTCTACAATAAAAGGTAACAAGCTTTATGGAACATTTATTCTTCAAAGGTATGTAAAATTTGAGGTATGTATAACTTGCTTATTTTTATAAAGTTTCTTGTTAGGAATGGAAAATCGTCTTTAAAGTTTGATAAATTCTAATGAAAACCACAATGTCATTTACTTATTTCCTCTTAACCCTATCTCACAACTATCTAGGGTTTATAATCACTACATAATAAATTAATATTCTTGGAAATAGTAGAATTAAAGGTGTCTATATTTTGTAGCTCAAAATACCTAGAAACTCTCTCTCTATATTCTAGTTAATCATCACACTATTGTACTTGCATATTTTTGTTGTACTTGTCAAGAAATATTGTAGGGACTTGGTAAAACCTTAAAGGAAAAAATTTACATAAGGAGATGAACTATGAAGATGTTATCATATTAAGAGGGATCCCTTTCAAGTTTGTATAAATTGTAACTCAAGGTATGTATAAATATTTATAATTCTTCTTCATATTACAAGTTGGGGTCATTTTTAAATTTGTTACTAAATATTTCATGTCTAGGATTTTTGGATCATAATGATCCTTGTTATGGTGATTAATCATTAAATTGAATCTACCCTTGTTATACTATTATTTGTGAAACCCTAAACTTTAGGGTTCACTATAAAACCGTAAGCTTTTAATGCTAAGGGTATGTTGATAAAACCCTAATATTCTTAGGGTTTTTAAAATGAAATCCTTGCTTATGATATGTTAACAATAATGTTGAAACCCTAGTACTCTTAGGGTTGTGAACAAAGAACCAATAAAAGTCTATTCTTATAATGTTTAGATTTTTGGTATTATTATGGCAAAGTCCTAGTATTTTAGGGTTTGACCTGGTTATCCTTTTTCTAAACCAAAAACTTAGATTGTTAAAATTTTGATAAGTTAGGGTTTGGAACTAGAAACCCTAGATTCTTAGGGTTTGGAAAATTAGGGTTTATAAGAAAAACCCTTATAAAAGGAAATATTAGGAATGAAACCCTAGGAATGTATGCTTCTTCTCAATTGAAACCATAACTTGATCGAGTTTGTTGTGTATCTAACTTTGATGTAGTAATATATGTTTCTAGGTCTTACCTAAGTAATTATTGATATAAGTTTCAATGATGAAACCCTAGATATACTTATGCTAGGAGGATACCTTGATTATCAATGTATCTAAGGTTTATAATAAAAAAAAATTCTATCTTGAGAGTATATTATCTAAGGCTTTGTAATTGAAGTCTATGGTTTATGAAAAAACCCTAACAAGTTGTTAAAGTCTAAAGTATAAAAATATGTAACCTTTGCTGACTATGAACCTAACTAGGTTTAGGTATCTAATGTCTAAAGTTAGAATGTTTTGATGACTTGATTTTGATATAGTTAATGTCATGCTTTGTATATTTGATTTTGGTTGTACTTGCTATTAAAGTTTTTCAGACACATGATCTTCAAGATGATGAAGATGTTAGTATAAGCATGACGAAGGAATATATATATCAATATAACCTTGATGTCGTAAGAATGAATGAAAGGAAGAAGTTTATCTGATGTTATGAAGTTGTTGATCTCCCTAAGTTGAGAGGGATCATGGATAGAGGAAATAATATATCTCCCTATTTAAGAGGGAGGGCATATTATTTCATTGAATTCCTCGAATTAAGAATGAAGTCAAATGAATGAAAGTAATATTGATAAACGTTTGTGAACTTGCAAAGAAAATACTTGAGGAAACCTAAAGATGCATCCGGTGTTGCTGAAGAAATGAAATAAGAAGAAAGATTTCGACAAATTGTATATGGATAACTTGATGATAGTAGCATCAAAGGGCCCATAAGGTTTGTATTTACTTATATTTTAAAGTTTATTATTGATTGGGGTTGTGTTTGTACAGGTAAATCTCTCCATAAAAAAATTGAGCACTTTGGAAACATATGGATATATCTATTTTGATAGGGAGAGTTGAAGCATCTAATGGTGGATGCTTGGGAGGACATATGACCGACCTATGTGTTGATGTCTAGATCCCAAAAATAATGGTAGAAGTGTCCTCAGACACATAATTTTATCGATAATGGAAAAGAAATTACATAAAAAGTTGCAGGAGTTTACAAACGTAAACTTCTACTAAATTTGCAATTAGGAGACTAACCTATTTATAAGCTATATGTCCTAACTTAATTTAGTTATGGATCACTTGAAAAAATAACAAGTGTCCATTTACAATAAATGATATTCTATCCAATATACTAACTTTATTCCTATTTTAGAGCCTAAGATACGACTCAATTCTAGAGTCATATCTTTGCTAACAATATTCTATTTCGAAGTGTCTCTTAATATTTATTAAATATTATAATTTAATAAATATTTTTGTTCTCTAATATTTATTAAATATTATAATTTAATAAATATTTTATCCTAACTTTACATTAATATATTTGGACCATCTAACATTCTCCCCTATGATCCAAAGATACATTACAACATATACCAAGTTCATCTCTGAACATAGTAAATTTTATTCTGCCAAGAGGTTTGGTGAAGATATCAGAGGTCTGATCTTCTGAAGGACAATAAATTGGCTTGATGACATCCTTTGCAATGACTGATCTGATATGATGATACTTTGTGTCCACATGCTTTGTCTTTGAATGAAAAACTGGATTCTTGGCAAGATTTATTGCTGACTGATTGTCGATGAATAATGAAGTAGCTTCTGCTGGAGGAATTCCCAAGTCCTGTAAAACTCTACGCAACCAAACAATCTCACATGCTGCTTCCCATGCTGAAATGTACTCTGCTTCTGCTGAAGAAGTGGCCACTGTAGCTTGCTTCTTACAACTCCAAGAAACTGCAGCTAAGCCCATGTTCATTAAACAACCTGAGGTTGATGCGCTATCATCAATACTGCCAGCAAAGTTGGCATTTGCAAAATTTTTAGTCTTTTTGTAAAGTAGACCAAAATATTTTGTTCCTTGGATATAACGAAGAACTATTTTGGCTGCATTCCGGTGGCTGTCTCGTGGTTCCTACATAAAGCGGGAAAGAATACTGACGACATAAGAAAGATCTGGTCGAGTAGTTTTAAGATAAATTAGGCTACCAATCAACTGTCGATAAGTAGTGCTATCCATAATTACCCCCCCCTTAAAATTTTGAAAGTTTCAAGTTTTGTTCCATAGGGGTGAGAACAGGCTTGCAATCCTGCATTCCAAATCGCTGAAGAATTTCTGCTGCATACTTACTTTGAGAAATGAAGATATGGTGTGGACATTGGAATACTTCAACTCCAATATAGTAGTGAAGTAGTCCCAAATCTATCATCTTAAAACCTGCATGTAACTCCTTTTTCACCTGTGCAATATGATCATCATTGTTGCCAGTGATAATCAAATCATCAACATACATAACCAAAATCACCATATTTTTACCTTGTTGACGTACATACAAGGTATCATCAGATTCAATTTGTTGAAAACCAACTTTCCGAAGGTATTCATCCATTTTGGCATACCAAGCTCGGGGAGCTTGTTTTAACCCATATAAAGCCTTTATCAGTTTGAAAACTTTATGTTCCTGTCCTTCAATTTCAAAACCTAGTGGTTGTGTCATGTACACTTATTCCTGTAAATCACCATTGAGGAAAGCACTTTTTACATCCATTTGATGAACTTTCCATCCTTGTTGAGCTGCTAAGGCAAGTGTGAGTCAGATTGTGTTCCATTTAGCTGTAGGAGAAAACATTTCCTCATAATCTATCCCTTCCTGCTGCGCAAAACCTTTAGCAACAAGTCATGCTTTATACTTGTCAATTTCACCATTTTTCTTGTACTTAATTCGGTAAACCCATTTGCATCCGATGGGTTTAACATTATGAGGACAATCAACAAGTTTCCAAGTGTTATTGTCTTGAAATGCCTGATATTCATCAACCATAGATTGTTGCCATTCTTTATGTTTTACTGCCTCTTAATATGAAGAAGGTTCAATAAAATCATTTGTTATCAAGGCTCCTTCGTTTCTTTGTGATCCCCTTGTTCCTGTTTTATTCTGTTCGTTAGGCCTTACATATTTCAAAAGTTGAACTGCCCATTTTGGAAATTGATGTTCACTAGTTTGGGATTGTGAAAAATCACCATCATTATAAAGAGGGTTGATATAAACTGATGTTTTTTGATCAACTGCAGGTTCTGGGGGCGAAGAGTCATTTTCAGAAGAACTGCTGCTGCTAGGAGAGTTGGATGAACTGCTAGAAGACCCAGATGGCGTTGATGAAGAAGATAGAATGGATGAATCATTTTCAGATGAAGGAAACTTAAGTTCATACCAATTTTGTGAATTTGGTTGAATTTGTAAATTTCTGTTTCTTTTATCACTTTTTGTTTCTAACTTTTGAAGAAGACTTTCAACTTCTTCAGCACTCTTACTCTCATTTTCATCAAAAATCACATCTTTACTTACGATAAATTTCCCATTCGACAAAATTCGGTACCCTTTCTTCTCATCAGAATACCCGATCATTGTGCACTTCAAGCTTTGTGCATCAAGCTTAGTTCATTTTTCCTTCGGAATTAAAGCATAATATACTGATCCAAAAAATCTGAGATATTTTACCCGAGGTTTGAAGCCAAACAATGCTTCATAAGGTGTGATTCTGTCTAAAGAAGTAGTGGGAGATCTGTTCCTCAAGTAGACAATGGTATAAATTGCTTCTGCCCAATATAAAGGACTTAACTTTTTGAAAGTTAACATAGATCGCGCCATTCCTAACAAGGTATGATTCATACGTTCTACTACTCCATTTTGTTGTGGAATGTAGACATTGGTAAGATATCATTTTATGCCATTATACATGCAATAATTTTTGAATTCATTTGAAGTGAATTCTCTGCCATTGTCAGTTCTAAGAGTGCCAATCTTCTCCTTTACTTCATTTTCAATAAGCTGACGAAATTTTTTTAACTTTTCAAATGCTTCTGAATTTTGCTTCAAGAAATAAACCCAAGTTATTCTGCTAAAATCATCAACAAAGAGTAAGAAATTTCTGCAACTTCTGAGTGAAGTTGGAAAGGGTCCACAAATATCACTGTGAAACAACTGCAAATGTCTGTTTGTGCGCCATGAACTTGTAGGAAAAGTATCTTGATGTTGTTTTCCAAAAATGAAAGATTCACACTTTTCATTTTCCCTTTTGAAGGTTGGAAGTCCTTTAACCATTCCTTGTTTTTGTAACTGAGAGAGACCGTCAAAGTTGAGATGGCCATATCTTACATGCCACAATATGATCGGTGAAATATCTGTACTTGCTTCTCCCGCAAAGTCAGAATTTTTTGGAATAACTGTCCCTTTCATCCTTAAGAGTTTTCCATATTCATAACATGTCATCACTGTTTTCATGTTTTGTATGACTGAGTTGATTTTAACTAAGCCATCTTCCATAATCACCATATGTCCTACTTGTCGAATCGTGACTAAAGATAACAAATTTTGCTTGAATGTTGGGACATACCATACACTTGAAATCATTCTTTCTCCAATGCTTGGTAAAAAAAATTTAACTACACCTTTGCCTGAAGGATTATGTTTTGTTTTATCAGCAAGATAGATTGATTTCAATGACATTCTTTGAAACTCCAAAATAAGTCATATCGAAATGTCATGCGTTGAGTTGAGCCTGTATCCAGAATCCATGCATCTTCATAATCACTTATGAGAAATATTGAAACTTGTAAAGTTGTTGCTTCTGTGTTAGTGAAGACATATTCGGAACCATCAGGATCATCTTCATCATTTGAAAACTGTGCAGAGTTTGGATGAAACTTGGGAATCTTCTCAATAGAAGTTCTACAATCTGCCGCATAATGGCCAACTTTGTCACATCTCCTGCCAACAATTTGACTGAAATCGCTGCCTCTGCCTTGAGACTGTCCTCTACCTTGATACTGTTCTCGGCCTCTACTTTGGCCTCTGTTTTGAGTTTGTCCTCTGCCCTGATGATATCCTCTATTTTGATTGTTGTCTCTTCCTTGAAAATTTCTCCTTCTTGAATTGTAGCCTCTGTTGAAATTGTTTCCTTTTCTTTGACTGCATCCACGACCTTGGGCTACTTGATTTTGATTGAAATTTCCTCTTCCTTTGTTTCTTGAACTATCATATGAGGATTTACTTGAGCTGGCTTTGGTGAAGAAGACATATTATCCAATCTGTTTCTTCTTCCCAAATGTTTTATTATGTTGAGCTAACATGTCACTCAATTCATCAAACTTTAGCTTCTCTAAATTTCCAGTGACTTGCAAAGTTTCCAAAAAATGTGTATATGATGATGGAAATCCAACAATCAGAATCGTGGTCAAGATGCTTTCATCAACAACTTGAAAACCAACATTTATTATTTCTTGCTTGATGTTTTTAAGTTGTGAAATATACTCAAGGACATCACCACCTTCAGTTAATTTCTGTTGAAGCAATTTTAATTGAAGATCAACCTTCTTTGATTCAGGTTATGTATCAAAGAGATCTTTGAATGTACGTAAAACAGTCCATGCATCTGAGGAATTTTCAATATGTATGTACATTTCATTATTAACTGAAGCTTTTATAAGAGCTAATGCTTTGCCATTTTTTACTTCCCATTTTGCAAGTGAAGCTGCATCTGTTGGTTTATTTGGCTTAATGTTTCCATCACAAATTTCATGCCACAATTCATTATAAATGAGAGTGATTTCAATGAGACGTTTCCATGTCTTATAAGATTTCACTCCTTCTAGCTTATCAGATTCAGAGAACAAATTAATTAACTTTGACATTATAGTGTTGAAGCAGTGCACCAAAAGAATCAAGCACAAAAAATTGAGCAACTCGTCACACATAACACGCCACGGAAAAAATGACACACGCCATGCAAAAAATGAACTATCGGAGCTTGGCCTGGACCCTCATATAGTCGTTTGAAAAAGGATAAAAATGACTGAGCTTTGCACTTGGCTCTAGTCAATTTCTCTTTGAGTGTTTACAGTGAAATATTTTCAAAATTTAACCGCTTGACAATGCACTTACAAATTTCCTTTTAAAAAAAATCTACCCCCCTCAAATTAAAAAGGTACTCTGAGTTACAAAATCACTCTTATCTCTCCTAATAAAATCTCCTTATTACTCCAAAAAAAAAAATGACAAAATTTACCTCTCCAAACTTCTCTTCTCACCTTATTTCTCCATAAAAACTTACAATTACACTTTATTACTATATGATAAAAATTATCTCTCCAAAGTAATAAAAAAATTCTAACTTCAAATACAACTTTTACAAAAATTATACATATTCATTAGTCCCATGTAAAAACAAAATTGATATTCCAGTGTTGAGATTCGAATGCGGATGTCCATTGAGACGAGTCAATTATCCAAGGCCAATGATCGAATGTGGGACTGCAATTTCAAGGCTGTAGTCTAATTGTACCTTTTACGCTTCACGAGATTCGAACCCCAAACCTCGAAAGGCTTTTCTGCACTGGGAGTTGGTTCATTCTTTGTTTCTCCTGTTTACAGAAGCAACGTTAAGCTCACGCCAAATATCCTCTCCACGTAGAGCTCCACATGATAAATCGATCCCTCAAAACAGTACAACAAAAACCGTAAATTTTAGCTGCAACTACCAAAAAATAAATTTTTCCTCGAATATTGGAATCAAATTTGACAAAACAAGCAATCTCTAGCTTAATCCGGCTGAAATGAATTAATACTGTCTCTGAATTCAAAATAACGGATGAGAAAGAAGTCTCTAGCTTAATCTAGCCTTCACTAGAATACATGAGTTGCTTTTTAATTCCTCACGAAGCATTTCCTCTGGAATTTGAAAATCGGCCATGAATGATCTCTCTCACACGAATCCGATAGCCATCATTTGGACATATTGTGGATGGAAGCCGTTAAATCCAAAAGGTCCAAAATTAAAAATTGTCAGGCCTTCTGAAGGCTTTATTGTGAGGCCTCTCAGTTTCACGAAGGCAAAGGCCGTTGGCGAATCCTTGAATTTGGAACTACAACTTTCTGATGTTAAACTGGCAGTTAAGGGATTCAAACTAGCAGAGTGAACTACAATGATTCAGACGCCAGACGTAGAAGATTTTCCCAAGGAACCATAATCTTGTTGGCATTGCATGGAAACCGGAGAGAGTATCAGTGAAAAAATTAAAAACCAGAGAGAGTATTAGTGAAGCAGCAAAGAGATTTAATTTCATGGTGTTGTAGCAGTTGGTTTTGGTAGCGTATACAAAGGAGAAAAGGAGTAGGGTGTACGCAGGAAATTCATCTTTTAGCAGAATTTTTCAAAAGTATGCAAAGCTGAAATCTTCACCTTCACGTCATCTGCATTACTAGTGGCTTTGATACAACATTAATGCCAGAAGTGTCCTCAGACATGTAATTTTATTGATAATGGAAAAGAAACTACATAAAAAATTGCAGGAGTTTACAAACGTAAACTTCTACTAAATTTGCAATTAGGAGACTAACCTATTTATAAGCTATATTTCCTAACTTAATTTAGTTATGGATCACTTGAAAAAATAACAAGTGTCCATTTACAATAAATGATCTTCTATCCAATCTACTAACTTTATTCCTATTTTAGAGCCTAAGATACGACTCAATTCTAGAGTCCTATCTTTGCTAACAATATTCTATTTCTAAGTGGGTTCGATATTTTATTTAAATATTATAATTTAATAAATATTTTTATTCTCTAATATTTATTAAATATTATAATTTAATAAATATTTTATCCTAACTTTACATTAATATATTTGGATCATCTACCAAAAAAGGGAGGGTGGAGTTGGTCATGGAGCTCTGACCTTGGATACACACCTAGATCCCTGGGTTGGTGGTAGAGCTTAAAAGCCTGATGGTACCTAGAGTTGGCTAAAGCTTGGGTCCCCTTAGTCCTAACTGTATAGAATACTCTGGTTAGGTATCTAGTCTGCACAGTGAGTATGCTATAACTCTTCGTAGTTCATTTTGAGATCTTCCATGTACCCTTGGATATATGTAATTATGAATACCTCCTTAGTTAAGAGGGAATGTTGAAAAATGTAGCTAGTGTTGGTATTCATAATTGTACTTGAGTCAAGATATAATATATTTGTCAAAATAATTTATTATTATTATTAAATTGACTTATTAAAGCATGGAATTCATGCTTGGGTCAATATTCATAGGTCAAGCCTCTATTGTGGGCTTCTTGGATTTTTGTTGAGTCAAAGTCAAGAAAGAAAAATATTTTTGTCTTTCATCTCCTCCATCAAGTTAGCTTGGCCTCCTTGACAGTCGACTTCCTTACCTTACAATTTGACCTCGATTGATCCTATACAAGCCGACTTCCATAAATTATTCATGTTGGCTCATTTATAGTCAGAAACAACTATAAATGCCTAGATAAAATCAACCCCATCTGAAAAAAAAAGTTTAGATATATTTTTCAGAGCAGTTCAGATTATAAGATATTGAAGTAAGGATGATTCACAAGGTTGAAGCATTAGGTAAATTTCAGGGATGAAACATTAAGCTATTATAGGACCAAATCATGACACCATTACAAGGACCAAATTCTTCTGATGTATTATAGAGGAATATAGTTTTTATATACTATAGATATAAAAGTTTCTTATATATTACAGGGACCGAAAATATTTGTAACTACAAACTAGATCTTGAGTTAATTACATGATTTAAAATATATATGACTACATGAATAATACTTATAAATGACTAGAGGACTGAGGTTCCATGATATGACAGGTCTAAGACTTCATGTAACTATAGGACTGAAGATTAATATGACTACTATTGCAAGACCAAAGTATAATAAAGCCAAGATGAACTACGTGTCACTAAAATATGAATAAATGGAATAACATATGTGTGCTAGGTTGGCTTGATGGGTGGACGGTTGTTTCTTGGTCTAGGTGTCAAGAGTCTTGGCTGTATCACTGTGATTTGAATCTACTGAAGGAAGAGTTCTTGACAGGGTTTTCCCCTACTCAGGGGTTTTTCCTTGGCTATGTGCCTATATCTTATGTTCCCTTTTTATTTGTGATCTTCATGGATTGACATTAGTCTTAATGATAAGAACATAACAAATTGAAAGAAGATATAACAAGTGAAACATCATAAGATAATGTCATAATAGAAGAGAAATCAAGTTAAATACATGATGCCCTAGATTTATCAACCATAAGGGTAGATCCAATCTAGTGATTAATCACCCTAAAAAAAATATTTAAGATTCAAAACCCTATACATGAGAGAGTTAGTAATATAGAGTAAATTCCAAAAATAATCGTACCTTTTTATGTAAGGAATACTAGCTATAAATCATGTGATAGTTTAACATACCTCGAGTTGTTTCTTTTACAAACCTTGTAGAGTTTTATTATTGAAGTACTCCCTTTGCAACAAATATTCTTAGTAGATGGAGGCTTCTTCTTGAATAACTCCTTTGTACCTTCAACATTAGCTTGACAAGTAATATAAAAAATATAAGTACAATAATGTGATGATTATATATGATTCTTCAGGTTTAGACAATTCCTAAGGGTTATTCAATTTCATTCTTGTAAAGGATTTCTATATACTTTACAAACCCTATACATGTAAGGAAATGATACTATGTCATTTTATGTAAATCCATATAAGCAACATTTATATATAAATGAACGTGCTATTACATACCTTTTTCTACTATGATGTTTCATTGAGCTTGCAACTTGAAAAACATATTGTTAGATAATTAATTTACAAATAATAATATTATTACTTACTTGAGAGATGCTTCCTTATGATTCTTCTAATGATACTGCTCTAGGAACAAAATACAATATGCTACTTCTCTTCTGATACATGCCTTCAAGATTAGTCTTGAAACTTCCTACCACTGTATATAATTTTTCAAGGAGACTATTCCTTTAAAGAATTAATGCCTTACTATTACAAGATCACAATTACATGCCTGCTGCCTACAAATTAGCCTTTGAATATGATAAATTTTATTTATAAGATAGATTACAAAACTTGTTTTGAGATAATATTCCTCTGGTTAGGGTTTTTATCAAGATACTGAGCTTCATTTGCTGGAAAATGACTCCTCTTTGGACCTGGCTGTTTCTCATCTTCATCGTCATCCTTGAAGACCAATTGAAATTGAGCATATTCTTAGTTTCTCCCTGGTTACAACTTTTGTTAACATATCTGCAGGATTCTAGCTAGTGTGTATCTTTTTTAGCTTCAACTGTCCATCTTCCAATACTGACCATATGAAATGGTACTTGAGCTGTATGTGTTTAGTCATGGAATGAAATGCTGATTTATTTGCAAGATGAATGAAACTTTGTCTATCACTGTATAACATGCCCATATCATGCTTCTTACCCAATTCATCCATAAACCATTGTAACCAAATCATTTCCTTACTAGCCTCTGTAGCAGCAACATACTCTGCTTCTATTGTTGAAAGTGCAACAACACTTTGGATTTTTGAAACCCAATTGAAAACTGTTCCACCTACAGTAAATACATATCCTGTACTGCTCCTCTTGTTATCTCTGTCACCTGCCATATCTGCATCAACATATCCCTCTAGAGAAATTTTTGAACCACCAAAGCATAATGCTTATTTTGCGGTACCTCTCAAATATCTGAGAATCCATTTCAATGCCATCCAATGTTCTTTTCCTGGATTGTTCATGTACCTTCTTACAACTCCCACTGCATGTGCAATATTAGGACTTGTGCAGACCATTGCATACATTAAGCTTCCAACTACTGATGCATATGGAACTTTAGAAATATAGTCCATTTCTTCTTGGGTCTTGGGGCACATCTCCTTACTAAGTTTGAAATGGCTAGCAAAAGGTGTACTAACTGGTTTTTCATTCTGCATATTAAATATTTTCAACACCTTTTGTATGCAGTCTTTCTAAGACAGTGTTAATTTGCGATTTTTCCTGTCTCTAGTTATTCTCATACCAAGGATTTGTTTTGCAGCTCCCAAATCCTTCATTGCCAATGAATTTGCCAATGTTCTTTTCCTGGATTGTTCATGTACCTTCTTACAACTCCCACTGCATGTGCAATATTAGGCCTTGTGCAGACCATTGCATACATTAAGCTTCCAACTGCTGATGCATATGGAACTTTAGACATATAATCCATTTCTTCTTGGGTCTTGGGGCACATCTCCTTACTAAGTTTGAAATGGCTAGCAAAAGGTGTACTAACTGGTTTTGCATTCTTCATATTAAATCTTTTCAACACCTTTTGTATGCACTCATTCTGAGACAGTGTTAATTTGCGATTTTTTCTGTCTCTAGTTATTCTCATACAGATTTGTTTTGCGGCTCCCAAAACCTTCATTGCCAATGGTGCCAGTTTTCTTTATGCTTTCTGTAGGTTCTCAGTAGCATATCATCTGTCAATAACAATATAATATAGCAATCATTTTTGTTTTCTAACTGACAAATCAAGGTAATATCAAACTACTATTCTTGTGGTTTATAAGCTGTCGATTTGATACCATACATGAACTTGTTTAATATACAATACTGTAACCTATAATTTTCTTTGCAACATCATATCTCACTTCTAGTTCTTTGCATATATATCTCTTCCTCCAAATCTCCATGGATAAATTCTATCTTTACATCCTTGTTCAAGATGTAAATCTTCTCTTGCTACAAGACTTAAGATAGTTGATTGAAGTCATCTTAACTGCAGGAGAGAAAATATTTCATCAAAATAAATGCCTCACTTATTAATGCAAACCCCTTAACCACAAGTCTAGCTTTGTGCCTCTGTTTTCCTCCATCTTCTTCCTTCAGCCTGTAAACCCATTTATTTTGCAATGCAGTTTTACCTGCAGGAAATCTGACTAAGTCCCAAGTCTGGTTATGCATTAAGGAGTCCATCTCTTCTTCCATGGCTAGCTCCCACTTCTTCCTGCTTTCAACCTGCATTGCTTCTTCATAACATTCGAGTTCACCAGAATCAATCAACAATAAATAATATAATGAAGGAGAGTATCGTTCAGGGGGTCTAATTATCCTGGTAGATCTTCTGACACCACTTTCAGGTGTTTGAGGTGCCTGTTGCTGTTGTGGTGGTTGCTGTTGTTATGGATGTTGATTATTATTATTTTCAGGCACCTTTATTTTTTCTATGATCTCATCAAGAACTGTGTATTCTTTGTTTTCTTTTTCATGTTTCTTTTCCTACATCTGGTTCTTATACAAGACCTTTTCATTGAATATTACATTTTTGCTCCTAATGATTTTGTGATTTTCATAGTCATATAAGCGATAACCAAAATCATTAACACCATATCCAATAAAGGTACATTTATTTGATTTTGCCTCAAGCTTTTTTCTGTTTTCTTTATTAATATGGACAAAGGCCTCACAACCAAAAGGCTTTAAAAAATATTAGTTTAAATTTTTACCTGTCCATGCTTCCTCTGGAATACCACCATCCAAGGAACTTGAAGGCCCTCTGTTTATTAGATAAACAATAATATCTACAACATCTGCCCAAAATTGTAAAGGCAATCCTGCATGCAATCTCATGCACCTTACACACTCCATGATTGTTCTGTTCATCCTTTCTGACACACCATTTTCTTGTGGTGTTCTTGGAATTGTCTTCTCTCTGCAAATTCCATGCTCTGAAAAGTACCTATCAAACTCTTTGTTGCAATATTTACCTCCATTGTCTGATCTAATACACTTCAACTTCTTTCCTGTCTCAATCTCAACCAAAGCTTTCCATTTCTTGAAAGTATCAAATACATAAGATTCATTATGAATACAATAAATCCAAGTTTTTCTAGTTGCGTCATCAATAAAAGTAACATAATAATGAGAGCTACTGAGAGATGATACCTGAGCAGGTCCCCATACATCTGTATGCACAAGATATAATTTTTCGCTCTTCTTTTCCTTCCCAACTCTAATAAATCTGACTCTATTCTGTTTTCCATAAATGCAATTCTAACAGAAATCCAAATCAACATTCTTCAAACCCAGAAAAAAATTTCTTGATGAAGAATATTCATCCCCTTCTCACTCATGTGTCCGAGCCTTTGATGCCATAATGCTGCATCTGCACCTTTGGAAGTTAAAGCATTAAAAGAGCTAGAAATACCATTGCATAAATACAATGTACCAACCTTTTCGCCTTTTGCTATTACCAGGGCTCCTTTGGTGACCTTCCAAGTTTTATCTGTGAAAGTTGTCACACAACCTTCACCACCTAACTGCCCTATTGAAATCAATTTTTTCTTCAAATCTGGAACATGCCTTACCTCCTTTAATAGTCATTGGTTTCCATTATGTTGTTTTACAAGAACTTTACCCATTCCAACAATTTTACATGGTTTATCATCACCCAAATGAACTTGTCCAAAATCTCCTTGAACATAGTCATGAAAATATTTCTTATCAGGTGTGGCATGGAATGAGGCCCCTGAATCTACCACCCAAGAATCAGTAACATTTTTGAAAGAAAGAATCAAAGAATCTTGTAACACATCACCTGTCACATTTGCTTCATGATTGTTTTCTTGCTGTGCGTCTCCTTCTTTTCCCTTCCGAGATCTACAGTCTTTCTTCAGGTGTCCTTTCTTTCTGCATTTCCAGCACGCTATCCCCGATCTGGACTTGGATCTGCCTTTCCTTGATTTATTGCGATATCCTAAGCTCTTTCCTCTTTCCATTATTCTTCCCCTAGACTCTGCACTCAAAGCATTACCTGATGTCTCACTGGAGATTTTCCGTCGCATTTCCTCTCTAAGGATAACATCGACAACATCATCAAACTTTAAAGTACTAGATCCAGAGACTGAGTTACTAATGGCCATAACTAAACCATTCCATATTTTTGGAAATGAGCACAGAAATAAAAGAGCCCTAACTTCATCATCAAATTTTACCCCTACAAAACTTAACTGACTGGTAACTGTATTAAAATCATTTAAATGATCTGCAACAGATCCACCTTCCGACATCTTCATATTAAATAAACGTTTCATAAGAAATACCTTGTTTGGGGTCGAGGGTTTTTCATATAGTTTTTCCAATTCCTTAATCAAACCCTCTGTTGTTGTTTCCTTTGAAATATTGAAGGCTATCGATGCCGCGAGGCACAACCGTACTGTTCTGAGTGCCTTTTTATCAAGAATCTCCCATTTTGCGTCTGTCATAGCCATCGGCTTCTTTGTTTTTCTGCTCAAAGGTAGGTATAGATATTTTTGATACAAATAATCTTCCATCTGCGTCTTCCATAGTGGGAAGTTTTGGCCGTTAAATTTCTTGACCCTAAACTTACCATCTTCCGCCATTGCTCCCACTCAAACTAGGAACCCTTCTTTCCTGCGAGATTATCAACCAAATAGACCTTCGACTCTGATACTAGTTGTTAGAAAATTATATATTATAGAGCAATGAAACACATAAATTATGTGGAAAACACAAGCACACAAAAAAAATAAAACTAGAGAGACACATATATACGTGGTTCACCCAGTATATATTATCCAACAAAATGAAGAGACACAACCTATAACAGATCCGATATAATATCCTCTATTCTCTTTCACAGTCTCCCTATCTGTTTATCACTCTGAGAACACACATACAATACACAACTGTAATAAAATGCCCTCATACAAGTGAGGGGTTGCCTTATATGGCAAAAAACCCTAAACTAACCATAACTTCTACCGTCAGATCATCTGCCTAATGAACGACCCAGATTGACTAGAAATTACTATACTTTTACAAGGAAAATTTTCATCTATTTTTAGCTTCAGGGGCGCTGCCCCCGAAACGCCCTGCTAGGGGGGGCTCCATAAAGTTGCAGCCCCCCCCCCCCAAGACCCCTCAGGCAATGTTTATTATGGGTGGCATTTCCACCCCATTAAGGTACAGGGGTCGAATGCTGTGATACAAATCAAACAAGATAATCAACCTCCACACCCAACAATGACTTACTTGAGAGATGCTTCCTTATGATTCTTCTAATGATACTGCTCCAGGAAAAAAATACAATATGCTACTTCTCTTCTGCTACAGGCCTTCAAGATAAGTCTTGAAACTTCCTCCCATTGTATAGATGATTTCAAGGAGACTACTCCTTTAAAGAATTGATGCCTTACTATTACAAGATCACAATTACATGCCTGCAAATGATCCTTTGAATATGCTAAATTTCCTTTATAAGATAGATTACAAAACTTGTTTTGAGATACTATTCCTCTAGTTAGGGATTTTCTCAAGATACCGATATGCACATAAATTTTTTGTCCTCTACACCAATGTACAAGACTAGACTTCCTTTAAAGTCAGCTTCACAATTCACCTTTAAAATTTAGATCACATGTATATGGATACCACATGATTGTGAATTTTTCTTCAGGTATCTTGACTTGCAATTTTTCTCTTCAAGTATGATGATGTTTGAATAGGTAATAGAAAAAACAAAATAAATCAACCTTAAGTCTTTGATGTGCACTTGAATTTGTCTCCTTTATGAAGGTGATTATAGATTCAATTTAGGCCCTTCAAGATACACTTATGCCCAAATATTTATGGGAGTCTCAGCTCATCCTTCTAGGTGAATATAGATCTAGGATAGGCCTACCCAATTGGCCTACAATGTATCCTAACAAAACTAGTCTTCTTTATCAATAAGTGATCCTTATTAAGGCTTCGTAATAAGCTTCAAAGAAGAAATTTAATCACTCTGGATTCAGATCCTTCAAAGGTGATTTTAGACCTTATTATTTATTCCCATAACTTATCTTTCTCTCCCAAGGATCTCAGTCCTTTATAGGCTATATAATTAGCCTCTTGGTATAAGATAACAAAGCTTCTAAATTCTGATAAACTCCTCGACTTATTAGATCAAGTCTATGATATTGCCACTGTGATTAAGGCTTATGAATGGGCCCATATTTTTTTTCTACTTCCTTATAGGAAATCGGTCCCAGGAAACTCTCTTTTCTATCTAGCCTTGAAGCCATTTGATATCTTCTTACTGCCCTCATGCAAATTCCATTAACTTTGATTCCATGTTGAGAACTTTAGAACAACATTTAGATTAGGGTTCTTTAAATGATTTTTCTTAAATTGAAAATTTCTCTTGGTGTATTTTTTGTTCTTCTTCAGTATGTTAGTATTATTTCCATCATAAAGACAAATTCCAAAACAAATGAAGATCAAACACAAGAAAATTGACACAAGATGTAGGCACTCAGCGAGGGAAAATCTCCTAATAAGGGGAAAACACAATCAAACTCTTTATTAGTAGAACCACATTAAAATGAGACAGAAAAAGAACATGACACAATATTTCCTCCTTCTATCAAGTCAGCGCTTGAGAATCTTATTTCAAAATTCAATACTTCAACTAAAAAAATATACATCGTCCTTCTGTACTTCTTCAATCTTGGCATATTATCTCTAATCTGTATTTCTTGTCCCACAATGCATCAAATCTCTATGGTGCAATGTTCCTTTTATATGTGACAATAAAAAAAAAATTGACATCCTTTTCAGCTCCTTTTAGGCTACTTCACATCCTTCTTCTTCACTAAAATATCACAGATCAAACTTGCTTGTATCTACACCAACTATGTCGAGTTCAGTTTGATATAAATAGTTGTTTATGTCTGTTATATTTAGGCTGACACGAATTGTAGGAGAGGCTGACTTGATAGGTAGCACAACTGAATTGATGGAGGAGGATAAGACATAATTTTGATAGAGAAATTTTTCCTTCTTTGAAATAATGAGCCCAACAAGGGTCTCTTACATAATGAATTTGACTAAAAAAAATCCTAGAGCACTCAATGGGTGCTTTGAACTATTGAACATTGACCCAAACATGAAAACCATGCTTTAATAAGTCAATTTATTTTACAATAAAAGTTTCCTTTTTTTACTTTTGACAAATACAATTATGAAGACGGATACTAGTTATATTTTTCAGCAGGCATAAATTTATCTTAAAGAATCCAATCTCGTTCTGACTTATGGCATTGGAATGAAGACTCAGAGGGATACCACATGAAAAAATTTTAGACCTTAGAGATCCAAAATTACAGAGATACAACAATTTCAATATTGAGCTCTTAAAAGAAAGAAAATTTGTGTATTTGTTTTAAATTGCATAAAGTTTGTTTGAAAAATAATTTTGAAGTGATTTAAAGGGCATATTTAAGCATAAATATAAGTATTTGGTTCTAAAATTCCTCCCAAACAAAATAATTCTACACCTATTAAGCCCTCATAAAGCTTTACTATGATACATGGATAGGATACTATAAATGGAGCAATTCTTTGATCTACATGAGGTTTCGCACACACAAAAGCTACACATTGCATCTTTATATTTAGAACAAAAGAAAATTTATGTGGTATCGATGGCTTTGTTCTTGTAAATAAATTATCACTTGGAAATTTTTTATGGAAGAATTGGTAGCACATTATGAAGATACAAAGAGAAATACCTTCTCTAGCCAGTTGATAAGTCTCAAATAAAAGGATTCAATGGCAGAGCACATTGAGGACTTCCAAATATTGAATATTAAGGTAAATGACGTTCGAGAGGAGTATAGGTTTGATGTATTCATTGAGACTTTAAAGGATAACATACAACATGAGGTTTTCATTTAGGAACCTAATTCAGTGGAGAAGGCATTCAAGGTGGCATGAAAATTTGAAAGAAAACTTATGGAAAAAATGAAATATACAACTCACAACTATAAAGATGGAAATGTTGCTACTCCTAGCCTCCCACAACCTACAAGGTTGACACCACAACTACTGGAGGAAAAAAGAGAAAAATGGATTTGTTACAGTTGTGATAGAAAATACACTAAGGGTCATAAGTGTGCTGAGAAGAAATTATTTTACATAGTTTGTGAATATGAGGAAGAAAAGGAACACAAAACGTTAAAAGAAGAGGATATACACCAAGAACCATGATGCAGGGGCATTAGGCACAATGAAATACTTTGTATTTTTTATAAGACATAGGGGATCTTATACTTTTAAATTCTCATGTAAATATTAGTGATTTTGAATAAAATGGTGAGGAATTGTAAATGTTCTCTAAGCTCTAGAGAACATGAGGGAAGTTGAGTAAGTAGGAAGGTGAAGAGTCAGTTTCAGTTTTTTTAGGAAATAAGTCTAATTTTAGGACCTTGGGAAATCCAAGAGTCTTTGGGGAGATGTCATCAAAGAAACTGAATCGATTCCTGATCTATTTGTATAAATGTAAGCCAAAAGGCATTAAATAGGCAGGTCTGGAGGATAGCTATTCAAGAGAGAGGGTAGTGAGATAGCAGGCCACCGAATTAAAAATCTGGCCAACCAGAGAAGTTGTATGTGAATGCTCTCATATTTGAATTCATATATATATATAATGGAGAAACTGGTTTTGAATGTATGTGTTCTGAATATTTTAATTCTGTGAGAAATAGAGAATTACTACATCTCGTTGAGAAGGATTGATCACTGAAGGATTGATCCTGCTGGAGGAATTTAACTCAGCCTTGATTATATAGACCTTAGTTGTGTTGATGGTTTATTAAAGGCGCAATTCTTAATTGAGGAAACATCGATTTAAAATTGATGTTGATGCTCAAATTAAATACAGTGAGTCCGACATATGTTGGGAAGGGCGCACCGATCATAATAGTGAATGATTATGCAGTGGAATGGAACCCTGAATAGGAACTTGGAATGAACATATTCGGATTTTAGTTGGCATAGTTCGAAACAATTAAGGATTGTTAAAAGATAGAACATAATAAAAAATATGTCGAGCCCATGTGAGAGAGAGTCGCAGCACAGAGGTCAGAAAACAGAACGAAAGTGAATAGGATGGAGACCTGTGCAAAGAAGCAGTACTGAAGAATTGAGGTGGAACCTCAAGGTAAGCAGTGGTTCTATTGTAGCGTTGTCGAATGAAGGGTTAAAGTGGAAATGAATGAAGGGTTGAAGTGGAACCGAGAGAATTTGTAACCTGGAGCTACAGTGGAGCGGATTCGAGAATTGAAACTGGCTGTATCGCGCAACCAAAAGGTGGTAAAGGAAAATTGTCAAAAAAACGCGATGTGTCCCAGCGGTTGACACGTAAGGGAGTGGCGGTATTTTAATACGACCCTCATCGTGCAAGTTCAAAGCGTTATCCTTCGGGAGTTTAAAAAATGCGATATTGGTTGTGTTCATTCGATCCATATTGGGGGAGATCCAATGGCGCTCATGCGGCAACTCAATCAGATGATACGAAGGTATAGATCGACGGTGATGGCCATCTGAGAGGAGCGTGATGAATTACTGACCATTGGATCAGTCCAGAAATTGATTAACGAGGTAAGTGCCATGGGCCCTAGTGCATTGGCAAGAAATGCGATGGTTGTTAACGGAGGTACTAATAAAATGCAGTTAGGAATAAAGGTTAGACCGTACAGTCAAAACCTTAACACAAAGTGTGATGCCATACTTATATAACGAATGTAGAATGAGAAATTTGGCCAAGGTTTGTGTTGTGTAGCGTCGAGGCTGTAATGTTAATTTCCCTTATATACAGTAATAAGAAGTAAACACATATGGTCGTAGGGTTAAAGCCTTGGTTTTAATATATAGGGTCGGGAGAATGGTTGTTAACCAAAGTCTAGGCACGTAAGTTATATATGCTGATGCAATTTTTTTATAGTTATTCGACCATTGAATAATTGCATAAAGTGGGCCTCGACTATGGTCTTATAACCATATAGGAAATGAAAATAAGTCTCCCTTGAAGATAGTTTATAAGCTTCCGCATGAAAAACATTAGGAATCTGGGTGTATTGAATTATGGGTTTCACAAGTCATAAGAGGATTTTATTTCTATATCTCAAATCAGATATTTGAGATATAGAAGCCTCTGCATTAAGCTGTTAAAGGATTGCCATATTTAAAACTAATTAGGGCGAAAGCTGAATTCTGTTTTGTGTGGAACGAAATTTGCAGGTTGGGGGTAAAAAAAGAAAAATAGAATTATATACATGGATTGAAAGTGGATTGAGCGTGTAGTCCGACATCACTGTGGTATTAAAGCTCAGGAATAGCTCTATTTGAAGTTCAAATTTTGAATTAATTGCATGCATGAAAAGAGATTAGGGTTTTGAAGACTGATAAAGATTGCATCCTACAAGGATATAGTGCAGGTGACAGAAGAGGGAAGATCAGATTCTAAGATCTGATATACATTAAACCACGCAGAGATTGCAGTGAACAGGATTTGCAGAGTGAGTGGAAGACAAGATCATGCAGGTAAACAGATTTTAAATCTAATTTGAATTTGTGATTGAAGGATTGTGGTTGCAGGAAAGTGAAGACACAGTCTGATAGTGAGGGCAGCGAGCCTGATATCCAGCTAGAGGCTGGATAGAGAGAAAAATTTTAGTATTCTCAAGAGAAGGTGAGCAGTGTTTAAACTCTGGTTGAAGATTTTTTTGTAGAATTCAAAGTGCAGACAATTGAAGAAATATCAACAAAGGCAGATCATAGCCTTGAGAGCAGTGATAAAAGAGTCCAACAAGGGACTCTGAGTGAAGAAGAAAGTGTGGCAGAACCTGGAGAATTCCCAACAGAGGTTGAATGAGAGAAGAACTGATGTGTTCTTGAAAAGTTGCCAAGTGAAGCCTAGGAAGAGCAGAAGAGAGTGCTCAGAAGGTTCCAGTAGACAGGGGACCAATTCTTGCCAATAGTCGGATCCAGAGGAAAGGATTGGTGAGGTAAGTTGTAGCAAGAGAGCTTGCTATTGTAGAGGCTTAGTGAAACTTGTGAGTGAAGAAATCATGGAGAAGAAAATGGCTACTGACAGCAGAGATTGCAGGGGTTCTGGGAGAGGCCACAAAAGAAGAAAGAAAGAAGATTCCAAAGAAAATGGCATGAGGAAGAAATCCATTGATGAAGAATGGTGGAAAGAGATAGCTGAGATTAAAGAAAAAATTTATAAACTGGAGAGGATGATAGAAGAAAGCTAGAGAGTTGGTTGGCTCATGAAAAAGAGAGTGAAATGGAAACCACTACAGTTAAGGATGAGGCAAAAGGAGATTGCCTTATTGAGAGAAGAACTCAAAGCAGCTGAGTTGAAAGGAGAAATTTCTGCTTGTGGAGCAGAACATAACACAAATGAAGAATGGAGGACTGCAAGAGATCTTGTGAGGCAGGATGAGGAATTAAGGCGGCAAGAAGGTTGTCTTGCTGAAGAGGAATTCATTGATGATTTCCCGAGTTATTGGACAAGTCCAGATCATCTGGAGGATATAAAGACTTGTATTTGTGAATTTGACACTTGTGAGGTGATTGCATATTCTCTAGAAAAGGAGGAACTCAAGGTTCTTGAGTCAAAGATGGAAATTGAAGATTCCATGTGCAGATCTGTTCAAAGATTAGTGCTTGAAACAGTAGTCAAGACTGAAGAGTCTTGTGATTTGGAAACTAAAAATTTGTGTATGTTTGCAGGTACAGCACTGGAAGATGAACAAGCTTCAGAGTTTGTTGTTGAGGAGGAGACATTGAATCTGAAATCTTTTCAGATCAATGCTGAGATAGTGAGATCTCAGGGAGAGATGAATAAAGAAGATTCAAATGAAGATATTCAGCAGAACGTTGAGGCTGAGAGAGAAGGACCAACAGATGATTGGTCAAGAACAAGCAGAGGCATAAAGGGTTGTGTAAGGTTCCCAAAGTCTACTCCAATTGAAGTTGTTGAATTGTATAGGCGGTTGGATTTCCAAAGAAGAGAATTGGAGAAGAAGAGGGCCTATGCACAAGATAGATTGCTGAAGAGGCAAGACAGAGAAATTTTCATGAATGACAATTAGAAAACAGAGGATGAGGAAATGATTCAGCAAAATGAAGGAGTTCATTTTGGTGAATCCCAATAGAAGAGCATCCATGAAAGATGCAGATCAACATGCTGAGGTGCTGACATAAGATTTGGAAGGAAGTTCTGAACAACATACTGATTTGTTGTTAGAGAAGAAGAAGGTATTGAAGCCTTGTAATTTTAATGCTGATGATTCATGTGTTGATCATGCAGACAATGGGGAAGAATAGCAAATGAAATCTGTCAGAGGGTTGAATGAAAGAGGAACTATGTTGGCTGAAAACATAGTGAAGAATCATCATTTTAACATGGTGATTGGAACAGTGGAGATGAATCTGGAAGCTGAGGAGAAGGATGATGAAAAATTTCTGAGTCTCGAAATAGACTTAGAATTGCAGGGAGAAGAATTGGTGACTGGGTCATCAATTGAGGCCATTGGGTCTCATGGTTTTAACACTGAAAGTTTGTTTATGTATACAGAAATGGCAGAAGACAATCCATCATTTGGAATTGTCTTGGGAGAGGAAGGACTGTTGCAGAAAAGAGATGGGACAATCATGTCTCATAGGAAGAAAATTTCCACTGAGGACAAGGAGGAGCTGAGTTGGTTGAACAACCAAGAAGAGAGTGGAAAACAAACAGTGGAGTAGATTTGTAAGACTAACACAGTGAGGAGGAATCAACATTCTGTGCTGATAGAAGATGAAGATACAGTGGCTAAAGAGCTTGATTTGATTGCTAGAATCAATCAAGGAGATGAAAGGAAATTACTGAAGATTGCCCAAGAAGAAGAAGAAGATGCTGAAGTTAATTTGCAGCATGTGGAGGATGTGAAACAAGTACATAAGAAATGGCTGAATTGTTTATTGGAAGAAATTATACAAGAGGAAGAGATAGCAGACACTGGAGAAAAGATCCCTGAAGCTGTGAAGAAAAGAGGAGCAGATACTAGCTTGCAAAATCTAATTCTGTTTACTAGTATACTGGATGAGTATGTTACTGCAGGAAGACAATCAATTAATGATTTATTTTCTAACAGTAGAATTGCAGATGATGAAAAAAGTAAAAATGTTGCAGAAAGGCAGGAAGTTAGGGAGGAAGCAACACCCATGGTGGTAGCTTACGCAACATGGGGGATGACATCTGTAGAAATTGTAAACATGTTAGTAACAATAGTAACAACAAGAGCAATGATGTTGGCTGCAACAGAAATTGGGAGCAGTAGCAATAGGCAAAGAAATTTCCAGCTAGAAGATAGGTTGGACAAAGAAATTGAAGACATCAGGGAGCTGATGATGAGAGTGACTCAGAAGCAGCAGACAACAACAAGAAAGCAGGAGAGTTTCAACAAAGGAAAGACAAAGGAAGATTGTGAAAGTACAGTTGGAAGCAAGTTGCAGAACAAAGTATGGAAACCCGAAGAAGAGCGGTTAAAGAATGATGCAACTATTGGACAGCTACAAAACAGAGTATGGGATCCAGGAGGCATAAATTAAAGACACATGATTAGGAGATCATGAACAATTTGAACCTTGGGAGTCTGATGCAGGGGCATTAGGCACAATGAAATACTTTGTATTTTTTATAAGACATAAGGGATATTATACTTTTAAATTCTCATGTAAATATTAGTGATTTTGAATAAAATGGTGAGGAATTGTAAATGTTCTCTAAGCTCTAGAGAACCTGAGGGAAGTTGAGTAACTAGGAAGGTGAAGAGTTAGTTTCAGTTGTTTTAGGAAATAAGTCTAATTTTAGGACCTTGGGAAATCCAAGAGTCTCTGGGGATCTTTCATCAAAGAAACTGAATCGATTCCTGATCTATTTGTATAAATGTAAGCCAAAAGGCATTAAATAGGTAGGTCTAGAGGATAGCTATTCAAGAGAGAGGGTAGTGAGATAGCAGGCCATCGAATTGAAAATCTGGCCAACCAGAGAAGTTGTATGTGAATGCTTTCATATTCGAATTCATATATATATAATGGAGAAACTGGTTCTGAATGTATGTGTTCTGAATATTTTAATTCTGTGAGAAATAGAGAATTACTACAATTTGCACTCATCTCGTTGAGAAGGATCGATCACTGAAGGATCGATCCTGCAGGAGGAATTTAACTCAGCCTTGATTATATAGACCTTAGTTGTGTTGATGGTTTATTAAAGGTGCAATTATTAATTGGGGAAACATTGATTTAAAATTGATGTTGATGCTCGAATTAAATACAGTGAGTCCTGTGTATGTTGGGAAGGGCATATAGATCAGAACAGTGAACGATTATGCAGTGGAATAGAACCTTCAATAGGAACCTGGAATGAACGTATTCGGAGTTTAGTTGGCATAGTTCAGAACAATTAAGGATTGTTAAAAGACAGAATAGAATCGAGAAGATGTCGAGCCCCTGTGAGAAAGAGTCGCAACGCAGAGATCAGAAAACAGAACGAAAGTGAATAGGATGGAGACATGTGCAAAGAAGCAGTACTGAATAATTGAGGTGGAACCTCAAGTTAAGCGGTGGTTCTATTGTAGCGTTGTGGAATGATCCAGGTGGATATTGGTGGCCACCCGCCTATTCCACTTGGGCCCCCACCATTGTCTCTTTCAGTTTTTCAGTTTCGGCATAACTTACTATTTTTAGCAGTTTTTTGGGTCCTGAACTTCCGGAGCCGTTTTGAGGAATGATATTTACTGGAGGAATGATGCCCAAACAACGTTGTTTAGGGCCTCAAAACGGCTCCAGAAGTTCAGGACCCAAAAAACCGCTAAAAATAGTAAGTTATGCCGAAACTGAAAAACTGAAAGAGACAATGGTGGGGGCCCAAGTGGAATAGGCGGGTGGCCACCAATATCCACCTGGATCATTCCTCCCCCCTTAGGAAGCAATGGTCCCCATTGCGTTAAATTCCTCCATGAGATGAGGAAATTTCTGCTGAACTTGGTCCCTGGTGAACCACTTTCCTTGGTGCAGGAGTTGGCCAGCTTTGACAACCCGATACAGTTGGATCTTCTGTTGGCGAGTGTTCTTGAGTTGCATGTCCATGATACAATCTGTGGTGGCCTGTTCCATGCAGTCTGGATTTAACTCTGTTGGTGTGAGTTGTTCTGCAATGTCCAAGGTGTCCAGTAGAGGTGGGAAGTAAGGACGAAGGCGATCCACATTGAAGACTGGGTGCAGACCAAGGAATGGTGGAATACTGAGCTCGAATGCATTGTTCCCTACAACCTTGGTGATGGTGTACGGCCCGTATCGGAGCGGGCGAAGCTTGCGGTGGGGTCCAGTGAGGCACTCCTTCTACAAATGTAGCCATACTTTGTCACCCACCTGGAAGTTGTGTGGCACCCGGTGTTGATCATGGCGTTGCTTGTACTTGGCATTGGCTCTATCCAATATATCATGAACCTGTTGGCGGATGTGTTGAATGCGCTCGATGAAGCTACTTGATTTGTCAACTTCAGACTGGACATGAGCTGAATCGGCCTGAGCAGCTGCAAATGGCATGGCTACGTCAATGGGACATAGTGGCTGGAATCCCAAGCCCACCTGAAAGGGGCTATGGCCAATTGAACTGTGGAGAGACCGGTTATAACTATGTTGTACATAGGGGAGGCTCTCGTCCCATGTGCGTGGATGCTTTGAATTGTACATGCGCAAAATGTGTACAATCATTCTGTTGACGACCTCTGTCTGGCCATCTATTTGGGGATGGAAAGTTGTGGACTTGGTGAGCTTGGTATCCAACATCGACCAGAGGCTGGACCAAAATGTGCTGAGGAACCTGCTATCCCGATCTGATATGATAGACTGTGGGATCCCAAAGTGCACCCACACTCGTTCAAAGAAGAGTTTAGCAGTGGCTTCTGCTGTGATATTCTTCTTCCAGGCCGCCATAATGGCCATCTTCGAGAATCTGTCGACGACCACAAAAACACAGTCATTTCCCTGCTTAGTAGAAGGCAGGCCCGACATGTAATCCATGGAGATGGATTCCCAAGGTCGACTAGGGGTAGGTAGAGGAGTATATAGGCCTTGCTTCTTGATGGTCGATTTGGCAATGGCACAAGCAGTGCAGGATCTGATGTGCTTCTTGACATCCTTTCGAAGGTTCGGCCAATAGAAATACTTCTGTAGTATTGCCACTGTTTTCTCGACCCCAAAATGCCCAGCGACTTGAATGTAGTGTGCTTCCCATATCATCTTGGCACGCTCGCTTGAAGGAACACAAAGGTGTCCCAGGTGACATAAAAGTGCATCTTGGAGTTGAAAATTTGGAACTTGCGTACCCCCCAAGAGTGCCTTGTAAGTGTGGCCAAATTCTGGGTCACTCTCATAGAGAAGCGGCCAATCAGAAGTCTCGTGCCCACAAGAGTTGAGCACGGTGGTGAGCGCCACGATCGGTGGTCGGCTGAGGCAGTCTGCAACATTATTGGTGCTACCCTTCTTGTACTTAATGTTCAAATGAAACTGTTGCAGATATGTGGACCACTTCTGATGGCGATCATTCTGCAACTTCCCTTGTGTCTGTATGAACTGCAGGGGCCGGTGGTCCGTGTGGATGATTGTTTCCTTCCCCAAAATGTAATGCTTCCATTGTCGACAGGCTTGCACAATGGAATACATTTCTTTGTCATAGGTGGGATACTTGCGAACTGTCTCAGACAATGTCTCACTGTGATATGCCACTGGATGTCCCTGTTGAGTAAGAACTGCCCCAATAGCATAGTCGGAGGCATCTGTCTCGATCTCAAATGGCTGTTGCAAGTCTGGTAATGTGAGCACTGGGGCAGAACAGAGGCGATTTTTCAATTCTGTGAACGCCTTCTGTTGAGGTTCTGACCAAATTTTTTTTGCTCTTGCTCCTCCCTTGGTGACTTGACTCAAGGGCCAAGTAATATGAGAGAATCCCAACACGAATCTACGGTAGAAATTAGCAAGACCCAGAAAGCTGCGAAGCTCTGTTATAGTGGTTGGGGCTGGCCAATCCCGAATGACTTGGATCTTGGCTGGATCCACATGCACCCCCCTTTCATCAATAATGTATCCCAGATATTGAACTTGGGTCATGCCAAACGTGCACTTCTCCAAATTGGCACACAACTTGTGTTGCCGCAGTGTTTGGAGGACTTGTCGGATGTGATGAAGGTGTTCTTCCCAAGTTAAGGACTGGTGGGAAACCTACTGTGAGAACAAGGACCAGACAAAACCCTCTAGTTCTCGGTGTTTACACCCAGCAGATTATTCACAGAGACGATGAGGAAGGCAATACCTATCTGTGAGAATATGAAATACATACAATGAGTATGCTGCGACAACAAAGGGATCAAAATTAACATGAGATGACGAATACATTTCCATACCAAAAAGACAGGTATCAAATATTTGGAGAAACATTTAGTGCTAAAGTATCACATTTTTCTACACAGATACATTCAGGAGGAAATGGATTACCTTGACATCTCCTTGCTTGGTATGACATACTGTTATGCTGCCAAGATTGAGAAGGAATTCAAGCAGAAGAAGCGAGACTTTGGATCTGAAAATCAAAAGAAAGGGAAAGGTGCCCCCAAATCACAAAAAAAGGACAAAGCCAAGGCATGGTGGCTAAGACTGGCTCGCCAAAGCCACGAAAATAACAAGAAGAGGGAGCGAAGGACACGGGAAAGTGGTGTGAGTTCCATAAGAGCTCCACTCACAACACAAGTGAGTGTCGGGCCAAGCGGTCGCTAGTGGCCGAGATGAGGGCTTCTGAGTCAGATGCATGCTCCGACTCCGAATCAGAACCTGAAAAGGGGAATGAAAAAGGGAAATAGATTATTGATGTGGAGCCCAACGCCACTGTTGCCACTACAAAGGTCCAGAAGGAGGAACCGGAAGATCCAGAGGAGGAGGAACGTCTCTTCCACTCCCAGATGTGGGTAAAGGGCTCCCCTGTACAGTTCATTGTCGACAATGGGAGCCAAAAGAACCTCATTTCAGCAGACGCCGTGAAGCGGTTGGGCTTGCAGACCACAGCTCACCCACATCCATACACCATCGGGTGGCTTCACCAAGGACGAGATCTCCGCGTCAGCCAGCAGTGCCGCCTTCCCTATAACATCAAGCCCTTCACGGATGAGGTATTATGTGACGTTGCTCCTATTGATGTTTCTGATGTATTATTAGGACAACCATACTTGTGGAAGCGTCATGCTGTGTATGAGTCTCGACCTCGTGCTGTTATTATTACTTTGGGAAATAAGTTGTACAGGATACCAGAGGTACCACCTCCTATGACTATCTCTTTTGTTACTGCAAAACAATGTAGTAAGCTCATTTCCCAAACCAGGAAATTCGTTTTTCTGATGATCCGCCCCCAGGGCAAGAAGAAGACTGTGGCCACGACCTCCAGACAGGGCCCCTCTGCACGAAAACAACAAATGGATAAGGTCGTGGAGGAGTACGGGGACATCTTCACCTCACCCACAGGGGTTCCTCTGCACTGCCAGGTCAAGCACCCGATTGATTTGACCCCAGGTGCGCCGCTACCCAATGGACCGATCTATCGACGCTCTGTTCTCGAAAATGATGAAATCAAGAGGCAGATTCAGGAGCTGTTGCAGAAAGGTCACATCAGACCAAGTTCATCGCCCTGTGGGAGCCCGATCATGTTGGTACAAAAGAAGGATGGGACGTGGAGACTCTGTATTGACTATCGGGCGCTGAACAAGATCACTGTCCGGAATAGGTACCCAATCCCACGGATTGATGACCTTCTGGACCAACTCAAAGGTGCAAAATATTTCAGCAAGATTGACCTGAAGTCTGGGTATCACCAGGTACCAATTGAACCCTCTGATGTGTGGAAGACTGCCTTCAAAGCCAAGGAAGGCATTTTTGAATGGCTGGTCATGCCTTTCGGGTTGACGAATGCTCCCGCAACCTTCATGAGGATGATGGACGACATCTTGCGGCCATTCACCAACTCATTCGTAGTGGTGTACTTGGATGACAATCTGATCTTCAGCAAGACTTGGGAAGAGCACCTTCATCACATCCGACAAGTCCTCCAAACACTGCGGCAACACAAGTTGTGTGCCAATTTGGAGAAGTGCACGTTTGGCATGACCCAGGTTCAATATCTGGGATACATTATTGATGAAAGGGGGTGCATGTGGATCCAGCCAAGATCCAAGTCATTCAGGATTGGCCAGCCCCAACCACTATAACAGAGCTTCGCAGCTTTCTGGGTCTTGCTAATTTCTATCGGAGGTTCGTGTTGGGATTCTCTCATATCACTTGGCCCTTGAGTTAAGTCACCAAGGGAGGAGCGAGAGCAAAAAAAATTTGGTCGGAACCTCAACAGAAGGCGTTCACAGAACTGAAAAACCGCCTCTGTTCTGCCCCAGTGCTCACTTTACCAGACTTGCAACAGCCATTTGAGATCGAGACAGATGCCTCTGACTATGCTATTGGGGAAATTCTTACTCAACAGGGACATCCAGTGGCATATCACAGTGAGACATTGTCTGACACAGTTCGCAAGTATCCCACTTATGACAAAGAAATGTATTCCATTGTGCAAGCTTGTCGACAATGGAAGCATTACATTTTTGGGAAGGAAACAATCATCCACACAGACCACCGGCCCCTGCAGTTCATACAGACACAAGGGAAGTTGCAGAATGATCGCCATCAGAAGTGGTCCACATATCTGCAACAATTTCATTTGAACATTAAGTACAAGAAGGGTAGCACCAATAATGTTGCAGACTGCCTCAGCCGACCACCGATCGTGGCGCTCACCACCGTGCTCAACTCTTGTGGACACGAGACTTCTGATTGGCCGCTTCTCTATGAGAGTGACCCAGAATTCGGCCACACTTACAAGGCACTCTTGGGGGGTACGCAAGTTCCAAATTTTCACCTCCAAGATGCACTTTTATGTCACCTGGGACACCTTTGTGTTCCTTCAAGCGAGCGTGCCAAGATGATATGGGAAGCACACTACAGTCAAGTTTATGGGCATTTCGGGGTCGAGAAAATAGTGGCAATACTACAAAATTATTTCTATTGGCCGAACCTTCGAAAGGATGTCAAGAAGCACATCAGATCCTGCACTGCTTATGCCATTGCCAAATCGACCATCAAGAAGCAAGGCCTATATACTCCACTACCTACCCCTAGTCGACCTTGGGAATCCAACTCCATGGATTACATGTCGGGCCTACCTTCTACTAAGAATGGAAATGACTGTGTTTTCGTGGTCGTTGACAGATTCTCGAAGATGGCCATTATGGCGGCCTATAAGAAGAATATCACAGCAGAAGCCACTGCTAAACTCTTCTTTGAACGAGTGTGGGTGCACTTTGGGATCCCACAGTCTATCATATCAGATCGAGATAGCAGGTTCCTCAGCACAGTCTCTGGTCAATGTTGGACACAAAGCTCACCAAGTCCACAACTTTCCATCCCCAAACAGATGGCCAGACAGAGGTCATCAACATAATGATTGTACACATTCTGCGCATGTACAATTCAAAGCATCCACGCACATGGGACGAGAGCCTCTCCTATGTACAACATAGTTATAACCGGGCTCTCCACAGTTCAATTGGCCATAGCCCCTTTCAGGTGGGCTTGGGATTCCAGCCACTATGTCCCATTGACGTAGCCATGCCATTTGCAGCTGCTGAGGCCGATTCAGCTCATGTCCAATCTGAAGTTGACAAAGCAAGTAGTTTCATCGAGCGCATTCAACACATTCGCCAACAGGTTCATGATATATTGGACAGAGCCAATGCGAAGTACAAGCAACGACATGATCAACACCGGGTGCCGCACAACTTCCAGGTGGGTGACAAAGTATGGCTACAAAAAAACTGGGGCGCCTCCTTGGACCCCAGAAAGCCCAGCCGCTCCGTCTGGGCCGTACACAGTCACAGGTTGCCGAGGGAACAATGCCTTCGAACCCAGTATTCCACCATTCAGCAATTACACACCCCGGTCTTGATGTGGATCGCCTTAAGTCGCCTTCACCTCTACTGGACACCTCGGACATTGCAGAACAACTCACACCAACATAGTTAAACCCAGACTGCATGGAACAGGCCACCACAGATTGTATCATGGACATGCAAATCAAGAACACTCGTCAACAGCAGATCCAACTGTATCGGGTTGTCAAAGCTGGCCAACTCCTGCACCAAGGAAAGTGGTTCACCGGGGACCAAGTTCAGCAGAAATTTCCTCATCTCATGGAGGAACTTAACGCAATGGGGACCATTGCTTCCTAAGGGGGGAGGAATGATCCAGGTGGATATTGGTGGCCACCCACCTATTCCACTTGGGCCCCCACCATTGTCTCTTTCATTTTTTCAATTTCGGCATAACTTACCATTTTTAGCATTTTTTCGGGTCCTGAACTTCCGGAGCCGTTTTGAGGCCCTAAACGACATTTTTTGGGCATCGTGCCTCCAGCGAATATCATTTTGAATGATATTTGTGGTGAAATTTGTAGTCCTCGGATAGAGATTTCTAATGATGTATCATGTGCGTCAAACGGAGATAGTATGCCAAAGTTACGTCCCTGGGAAGTTGAAACACCAATTTACCCAAACGGGGCCCATAGTTTTGGCGCTTCATCTCCTAGGGTTAGGTTTTTGGATTTTTAGGGTTCTCCATTGTTTCTTAGTCTGTAATAGGCCCTAGGAGCCTCAAATATGAACTCGGTTCAAGGCACACATGGCATACATCTCTTCTCGAGAGATAGCTACCGGCGCCTAGCTAGTTTTATTTCCATTCTGTTTGTAAGAAAATTTCAGTTCTTTGATATTAATGAAATGAAGTGTTATTTCTGCTGCATCTCTGTATTTATGGTTATATGTTTATTCTGTTGTGTTCCTGCATAAATCCAGATCATGGAATGAAGGGTTAAAGCAGAAACGAATAAAGGGTTAAAGTGGAACCGAGAGAATTTGGAACCTAGAGCTACAGTGGAGCGGATTCGAGAATTGAAACCAACTGTATCGCGCAACCAAAAGGTGGTAAAGGAAAATTGTCCAAAAAATGCGATGTGTCCCAGTGGTTGACACGTAAGGGAGCGGCAGTATTTTAATACCACCCTCATCGCGCAAGTTCGAAGCGTTATCCTTCGAAAGTTTTAAAAACGCGATATTGGTTGTGTTCATTCGATCCATATTGGGGGAGATCCAACGACGCTCATGTGGCAAGTCAATCGGATGATACGAAGGTATAGATCGATGATGATGACCATCTGAGAGGAGCGCGTTGAATTATTGACCATTGGATCAGTCTAGCAATTGATTAACGAGGTAAGTGCTGTGGGCCCTGGTGCATTGGCAAAAAATGCGATGGTTGTTAACGAAGTTTCTAATAAACTGTGGTTGGGAATAAAGGTTAGACCGTAAAGTCAAAACCTTAACACAAAGTGTGATGCCATACTTAGATAATGAATGTAGAATGAGAAAGTTGGCCAAGGGTTGTGTTGTGTAGTGTCGAGGCTGTAATGTTAATTTCCCTTATATATAATAATAAGAAGTAAACACATATGGTCATAGGGTTAAAGCCTTGGTTTTAATATATAGGGTTGGGAGAATGGTTTTTAACCAAAGTCTAGGTGCGTAAGTTATATACGCTGATGAAATTTGTTTATAGTTATTCGACCATTGAGAAATCACATAAAGTGGGCCTCGGCTATGGTCTTATAACCATATAGGAAATGAAAATAAGTCTCCCTTGAAGACTTAGTTTATAAGCTTCCGCATGAAAAACATAAGGAATCTGGGTGTATTGAATTATGGGTTTCACAAGTCATAAGAGGATTTTATTTCTATATCTCAAATAAGAGATTTGAGATATAGAAGCCTCTGCATTAAGCTGTTAAAGGATTTCTATATTTAAAACTAATTGGGGCTAAAGATGAATGCTGTTTTGTGTGGAACGAAATTTCAAGATTGGGGGTATACAAAGAAAAATGGAATTATATACATGGACTGAGAGTGGATTGAGCATGTAGTCCGACATCAAACCAATCCCAGATAAAGAAATAATGAATATGAAAATATATTGTAATGCATTGGCAGGAATTACCACTCCTCAAACTCTTAATATAGAAGGATATATCAAGAAAAAAAGGTAATAGTGTTAATCGATACTCGTAGTACCCATAATTTTATTCATTGTAAGATAGCCAAGGAATTGAATTTATTTTTATATCCAACACTAGAGTGTCCAGTGATGGTTGCAAATGGAGGAGCTAAAATTTTCTCAAGGAAGTGACATAATATCAATCTAACCATGGGGGAATATGTATTGAATAATACAATATTTTCCATTCCAATGGGTGGTGTTGATGTTGTATTAGGAGTATAATGGTTACAATATTTGGGGATGATAACATTTATTTTTCAAGAAATTTTCCTAGGAAGGAAAATAAATTGAATTACGGGGAATCACAGGGAAATCGAGGAAGATAATAAACTCTAATGACATGAAAAAACTTTTGAAGAAAGAACAATGAGGCATAATTGCACAATTATGCTCACTATATGTTCAAAAATCGAAATCATCTGTTTCTCCAGATATCCAACGAATCTTGGACAATCATTCCAAGATATTTGAGAGTCCCACAGGTCTCCCACCTATTCATGATCATGATCATGCTATTCACTTTATTCTAGAAAGAGTTCCTCCAAACATTATACCTTACATATATACCTATGCCCCAAAAAGTGAAATTGAACATATGGTTGCAGAAATGCTAGAGGCAGGTATAATTCAACCTAGCTAAAGTTCTTTCACTGCTCCAGTGGTATTGGTACACAAGAAGGATGGATCATGGCGTATGTGTTCAGATTATAGGGAGCTCAACAAGCTCACTATTAAAGATAAATTTCCCATTCCTATAATTGATGAACTATTTTATTAATTTCATGGACCAATTTACTTCACCAAGATGGATCCACATTCAGGATATCATCAAATAACAATGAAGAATGAAGACATTATGGAAACAACATTCAGAACTCGTGAAGCTCATTATGAATATTTGGTGATGGCTTTTGACCTTACTAATTTATCTTCCATATTTCAAGGTTTGATGAATTCCATTTTCAAACCCTTCATTAGAAATTTTTTTTTTGATGGTATACTAATCTACAACAAGTCTTGGAAGGATCATGTTCAACATGTTGACATGGTGCTAAAACTATTGGAGGAGAAAAAATTGTATGAAAAAACCTCCAAATTTTTCTTTGGGGTACAAGAGGTGAATTATTTGGTCATATTGTATCTCATGAGGGCGTTAGGGTAGAACCTAACAAAATTAAAGGCATCAAGAAATGAAAAATTCCCACAACCCTAAAGCACATTCGAGGATTTCTCGGGTTGACAGGGTATATCACAAGTTTGTTAAGAATTATGGGAAAATAACATCAGCTCTAACAACATTAATGAAGAAATATGCATTTTTTTTTAACTCTAGAAGCAACTTATTCCTTTGAACATCTTAAAGACACAATGTGCCAAGCTCCAATTTTATCTACATTAGACTTCACAAAAACCTTTATGTTGGAATGTGATGCCTCAGGAAATGGAATTGGTGTTGTTTTAATGCAAGAAGGAAGACACATTGCTTTTGAAAGTTGTCCAATCAAGGGAAAGTATTTACACAAACCTATTTAAGAGAAGAAAATGTTGTAAATATTACATGCCATGAAGTGATGGTGCCCTTACCTAATAGGAAGACACTTCAAGGTAAAAAAAATCCTGATAGTCTTAAATAATTTTTGGAACAAAAATTATCTTTAAAAGAGCAATGAAAATGGGTCACTAATATTTTGGGTTATGACTTTGAAATCATATACAAAAAAGGGAAGAGAAATGTTTTTACAGATGCACTCTCAATAAGGGATGAGGAGGTGAAAGCATTTCTTTATGCCATTTCTATTATCCAACCTTATTGAATAACTAAAGTAAGAGAGGAATGGAAGAATGAAGAAGAGTTGTGGAAACTCATTCAAAATTTTCAACAAGATCCCAATACATATGATACATTTATCTGGAAAAATGACTCATTATGGTACAAAGATAGCTTATATATATGTAATAATTCCCAACTCAAACAAAATATTATTTTGGAATTGAACACCTCTCCTTTAGGAGGGCACCCGGGATTTTTAAAAACTCACCATAGGGTCAAGAAGGATTTTTTTTGGGATGACCTTAAATATGATATTCATAAGTTTGTGGCAGAATGTTTGGTTTTCGAAAAAAATAAATTTGAGACAATTAAGACCCCAGGTATGTTACAAAATTTAGCCATTCAAAGTCAGCATTGGGAGCAGGTATCAATGGATTTTATCACATGTTTATCGAATTCCGAAGGAAAGAGTGCCAGCATGGTGGATGTTGATAGACTTACCAAGTACACATAATTTTGTGCATAATATCATTCTTTTAAAGCCAATACAATTGATATTTCATTTATGGAAACAATTCAAAAGCTACTTGGAAACCCAAAAATTATTGTAAGTGACAAAAATGCCATTTTCACTGGAAAATTTTGGACAAAATTATTTTCTTGTCTTGGTACTCAATTAGCTCATCTTGTATCTAAAGAGAAAATTGAGATAATGAGCATATGTTTGGAAGGATATATTTTTTCTTTGCTTATGATAAACAAACATAATGCGTCAAGTGGTTACCTCTAGCTGAACGGTGGTATAATACTCCCTTCCATACTACAACACAAATGACCCATTTTATGGAACTTTATGGATATCATCCACCGTTCATCACATCATATTTAAGAGAAAATTATAAGGTTTAAGCAGTGGAGTATCACATCGAGCATCAACAACAATATCTCCAAATATTAAAAGATAACCTCATTATGGTGAAAAATCAAATGAAACAACATGCAGATCAACATTGCAGTGAAAGGAGTTTTGATATAGGTGATTGAATATTTTTACAGGTACATCCATACAAACAAATGTATCTCAAGAAAAATAATAAGGATAATGAATTATCACCCATGTACTATTGTCCTTACAAGGTGTTGCAAAATATTGGTACTATGTCATACAAATTGGAGCTTCCTGCATCTTCCCGAGTACACCAAGTTTTCCATGTTTCATGCTTAACAAAGGTTATTAGTGACAATATCCCAGTTCAAAAAATATTTCCAGAACTTGATGAGGAAGGAAAAATCATATTGGATCCTGAAGTAGTCACAGAAACAAGAACCTGACAACTGCGGTATCGATCAATTTTAGACTATATCATTAAGTGGAAGATATTACCCACTGAAGATTCCACATGGGAGGATGCAAATTTTATACAGAAGCATATAGAACTACTTAAGAATTGAGGACAACAATTTTTTTGAAGGAGAGGGGCATGTTAGGTCACTATAATACTAGTGTATCCCCCTTATTGTTATTGTTGTGCTCATGTATCCCACATATTGTTACTGTTGTTCCCCATAGAAGTCCACTATTGTTATTATTGTACCCTTACATTATTATTTTTATGTAGGATATGATTATATTGTGACCCTTTAGTCTCATATATATACGAAGGAGGTATTTTCATTTGAATTATCCAATTTTTTTTCATTTGCATGATGTAAAGGAGGTTTACCCCTCTAAGAGGCTAATTTTCAAGTCGTTGATCTATAATTTCTTCCGTTTTGTGATTTGGTTGCATAAAACAACCCAAGGAATGATATCTCCTTATATAACACACATTTATACATGAAATCCCACTTCCATCCAAGACTTTAGCATAGGTTGGCTAGGAAATCTCTCTCCTAGGGACTCTAGGAAGTTGTAAAGGAGTTTCTCAATTTCCACCATGTCCCATGCTTATGGTCACAATTTTGTCATGGTTTTAGGGGAAAAATTCCCATATTTTGTCACGACCATACTAACCATAATTACATGAAATTTGTTTTCCGTGATTCTAAATACATTCAAAGGATGCCCACTTAGACACTCCAAGACAAATTTTACCCAAGGAAGAATGAAAATCACCCCCTTTGCATAACCACAATGCATGGTTCGATTTTTCATGATTTTGATGAGCCACTTGTCTTTAAAAGTTCCCATATATGTCACTTCCACTCTAACTTTGAAGGCTCCACAGACTTAGGAACACATAAGGTAATGACTCAAGTTTAAGAATAAAATAACAACTATTTCACTTTACCCCCCTTTTGAGCTCTCTAAGCCCCACTTCTTTCTTGTCTTGTGGTATCACAATCCCCCATGTATTTTTTCATTCTCCATTTGCAAATAGTGATATATTTTTATTATTAAACTTCAACGTACAATATTTACATATTACATATATTTTTCAATGGCCATTCATTATATACACATATATACATTGTAAATTCAAGGATCAACACTAGGGTGTTACATTCCCCTCCCCATAAATTTCACACCATCCTTGGTGACCTCACCACACATGCATATACATTTCCATTTAGGGGATCTAAATAAGAGTATTAAATTCCTCTCGCCCCTATATATTTCATTATCCTTGATGCACATGAATATTATATATAATAATTTTACATCAAGAATGTTATAACAAATGAAAATGATCCTTCCACATTGTATCTTTTGGCTTCCATGCTACTTCTTCAGGCTATAGTGCATCAATTGGACCTTTATCCCAAGCATCAAGGTGTTCTTGTATACTAGGCATACTATCTATATCTGGTAATAGTTTTCTATTTCTACATGCATCATGCTTATAGGGGTATACCATTATCCCCCTATCCTTGGAAAAACACCATTCTTGGTGTTCTTCTTCCTAGGTACTCAATTAATGTCTTAATTATTTATTTGTTCCTATAACAATCAAGAAAAATACATGTTATATCCATTATCATGCAACAATGATCTTATTCACAAAAGTTCTCAATTCCACAATTTAATCATGTATTCAAAATAAATAGACAACTTTAATTCAATACTTCTTTTCATTGTTACTGCCCCACTTACAAACTTATCACAAGAAAAAAATTATCTCATTGTTCTTTCAGGCACAACTTTCTTGATTTGAACCATCATACCAATGTTTTTTTCCACGATTATTTCATTCATATAAGTTTCCTCTTCCGTGTTGTACTCACCCTTCCAAAGCTTGGATATCCCCTTAACTATTAAATAGCCCCTCATGAAATCCATCTTGCCAAGGTTTTTTTTTGTGTAAGAAGAGCATCAACTTACTGCTACGCATCCACTACCAATCTCTAATAAATAACTTATGGTAACCTTAGGGTTATAGTAGACTTTTTCCTATTTTTTATTTATTTTAGCCATCCTCGTTTTCCATAACTTTGTTCTCCAATTGATATTTCTATGTAGTTTATTCAAGTCTAAGTAATCTGACATGCAATATTTTCAATACATTCACAATGACTCATGGAATGATCTCAAAGTTCATGAGTTTGTAGAAATTTAATGCATCCCTTCATTGATTCAAGAATATCATATATCAATTTCATGTATTCCACCATGGTGAATTGGAAGACCTAATCACTTCCTTGACACATCATCTAACCAACTCTCCAATACTTGATAGGCCATCTAGACACCTTCCTTTCTAGCCCAACTATAAGACTCACTAAATTTAAAATATAGTTTTATAATATGATAAAGCAGGAGATGAATATTATTCAAATGATTCACATATGAATACAATTTTAGTGACCCTTGGTTTCATCTTCAAAGAATTTTCTTAGACTCCTCATGACTTTTGGCTTTTATCCTTCCTCACAAGTGAATAATCCAAATTTACATAATCCCTATGGATTACATTTCCAACATTTCCCATCTTAATTTAAAAGGGTGTATGTGAGTCCAAGAAGAGAGCTGAAATATTGAGGTGGATAGTAGCTAATGTTTGGATGTGCTCTCTAAATATGTTGGTTTAAGGAAGACCACAAACCAAATGGGGTGGAAAAAGCCAAAGTATTCTACTGATGCTTGTTTAATGCTAACAACCAACTCTAGAATTTGGATTGAAGTAGTTCATGAAACGATTCTAAACTTGGAAAGAAGATAATGAATTTTTCTAAATGGAAGTGCTCTCTGATGATGGTTTAAATATGGCCACAAACTATTGAGATGGTGGTTTAAAAAAGACCACAAATTGTAGTCTAGCAGAAATAGTAACTCTTCCACTGAGTGGTGGTCTAGGGAGGAGCAAAAAATAAATAGTGGTTTTGGGATGACCACAAACAAAATTATGCTCATGGAACATGAATATATATGTGGTTGCAACTCTGGCTCTAGATCCAGGCTTTGGCTACTGGTTGTGGCTTAGGATTGCTTGATATGACTTTGAAACTAGTAGCTGACTATAAATCCCCCTTGGCTAGATACAAGGTGAAAATATAACAATATCTCCACTACAAGATGTGTCAATACTTGACAATTAATTATATGGTATGAATAATATATCTTCTTGGATGTTGAAGGCTATTTCCAAGTAGTGATCTATCCAAAGTGAATATTTGTTCTTGCAAGGTTCTTGTGACTGTAACATCCTTGTAAATGATGATTATGTTTTCCACAATGTCACAAGGGTGAAAATCAAAACATTGGTTTTTCATGTGGCTAAATTAATAAAAATGTTGGCATTAGAGAATATGATGTGGAAGTCGAGTAGGTGTGATCATGTGATCAGTGTAAAAGCTCAAAAATGAAAGTGATCGAAATCAAATGGAAACTAAATGACATCAAAGAGCTCGTCGCTAGGAATTCGACGCAATTCGTTTCGTCGAAAACAAAGTCAAGATGAGGAAGATAGAGCCTGCAGTTCATTTTCCTAAACAACTAAAAAATTGCAGAACAAGACATAATGGTGATATGGTAGGCCAGTCAGCAGAAAAGGGATATTCTGGGAATATTCTTTCATTTTCACCCAAAGACTATGTGACAAGTGTCATTGTAGGATTCACCAGAGAGTTTGGAAGGTGATTTTTTTTATGTGTCTCCTAGGTCGATTTTTTTTTTGGTTTGTTTTTTTGTTTGTATGGTTGGGACAGTCCAACCAGAGGCTGGCACGTGGTGCAGCCAGGGGCTGCCGCGTGCCCCCTCTAGTGGACCAAGGTTAATTTCGAATTACATATATGCCAAGGTCGAATTTCGAATTATCAAAGGTGGTGGAGAAAAATATATTACCACAGGCTGGGTGGAGGTCGAGGCTAGACCCTATGACCTCCCCCACTCAAAGCACCGACCTTACAAACATACCACCACCGCAGATCTTAATAGTAATGGGTCACGCCTTATAGTTAAATTCAAACGGTTCATCCAGCGGGGGAATGGAGGGGGCCATCCCCCTCCCCACATGACCTTCCATTACAACCAGGAGTGACGCTATTACTAAATGCATGGGGATTAAGGTCTTTAATACGAGTTTATTAACCCATAAGTATTGTTTAGAAACACTAATGCATTTCATAAATTCAGATTTGGTTAATGCGTACGGTTAGCACTAAACCATACTTATCCACAATCCCACTTAAAATTAATTAAACTGGAGTTTAATTCAGTGGAAAAGATGGAGGTCCACCAAATTCGGCGCCAACTCCAAATTAGTGGCCTTAACTGGAGTCATCTCCAGATTTCGTGGAGATTTTCTAGACCAAACTGTTTTGGCCATAAATTTTGAAAAATTCCACTAAATTGGGAGCATGCAAAATCATTTCTGAATGATTTGGACATTCTGAACACATTGAAGCAGGTTTTAGGAGTAGTAGATGAATGTAAGCAAAATTTTTACACATTTGCAGTAATACAAAGGCCCAAGCCATGGAAGCTGGACCAAGGAGATGTAGCTCAAGAGGGGTGAACTCCTTCATCAAAACAACGTGTTAATGGATCATTTGATGGTTTGATGTACATGTTATTGCTACTGTTCAATTTTTTTTTTTAATGAATTTATGCTCATGAATTTAACATAAAATTCAGTACATTTACCTGTTTTAACACTCACAAACACCAAGGAAACCTATGCACATAAAGCAAGTGATCAAAAATTTAATTATAAATATGAAGATGAAATTAGCACATCAAAACTAAAATTCATATTTAGATCAAGGTGGTATCATAGCCCAAGGTTGAAAGGTTATTTTCTTGATTTTCTTGAGTTTTGTGCAAGTAGGGTTTAATGGTTGAAATTTTTTGATGCTTACAAGGTTAAAGTTGTAGAGAGGAAAAGGGAAACTATTGGTTGCAAGTCCTGAGATTAGGACCAGAAGAGGGAGAGCCACAAGAGGACCATCTCCACCCAAAGTTTCACCCACAACTACACTTGAAGCACCTCAAGTTTTATCTCCAGAAGCTGAGATTGAAGAGGTACAAGTTGCACAAGAAGCTGAGCTGGAATCCTTAGCCATCATGTCCGGATTTGGAGAGACTGAAGGTATTTTAGAAGAGGAAGCATACAAGAAGTATTTCTATGAACTGACTTAAAGGGCTAGGATCCTCTTTGAAGAGAGGGACAATAGGATGGTTGGAGAGAATTATAAGTCTCCACATGGAGAGGGAACCTCAAAAGGCAAGAAGGATGAAGAGAATGATTCAAAGGGAAGTCGACGAAAGCCTCCTACATCTCCACCATATTCATAATTATCCTCATCATCTCCATTAACATCATCTTCCACTTCCACCACCAAAACCACCCATACTCACTGAAAGAACCAAAAAGGAAAAACTCCTTTACTCAAACTTGATGTCAGTTTGAGCTTCCAATGTCTAATGGTGAGCTAAATGTAGAGAGGCTGGATAATTGGATTTCTCAATTGGAGGTTTATTGCAGAATACATAACCTTCAAGAAGATGACATAAATATTCAATTGGCTTCCTTGAGGATGGAAGGATATGCACTTGTATGGTGGGAAGCAAGGACTCAGGAAGAGATTAAAAACTATGGTAAGATCTCAATGTATTGGTCAAGTTTTATTACTTCCATTAAAAAAAAAATTTATCCTCTAACTTACATGCAAAAGGCCATTATGGACTGGCTGAATTTTAGACAATTGAAAGGGAAAAGTGTGGAAGATTATACTTATGAATATAGGATAAGAGCTCTTATTTTGGGTATTAATTTGTGTTCTCAAGAAACTTTGTTAAAGTGTATTGGGGGTTTGCACAGTTACCTTAGGCACACTATTCTCATGTTTAATCCCACAAACTTAGATGAGGTTTGTGTTCAAGCCACACATTTCAAAGCAAGAGGGAAACATAATATAGATGAGAAAAGTGACAGTGAGGGTAAAGGAAAGGGAAATTTTTATGGAAGAGGAAAGAGAAATAGATCTATCAAGAGAGAGAAAGAGAAACTCACATGTAAACATTGTTCTAAGAATGGCCATGATGAAGACCATTGTTGGCAACTTCATCCAGAGTTGAAGCCAAATAATCTGAAAGCCAAAGAGAAGGGAAAAAGTGTTGCAATAGTTGACCATGAATTAGGTTCAGATTCAGGAGATGAAACAAATATTACAACCATGGGTTTGAAAGGTAAGAACATAGCAATCATTAGTTCTTCAAGTTTTTCCAATGTAACTCAAGATGAAGATACAAGAATTGAAATTTTCCATATTAGAGTCGTTTCTAAACATACCAAGATAGACACACTGTTTGATAGTGGGTTTCAAGCTAATTTGATTTCAGAAGAGTTAGTTAAGGAGATAAAAATTGAAATTGTTAGAAATCCAAGAACTTATCCTTTAGGGTGGATATGAAAGAATGAAAACTTGTAGGTAACAAGGAAGTGCATACTAAGGTTTTCCATCAATTCAAACTTTCTTGACAAAGTTGAACTTGATGTGGTGCTGCTTGCGATATCAGGTATTGTTTTTGGAAGTCATTATCTTTATGATAGGAAAGCAATATTTCATTGCAGTGAGAATAAGTATCACTTGTTTAAATATGGAATTGAGTACACAGTTATAGCGCATAAGAAGAAGACAAGTTTGTCTCTTATACATATAGAAGAAATAAAGAGAATAGTGAATGCAAGTCAAAATTTGACTTTGTTAATGATAAAACATAGAGATGTTTTGAATGAGGCCTTTCAAAAAGATGCATCAAATGAAAAATTTGATTTCATTAAAGTTGCTTATGCTTGTAATGCGATGTTTCAGGACTCTAACAGGTTGCCTTTGAAAGGAGGTAAACAAGATGTGACAAATTTGTAGTAGTCAACATCAACGTTGAGTAGTGTTGGAAAAAATATGTCAGTGCAAGAGAGTGTAAAGGTCAAAGAGAAAGTGACAAAGAAATTTGACAAAGAAGGCATGGGTTCCACAAGTGCTTGTTTTTGGTTTCCAAAGGGTACATGGAAATGGAAAAAATTCTTGGTCAAAAGATGACGCAAGTTCAAAGCAAGAGCAGCTAAGAATCACCATGACAACAGTGTGCGAGGTGAGACAATTTTTAAGTTTCCTTTGATTGATGACTGAGGTGGTTACAAGTTTGTTTCTGCAAGGAAAAATTGCTTCTCTACAAATTCATGGAATTACAGCATGATGGTGTCAAAAACAACAAGAGATGATCACAAGAGTCAAGGAAAAAGCTTAGTTTTTATGAAAAGGTCCAATTGATGAAAATTGGAAAATTTTAGTGGATTGAGACTGGAAGGATGAGGGAACTATACCCTCATCCACACGATCAGTAATCAAAGATATTTTTGGGTCGAAAAGGCTTCTAGTGGGGAGGAATGATCAGGTGCTTAGTGTAAAAGCTCAAACTGAAAGTGCCCAAAATCGAATGGAAACTGAATGAAAATGAAGAGCTCGTAGCCAGGAATCCGACGCAATTCATTTTGTCGAAAACAGAGTTCAGATGAAGAAGATAGAGCCTGAAGTTCATTTTCTTAAACATCTAAAAAAATTGCAGAACAAGACAGAATGGTGACATGGCAGCCCAGTCAGCAGAAAAGGGATATGTTGGGAATATTTTTTCATTTTCGCCCAATAACACTGTGACAAGTGTCACTACAGGATTCTCCAGAGAATTTGGAAGGTGAATATTTTTTATGTGTCTCCTACGGTAGAATTTAAATTTTTTTATGGTTGGGACAATCCAACCAGAGGCTGACATGTGGTGCAGCCAGGGGCCACTACGTGCCTCCTCTGGTGGACCAAGGTTAAGTTCTAATTACATATATTCCAAGGTCAAATTTCAAATTATCAAAGGTGTTGGGCACACACACACACACACACACACACACACATATATATATATTCCCATGCAATATTGGGGTAGCCCTTGGTGCTGCTTGGGTTGACATCAATGACAACCGCTGACCAACAATGATAATATATTTCGAACTTTAGAACATTACAATGGGGACTTTGATATATATATATATATCAAAGTCCCCATTGTAATGTTCTAAAGTTCGAAATATATTATCATTGTTGGTCAGCGATTGTCATTGATGTCAACCCAAGCAGCACCAAGGGCTACCCCAATATTGCATGAGAATTTTTACCTACAAAATTACTATGTTCTGGGTCAAGAATTCTTTTGATGGTTTCTTCTTGTCGAGATGTTTCCATTGATATATGGCACACCACTTAATTCTTCACAGTTTGAGAGATATTCATGTTTTAAGTTTGTAACCCCAGTTAGTGGGCTAAAACCTGTTGAGATTGCAACAAGATGATGAGCTTAGTGAAAAGAGTCGCCTTCACTAAGTGGGCCCACAGGCTATTTTTGGCGCAAGTCTATTTTTAGACATGTCGATCATATTTTATGAGTTTCAGGATGCTATTTGTGGATGGTTGGTCAAGTTGGAAAAATAGATGGACTTCTATTTTTAGACATACTGGGCGGAATCTATTTTTAGATTTCCAGTCTAAAAATAGATATCTTGAATATTATTAGCTCTTAATAATATTTGGACTATAAACATTATCTTATTCTCTTGGAGCACTTCAGTTAAGTGCACAGATGTGGCAGATGAGCTGACAGAAGGAATTATGCTATTCCTGAGGGTTAAGTGGAGCTATTGCATGGAGACTTTAGTTAGAACTCATGTGACAGAGTTTGGTGGAGTTATTGATGTAGTTGGTGGAGTTGTGTTCAGTTTAACTCAATTAGACACAATTGAGCTAGTTGTATCTAGTCTAACTAATTGATACACTAGTGAGAGTGGTGTGAATTAATTATTAATTAATTCACTAAATATTAACTCATTAATCAACTGAAGAATACATCAGTTAACTACAGTGCATGGACAGTTCAGTGGAGACCAATGGAGAGGTAGGTGAAAGAGCAGGTTGAATATCAGTTGTGACTATAGTGTTGCATGATTTGCAACACACAGTGATTGGAGATGCCAATGAGGATTGCATGAGCAAGGCTGGACCAATTCAAGTTCATTCAAAGCCAATATTCAGCAGGGATTGCGCAGTAGAGGTAGGCTAGCAGGTGGCAAAGATCTTTGCATGGATTTGCTATATTGGGCCTGATTAGTGTGTAGCGATTGTCTTGTACTGAGAGCTTGATATGATCATATTTGCATGAGGATTGTTACATTATCTCTATGACATATATTATATACAGATAGTTGGGGTTTTTAGCTTCAGGCTTTCCCGTTAAAACACTGTGTTCATATGTGTGAATTTTTATGGTTTCAATGTGTGCATGCAATTGATTTAATTTATGCAAGTAATGATCAATAGTAGAAGAGATTCTGTATTATGCATGAAGTCAAATAGTGTGTGATGAGGAGAATATTGGATGTATAACACATTAGTTATATAATTTCTACATGTTATCAGAGTGATATTGATCATTGGAGCAATTGCAAATCATTGAAGCGGTTGAGTTTTGTGCTGGTGGAATTCGAATTTGCAGTAGTGTTTTCTTGGTGTCGAAGTTGAGATGTATTTCAACGAATTGAAATTGGAGTATGCCCTTGAGGGCAAATCAAATTATATTGCATGGAAGGACAGGATGGAGGCGGTGCTGGAGGATAATGGGTTGAAGGAGTTCATAGATGTAGAAATTCCAAAACCTGCTTCTAGCGATGCTGTCGCACTGGACGCATGGCAAAAGAAGATAGAAAAATGTCAAAGGATTTTGTTGGAAGGTGTGAAGGATCACATAGTGTCCAACCTACATGGTAAAGTTTCTCCATTCTTGATGTGGAAAGCTTTGACAGACTTGTTCCAAAGCAAGAGTGACCAAAGGAAGTTGGCACTCAAAGATAAACTTAGGAAAATAAAAATGGAGAAGGGCGAAAGTATACCCAAGTACCTCACAAAGTTTGTCCAGTGCAGGGATGAGCTGGGAAGTGTGGGGGTTACTGTAGATGAAGAGGACTTGGTGATATTGGCTCTCCTTGGGCTTCTGAAGAGTTGGAATTCCTATGAGGACTCTGTCAATGGTCGGGAGAAACTGCCGGGATGGGAGCGACTTTGGTCAGATCTTGTGTAGGAGAAGATAAGGTGGAGTACCAGGGATGGATCTTCATCGAAGAATGAAGATGAAGAAAATTGCGCTTTGGCTGCCAAAGCAAGGAAGGGGAAGAGAAAGAAAAATACTTCTCAATCCAGTGTTAAAGGTAAGAAGCAAGACATGTCCAAGGTGAAGTGCTTTCACTATCACCAACACGGACATTACGCCACTAATTGTCCATAGAAGAAGAAAAATAAGCAGGCTGCTGGATCTGTAGCTGGAGAGGCCTTAGCCTCGTAGTTTGAGCTGGATTTTTCACTGATCGCATGCTTGGTCTCAAGTATGACGGGTTCAGTGTGGTTTCTTGACAGTGGTGCATCTTTCCATATGACCGGAGACAAATATTTGTTTACTGATTTGGATGAGAAGGATCTTGGAGTGCACATCGAGATGGGTGATGATGGTAGATATAGTGCGACTGGTATCGGGACCATTTATTTTGAGAGGGATTCTGGCAAACCTTTCATCTTGAAGTATGCCATGCATGTTCTAGGATTGAAGAAGAATCTGATCTATGTGGCGATGTTGGAAGACAAGGGATATGATGTTGTCTTTAGCGAGGGAAAGGCTTTCCTGCGTAGTAAGGCAACTGGTGAAACCTGGAGGATAGGGGTTCAAGTTAAGAACCTTTATCAGTTGCAGGTAGATGGCTGCACAACAATGGCAGGCAAGGCAGAAGGAGTGGTGAGCCGGGATGAGGGTGAGATATGGCACAGGAGATTGGTCCATCTTCACCATGGTGCTTTGAAAATTTTGCAGCAGATTTCTACTGGGCTTCCAAAAGGTACACTTGCACAGTCAGATCAGTGCAAGGGACGTACTTTGGGAAAATTTGTGAAAGCCACCTTTCATGAGAAGGATAGTCGCGCCATGAAAATCCTTGAGAGAATTCACACAGACGTGTGTGGACCTTTCTCAGTAGCTTCGAAAACAAAGCACATGTATTATGTGATATTTGTTGATGATTTTTCTCGTAAGTGCTGGATCTTCTTCATGCAGAAGAAGAGCGAGACATTCTCTAAGTTCTGTGAGTTTAAGGCATTGGTGGAGAAAGAATCGGGGAAGCAAGTGAAGGTTCTTAGGAGAGATAATGGTGGTGAATTCATCTCTGGCGAATTCAAATACTTTTGCAGCACAGAAGGAATTCGAAGAGAGCTCATAGCGCCTCATAACCCACAGCAGAATGGGGTCGCAGAGTGAAAGAACAGAACGATCGTGGGTGCTACACAAGCGATGTTGCATGATCAGGTCCTTCCCATACATCTATGGGCTGAGGCATGCAATACTATGGTTTATGTGAAAAACCATTGTCCTCATAGAGTACTTGGCATGAGTACACCCGAAGAGGTGTTTTCTGGTAAGAAGCCTGATATTTCTCATTTGAAGATTTTTGGCTCACCTGTTTACATTCATGTGACAAAGGATGCCAAGAAGAAGTTGGAGCCGACCGTAGAGTTTGGGATATTTTTGGGGTACAAAAAAACACCCCACAACTATCGTGTGTATTTTCTAGACAGTCAGAAGACTGTTGTGCGACGGGATATCAAATTTCATGAGGAGAAAGCCATGAAGTGTTCGCTTGAGAGGGAGCCACACTTGCATGCAGATGAGGAGCTATTAGTTCCTAAGGATGAGCCTCAGGATGTGGATCAGCCACAAGAGGATGTTCATGGAGTGGAAGAAACCACTCATGCAACGCCAACCATCAGAGGGAAAAAGCGCACTACAGAAGCTGAGCGACTGAATCTTGATGCATAGAAGATTGTAGGAGAACCTACATCACAGCGCAGACACAGACAATCACCTGATCGATATACTGGATACATGGCTCTGATGAGCAAGTTTATTGTGACAGAACCATCTTCTTTCCAGGAAGCTGTGGAGGACCCTGCATGGGTAGATTCCATGCTGGAAGAGTATGATTCAATTGTCAGAAACAGTGCATGGGAGATTGTCCCAAGGCCGGAAGGGAAATCAGTGGTAGGTTCGAGATGGATCTACAAAGTGAAGTAATATGTTGATGTGAGCGTCGAGAAGTACAAGGCAAGATTTGTTTCCCGGGGCTTCTCACAGATTGAGGGGATCGACTATGAGGAAACCTTTGCACCTGTCGCAAGGTATTCTTCCATACAGAGCATCCTAGCTCTCTCAGCGCATATGGGATGGCACATTCATCAGATGGACGTGAAGACTGCGTTCCTCAACGGAGTAATTGAGGAGGAGGTGTACATAGAGCAGCCCGAAGGTTTCGATATCTTCATCAGCGAGTTGCATGTGTGCAGTCTCAAAAGAGCGCTGTATGGGTTGAAACAAGCACCTCGTGCTTGGTTCACATGGATAGACAGTTATTTCACCGGTCTTGGATTCACCAAGAGTGAGGCAGATCCGAACCTATACCAGATTGTGGTGGAGGGTAAGTTGCTGATCGTTGTACTTTATGTAGATGATTTGATTTTGACGGGTGATGAAAATTTGATACTCTCATGCAAGGCTGATCTTGCAAAAGAGTTTGAGATGAAGGACTTGGGCCTCCTTCATTATGTCCTGGGATTGGAAATTTGGCAGCGCAGTGATGGATTGTTTGTGTCTCAAGGCAAGTATGCCCGAGAGATACTGGAGAAGTTCAACATGCAAGGCTGCAAGCCTATCGACACTCCTTTTCATGGTGGTTGGAGGAAAGAGGATGCTACATTGGCAGAGGTAGTGGATGCCACTGTTTACTGACAGTTGGTTGGTTCGCTCATGTATCTAGTCAATACATGACTGGACATATGCTATGCTGTTAACCAGCTTTCACAAGCTATGGTTAATCCTACTAAGCTCTTTTGGAAGGTGGGGAAGCATGTATTGAGATATCTCAGAGGCACATTGGGATATGGATTATGGTACAGACAGTTGGATGAGGTGAGGCTGCAAGGCTTCACGGATGTAGATTGGGCAGTGAGCCCAACGGAAAAAAAGAAAACATATGGAGGGATTTTCAGTATCGGGTCGACAACAGTTTCTTAGTACAGTAGGAAGTAGAGATCCGTGGCACTCAGTTCAGCGGAGGCCGAGTACATGGCAACAATTTTGGCTACATGCGAGGCTATATGGATGAGGAAGATCCTGGTCGGGTTGTTCAGTTCACACTTAGATCCTATTGTGATATATTGTGATAATCAGAGTTGCATCAAAATATCAGTTAATACAGTATTTAATGATAGATCTAAACACATTGACATCCGATATCATCATATCAGAGATTATGTGCAGCGGAAGATCATGTTACTTTCTTACATTCCTACAGAGGATCAGGATGCTGATATCTTGACGAAGGCGCTCACCAGGAGCAAATTCGAATACCATAGAGGCAGGATCGGGGTGGTAGATAATCCCTATCTTGTTGAGAGGGAGTGCTGAGATTCCAACAAGATGATGAGCTTAGTGAAAAGAGTCGCCTTCACTAAGTGGGCCCACAGGCTATTTTTGGCGCAAGTCTATTTTTAGACATGTCGATCATATTCTATGAGTTGCAGGATGCTATTTGTGGATGGTTGTTCAAGTTGGAAAAATAGATGGAATTCTATTTTTAGACATATTGGGCGGAATCTATTTTTAGATTGCCAGTCTAAAAATAGATATGTCGAATATTATTAGCTCTTAATAATATTTGGACTATAAACATTATCTTATTCTCTTGGAGCACTTCAGTTAAGTGAACAGATGTGGCACGGGAGCTGACAGAAGGAATTACGCTATTCCTGAGGGTTAAGTGGAGCTATTTCATGGAGACTTTAGTTAGAACTCATGTGACAGAGTTTGGTGGAGTTATTGAGGTAGTTGGTGGAGTTGTGTTCAGTTTAACTCAGTTAGACACAGTTGAGCTAGTTGTATCTAGTCTAGCTGATTGATACACTAGTGAGAGTGGTGGATGGTATTAGATGGTGCTATCAGTAACTGTTAATCAGTAGAAGAATGTACAACGGTTATCAGGTATGGGCAAGCAGTGGAACGGTGGAGAGGTAGGTGAAAGAGCAGGTTGACTATCAGTTGTGACTATAGTGTTGCATGATTTGCAACACACAGTGGTTGGAGATGCCAATGAGGATTGCGTGAGCAAGGCTGGACCAATTCGAGTTCATTTAGAGCCAATATTCAGCAGGGATTGCGCAGTAGAGGCAGGCTAGTAGGTGGCAAATATCGGTGCATGGATTTGCTAGATCGGGCCTGATTAGTGTGTAGCGATTGCATTGTAATGAGAGCTTGATATGATCAGCTTTGTATGAGGATTTTTACATGATCTCTATGACATATATTATATACAGATAGTTGGGGTTTTTAGCTTCAGGCTTTCCCGTTAAACACTGTGTTCATATGTGTGAATTTTTATGGTTTCAATGTGTGCATGCAATTGATTTAATTTCCGAAAGTAATAATCAATAGTAGAAGAGATTCTGTATTACGCATGAAGTCAAATAGTGTGTGATCATGAGAATCTTGGATGTATAACGCATTAGTTATATAATTTCTACACCCCATGGGGTTGTGGCATGGCTCATTGAAAAGTCATAATTAATATTTTTAAACTCCTAAAATCCCTCCCACGTTCACTTGTTGAATCCCCTCTCAACCTAAGCATTTATATAAAATGTGATCCTCATATCCTCCTTATGCAAGGGATTTCACCATCTGAAACAGGTCATCGTGGAATTTTCACTCTAAATTTTTTTCTACGAAGGGTTAGAAGCTAAAATTTTTATGAGGCGAAGCTGAAATCCTGAGGAAGCTTCTATGAAAATTTTAGATCAAGGTGCGTAATATTTTCGGAGATATGATTTATGGAAATCAGTGTTTTTGTAGGCTCTTGAAATTCATCTCAAAGAAGTGACCTTGGGAAAATCTTCATAACTATCTCTCTGAGTATCGGATTGGAATTATGTAAAAAGTGGAAAATAGTGCACGAAATGTAGTTTTTTCTCTATCAATTTTAGAGCGGAATGAAGCAACATTGACACATGGCATGTTGTACAATTTCGCTCTACTGAAATAGTCCATAATTAGGGCATTGTGAGAGATTGGACTTAACTCTCCCTTGAAGAATCAAAATTGGGTCAGACCTGTGTCATTGGAAAGAAGACTCAGAGGACTACTACAGGACCGAAAATTAGATATTAGGGATCTGAAATAACAGAGATACACCGGATTCAATATTGAGCTCCTAGAAGGCAAGAAAAATCTAGATCATGTGTTGTCAGGTGATGCAAAGGACCCAAATTTCTAGGGCAGAAAAGAAAAGCAAGGTGCGGCAGAGGGTAGCATGACAAGAGCAACAACCAAGGTGCAGAACAATAGCAAGAAGTTCATAACATGAAGTCTTAAAGTGGGCAGCACTGCATACAGTCACTGTAAAGGTATCATTATACTAAGTCATTGTAAATACATTATTGTAAAAATTGTACTAGTGTCTATCTACCAAGAGTTAAAGAGGCAGTGTTGGAAGGTCTAGGATAATCATTAGTTGGTTGTTTAATAGTTGGGGTTATGCTCTAGTGTGCCTTCTTCTTCTACATCATTCTATATCATTGTAAAGTGGACCATTTTCCCTGGTATGAGAGTCCATTCTTCTTTTATTCTTCTATAGGGTGGTAGGGTGGTGCTAAGGTGAGTTGTAGCTCATTGGGTGTTGGGGAATCCGTTCAATTGACTACTGAAGAATCTCGGGCGTTGGAGTGTCCATCCAGTGGGAGCTGGAGAAGAATTCTTTTCTAGATTCTAGGAAGTTGGAGCTTTATTTTCAATTGGATTTAATATTAAAGAATTATTAGAAAAGAATTAGGTGGTTTTTGTCCCGGAGTGGGTTTCCACCATAAAAACTATGTGCATTTGTGTTCCTTTTGTTTGCTGCTATCATTGTACAAACAATGATAATAACTGAAGATTAACTAATGCTCTAATTGAAAGAAATACTGATTCATCCCCCCTCTCAGTATTTCCAACAATTGGTATCAGAGCTTGGTTCCTTCAATAACAGTTTAATAGTTGGAAGGAGGTCATGGAGCATACCAAGAATGGTGTACCTCTGTTCAATGAAAATAATTATGCACTATGGAAAGGAAGAATGGAGGTCTATCTCTTGGCGCAAGGTTACGAAGTATGGGACACTGTTCAAAATGTATTTACATCAACCACAGATGAACAAGGTAAGAAGAATTTGGTAAATGATGCAAAATCAAAGAATATTATTATCAGTGGACTTATTGAATCTTCTTATCATAAGTGTTGGGTTGTAAAACCGCCAAAAATGTATGGGACAAGCTTGAGAATATATATGCAGGTGACTCAAATTTCAAAGAAGAAAAGATTCAAATCGATAGCGCAAAATTTGAGCAACTCAGAATGAAAGAAGATTGAAACATCGCTGCATACTTCCAATACGTTGATGAAATAACCAATAATCTAGAAGGATTGGGAGAGCCAGTTGACAAGAATACTATTATACGAAATATTCTTAGAACTTTACCAGGGAGATTCAACCCAAAGGTATCGGTCTTAAAATACAGTGCAAATCTAGACAAACTCAGCAAAGAGGAATTACATGGAGCTCTCATAGCATATGAAATGAGACTTGATGAAGAAGAGGGTACTTCACATCTAGAAACTACGTTCGTTGCATCTAAGAAAGCCAATAAGGACAAACAACCTTCAATTGAAAAGACATGCACCTAAAAGTGTGAAGAAAAGGGAGATGATGGAGAAGGTCTTTCAGATGAAGAAAATGCTTACTTTATGAGAAAACTAAAAATTGGTAAGGGAAAATTCAAAGGTAAACTTCCATTGATATGTTTCGGCTGTGGTGAGGTTGGGAATTTCGCAGCAAAATTTCCGAACAAAAGTGATGGCAACTCAAAAAGAAAGAAAGGCTTTAAGAAATTCAAAAAGCAAATATCCAAAAGGAAATTGCTCTCTAAATAAGATATCTCATCATCCGATAAAGACAATGACAACGAAGAAGAAGCCAATGAGAGATTATTGTTTATGGCCAAGCACAATAAACAAGAGGTATCAAACAACGAAGAAGAAGGATTGATTATAGAAGAATTTTCTAAGGAAGCAGTCAATCTTATAAAAGAGCTCAAGGCAGAGAAGATCTGTTCCAATATTCTTGAAGAACAAGTTCAAGATCTCAAAATTGAAGTTGAAGAACAAAAATGTATTGAAGAGTCACTTCAAAAGAAGTTGGAAGAAAGTAACCAAGAAAGGGAAGTATTAGAAGCCAAAGTAGTCTTGCTGCGTAAGGAAGTGAAGAAGGGGAAAACTTTCCAAAACTATGCTAACAACTCAAGGGCATTGGAAGAATTCATCAACAATCAACAATCTTACAATGACATAACTGGCCTTGGTTACAAAGAAGAAGAAGTAGGACCTTCTACAATAAAATACAATGAACTTATGAGATATGACATGCATGTAGACTTCATTGGACAAGATTCGCAAGCACATCCTTGGAAGACGATTCCTCGACAAAGATTTCCATTCAGGTACCAACATATTTTTCATGGCTATTGTTATTCATGTGGAAAATTTGGTCATAAAGCTGTAGAATGTCACACGTACCTTAGGAACCAATACAATTCCAGGAGATCCTTCGAATATGAACCTCCCAGGGCTCAACGAAACATCAATAGATTTGAAAATTTTAGAAATAATATGGAATGTTACAAATGTCAGAACTTTTGTCACATAGCCAGAGACTACAGACTTGAAAATCCTCCAGAAGAATCTTTGAAGCCATATAATGAATGAACATGGAAGAAGAAGAATACTGATAGTTGTGCTCTCACTCTCAAGGCTCAAAACAACAAAGATGTGTGGTATGTTGATAGCGGTTGCTCAACGCATATGACTGGAGATAGAAGGAAATTTGTATCTCTGAAAGAGAAGAAGGATGGAACTATATCCTTTGGAAATGATGGATCTTCAAATGTTATAGGATCAGGTACCGTCACTCTCGGAAGCAAAGATGTTATAGCCAAGAATGTTCTATCGGTTGAAAACATGAATCACAATCTGCTCAGTGTTGGACAAATGTGTGATCAAGGACACACAATGCTATTCAACTCCACAAAATGTGAAATTAGGAAAGGTAGGTACGGTAAAATTGTGGCTACAGCAAGTCGAGCTCCAAACGACATATATGTTCTGGATGAAGCAACTAAAGCATGTCTACTAGCTAAAGAAGATGAAAGTTGGTTATGGCACAAATGAATGGGTCACATAAACTTTGACAATCTTGTCAGGATAAGCAAAAAGGAAGCAGTACGAGAAATGCCGAAAATCTCAAAACCTTCCAACACACTATGTGAGGCCTATTGGTACGACAAGCAGACAAAAGTCCAATTTAAAACAAAATAACACTTTGCATCACATCCATTGGAATTGATACATACTGATCTATGTGGTCCTATGAGAACAAAAGGCTTAGATGGAGAATTATATTTCATGTTAATGATAGATTACTATACCAGGATGACAACCGTCAGTTTCATAAAGAAAAAATATGAAGCATTTGAGTGCTTTAAGATCTACAAGGAGTTGGTCGAAAATGAAACTGATTTGAAAATAAAGTGTCTAAGATCAGATAATGGTGGAGAATTCACTTCCAAATTATTTCAGCAATACTGTGATGAAAATGGAATAAAAAGACAATTTTCAACAGCACGAACACCTCAGAAAAATGGAGTTTCTGAAAGAAAGAACATAATCGTACAAGAAATGGGTAGAACAATGTTGAAGGACTCAAAATTGGATGAAAAATTCTGGGTTCAAGCAATTGATACGACAGTCTTCATTATCAACCAAAGTCTTCTCAGAAATAATTGCAACAAGACCCCATATGAATTATGGAAAGGAAAACCAACTAATGTAAAATATTTCAAAATCTTCGGAAGCAAATGTTATATCAAAAGAGAAGATCAAAATTTGGGTAAGTTTGAATCACGTGTTGATGAAGATATCTTTGTTGGTTATTCACGTAAAAGAAAGGCCTATAAATGTTATAATCTAAGACGAAAATAGATAGTGGAGAGCATAAATGTTACATTTGACGAAGATGGTGTTCTAGCGAATAATGATGAGGATCTAGAATCTTTGAAACTTGAGACAGAGGCTAAAAAAGACACAAATAAAATTATAGAACAAGAAGCAAGTATCAACCAGGAAGAAGTAAATAATGATCATCAAGATATACCAGAACAACAACAAGAAGCTCCTCCAGGGAGAACAAAAGAATGGATTCAAAAGAACCATCCATCAAATCAAATAATTGGTGACATAAATGAAGGTCGACAGCTTTGTTCATCACAACAAGCTGACATTGCTTTTATAGCAACCTTTGAGCCTAGCAGTTTTGAGGAAGCCAGCTAGAATGAACTTTGGGTAGCAGCTATGAATGAAGAATTGGATCAAATTGAGAATAATAACACCTGGGAATTAGTTCCACGACCAAAAGATAAAAATGTCATTGGGACTAAATGGGTGTTCAGGAAAAAATTGAATGAAGATGGATAGGTTACCAGAAACAAAGCAAGATTGGTTTGCAAAGGCTATGCACAAGTGGAAGGAATTGATTTCGATGAAACATTTGCACCAGTTTCCAGAATGGAAGCCATCTGAATGTTTATCACCTATGCATGTTCAAGAAAAATCAAATTCTACCAAATGGATGTTAAGTGAGAATTTTTGAAAGGAGAATTAGAAGAAGAAGTTTACATCAAACAACCTGAACGTTTTCTACTATCAGAAAAATAAGACTATGTTTTCAAGTTAAAGAAGGCTCTATATCGTCTCAAGTAGGCTCCCAGAGCATGGTATGCTCGTCTTGATGGATATGTACGTCAACAAGGGTTCAAGAAAGGTACTGTTGATAACTATATTTATGTACAAATAGATAAAGATAATTTAACAATCGTTGAGGTATATGTGGATGATATAATATTTGGTAGCAATGATGATCAACTAAGTAAGAACTTTTCTACAAAAATGCAAAGTGAGTTCGAGATGTATTTACTTGGTGAGTTGAAATACTTCTTAGGGCTTCAAATATCTCAACAAGAGAAAGGAATATTTATATGTCAAGCCAAGTACATCAAGGAAATGCTCAAAAAATTCAAAATGGAAGATTGCAAACCCGTCCTTACTCCGATGGTAACAGGTTGCAAATTGAGCATAGACAACTCATCTAAGGATGTGGATCAGAGGTTGTACAGATCTATGATTGGTAGTCTTCTATATGTAACAGCCTCCTGTCCAGATGTTATGAAAGCAGTTGGATAAGTAGCATGATTCCAAGCAGCACCAAAAGAATCACATTATTGCCGTCAAAATGATTCTTTGATATCTAAAGGGCACAGAAGAATATGGATTGTGGTATCCCAAGGGTAACAATCTCATTATTCAAGCCTTTACAGATGCAGATTGGGTAGGAAGTGTTGATGATCGTAAGATTACTAGTGGAGCAACATTCTATCTAGGTGGTTGTCTCGTATCATGGTTGAGCAAAAAGCAAACCTCAATCTTGTTATCTATAGCAGAAGCAGAATACATTGCAGCGACATCATGTTGTACTCAAGTCCTTTGGATGAAACAAAATTTGCAATATATTCAAGTACAATTCAGTGAGCCTATTCCCATATTCTGTGACAACACTAGTGCCATCAGCATCTCCAAGAATCTTGTCATGCATTCAAAAACAAAACACATTCCAATCAAATATCATTTTGTTAGAGAGCAAGTTGTTGAAAAGAATATCAAACTTGAGTATGTTGGTATAAAAGAACAAATCGCTGATATCTTCACTAAACCTTTACCTCGTGAAGCATTTGAATATCTTCGCTAGAAGCTTGGGATTCTCCCAAGTTCTCATTAGATTTTCCTTATTCATAATATAAAGGGGGAGTGGAAGTGTGTACAGGTCTGCGAGATGGTTATGTGTTAGCGGAAGTTACCCTTTGCCATTGATGTCAAAGGGGGAGAGAATGCTGTAGGAAGAGGTGTCATGATCGCAGGGGGAGTACTTGTGTTGCCGCCAATGCCAAAGGGGGAGATTTTTTGTCAACGATTGTCATTGATGTTAACCCAAGCAGCACCAGGGGCTACCCAAATATTGCATGGGATTTTTTACCTACAAAATTACTATATTATGGGTCAAGAATGCTTTTAATGGTTTCTTCTTGTCGAGATGTTTCCGTTGATATATGGCACGCCACGTAATTCTTCACGGTTTGAGAGATATTCATGTTTGAAGTTTGTAATCCCATTTAGTGGGATAAAACCCCATGGGGTTGTGGCATGGGTCATTAAAAAGTCATAATTAATATTTTTTAAGCTCCTAAAATCCCTCCCACGTTCACTTGTTGAATCCCCTCTCAACCTAAGCATTTATATAAATTGTGATCCTCATAACCTCCTTATGCAAGGGATTTCTCCATTTGAAACGGGTCATCGTGGAAATTTCACTATAACTTGTTTTATACAAAGGTTCAGAAGCTGGAATTTTTATGAGGCGAAGCCAAAATCCTAAGGAAGCTACTGTGAAAATTTTACATTAAGGTGCGCAATATTTTCGGAGTTATGATCTGTGGAAGTCAGTGTATTTTCAGGCTCCTGAAATTCATCTCAAAGAAGTGACCTTGGGAAAAGCGTCATAAATCTCTCTCTGAGTATCGGATTGGAATTCTGTAAAAAGCGGAAAATAGTGCACAGAATTTAGTTTTCTCTCTATCAATTTCAGAGCTAAATGACGAAACAATGACACGTGGTATGCCGTACAAGTTCGCTTTACTGAAATAGTCCATAATTAGAGAATTCTAAGAGATTGGGAATAAATCTCTCTTGACGAATCCAAATTGGGTCCGACCTATGTCATTGGAAAGACGACTCAGAGGAATACTATAGGACTGAAAATCAAATATTGGGGATATGAAATAACAGAGATACACTGGATTCGATATCGAGCTCCTAGAAGGCAAGAAAAAGCTAGATCATGTGTTGTCAAGGGCTGCAAAGGACCAGACTTTCTAGGGCAGCAAAGCAAAGCAAGGTGCAGCAAAGGGTAGCATGACAAGAGAAACAACCAAGGTGCAAAACAGTAGCAAGAATTTCATCACATGAAGTCTTCAAGTGGGCAGCACTGCATACAGTCACTGTAAATGTATCATTGTACTAAGTCATTATAAATACATTATTGTAAAAATTGTAATAGTGTCTATCTGCCAAGAGTTGAAGAGGCAATTTCGGGAGGTCTAGGATCATCATTAGTTGGTTGTGTCATAGTTGGGGTTATGTTCTAGTGTGCCTTCTTCTTATACATCATTCTATATCATTGTAAAGTGGACTATTTTCCCTGGTACGGGAGTCAATTCTTCTTTTATTCTTCTATAGGGTGGTAGGGTGGTGCTAGGGTGAGTTGTAGCTCATTGGGTGTTTGGGCATCCATTAAGTTGACTACTGAAGAATCTCGGGCGTTGGAGCGTCCATCTAGTGGGAGCTGGAGAAGAATTATTTTCTATATTCTAGGAAGTTGGAGCTTTATTTTCAATTGGATTTGAATATTAAAGAATTATTAGAAAAGCAATAGGTGGTTTTTGTCCCAGAGTGGGTTTCCACCTTAAAAACTGTGTGCTTTTGTGTTCCTTTTGTTTGCTGCTATCATTGTAAAAACACTGATAATAATTGAAGATTAACTACTGCTCTAATTGAAAGGAATACTGATTCCCCTCCCCTCTCAGTATTTCCAACAATTATTAAAGGTCGGGTTATAATGTTGGTGGAGCAAAAGATATTACCAAAGGCTAGGAAGAGGTCGGGGCTCGACCTCGCAAGCTCTCCCACTCAAAGCGGCGACCTTATCAACATACCACCACCATATATATTAATAGTAATGGGTCACGATTTATAGTTAAGTTCAAATGGTTGATACAGTTGGGGAATGGAGGGGGCTAGCCTCCTCCTCACATGACCTTCCACTATGACTAGGAGTGACGTTATTACTAAATGCACGAGGATCAAGGTCTTTAATACGAGCTTATTAACCCATAATTATTGTTTAACCATGCTGATCCATTTCATAAAATCAGATTTGGCTAATGCGCCCAGTTAGCGCTAAACCATACTTATCCATAGATTAATCCCACTTAAAATTAATTAAACTAGAGTTTAATTTGGAAAAAAAGATGGCGGTCTACCAAATTTGGCGCCAACCCCAAATTTAGTGGCCTTAATTGGAGTCATCTCTAGATTTAGTGGAGATTTCCTAGGCCAAACTGTTTTGGCCATAACTTTTGCAAAATTTGACCAAATTGGGAGCAAGAAGAGTCATTTCTGAATGATTTGGACATTCTGAACAAATTGAAATAGGTTTCAAGAGAATTATATGAATGTGAACAACATTTTTTTTCACATTTGAGCTAATATAGAGGCCTAAGCCATGGAAGCTTGACCAAGGAGATGCAGCCCAAGAGGGGTGAACTCCTTCATCAAAACACTCTGTTAATGGATCATTCGATGGTTGGCTATACATGTTATTTCTGCTGTTCAACATTTTTTTTAATGATTTTATGCTCATGAATTTAACAAAAAATTCAGTACATTTACCTATTTTAACACTCACAAACAACAAGGAAACCTATGCACATAAAGCAAGTGATCAACAACTTAATTATAAACCCGAAGATGAAATTAGCACAACAAAACTAACATTTAGATTTAGATCAAGGTGAAGATGAGATTTCTTGAAGAAACAAAACTCTCAGAAATTGGATTGGTTTGGAGTTGTCTGGTGCAAAAGGTCACTTATTTCTTGTATCAAAGATAAGTTCTGTTCTTGTTGTTAATTATTCCTTCTCAAGGTCTAATGATGCACTTGGGAGGTTCATCTTCATGTGAGTCTTATCCTGAAACAATATCACTAATTTGATCATGTGTTGGTTATTGGCAAGAATATTTTCCAAACTCAAAAAGGGAATTGTTCTAAATAAGGAGTAATTTAGAGTGATCACTCTTGTTGTGCCGAGATGCACTCTCCAACCCAGTGTGGTAGAGATGATGTAACATAATGTTTAACATTTTGACTAAGTCAAATTGCATTAAAATAAATAAATAAATAAATAAAAATTAAATTAAATAAAAATATTAATGTAATGGAATGCCAACTGTCAAAATAAAATACAATAAAAAAATAAAAAATCCTATAAAATAAAAATAAAAATAAAAATGACCCATGGTATTCATGTCGAATATAACCTATTTTAAGGGGGAAATTAAACTATCCTAGATCCATCTTAACTCTAGATCTACCAAGCACCTAGAGGGATCACATCTCTTAGGGTGAGAGGTACTCTCGAGCCCAATATAGTAGAGATGTTGTAACGTAATGTTTAACATTTTGATTAAGTCAAATTACTTAAAAATAAAAATAAAAATAAAAATAAAATTAAATAAAAATATTAATGAAATATAATGTAAACCTTTTAAATGAGGCAAAAAAAAAAAAAAAAAAAAAAAAAAACCCTATAAAAGTAAAAATGATCCACAGTATTGAGAACCCATGTTATTGACCTATGGTATGCATGTGGAATATAGCTTAGCCTTAGAGCTATCTTAACTTTGGATATACCAAGCACTTAGAGGGATCAAATTTCTTGAAATACAAACCTCTTTTGGAGTGAAAATATATTTGATCCCTCTCAGCGCTTGGTAGATCCAGAGTTAAGATGAATCTAGGCTAGTTTTAATTCATCTCATTCAGGTTGTGATTTGAGCTACATAATCTCAATTTTGTTTATTGCATATTGTAAACATGTTTGGACACCTATGAGAATGACTTTTCCAATTTTGATTATATCATAAAATATAAAAAGTATTAGAGTATTTATTAATTCTAATAATCCATTTTTTACTATTTCTTAACTAGTCAAGCAAATGAAGGGTATTGGATTCAAGGGAAAATGAACCCATTCAATTAAAAAAATATAACTCCCAATGCCAAAACTAAATTCTTTATGTTATAGCAACATTATCATCAATGCAATTGACAATTCTACTTAAGGGTGGATACATTGAACATAATTGTCCACAAAGAGTATGATATAAGGTAAAAATGAACCATCCACGATAGGTCATATTATCAAAAATTTCCAATCCATGGTATTTATTAAGTGAAGACTCTATGCTTACCATTGCATTTTTATAGAGCTTAGCACTAAGATATCTCCAACATTGAGTAACGAACTATCTCGGAATGGTTCAAACACAACTTCCAACAATATATTCCCTTACACACGTCTCTAGTGGCAATAGATCTCCATCTTAGGAATTTTCCCCTACAGCTCCATGAAAAAAAGAAATAAGCACCTGATGCTACTCCATTTATATACCTTTAGAAGGTCTAGAATGAATGAAATATCAACCTCGTGGCACTTTGGGATAGTATCATTGATCCCAAGGATTCATTCTCAGAGTGCAGTCCTAGTAAACTATTCCTCGAGTGCAATAGATATTTTGAGAGAATGAAAGCCATGATGATTAATTTCAACTCAAAGATTTGTGTCAAGTTTGGATTGCCTAACAAGATGAGGTTAATCCCAATGAGATTTGACAACATTCCGTTAGTCATTAGTTTATAAGTCACACAGAGATGAGAGAGTCATGTGTAGAGATGAGGGACATGATCACGAAATAATCTAGGCATTGAGATGGTGTGCGATGGTATAAGATATGGAGTCGACCATAAACCCTAAAGTGGAAAAATTAATTCACAACCACACAGTGAGAGTAGAAACCACGTCTTTCAATATGGTTTATAAGGAAATCATGATTTCCAATACGGTTTTTCTAGATTTGATAATGTTAAATTTATCTAGATGGTAGTTTTCAACAATATTTCAAATTAGATATCATTTTTTTTGGGATTCAATTGGGTTAAGTAAGTCATTCATCTATGATCATGGAAATTTCCATGACAAGTGATAGTACTGACTAATTTCTAATAATTTTTGATCTCTCTTCTGATAGGAAATTTCCCTGATATTTTCCAAATCCGCAATCTACATAAAGATACCCATGTACATTTTTATATAGTTCAACAAATAAGAAATGTAGATGGGAATGATGGGTATGTATTTTCATCATCTATGGTGCCAGATGTAGTAAATATTTCTCAATAGAATTTAAAGGCACATATAGAAAATATTCAAATACAGAAAGCCCCTATGTCTGTTGTACAGTCTTTTCAAACGATTTCAAAAATACTGGTAAATTTCCATAGTACATAGTAATCATCTCTTCAAAGAAGCACTACATGCACAAGTAGGCTATGTAATATTTATTATGGTTTGATAATGTTTGATGCAGTAAGAGTAGTGCCTGGACTTGATTATCCTTCCAAATCCAATTCATAGTATTTACTGCTGGCTATCTTCTTTCTAGTGGATTGTTGTCATGAATTACTCTTTTCCAGTGAAGAAAAAGTTTTATAAAGCCATAATTCCACTGAAAATCAATCGGCCATATAACTTTTAGTTGTTTTGGATGCATTAATTATCGGTGATAGCCAGCTCTAGTGAAAATTTTGGATAGGGACTACACAAACTCCCCATCCAAGCAATTGGGAAGTTTCCCAAAAAAATTGGCAATTGTGATTTCAAGGAAGTTCCTAGATTGGAGTGAAGTTTTCCCAAAAGAAAATGCAGAGGATTCCTCGGACCATACAAAGAAAAAGCTTCAACCACCAATTTCTCCACCATGTCCACCATTGTTTTGAATATACAAGCTCCATAATCGTCGAGCATCTCTAATTTTTTTTCCTTTCGTTTGATGAAGTTGAAAAATAAACCTAGACCCCTGGTTTCCAATTGCATTCAAATTTATATAGTACAGAGCACAGGGGTTTCTTTTGGAGCAAACAAAATCGGAGGATACGAGAGTGGAGAAAGCCAACCAGAAAGACAGCCTGCGAGCACAAATAACTAGGTGCGACTAAAAAAGGATCAAAACAAAGTGTTATAGATCTACTGTCTTGGAATAATTGGAATAATTGTTGAAAGAATCACCCCACTTCCATGGGATCTACTGTCTTGGAATAATTGTTGAAAGAATCACCTCACTTATAGGGGATTTATAATTTTCAGGGGATTCTAGTTACTAGTTTAGAAAGTTTATTAAAAACTTGTGAGTTTTGGTGTAAAATAAAACCTCTTCAATAACATAAGAATGCTACTTACCATCAAATTATAAAAATAAAGGCATTTCCAAATTGTTGAAAAGAACACCCCACTTCTATGGAATCTGAAAATTCTATAATTTTCAGGGGATTCTAGTTACTGGTTTAGAAAGTTTGTTAAAAACCTGTGAATTTTGGTGTAAAAGAAAACATCTTCAATAACATAAGAATTCTACTATAATATTTTTGGATAATCTCAATGGATACAAAAGTTTGAAAATGCTTTCACATTCATGGGGAATCCGCAACTTTGGCATCCGTATTTTAAGAGTTGTTGTTTCCAGTGATCTATAACTATTATTGATAAGATAACTTAGTAGTAGGTTCGGCAAAGCTGCCAAGGTTGCAACGGAGGCCGAGGCCGAGGCTAAAAGACTTGCAGAAGGAGTAGCATAGAGTAAATGATATTCTGGTCGAGTCTGGTGCGGTCTGTAGGTTTTTCTGGAGCTCCATGTTTGTGTGTGTGAATATGGTCTGGTCGAAGTGAAAGATCAAATGGCAAAGCCAGAGTCATGCCAATGAAAACTGCTGGTTTAGTTATTCGAAGTCGGAGTCATGCCAATGAAAACTGCTGGTTCAGTTATTCTGAAGATGACAGAACTGGATTTTCTCAAAGTCCAGCGTTTGCGTTAATGTCCTAAAAAACGTGCTGGCTGGCGGGCATTTTTTAGGACTTGACGGTTGGAGTTTCCAGGGGTTCTGTTTATTTGGATGTTTGGGACTCATGTTTTGGTGGCTTAGGGCTATTTTTGTTTCTTTCATCACAAAGAAGGTAGACCAAGAGGCCTCCACTTCTCAGGGGACTGGAGGTTGGTGTCACCTTTGGACCATTTACAGACCTTTCAGGAGTTTAAAGGTACAACTGTGTGCACGATGGTGGAACATAGGCCATTGTCTTTGCTGCTGCTATGCAAAGGACTAAGGTTGGATTGGGCTCTTGTTTGCTGAGATAGTGATCTAGAATTCTTCCTCTGGTTTTTCCGGGAGAAGAGTCGTCATTTTTTCGGGAGTGATTTTTTCAAATTTTCCCGGAAAGAAGGGTACCTGGCTGGTGGTCTTTATTTCGACGGTTTCGGGTTTATACATCCGTCGTCAAACTGGTTTTCTCTGTCCTTTCAGATTAATTACAAGGCTGGTGAAAGTGACATAGAGTCATTTCTTGCTACTTGGTGGCGGCGTGTCGTTTCCAGGCAACGTTTTAGCTCGGACTCCAGCAAAGATTTTTAAAAAATTCGGCAAAGATTTAATCAGAATCATGTTTACAGTTGTTAAACTTAAGTATTTTGAGTGCCCTAAGGGATTTTGGTAGTGCTGAATCCATTTCCAACCTCAAAAATGGATTTCAAACATTGCAAATACCTGATTTCTTGAATTTAAGTTGCCCGGATTCCGACAAAAAACTGCTGTCCGAGCTAAAACGTTGCCTGGGTAGACTACTCCCTTGGTGGCAGGCGATATTACCACTTCGGGGTACACATAAGGCGAGCAATATTTTCGCTGCTATTGACCCATTAATGCCCCTTAAGAGTACCATCGGTGTATGGATAGTCAGGCTGAAGTACACTTTACATCTGCGTTTCATCATACATGGCCATGGGCAAGCTCCCGATCAGCGTGCTCCGGCGACCCCTCCCTTCTCGGGCTCGACGGTGGACCCCTTAGCTCTCCCGATGCAATGATGGGATATACAGATATACCGTGTACGCATTCAGTTCCAATACTCATTTGAATTTCAAATTTGAAACCCCGCCATTAAAATTTTAATTTCTATAACCGTGACCGCCTGGACGGTGCAACGAAACATTGGTTGCAGCTGAAATATTGGTTGCCGAGATTCATCGCCCACTGCCACAAAATCAAATCAAAAATTTGTTTGCAATCTCTACGTTTCACGCCAAATAGAAGTTCCACGCCCAGCTCGGACGTCTTCAGCTTCGGCGTTCTGCTGTTGGAGGTGGCCTGCGAGAGGAGACCCGTGGATCCGTTGAAGGACGCCGAGCGGATGATTTTGGCAGAGTGGGCGTGGGATCTGTACACCGAGGGGAGGCTGCTGGAGGCGTCGGATCCAAATCTGGGAAACACATATGATGTGGGCGAGATGGAGAAGGTACTGAAATTAGGGTTGTTGTGTTGTCATCCAGAGCCAGAGAGCAGGCTGGGAATGGGACATGTTTGCCAAATACTGGAAGGCCAAGCGCCTCTTCCCGACCTCTGTACCGCTTCGTATAATGCGAGTATTATGGGTGGTTATCCAGGATTACTCTTCACCTATTCTGGTGATTAGTTTCGGGTGAAAAAGTCGAACGGAAGCCTGTGAACTTGGAAGGCCTCAATTCATCTTCCAATACCGCGAGAAACTTGTCCAACCCAATTGTGCAAAGACTTGCCGCTTTTCTCTATTTATTGATATGTTTCAGCGGCATTATTGTAATTTGTAATGGTGATTCTATTTATTTCCTCATACTGTGATAGGGCATTTTGGAAAGTTGGAATCATCCGTGGCCAGTTGGTAAACTATAAAATATTTTTATTGGTGTTGAAGCATAGATATAGTCCGCCAAATGTTTGTAGGGGATTTATGGCAATATTTGTATGGAAATACAGTTGCTTACATACATGTGGTAATATTGTTATGGCAATACAGTTGTTCAAACAGAGCTATGGCAAAAGAGCTGACATCAATAAGCTTAGGGCACATTGTATCAATCCTCACCGTATTATGGGTATAAATATATTCTTTTAACTAATCTCCACGGCAAAACGGTTCAAAAAAATCAATACTTTTCATGTATAAAAATATTATTTAAGTTTGTATAGTGCTTCATCATTTCATTAATTCTCGATAATCTTAATAAAAGTTGTCTTTTAGTGCGACTTTTACTCCATCTTAATGCAATTCGTTGTCCTACATGGAAGTGTTCGGTAGACATAGACACGAAATTGTGTACATAATCATGGGCAAGTCAATATGGCGAGAGAAAATCATGTTTTCATTGACGTTTTAATTTCACTATGCGGATACGTGTGGTTATTTTGGATAGTGTTTTTAGATTTTTTTTTTTTTTTTTTTCATAGTTTCATTTAGAAAATAATAGAAATTCTCACATAATTTTGAGATAATCTGGGCGGGAGTTTTTGAAAATCCAGATTAAAGTTGTCAAGCTTTAGAGTTTTGGGCACCCAAGAATGCTTGATGAAGTTCAATCTATTTTTGCCATAATAAAAACAATTTAAATACTCTCACTATTTGCCAATAAATTTGTTGTCCGGGGAAAATTGTGATTGAAAATCCAGATTAAAGTTATGATTAACGTTACAAATAACACATAATTATTTTGATTACTATAAACTTTTATAAAACATTTAATATATAATACTTACCTTATATATATTAAAAACTATTTTTCAATATTTTATTAAATAATTTTCTACTTATCAAAATTTAATCAAATTACCATTACAAAATTTAGTTATTTATTTTTCTAATATATATATATATATATATATATATATATATTTTAATTTATCACAATATTAAATCAACCAAAATTATAAATAACAATTATTATATATTATTTTAAATTATAAATCAAATTATTATTAATTATTATAAATATTTATTAGAAATGTTGAAAACTTTATTAAGCATCGTCCAATTCCTAATATGAAAGACATTTCAAAGAGCAATACATGTGTTTTGTTACATGCTCCAAATATCTTTATGCAACAAAATATTTTAATCTTATTATTAATATATTAATTTTAAAAATAGCTATAAAATAAATTATTAATTAACTATATATGACTAATAATTAAACATTTTCAAATCATTCATTTCATTAACACATTTTTTTTTTTTGAACTATGTTTCTTTATTCCTAGTTTTGTTGCTTTCGAAAAAGGCTACAAGGCTTATGCACTTTCCTTAACGTTTGCTCAATATTCTTGTACAACTTGTAAAACTCAAAGATATTAATAAAATAAATTGTTCACTCTTGTTTGTTGTAATATATGTGGAAATAACACTACTACATAAAAGAGGTTTTAAGACAATATTTAAGATAATTTTTGGGTAAATTGTCTTCACTTAAGACAAAAGAAAACTTGTGTATTGTCTTAAATATTGTTTTTAAGCGCGTGTCTCAATTAAATTGTCTTAAAATATTGTCTCTATAAAGACAATACATAACACAAGCATTTTTGTCTCTCCAGAGATAGTTTCATTTTTGTCTCTCTAGAGACAATAGTAGCACTACAACACAAAGGGGGGTTTTAAGACAATTTTTGGGTAAATTGTCTCAAATTATTGTCTTAAAATTTGTCTCTATATTGTCTTTATGGAGACAAAGTCTTTAATCCTATCTATTGTCTTTCTAGAGACAATATAAAACAATGAATCCAGAAAAATATCTCACCATTAAAATAAATCAATATAAAATTATTTAATTAAAAAAATCTACAATATCATTGAATAATTTATATTAGGGTACAGTGGAATCGAACCACCAACCTCCTGCATGGCAGGTGCTCTTCCATTGAGCTAGCACTCTTTAAAGAATTATGTGAGGAGTTATGGCAGTCCTTGAAATTGTATAATAGGCATTGATTTTTAAAAAAAATTCAACACATAATGGCATAATCCTTGTAAAATATATAATCATGCAAGCCCTTATTTTTAACTTAATAAAAAAATAACTCAATGGAGTTAGCTCATTGTGACACCCTTGTAGCTTGACTTGCACAAAAAGCTAATAATAAACAATAATCTACAAACAAATTAATCTAGCCATACAAAGAAAATTAACTAGAATTAGCACAAGCAATACAACCACTACCCAAAGAGCTACACCAACTTGCTAGTAGGCACTGATGACACATATGATGTACACAACAAGCCATGACTTCATCGTCAACTCATTCAAGACAGATTGAGCACTCTCCTCATTCACCGTTACTAATTTCTTTGACCACTTCTTCAATGTAAACTTTTGAACGTATAGAACTAGAATCTCCATTAACACACATTTAGTTTCCTAGAAGAAAACTCCTTGCCCGAATATACATATCAGATGACTGTTGTGTATCGGTACTACACATCTATGGACTCAGAATTATTAGTGTGTTTATATTTTTAGGTTTTGTATGATGTCATTAGAATTACAGTTATATCTAATTTAATAGTAATTGCAAGGTTCAGGTTTTTAGATATTTTGTACAAGAACTGTGCTTGATTTGCTTGTTAAAGGGAATACTTGACATTTTTAGAGTGAGTTTCATATAGATACTATATTTTAGTTAGTTTCATATAGATAAAGATATTAGTGTGAGTATCCTGAAATATGAAAAGTAGTGGTGTCTAAAGATACTATTTCTGGTTATCTAGACAAGTTTAGTTGGAATATTTTTTCCTTATAACCACTTGAATACCATAAATTAATATTATGGATTCTTATAAACCTAGAGCCATGTAAACCTAGAGCACCAATAATTTGAGCTAGCCAAGTTACCTGAACCAACATGAACCAACCTAACCATTAGTGTTTGGCATTTGGTCTCTTGTGGATTCATTCCATTTCTCAAATGAAACAGTTTGAACAATATATTAGACCGAGTTATTTTGTTTATAATCACCTATTATTGTAGATACAATCTAGCCTGAGGTTATCAAAATTCATGGCCTTGGTTATAGTGTCAAAAAACAGGAAATTAAATTGAGGACTGTTATCTTCTTGTGCATTTGTGTCATTTCACAGTCAAAATATGATTTTTATTTGTGCTAATTTTAGCTCTCTGAATACAGGTTTGAGAAGGTGTGGAAAGAGCTGCAGACTCAGATGGTTAAACTACTTGAGACTGAATATAAGGCATGGAGGGTTCTCAGAAGAAGAAGTTGTAGAAATTAGCTGAATAAATCACTTATTCAATGAAGATTAACCCGATCATACATCAATTTCGAATTGCATGCATAACACATAACCTTCTTCTACAATTAATTGTCACATGCGGAAATAATAGAAACAATCTCACATCAAATCAATCACACATTAACTCAGTATGTATGGGGAAAGCCTATAGCTGAAAACCCCGCAGCTATTGTGTATATTATAATGGAGAAATCATGTAACCAAACAAGTACAATACTCCTCACAAGTACTCAGTACTTTCTCATAAAGTCACACACAATCTAACTCAGTTTTGAACAAGTCATTGGTTCAAAACTCACTGCTGATTGCCTTGCCTCTATTGCGCAATCATGGCCTGGTTATGTAGAGATCCAAGGTTCGAATCTCCTTGGCTTGACTGCGCAATTGTCATGGACAATTCCTCCAAGTGTAATGCAAATCCCATGCAAAACTGATCCTCCAACTGATAGCTTTACTCACCCTTTCATCTACCTCTTTCACTGGTCTGCACTGAACTGATCATGCACTGTAGTGAACTGATGTGTTCTTGAGTTGACTAATGAGTTACTAATTAATGAATTAAATAATATTTAATTCACTCCACTCATAACTAATTGATTAGCCAGTTAAACTAATCTCAACTAGTTCAACTAAATTAAACAGAACACAACTCCACTATCTGTCTCATTAACTCCTCCAAAACTTCTGCCACTGAAGTCCAACTGAAGTCAACCATGCAAGATGCCATCAAACCCTAGGAACCACGTGATTCCTCTGTCAGTTACATGAGCCACCTCCATGACTCGAACTGAAGTGCTCCAAGAGAGTAAACTGTTGTTTATAGTCAAAATATTATTAAGGGTAAATAATATTTGACTTCCATATTTTTAGGAGACACAGTCTAAAAATAGCCTGGGTCCTAAAAATAAGGGTCTCATCTATTTTTACCAACATGTCGCATACTTCAAGAATCTCCAATTGGAATTCCCAAATTATGCTCCGTATGTCTAAAAATAGACATAGTCTAAAAATAGACTTTGCGCCAGAATTTGCCTGCGGGCCCACTTAGTGAAGACGACTTCATTTCACTAAGCTCCATCATCTTGCTGCATTCTCAACAAAGATAACATGATCTGTAGCCTCTATGCGAGTATTGGTAGCAGGTAAAATGCAATCAACCAGTCTTAAAAAAATAAACAACTTCTCATTCATCTGCAAAGTCCTTTACTAGTTTTTTTATTCAAACACAACAGCTAACCTAAGAATTTTGGCATGCATTCTTCAGGTGGTCTATCATTGCTGCCCAGTTGCCAGGGAGAACAGATAATGATATAAAAAATCATTGGAACACAAAGCTGAAGAAGAAAGTACAACTAAACAAACGGAAGGGTCATCAAACCCATCTACCTGCTGCAGCAAAACAAGAAAGTGACCACCTACAGAACTATGCTATGTCAGGGGCCATTACAATCCCAAATATCTATGGGCCACAACAAGCTCAAAATGTAATGAATATTAATATGCATGCCTCTTGCTCGAACTTCGGCCTTGGAATAATCTCTTAGATGTTCGAGCAAAACTGTGTCTCAAAAATTACTGAATCCAATTCAAGTTCAGAACCAGCTACATCTCACTTGAATCCTCAGAAAATCCAGCTTGATCAAGAAGTGTTGGACCATGGTTCCTGTCTAAGAGAGCTGTTCCAAGGACCATGTATATTTGCAATATTCTGGTATATCTGTGATGCTACTTGAATTGCTTTTTGTTGCAGATGAACTAAAAGGATTTCAAATAGAATCTTTGCATGTGAAGTTTGGTGTGGCAGCTATATTTTTTTCATGTTGGCACCCAGTCAATGCTTACTTGTGCCCCAAGAAAATTGCTGCAGGGGAGCAACCTTCCTCAAAAAGGATCATGTGGGAGTACCTCCATGTAGCTACCGGAAGAAGTGCACTTCATGGTAATGTTAAATTCTTAAAGTAATGTTAAATTCTTAAAGTAATGTTAAATTCTTAAAGTAAAAGTGACATTCTTCTTAATCTTCATTTTCATCCTTTTACTTAAATTTTTAACATTACCATGAAATGACTCAGGATGTTTGAGAGTGGTTCCGACCTCATTGGATTTCATATGGAGAAAGTAGAATTTTAGATCTCATTCAAAATCCAGTAGACTTATCAGTTTTTCAGGATTTCAGGATTGGGTTATTGCCATCTAGTTGCTGGTGCAGGCACTTCCTCTAGTCAGCCACGACGGAGACGCATAACTCGTCTATTTGATTCTCAAGGTGGTAAGGGCAAGGGTATAGTTCCAGTTGAGGATGTTGATTCAGAGGACGGAGGCGGAGCGAGCGTTTTCCCCCTATGGTTCAGAGTTTGAGGAAGAGGACATTGGCTTGTCACAGTCAGATGACTAGCAGTAGTTACTAGTGACTATTCATGTTTTGTTGTAGAGGCCATTTAGAGCCTCCTTAGTTATGTTTTTTGTTTTGATCTCTATATCATCATCATGTATTGGTCCTTGGACAGTGCACTGGATGCAATTTTGATATAATGGATATATTCATGAGCCTACTTTGATCATATGTTGTCTTTTGTCTATATTGTAATGCTTTGTGTTTGGAAACATGAATAAAAATCTTTAAATTTATGTTTTTGTACAAAAAAATTAATATTTAATGTATTAATTACAAAAAATGAGTCATTGAAAACGAGTCGACTGAGTCATTAGCGAGTCATTACCTCGGCCCGGTAGCTGACTGATTCCGTTTTGTAAAACATTGATCCTAACTAGTGGATTTCACGAGTACATAATGAAAATTTTTTGTGTTTAAATTTAAATCTTTATTTTATAGTCACAGATGAAAAACGGTGATATATTTGTGATGAAATTTAATAAAAGAGTGATACAGGTTTGTAATTTCGAAATTATTAATATAATTTTTGATGTCATATTTTTGAAAAAAAAATCAAGGTGGAAAGATCCTAGTGAGGCAGATATGGGATTCTAGACCTCCCAGTGTTCTCAACACACCCAACTAAATCCTAACAAGAACATCTAAATATAGACTTCATTAATTCATACATCAGAGAGTAAGCAATACCATCCACTACACTGGTTAAATCAATCGAAATCAACATTCAGATACACATATAAGCAGAAAACATTGAGGGTTGGGAGAGCAGCAACATAAGGTACCTATCAAGGGTAAATCTTATGCCAAACTTCTGATGCGAGCCTGAAGAAACATAATGAAATGAAAGCAAGTCAATCACAAATAAAGAGAAAGGGAAACATCACCAGCTGCTTTAGATCAGGATCCAAAGAAACATGCTTGTCATATTAAAAACAACACCAATCAGGTACATCATAGCCCAAAGCTTGAACATTCAATCTGAGTACATCTTATCTCAGCCTATCTTACAATATTACACAGAGAACTTGTCTCAAGAGGAAAGAGCTTGCATTTCACCGATATCTCATCAACAACCATTACAATGTCTCTTTCAGTGCTTTATAGCAGATGATGAACAGAAGATCGACTGAGAAGGTAGCTGAATACTAAATGTAACATCAAATACACAAATGAATGCAGGGTCGAGACCCATTCTGTTTGAATGCGTGAGTATTTAATCTCTATCACCTCTTTATGCAGGAGTGATCTTCTTCAGATATGACTTTGACATCATTTGGCTGTAGTACTCCTGGTGTTTTGAACAAAAATAAAATAATCTGTAGAGAAGTCTGTCTCATAAATGTTTGATTTGTTTTGAACTGCAGTTAGGGTGGACATCTCTTCAGGGACGTGGTGTATAAATAAAGCAGTATGGGCATCCTGTACTTGATGAAGAAAAACATTCTGCTGGTGAATAAACCCTGATGGTACCTTTTTCCTGCGCTCAGGATCCTTTGATCGATCCTCGGGGTCTTCAACCGGTGCTTTGCCCCTTAGAACCTTGTTTTAAGGCTAAAATTAATCATTAGCGTGCCTTAATCTTTCCTCTTTGCGCTGAAATCCTTTGCCATTTCATTTCTGTCTCTGACAGATTAGCTCGAGCCTTTAATGGTGCTGGAAAGTTTCTTCAGAACCTGGACCTTGTTCTTTGAATAAACGACCCATTTTCACCTTCCCGGGCCACTTCTCATAAATTCAGCCGATGTAAATGATCTTCCCTGGATTTCTTTGTACTTGCAGTAGAGGCTGCGTATTATGGCAACTACTGACTACGATGACCCTGCAAAACAAAAAACTGTGAATAAAAACCATGGACCAGGATGATGAAGGCGGCGAGGACGACGAACATGGCTATGCTGACAAGCTGGAGGAGAAAATTGTGGAAGAAATGGTGAAAATCACTCTGGTAGGTGGTCGGCGGAGCACAGAGCGAATAAACATGAAAAATGAATGAAAAACACGTAAATAAACCAGTTTCATGTAATGGACTAGGAATATGTACGGAGGGTACTTGTGGCAATGACGTGGCGAGACGGGGTGATGGTGGAAAAGTCAGCGGTGGAAGAAAAGATCCAGACCGTGGATTATGGTGGAGATCAATGGTGGAGAGCAGTGGACAGGGGGCCAACGGGCGCGATGGATGAGTTTTAAACAGTGCGCAGCTTCCATGAATGACAGCCCTTGGATAGGCTCCCTCAGATCTGACGGTTCTAAACGATTTCGCTGGGCGTCCCATACCGAAGGTTAATGCGCGAAATGAGGGCGGTTTTGGAACAGTGAGGAGGACAGGTGTCAGGAGCAGAGTGAAATCGCTGGGTGTCGGGGCAAAACCACTCCGTGCTCATCGGTGGTGCGGAATAAATCGGCGGGTTTTGAACCGCGAAGGCGGGGTGGGGGCCACCGCTTCGGGCGATCTCCGCACCGTCGGATCATACATTAATTTGGACGGCGGAGATCCATCGATCCCACAAATGCGCGTTTGCAAAGGTTTTTAATGATTTCTCGCGCGGAGAAAGGTTTTGAGGGGCTAAGCACCTGGCGGATTTGGTGTTGGTCACGACGCTGGGTCTTATGGGAGAGGAAAGTGCGGAGGTTAATAGATAAAGGAGCTAGGACCAAAATACATAAATTTCATCCTTTTAACTCATTTTGAGTGCTATTTTGGGCCCGAAGGAGGTAACGATAAGGAGGTGAAGTGGAGATTTTAAGGAACAAGGGTGATGGTGGGGTTTAGATAGGATTTAGGGGGAATTTAAGGGGATAATGGAGGGATTTAAAGGGAAACTTTAACGAAGGGAAAACAGATGTTGTGATGGGGAATTTTTCCAGGATATAGGGGTAAAAGAGGGGGAAAAAGGTCCCTTTGGGCAATGGATCAACAAAGAGGATTTGTGTTGGGCACAACACAGAGAGACTCCAAGGAGGATGACTTTTTGTGGAAAAGGCATTCCTTGGAGGCTCCAGAACAATCTAGCCCCCAGCTTGCTCATCAAGAATTTCATAGGGGGGCTAACACCCCCATTTCTCTCTCACCCCTTTTAAACCTCATCCCTAATCTATCTCTCCTCCTCACCTCATTTTCTCTCTCTACCCACACTCTATCCCTCCATACCTATATCTCTTTGTTCATCTCCCTCACCCCCCCTTCCCATACCACCTCTATCTCCATCCCCATCTCTTTCCTCTCCCTTTCTGTATCACTCTACCTTATACCCCCCTTTTCTCCCTTCCCCCCTCTCCTTCGCTCCTTTACTCTATCTCTCCACCCTTCCTTCCATCCCTCTATCCATATCTATCTCCCAACCATCTTTCCCCACTTATTTATATATTTATCTCTAACATACACACAGTAATTCTCGCATTCAATAAAAAAAACGAACACACACACACTCTAACTAGCACATTCTCTCTCTCTCTCTCTCTCTCTCATTGAATGCTACTCTATTTCTCTCCCCATATCTCCCTCTACTCCTTCCCTCCTTCCCTTGATACCCTTCTCTTTCTTCCACTTCTATTTCTCCTTTCCTCCCTCTCCCTCTCTTACCTTTACTACACTCTCCCTTTCTCTCTCTCCTTCCATCATTACTCTACTTTTGAAGGATAGAGAAAAAATTTGAGAGAGAGTGGGGGATAGAGAGGCGATATGATACAATTATAGAGGTAGAGAGAGAAAAGTAAAGGATGGAGAGATAATAAGAGAGAAATTGTGTGTGTGTGTGTGTGAGAGAGAGAGAGAGAGAGGAGGAGGAGGATAAGTGAGAGGGAAGTCTCAAATAATGGAGGAGGAGAGAGGAAAAGGGGAAGAGTGAATGGAAGGTAAGGACATAGAGAGGCGGGGAGGGAGGGAGGTAGAGAGTGGGAGAGAAGAACATAGGGGAATATGAAAATGGAGAGTGGGAGTTAGGGATAGAGAGAGAGGAAGAGGAAGTGAGGGGAAGACGGTCAGAAACCATGAGAGAGATACATAGAGAGAGGTGGTAGATAAATGATAGACTATGTGGAGATGATCCATTTAAACATTCAAAAATATATTTTAAATACCTAAAATCACAATATCACCCAAAATTATATCATCAAATTCCAACCAAAAAAATAAAATTTAAAAAAATTAGACACCATAAATTATTTACTTTATATCATTTAATTTAATTTCTAAGATTATATATTACTATTAATATTATATGTTTATTTTGTCGATAAATATGTCTATTTTGGATCCAAAAAGTTCTATTTTGAATATGATAATGATGTTCCACATACTGAAGGGGGGGTTCCCATTCTAGATCAGTCTGTGGTTCTTCCATCTCTGACTCATGAGAATGTTATTGTTCAATAAAAATTGGATGATACTAATGTTTCTGCAAGACCATAAATTACTCTTGAAGAGCTTTTTCTTAAGCCTGTTTTTCAAGATGAGAAACCATCACAACCAATTTAGAAACCTTTACGAAGATCCACACGTGTTCATTGATTTCCAAGCAATTATGATGATTTTGAAACATGAAGTTCTTCTAAAGGTGTTGTTACTTCGAGTTCAGGTAACGTTTCTCATAATCGTGGATTCAATCATTCTACAATTAGTGAACTGAGTTGTTTTGAAGAAGCTAATTGTGATGAATAAAAGGATGAAATGAAAAAGGAATATGATGCACTTAAAAAGAATGGAACTTGGAGGTTAGTGGATCCTCCTATTGGAATCAAACATATTGGTTGTAAATGGGTGTATAAGATCAATTACAAAAAAATTAGTTCTCTTGATAAATACAAGGAAAGGCTTGTAGCAAAAAGCTATGCTCCAAAGGAAGGTGTTAACAACACAAAGACATTTGCTCCTATAAAAAAATGGGGCACAATTAGAACTTTATTTTCTCTTACAGCTCAGAATAGCTGGAAGATACACCATATGGACATTAAAACAAAATTTTTGAATAGTGATTTGAAGGAGGATGTTTATATGTTTCATCTTGAAGGTTTTTCTATTAAAGGTAAAGAGAAAAAGGTATGTAAGTTGGTAAAGGTGTTTTATGGACTGAAAAAGGAATCCTATGCATGGTATGAAAAACTATCTGACACCTTCTCATGTTGAATTATAAGTTGTTTGACCTAGATGATGCAACTCTTTTTCTTAATAAAGTTAGAAATTCGGTTGTATATTTGGTTGTCTATGTAGATGATTCAATTATTACAAGAAATAATGATGATTATATAGTGTCCATTAAAAGAGAGTTAATGAAAATTTTTGACATGACAGATTTGGATTTATTGCATTATTATTTAGGGATTGAAGTTGATCAGAAACCCAAATATCTTTTTATTTCTCAGAAGAAGTATATTGGATAGCTATTGGACAGATTTGGGATGCAATATTGTAACCTTGTTGCTACTCCTATGGAGCATAATTTGAAACTTACTTCCACTGAAGGAGGTACGTTTGAGGATCCAACAAAGTACACACAACTTATTGGAAGTTTGAATTTTCTTACTACTACTCAACTTGACATAGCTTTTGTTATAAGGATACTTTCCAGATTCATGCATCAGCCATGTGAAGTTCATTGCAATGTAGCGGAGCAAGTGCTCAAGTATTTGAAAGGAACACGAACATATGGCATCAAATATTCCAAAGATGCATATTTCCATCTCACCGACTATTGAGATTCTAATTTTGGCGGAGATACGGAGAATGGGGTCTCTACTTCTGGATATTTTATGAGTTTTGGATCAACATCAATCAGTTGGAGATCACGTAAGCAGTATGTTCCTGCTGATTCTACCACTAAAGTTGAATATGTTGCAACAACTCATTCTACAAAAGAAATCATTTGGCTTCACAAAATACTTGAAGACTTGCACGAGAAACAGAAGACTTCATTAATAAGTCATGATATTGTAACAAATCCTATTTACAACTAATAATTCCCTTGATAAGGTGGGGGTGAATCTCCATAGTCAATAATCTTGTTACATGTTTTTTTAAATGTATATATGCTTAAATTAACTTATATATTTTCATATTTAATAGTAATTATTATTTCAAATTAAATTATTGTAATTTTAGCAACTTGAGATGCATGATGAAGTAAGTGTTTTGATGCTTATTATGATTGATAACCATATACATTTACCAACCATTTAATATTTTATTTTATTTTATTTTATCCAAGAGGAACTTAGACACTAGCGACCTATCCTCCTCTCTATAAACCTAGTCATAATAGGGGGGATTTAAGGCTTGGATCTCTCATTACTTTGATCACCAATTGAGTTTCCCCCTTGAGACACCAACTATTTAACTTATATGACTAAGATAGTATTTATAATTTTATTTTTAGAAACATTTATAAATCTAAATTTATATTTAGAAGTTCTTTTTGTTTAAAGAATCATTTATATTTTTTTGGGGATAATTTTTTTTTTTTATAAGCTTGGCAAGACTACATCTTCATCATGTTTAATATATCATCTCGGTCGGGCAGGGAATTGAACCAGTAGCTTCACATCAAGGAGTGCCTTAACAGAACACTCGATCACCATCTATTCAAGACCCTATGGAATTTTGGGCTAAAATTGGATTACACCATTATAGATGTAATCATAACGTTTTATTGCTTAAAAATATTTTTTAAATATAAAAATATACTAGTATATTCATATAAATTATATATCCTGAATGTCAATAGGAATCAAAACAATGTTATCATACATTTCACATTACTAGGATTAGAAATCATAAAAAAATAAACTAAATTATAAAAATAATTAGTGTAGATCCATCTTAAGTCAGAAAACTATCAAGAGCTTAGAGGGATCAAAACTCTAGAGGTGCAAACGTTTCCTCAAGTTTTTCTCTCAAAAAAGAGGTTTGCACCTGGAGATATTGGATCCCTCTAAGCCTTTTATAGATCGGGAGTTAAGTTGCATCTACACTATTTTTATTTATGTTAATTAAAATTTGAATTTTTCAAATCTACGAAAATTTAAATGTAAATTGTTTCCCGATCCAAACCACTACAACAAAGCCATATAAAGTCAATGAATTTGGTAAAAAATATGCTAGGGATGCTCATGTTGATATTGGGAAAACACCATTGTGATTGGAGGGGACAATTAAAAGAATTAGCACACATTCTATTAGCCAAATTTATTATTAAAAATGTTTCATTTAAATATTTTCTTATTAAAATTTGAATTATTCAAACTCTACGTCACAATCATTAATGAAAATTTAAATGTAAATTGTTTGTCCATCCAAACCATTGCACCAAAGCCATACAAATTTGATAATTTTGATAAAAAATTGTGCAAGGGATGCTCATGTTGAAACATATTGTGATAGGAGGGAAAAGTTAAAATTTCTTACCACATTTTACTATCCAAATTTATTATTACATACGTATCATTTTAATATATTTTAACTAGATTTTGAATTATTCAAAATATATGTCATAACAATGTGATTAGACACCATAGACATTAATGAAAATTCCAAGCTAAATTGTTTTCTCATCCAAATCACTAAATAAAAGCTATAAAATTCAATAATATTGTTTAAAATTTGTGATGCTTATGTTGAAACTCAACCAACACCATAGTGATTGGAGGGAAAATTTAAAACAGTTTACAACACATTAGCCAAATTTATTATTACATATGTTTCGTTTTAATATTTTTTCATTGGGGTGGCAAGAGGGGGAGGTATTCTCATAAATCCTGAAGGAAACATCAAATACAGGTATGCCTGGAGTTTAGGACGAAAAACTAACAACCAAGTTGAGGCTTATGGGTTACCCTTTGGAATGAAGTTGGCCATCATCAAAGGAATCGAGACGCTCCAAATCCTTGGAGACTCCATGATAATAATAAAACACATGAGAAGGAACACCCCAACTAAAAAAACTCTCCTAAACCAAGTCGTCAAGAGAAATCATGGTTTGACTCCCATCCAATAGGGTAGGTAGTCAAACCATGATTTCTAATAATAATAATATGTGAATTTTAAAAGGGAGATCTTCTTTGACACTTATGATTCATATAGTTAAATGTTTAGACATTTGTTGATAAAATGACTTAATACACATGTTATGTAATCTTTATAATATTCAAAAATAAAATTTAAACAATAAAAAATAGAGCCTATTTTAATATTTTAATATGAATTAATATTGAGATATATTTACAAATATATTAATAATAGATATATTTAAAAATATATTAATAATAAAAAAATCAGTTCAATGTGCTCTGTTAGAATGGCTCAATACACGTGTTATGTAATTTTTGTAACATTCAAAAACACAATTTCAACAATAAAACTTCAACATTGTTTTTTGCATTCTAAAATAAGTTTACACCTAAATAAATGTGATCCCTCTTAGCTCATATATTATATCTTTCTTAAAATAAGATATTAAAATAATTTTAACTGTTTTTTTAATTCTTAAATTTAACTTTCTTATTTTCCTATTATCTTACTCTCAAAAGTAACAAACATTCAACCTTCACAAAATAGTATATGAATTTTTTCATTTTGATAAAATCATTCAAGTATCAAAAAATAATATGTGAATTTTCTCCTGTTAATAAAATTATTTATGAGGTTGATAAAATTATTTAAGAGCTTGAGAATATATATAAATATAAAGTGAGGCGTAGGAAAAGAGAAGTTTAAACTAGGGAAAATTTAAATTATAATACAAGAAAAATAAACATGTTTCAATATAAGACAAGGGAAGCTGCGAAGCAGCAAGTCCCTGCCGTTGAGTTAAAGAATATGTGTAACTAACTGGTCAACGGTCAACCCGACAAATGGGCCTGAAAACTCTGATCAACTATGCATTTCGAACAACAATTGGGAATGTTCATAAAAACAGTATTACATATCTCCGCTTCAAATTCTCAGAACCATGTATTTAATAACTACATCGTTACAATTTATATTATAGATCATTGCATAAAAAGGTTTGACTACTGCGTAATAGAAAAGTAGAAAATATATAATGAAGTAGTTTGTAAGCTAATAAACGAAGGAAACCAAACAAGTGAGATATGCGGTGGGGCAAAAGAATTTTAACTACCATAATTCTAATAGTAATTCCAATGTGAATGTTCATAAAAACATTATTACATATCTCCGCTTCAAATTCTCAAAACCATGTATTTAATGTTTAACTTGTGAAAAAAAGAGGTAGACATGCTGGAAACTCTTACTGAACCATAGACACAATATTTTATACAGTTTAGGAAGAAATGTGCCAATGTGAAAAGGGCAGAGGAACACCCATTCTACCATAATGCTTCCAAATTTAACGAGCTAAAATTTTAAGGTGGTAACAGAAAATCTATAATTAAATTTAAACCAGTGATAATACAAAGTGCACTACCCATCGAAGTCTTAGTTCCTTCGTAAAGAACAAAACCGATGGTATTGCGTCCAACCTCCAATAGTATCAACAAACAAAATTCTTATTAAAAAAAAGATGGGTTACAGCCAAGAAAAAAACAGTTTTTTCAAGTAATGATGCCTGAGTTACAGCCTGATTTCCAAGAGACTGAAATACTTGGGCAAAAACATTTTTGTAATAATTTAATGTTACCAGAACTTCGTTGACTGGGTTCATATAAAATAAAAAATTTAAAGTAAAACTTGATGACCATGTGGGCCCTGCCTTGAGGGCAAGGTGTCTCACTTCCTTCTGAGCTAGTGCATGCATGCAGGGCGCTAAACCAAGCCACCTAACACTGTATCATGCTAGAAAAGACACAGTCCATCAATAAAAAATGAAAACATTCCGAAAACTTATCAGGGGTATGTGATGTGTTAATATTCCATGGCGCAAAGTTGCTCTGCACAGTAATGGTCATCATTGAATGCACACACCAGTTTCTTGGAAGGGTATTGAGAGCAGTCGCTGCAGGTAAGTGATTTTCCACTTGAATTAATAACCAGTGACAAGGAAGCAAGTATCCAAGCAAGGTTGCGGTGTTGTCCGGTGAACTTGAAAGGTTAGTTGCAAAATTTTCATATTTAGACAAAAGTACCCCAGTCTGGAGTGGAAACACGATGTTGGCGTTACTGCTTTCAACGTGAACTTGAGAGGTTAGTTGCAAAATTTTCATATTTAGACAAAAGTACCCAGCCTGGAGTGGAAACACGGTGTTGGCGTTACTGCTTCCCCGAATTGGGGATTTTACCCAAACCCAATTATCCTTCTTAAAAGAAATTCCAATATTGTAATAAACTGGCCATTTCAGGAAAAAAAGCCCAATGTTTTTGTACAAATTGAGAGCGTATTAACGCTTATAAAGATCACTGCTGTAGCTAGTTTTAATCTATATAAAAGAATTGCTTTCCTGTACAAAGCGTTAGATCTACAACCTCTATATAGCGTGTTAAAGTGTTAAATGCAACATGAAGCATAGATTATAGTATAGATCTGTAATAATGCATGGATATCTGTACTCCTGTAGCTTATTTTGCGAAAAACAATCGTCTTAATTGTGACCGAAAATTGTCAAATGTTTTTCAATAATTTCATTAGTCTAGTACTTTTTAAGTTTTTGACAGTAAAGCATGAATTTTTAATGTCTAAAAGCTCACTGCTCAACTTACCAGCTACACTTGACATTCTCAAGAGCAGCGGCCTCGGCGGTATGGAATTATCAGAGCTTGGTAAGCCATCTGTGATGGTAAAGCTCAGCACTTTCGGCAGTCCTACTATCCTTTACATAAGTTCTCATTTTCTAGAAAAGAAAAAGGACATAGCAAGCTGCACACCTCTTCAAGTTCTGGAAAAGCGTGGAGCATGTGTTCGTTCCGTTGCAGTCTTCACAAAAATTCTGATAATTCCCCGGCTTCTGCTACTCATTCTCAGCTGAATGCGAGGAGGTCTGCCATGGCCATGGCGAATTCGCTAGTAAGAAACGTTAGCTTTTTGTTTTATTTCATTTCTTTTTCCTTGTATTGGAAAAAAAAAACAGTGGGATCTTGCAGTTGATGAAAATTAGTACCTGTGTATATGTGGCAGGAAGCTCATCACATCCAGGATCGTTTCTTCTAATGGCGGTTAATCTTCTGCTTTCTCTATCCAGGATCGTTTCTTCTAATGGCGGTTAATCTTCTGCTTTCTCTAACTCTGTCCCTTTTGCTGTCTCTTTTGCCCAGAGTTGTTATGAAAGTTGTTATGAAAACTGCGGTGGCTAAGGAGATGGGTTAAAGCGGTGGCTACACATATCATTTTGCAAACCCTCGCCAACAAAAAAAAAAATGTTCTCATTTTGCTTCTCTTAGGACTCTGAAAGCATTTTTCTTCTCTTAGAATTCTGAAATTTTGCTGTCCTTAGAAATCTCTGAAATTTTGCAGCCATTGGCACGGGGTTGGAAAGTTGCAGTCATGTTCTGAGCTTTCTGCAATCCTTCCTAGAGTTGGAAGGTAGGCGATGGGCCATTCCAATCCTTGGCAGGGTTGGAAGGTAAGCCATGGGCTCGAAGGTAGGCTATCATCAGTGGCCTTGCGGTAGCGGTGGCCTTGTGGATAAGCTGCAAGGTTGGAAATTAACCGACTTCTATTGTACCTCCACCCTAGAATATGTTATCTGTATGGTCTCTGCCACGTAGAACATGCTCAACCCAGATGTCAAGTTGGACAAGCGCATGCATAGACCCGGATATGAAGCTAAACAAGTTTGGACGAGTTTAATAAACAAGATTTGTAACAAACATTAAATGTCAGCGAAGTAATGCTAGCATTACTTCACTTGATCTCATATGCTCATACATGGTAATGCCAATGCCCTGCATTTCCGTTGCACTTACCCTAAGTTTGGAAAGGTCTGGCCTCGATATGAGGCCAAATAAGACCTCAAAGTTTTCTATTAGCTGCACTAGCGGCGAGAGAAAGCTAATACGTTGACCAAACGGTGGATATGATCTAAATTAAAAAACATTGGGATAAATTGAGTTTATAAGCTTCGGTTAGCGTGCATAGACTAATGAAAAGATCCATTTCGATTACAATAGTCCCTGCCATGCCGCAGGCGGCAGGGACTAATAAAACTTAAAGATGCTTATCTGCAGAGATTTTCAAAATCATTATACCAAGCTGCAGAGAAAAATGCTCATCTCTTTACATGATTTCTACCAACTTAAAGTATTTAAGCATCTTATTGAAATACTCCTTACGGATACTAAGATAAGTTGTAACCATTCAATTTTACTTTGTAATATAAAAACATTTCCAACTATGTACGCTTGGAAGAATATTTATATAAGACATATGAGGAATTTTTAATATTGGTAATATACCTACAACAAAGTTGAAAACACTATTGATCATGCCAGGTTTTCCTATAACATAAAGCTTATCGCTGTGGATCCCTGAGATATATATAGCAGAGGCCTGCTGAGATTTATTTAACTAAAGCTGGGATAGGATGATGTTGAACTGCCCGTGCAGATAATTGCCATATTGTGCTCGATTTAGTTGTTTCGATGGTGGTGCTTTCTACAGAGAGTTCGGGTAGGCGTTGGTGCTGTTGAAGTTGGGATTTGGAGATGGCTCGCTCTCTTTCTCAACAGGTTCTTCTGTATTTTACCCGTGAGAGTCTTGGGGAGGTCCATGAAGACAACCACCTTGGGAACTATGTAATGCAGCATCTTCTCTCTACAGAACGACACAATATCCTCTTCTTTTATGATTGTGCCACCGTTGTTCTTCGTCTTTATAAAGGCGCATGTATCATATATGAAAGAACCCAAGTTATCAATAGGGACATTGCAAAATAAAGGCAAAAATTCAGAGATGAGTGTCTGCAGCTTTCAATTTACGAAGCGACAAACGATTAAATTGGAGTGTCGGTTACTGAGGACGTCTCGTCCAGTTCTTCGTCATTTCCAACACTGTTATCCCCAAGACTCTTATCAACCAGATCCATGCACTTTCCTCCGAGCAGCCTTAAGTTCTTCCGGCTGAACACCAACTCCAACAACACCATCCCGAAGCTGTAGACATCGCATTTCTTGGTGCATGGCCATACACAACTATTCCATGGCCATTCAGGAGCAGGGATGAATTTCCATGAGATTTTCGTTATAGTTGAAGGATATCGTCCGAAGCGACCACCCTTATGGTGATGGTTGTAAATTAGTGTGGATCCTCACGCCTTTCGGAGGAATGAAACTGAAACTGATTTAGCCATCTACTAATTTGAAATTCAAATTTCATTGTTTGGGCGGGGCTACTTTTCAAAATTCGAATTTCCCTGTTTGGGCGCGGCTGCTTTTCAAAATTCAAATCCGTGTATAGCTAGATCGTATGTAGCATCGTATTGTATCAGGTGGTGTTTGGGGGCTTGTACCCATGCTGTCGCGTCAGTGTTTTCCGGTGAAGATTGGAGTACTTTCTCAGCAGGAGGGTTTTTCGTTTGCATGTCCATACATCTATGATGGAGCTGTTAGCGAGTGCTGGTTATTGTTTGCCCATGCCCATGCCCATGCATGATGATCGGCAGATGTAGAGTGTACTTCAGTCTGACTGCAGACACCAGTGTACTCTTAAAGGGCATTAATGGGTCAATAGCAGCTAAAATAAGGCTCGCCTACACATAATAGTTGGCATAAAGGTGTGTCCGACCTTTTCCATTTATGGCTAGGGTCGTAGGTGGGTGGGGAGATTTATTATTTGTAGAGTGTTCCGTGTAGTGATCGTTGCTCATGGCGACAGGTGGTGCTGATGTTTTACCCAAGATGGAGATATTCGACGTGGCCTTTCTGCACGCGCTTGAGTTGGCGGAAGCCGGTACCTCTTCCGCCAACCTGGCTTGTCCTCACGGCCCTCGTCAATCGGAAACAAAACTTGACATGTCATCTAACTCTACATCTGAGAAGGTTTCAGCTGGTTTTGCGTTTGAGAGGAAGGTCGAGAATAAGAATGTTAGTAGGAGGTTAGTAGGAGGGTGAATGACGCTGGTAAAAATATAGGTCCGCACACCTCCAAACCTTTTAACCCAGCCTCTCAGAGAAGACTCATGAGTTTTGGGTCCGATGTGATGTGGGAGAGAGCGGAGAGTCTCCGATCGAGGGTGCTGTTCGGAAAGTGGAAGTTTGCCAATTTATGCACAGAGGATCTGCAGAGTTGGCTCATGGGGGCGTGGAGTAGGATTATAGGTTATGAGCCTCATATTAGCCAGTTACCAAATGGCTGGCACTGCTTTCACTTCCTAAACGATGATGATGTTCCGGAAATCCTCCAACGGACGTGGGTCAATGGACGTTCGTTCCTCCCACTGTTCCGGTGGACAATGGACTTCCATCCTTTCGAAAACGCTCCTAGGTCCGAGATGCTGTGGGTTAAACTTGTTGGCTTTCCCATACAATTCTGGACGTCAGTGTTTTTACATACTATTGGGAATAGTATCGGAGTTTGCAGATATGTGGATCCTACATGCACCGATATTTTCGACAAACGGGTTGCATGGATCCTCGTCGAGGTGTCCTATGCGGGTGGTTCGCTGGCGGATGTGGATATGGTGTGGGAGGGGAAGACACCCAAACAAAGCCTTGATTATTGGCTCATTCCTTTCCGGTGCCATCTATGCCATGAAGTTGGACATCTGATGAAGTCACGTTTGCTATCTATACCATGAAGTTGGACATCTGATGAAGTCACGTTTGCGGTGGAGAGAAGATCACTGCAAAGGGGCTCCTGCAATCAATCGTGACCAGAGGTATCACTGTCGGGACTCTGGACTGCTCCTGCCTCCTCAGCCGGGTCTTGTCCTCACGAGTAAGTTAAACAATCCTCTTAATCTATTTATGGTTAATGAGTGTAGTGGGATGGTTGATGTGCGCTGCTTGAGTTGTGATGGACTTGCTTCAGGGTCTATTGATGAGGATATTAATGTGACTAATGGGGGAACTTTACTTGATTCCGGGGGGACTTTGTTAAACCCCTTCTGTCTATTCCCCATGTTAATTCGATGCTTGACAGTTTACCAACGCCCCCAATTTCCTCGGCAGATATGTCAGCGTTCTCCCCCAACTTACCCATGTCCCCTTCTTCTACGAATCTGTTGTCTACCTCGTCTCCGGAGATTCTGGACCCTGGGCCATCGGACTTGGGGTGCCCTGCTCTGTCCCCTAGAAATTCAGTGGGTAGTGACCTTGAATTACTGCTTATTGACTCTGATGCGGGTTTGATCCCTTTGTCGGTTGACACTGGTAAGCAGCCCTCACCTCCTATGATTCATAGCCCTGCTTCCAGATCGAATGTCATGATCAGGAGGGGGAAGGGCCGCCCACAGACAAAGAAGAAGTCCATCTCCTCGACTGATCGGGGATATGCTCTGGATGATGGAAATTTTCAGGATATACCGGTCACGCTGGCCTTAGATAGGGTTCTTAAAGCACTAGACCCTCCAAAGGGTGTGCCATGATCCATCTGATTTCTTTAAATATAAGGGGGCTAGGGGGAAAGATTTTTTTTTGACCTTGGGTGAGTTATTTTTGAAGAATTATCCTTCCATTATCTTTGTGTAAGAGTCGATGAACACTGCTGATAAGTTTATTTCTTGTTTCCACGCTATGTTCCTAGTTTGGCACATGGCGACGCGGGATGCAGTGGGTCTTTTTGGTGGGGAAGTTGTTACGTGGAATCCAGCCATTGATTCATTCAAAGATTGGGTTTTTTGGAGGGATTATCCTTTCTGGTCATATACAAGGTTTCAATCAAAGAGTTCATATTATTAACTTATATGCTCCATATTATAATAAGTCTATTTTCTGGAAAAAAAATGGAGAGCAGTGGCATTCTACTGCTGGAAAATTTGATCATTGCCGGGGAATATAATACAACTTTACATGATGGGGAGATCTGGGGCTCACAGGGAAGAAAGGACTCAATGGCGGACACACTTCTGATGTTGTTAAATTATTTCAACCTGGTGGATTTGAAAATGAAAGTCAACGATCCAACATGGTACAATGGCAGACAAGGCAATGCTATGATTTGTAAGAGGATTGATAGGGTTGTTGTTAAGTCCCACTTGTTGGCCAGGATGGGAAAATGGAACGCAACAATCGACGATATTCTGCTATCGGATCATAGACCTATAATCCTAGCTTGGGATTTCGAATTGGTGAAGGGAGGTTGTCCTTTTAAGTTCAATTGGGTGTGGTTGAAGGATCTCAGTTTTAACTCACTGGTGAAGGATTACATGATAAAAAATCCACGGGAGATGGACACTTCGGCGATTGTTTACTTGATGAACACTCTAAGGGGACTAAAAGAAGAAGTAAAGAGATGGGAAAGAGGGAAAAATTTACTATTAAAGGTCAGATTTATGGCTTTTGAGAGGGAGACTACTTTCCTTACGAAGGAACTGGAAAATTCAAATCCCAAAGCAGGCACCTGGGAAAGATTAAAGGATGTGGAAAGAGAGAAAAGAAGGATACTTCTCATTGAGGAACAGTCGTGGAGGCTAAAGAGCAGGGCGTTATGGCTTACTGCTGGAGATACGAACATGAAATTATTCCACGCATATGCTAATGGGAGGAAAATTTTTAACTCTATCTGGCAGATTGAGGAGAATGGCTCAACATATAGTACTACAGAAGTTATTCAGGAGGATTCAGTTAAACATTTCCAAAAACTATTCAAGGAAAGAGATTCGGATGCTCAAGGAGAGCAATTATGGGCTGTCGAGGACGTTCCTAAAATTTTTGATACAGGGGAGCTGTCGGAGTTCTATAAGCCTATCACCAATGAGGAGATGTTATCTATTTTGAAATCTTTCCCGCTGGATAAAAGTTCGAGGCCAGATGGCTGGACCCCAGACTTCTTCCTCCATTTCACAGATATTTACATTTCCCTTATTACGGAAATGGTTGAGGAGGCAAGGAAATTTGGGATTGTTGGAGGTGCCTTAAACTTGACATTCTTGGTCCTTATTCCAAAGAAAGCTGGGGCAACATCATTCAATGACTTACAGCCGATTTCACTGTGTACAAGATTATTTCGAAAACAATTGCTGAAAGGTTCAAACGAGTTCTGTCCCGTTTTATTTCTCCTGAACAATCAGGTTTTTTAAAGGATAGATGCATAAACAATGTGGTTGCCACAACTTAGGAAGTGATACACTCGATTCACACAAAGAAGATACAGGGCATGGTCATGAATATTGACCTCTGCAAGGCGTATGACCAAGTTGATTGGAGCTTATTGAGGATGTTATTATATAAGATTAGTTTAGACAGGGTTTCAGTAAATTGGATTATGGGTTGTGTGAAAAACTCCTCCATGGCAGTCATCATAAATGGAGTGGCATCGAGATTTTTCAAGCCTGGGCAGGGGCTGAGACAAGGTTGTGCTCTATCTCCTCTTCTCTTTATTTTGGTTATGGACTCATTGAGTTCCAAAATTAGTAGAGCTGTGAGATAAGCTTGTTTCAGGGGGATTAAGCTGTCTCATAGAAGGGAAATCAGCCATAATTTTTTTGTTTATGATGTTTTAATGTTTGGTATGCTTAGTAGATCTGTTTGGCAAGTTTTATTTGAGATATTCACCAGATTTTGTGATGCCTCGGGAATGGAGGCTAATATAGGGAAATCCTATATTTACTATGAGGAGGACGAGAAGGAAATGGATTCTAAGATAGCTCATATGTTCAACTTCAGGACAACGCCATTGACCTCGGGTTTCAAAAACCTGGGTTTTCAGTTGAAGCCAATAATTATGGGATTAAGGATTGGCTTTGGATGGTCAAAAAAGTGGAGAAAAGAATAAGGGGATGGACATCAAAATCGCTGTCTTGCGGTGGTAGACTCATCTTGATTCAGGCTGTTTTACAACAATTTATGGTTTTCTGGGCCCATATCTATGTTATTCCAAACAAGATATTAAAAAGAATGAGAAGTGTCATGCTAAATTTCCTATGGAACGAAAGAAATGAAAGGGGAAACTTTCATCTGGAAAGATGGGAGTTAATAATGAAACCCAAAAATTGCAGTGGGTGGGGGCTAGAAGACCTGAATACCTTTGGGAAGGCCATCCTCATGAAGTCTATGTGGAGAGCGTTGAAGTTGGATGGGATATGGAGCGAAATCATAAATTTCAAGTACTTGCAAACGAAGGATTTGGAGAATCTTTTCCTGTTGGGGTGGAACAATTTAAGGGGGGGATCTACAATTTGGAACAGGTTCAAGCTCTGCTGGCCAAGTCTGTTAACATTTATGGGGTGGAAGTTTGGTGACGGGGGTAAAATCCTCATTGGATGGCCGCACCTTTGTGGATATGCGACAACAATCCAATGCAACAATCAACTTATCATATTCTTAAATGGAAAAGGCTTATTTTTAATGTGTCAAATCATAAAGGAGGTTGATAAAGGAATTCCTACTTGGTTGACGGAGGAAAACTTGCAACTTCCAACACATTTAAAGGGTGAGTGGAATTTCTACACAGAGGACTTAAGAAGAAAATGTTTACTCTATGACCCTGGTGGTGATATTGTGATATGGAATGGATCGACAAAGGAAGGAATTCTGATCGTAAAGGATCTATATAACAAGTTGTCCACACGTAAGCCACATGATACCGAATACAGAACCTTGAAGGGATTATGGGAAAATTTGGCACCATTAAAAATGAAACTGTTCTCTGGTTAATTATAATGGATAAAAATTTGACGTGGGATAACTTGAAGAGGAGAGGAAAGATTGGTCTGGGATGCTATAGATTCTGCATGTTAGCGAATGAAGACAATACACATCTCTTTTATCATTGCTACTATGCAAAGGAAGTTCTGAAGGTGATTTGTGAACATTTTAAAATGCAGACTCCTACCTTAGATAATACTAATAGCTTCATTTTATGGTGGCAGAAAAAAAACATAAATTTCAGGAACATTCCGGCACTATTTCACTGGTCCATATGGTGCGGCCGAAATAAATGGATATTTTAGGAGGTTCCTTGCAACCCTATGGGGACTAATACATTCATCTATTAGAATTGGGAAAAACTGAGAAATGGGTAGAAACAGCCGGTGGATCTGTCTTTGCGCATGAGGCCTATTGAAATACACTTCCCAGCGGGCTTTTTAGATGGTGCATCACAACAGTCCAGTTGCGGGTGTGGTGCCTGGGTGATGCTTTCACCACAATATCACTACAAGATCTTTTGGCATGGTGGTATTGGGACTAACATGAGAGCATAAGTGTTGGCATTATGGGGTTTACTGTGGTTTTCCTCTCAATTGTGTATTGAAAACTTATGGGTGTTTGGGGACTCAAAAGTTCTCCTCGAACATCTAAATAGAGGGACAAAGCTCTACCTTGGCCATCTCGTTACTTGGTTGGAGCACATTCCTGCTTTAAAGAATTCTTTCGCCACAATACATTTCAAGCATATTTTTCGGGAGAAGAATTCCCAGGTGGATAGACTCTACAAAAAAGGTTTGATCGGTGTTTTTGGTATCACGTACTATGAGTTGACGAATTCAGAAGGGAAGGGTGCTTCAGGTTCGATACATTTCTCTTAATTTTAGTTTATATTACTTTTCGGACTATTTTTTTGGTTCTAAGGTCTGGCCCAATTTTTGGATACTACTGTCACAACAATACAAGGTTTTCAATTTAGAACAATATTGTTTTGGTGAAGATTATGTTGAAAAACTTAAGGGATGTGGAGGATATGCAAGGCTGTATTAAATCACTCAATGTTTTAATACTGTTATACTTTTGTTTTGAGTTTAACGCACACAACAAGGCTTTTTAAACACTGTAATAATTTTGTTTTGAGTTCAACGTACACAACAAGGCTGTGACTGTTTTGGTTTTTACCTTTAAGAAATTTTGTATGAAAATACATGGTACAAAGTGGCAGCACGACATATTGGAAGGATAGCAGGGATATCATTTTAGAGTTTATATCAAAGTTTCTATGTAATGATTCAAAAATGAAGAATATATGAACTGGTACATTATATAAACCAGATTTTTTTTCTTTACGAAAAAAAACATAAGAATTCTACTTACCACCAAATTATAAAAATAAAGACATTTCCAAATTGTTGAAAGAATCACCCCACTTCTATGGAATCTATATTTTTCAGGGGATTCTAGTTACATGTTTAGAAAGTTTATTAAACACCTGTGAGTTTTGGTGTAAAATCAAACCTCTTCAATAACATAAGAATGCTACTTACCACCAAATTATAAAAAAAAGGCATTTCCAAATTTTTGAAAGAATCACCCCACTTCTATGGAATCTGTAATTTTTAGGAGATTCTTGTTACTGGTTTAGAAAGTTTATTAAAAAATTGTGAGTTTTGGTTTAAAAGAAAACCTCTTCAATAACATAAGAATACTACTTACCACAAAATTATAAAAAGAAAGGAATTTCCAAACTGCAAATAAAAAAAAAGGCATTTCCTCAGAGCAGAGGAGAGTTTGGGATGGTAGGCGCAATAAAATTCTAGCAACTCAATTAGTTAGGCAGATTTTCATGCTATCAGCGAAGCAAGATGGTGGTGATACTCATTCACATACAAATTACCAGGCTGTGTAGGACGAGCACCTAGGCATACGAAGGCCAAGATATAGGAACTTAGGACTTATTTGATATCATTGATATACTCATCAAATTGAAAATGAAATGACATGACATGAAAATGATATGATAAAGCATGAGATGCATATGAATGATTTAAATGATATACTTATAAATATAATTATATGAAAATGATATGATAAAGCATGAAATGCATATGATTTTTTTTTCCAAAAAAGAAAAATCAAACTTTCTATTAAGCAGATAAAAATTTACATAGTATATGCCCATTGGCATTCCGAGAAACTGTATGCTTTTTGTCCCTTCGACCAGAAGAGAAAACATAGAGTTTTCAGGCTATGAGAAAACTGGCACAACTAGTTCCCATAAGCCCTACAAAGCTTTGTAAGTGGAGAGTGCCTGTGATAACCCCTGGGCTTCCCCTAATAGAGGAAAACCAACCCTAAACAGGGGTAAAAACAAGCATTAAGTTGTTTAGTTCACACAAAATAACATCTAAAGAGTAAACACTTTTTTAGATGTGTATAGTTTGATTACTAGGAAAAAATAAAAATCAGTTTTGTCTCTCGGACCTCCTCTCATCGAGGAAAACAATCCAAAACAGAGACAAAATAGAGATGTGCTGTAGATCGTAGTCTGAAGTTACAATAATAATACGAGTTTGTAAAACTAAAATTTAAACAAAAAGCTGACAGATCAAGCATTTAAAAGGCAATTTGGGGCTGGTCCAAGACCCATATCAATTCCCCTTCCTATTCTTTGACTACCCAAGTCCCCAAAGCCTGCTGTACGCCCTCCTTAGATAAGAGGACTGCATCCATGTTCTGTTCCCTGTAACTATGACAAACAAAAATTTGATTAAAATAAGCTTTCAAATTCAAAACCTCTTCTAGTAATGGAAGCTGAATATTGTTTTGGCATCTTTGTTTCCCATTAAACCATTTGATAATATTCATGGAATCTCCAAAGATCTGGACTGCTCTCAGCCTGAGATGAGTAAGCCATTACAGAAGCAATTTTAGGGATTGAAGCTCAGCAAAATTGTTCGTTCATGGTCCTAACCCCACCGAGGCTTTTAAGATGTTCCCCGAAGGGAAATGGATGGTGAGCCCTACCCCACACCTATTCTGGGGGTCTGAAGCCCATCAGAATAGTCCCATGGGATGTCTCCCCTAATCTCTTCCTCCTGAACAACCCTCGCTGATTGATTTTCCTTGGCGATGGAGATGTTTTCATAAATGGAAACCCCTTCTGATGCTAGGGTAGCTACTGGAATCTTGGTGTCCCTAAAGATGAACCTGTTCCTGGAAATCCGTGTGCCCCATGAGACAATGAAAAAAATATTTTTTAGGTGGTCATTCGGGGCTTCATTCCACCATTTTTGCCATGCCTTCGAGATGGAGGGGTCTTCCCATCTCAGAGAGAGATTTAAGTGTCTCAAAGTTTCGTCCCATATAATAACATTGAAGGGGCATGATAGAAATAGATGCTAAACTGATTCCTCATTATTTTTTCACAGAGAGCACCAACCTGGGCCAATCTTACTTATTTTCTGCATATTATCCCAGGATGGGACTTTTTTCTTTAGGATACACTTGAAGAGGAGCCTCTATTTTGCGGGGCACTTGAGTTCCCACATCAGCTTATACCACCACTCCGGTTCGGCCCACCCTTTCTGAGACATGAGCCAATTATATTGAGATTTTGGAGTATATTGACCGGTAGGGGAGTGTACCCATCTCAAGGAGTCCAACCTCTCATAAATGCGAACATTTTATCTTTGTAGCTCACTTATATATCCTTGCCATTCTTCCCTCCACCTGTATTCTATCTAAAGGTCCTCCCCTGATCTCCACACTTGTCCCCAAACAATTGACTGGCCTATACTTTCAATATGACTGAGATATCAAATCCCTCTGCTGGCAAGATGATCGATCAAATCTCTAGAGAGGGCATAAGCTTTGTTGCATCCAACCCAGGGATCCTGGCCTATTCTGACTTGTTCGAAATTTCCTACATGCCAATCCAGGCCTTATTCAATAATCCTGATTGAGTCCAGAGTGGCTTTCCATACAACCGAGGCATTTAACAATTTTTTATCTGGTAGGCGCAGCCAATCCCCCACTGACATTGGGTCAATGTATTTCTCTTTACCATTTATGTCCATAAATGATCCAAAGTAATTAACCTCCATCCCAGTTTATCTGCCAAAGAGGGGGAGAAATCCGAGATCTCCTTTATACCCCAACCTCCCGAAGCCTTTGGTCTCACAAATTTCTCCCACGCCACCCACTGTAGAACTGATTCATCCTTCGATCCTACCCACAAAAATTTTCTACAAATATTCCTTATTTTGGATAGGATTCCTTTCGGGACCCATGTTAATGTTGCCCAGTACACCAAAATAGCCAGAGCGACTGATTTGATTAGTACGAGCCTTGCATCCCTTGATAGCCATTTGAAACTTCAATGTTTAACCCTTGACTTAATATTTTCCACTAGCCAGTGCCAATCCTAGATTTTGTAGGAGTCAGGCTTTAAGAAGAACCCGAGGTACTTAAATCTGTCAGCAAAGGTTTTAACTTTCAAAGTGAGCTCCTCAGAAATTCTTTCTTCTTCCACCCTTGTGAACGCTTCCAGAGTTATTAAAGATTTATGATCATTTATGCACAGCCCCGTTGCCTTGAGGAAAAGGTCCAAAATCAATTTTATTCGTCTGATGTATTCTCTGATACCATTGCTGAAAAATAGAATATCATCAAAAAATAACAAATGAATTATAGAGAGATTTACTGCCACTTCAATTCCTTTGATATCTCCTCTCCTCTTTGCCTCATGGATCATCTGACTAAGGCCTTCTGCTGTAAGGAGGAAAAGGAGGGGCGACAAAGGACAAACCTTACGAAGACCCCTCTGAATTTGAAAGAATGGAGTTGTGGCCCCGTTGATTAGAATGGCGATGATTGTGGTTTTGATGCATTGCATTACCCAGTTGATGAAATAATTCTTGAACCCAAAATGGGTCAAGAGAATCTGAAGATAAATCCAACTTATATGATCATAAGCTTTGGAGAGGTCGATTTTCACTATCGCTCCTTTCTTCCTACTCCTTTTGAGACTGTGGAGAGTTTCCTGAGCCACCCCTACCGCCTCATGAATTTGTCTTCCATAGAAGAACCCAAACTGTTCCTTGGAGATCTTCTTTGAGACGAAAGGCTTTAGGCGTGTGGCTATCACCTTTGCAATGATTTTGTAGATACATGTGCAAAGGGATATAGGCCTAAAGTCCTCAAAGGATTTCGGGTCCTCCTTTTTGGGGATTAGAGCCAGGAAGGTAGAGTTGAAGGGTTGGTAAATGGTTCCATTGATCCTTGACTCTTCTACCACCCCAGCCAAATCATCCCCCAGGGACTCAAAGAAGTGTTGAAAAAATTCTACTATCCACCCATCTGGCCTAGGGATTTTTCCCTTTTGCATTGACTTAAGGATCCTTTCCACCTCCTCTTTTGACATTGGTTCCATTATGATATCATTCCCTTCCTCTTCAATATACCGGGGGAAGAACTACACTACTCTGATCACTTCTGCTATTGAGGCCTCTGCTGGGGCTTTGAAGGGCGATCTGAAATGTCTGCACCCCAGATTATAGAGCTCCTCAAAGGATTTTGCAATTCTGCCTTCTTCCGTTTGCATACCCAAAATGTTATTTATGTTTTTCCGCCCTTTTGCATAGTTCTGGAAAATTTTTGTGTTTTCGTCCCCTGCTAACAGCTAGATGGCCCTAATTTTTAGTTTCCACCTTTCTTCATTTTCCAACAAAAATTTCTTTCGGTTCGTTTCCAGTAATTTTATCCTATCCATCTTTTTATTTGTTTCATAGCCCTCTCCCTCGGGCTTTTCCAAATAGTCCAATTCCTCATTGATCCGCCGAAGGGATTACTCCTCCACAACGTTTTTTGCTTTTACCCACTCCAAGGTGGACTTTTTCATTTATTTAAGGTTTTCCATGAAGTGGGAGCTCTTCCCTCCATGCCGGTCCTCCTCCCCCTTCCTCCAGGTGTCTTTAAACAATTGATTGAAAGATTCATCCTTGAGCTATGAATAATTGAACTTGAAGGGTGCTCCAAGTTTCTTGTATCAGCCAATGATTTCCAGAAGGATAGGAAAGTGAACTGACACCCCCTTCCCCCACCCAGTGCCAAAATATCGAGGATTTTTTTACTAAATCCTCTTTTAGGAGAAAATGATCCAACTTTTTAGCCACCCTGTCAGCTCCCGCTCTTCTATTCCTCCAAGTAGGCCTTTGCTTAATCAAATTGGCATCCACCAGGTTCAAAGAAGTTATCTTGTTTAGGAAGAAGTTTGTGAAAGGGTTGGCTTGAGCCGATGGTCCTCAGGCTTCTAAGAGCCCCAAGGAAAAAAATAATGTCTCCTCCCAAAATGCGGTTTGGATTTTGCAAGAAGGATGGAAAACAACTTATTCCAAAAGGGGACCCTATCCAAGCAAGGACCATAGACATTCAATAACAAAAGGGGCAAGCAGAGTTCATTGGAGTAAAATTCCATTGCTAGAACGTTTTCCATTCCCCATGTGTTGTTCTCCTTCAATATACCATATTTAATTCCCATCGCCAGGTCCCCATACCTTCCTAATGCATATAGGGTCTGAAAATACCAACCTAGGAGCATTTTGGATAGAGCTCTAGCAATCTCAACTCTGGCTCCCAAAGTCTCTTGAAGCATGAGGACATTGGGATCATAGGACTTCACTAAGTCCCTTAATGCTATTTTTTTAGGTTGACTAGCAAACCCCCTGCAATTGAATGATAAAATAATCATCTATAACCCAGGGAGGGGGTCTGCACTACTCTAAGCACCTCGGAAAGGGAAATATGTTTCCCGTCTACAATTTCAAGTTTTTCCCTTAACTGGGATTTGGAAAAATTTGATTTCCTGCCCCTGGCCTTCCTAGGCCCGACCGAGAGAGGCTGTGGTCCCAGACCGCCCACTTCATTCTAAGTAATTTTCCTTTTCTCTCTAGGTCTAAGGTTATAAGGGGATTTATACAGAGGGAAGGGCTTAAGGGGGGGATCTTCATGACCAGAAATAATAGGGGGATCAATATGGAGCTCTGGGATAGAGGTTATAATACTGTCCAGGGCCTTCAAAACAAAGTCCACATTCATAAATTCCATGAAGACTAGCCTGGAGGGACCAGGCCTTGAAAGAGCAGAAAAAGAAGTAAACATATGCGAACTGAGAGAGAGGACAATGTCCAGGATCGTACCCTCTTACTGTGAAGCCGAGGTTGAGTCATCTCTTTCTCCAATGGGAAGCAGTGGCTGCTCCATCGGATGGGAGTGTTATTGAGGGCTTCTTGACTATGTCTGCATATCTTGTGGACCCTCTACTAGCTACTTTCCACTTTCTCCTTTCATGCCTTTCATAGGCTCCCCTTATGCCTCTTTGGGTTCCTATTCTTTCTGGTTCCTGACTGGCATTCTAGCCCCCTTATTATGTTTCCTTCTTCTTCTGTGACCTAGGGGGAAGTCCTTAGCTAGATTTCAATATTTTCGACATCGGTGGCATTGAAAAGGCATGTATTCATAATCGAGAATCTGAGTGAAAGATAGGTCCTTTTATTTTAGATGAATTTCCTCAACTATTCCTTCCTTTGGATTTAAACTAACCAGAATTCGGGCTACGCTCTTATCCATGGTTTGTTGGAAAGACATATCCACCTCCAAAAATATCCCAAGGTATTCCCATTGGATCTAAAATCCGACTCCGTCCAAAATGGGACAGGCAGTCCCAGAAGTTCTACCCACACTGGGGTTTCCTCAATTTTCTCATGCTGAGTATCAAATAAAGGGGTCCATTTCCTGAAGAGAATAGGTCGCTTCCAAAAAATCCAATTGCACCTCAGAAGCCATTCCAAAGATTCATTCTTTGCAAACTTAATCATGAACCAACCTCGAGCTAAATTTTGAACTTCAACCTGCCTCTCCAGAGCCTCTAACCAGGCTTTTAAGGTCCATTCTGATACGTATTTTTCTGACAATTTCCTCCCCTTTACTCGACCAAATAAAGTTGTTTCGGCAGCCTCCATCACTTCATCTATTTGTATGTCAATCCCAAGCACACAACATGGGATTTATTCCTTATTGCTGATCAACTTAACTTTCTTCCTCTTACTTCCTGCAGCCCCGCTCCTTCCTCCTTCCTCACGCCCTTGCGAGGTTTCATTAGCATTTGGCCCTTCTGGTTCGAGCGACCCGAGTCGCCCTTCCGCCTGCGATGGAGGATCTTCCTGAAGGGTTTGTTCTACTGCTTAGCCTTTTATGGCCCCAAAAATTGCATGCACCTCCTCCTCTCGATGTATGCCAGAGCACCTCTCTTGATCCTTTGCTTGGCTTGAGGGTAGGAACCCACCTTCGAAATCGTGCTGGAGTCTTATGCTACAGCGAGGTTTTTGGAAAAAACCTTTGTCAACCTCCAACCAAGTACCCACCGCTTCTATACCCTACAAAGAGGGGAATTCCTCGTACTAAAAAGTCTCTGTCCACTGGAAAGGGCTTCTGTTTTCTAAGGAAGCGTCTAAACGAACCCCCTCGACAAGATCTTGTTGACTGTGATCCTCTTCCAGGAAAGCCTTCTGTCGGGAAAAATACTGAGAGGGGGGGGGGGGTGAATCAGTATTTAGGGCATACTCAAATATTTTTACTTTTTCATGCTCTAAAACCCATACGCTACTTTACTTTATCAGACTCGCGTATATACGTGGATACCCTTCACAAAACTCACGTATATGCAGAGATCTTAATATGCAATTAAATCATTACTTAGATCCTTGCATTTATTCATTCATCAGATGTTTATATAGCAACAGACATGTGCAGTAATAACAGAGTAAATCATTACACATAAGCATCACACATGAACACCAGGATTTTAGGTGGAAACCCAAGTCGGGAGAAAACCACCGGTGCCGTTGTCTCAGCCTTCAATATTCTGATATAGAGAAAACATCTTACAACATATGTGATGGCGCGACCTCTACCGGCACGCGGGCACCCCCTGCTCTCGTTTACCAGCCTCTCCTGGAAGGGAGCTATGACCCCCTGATCTCGTTTACCAGCCTCACCTGGAAGGGAGCTACGACCCCCTGATCTAGTTTACCAGCCTCACCTGGAATGGAGCTACAACCCCCTTACTGAAGGCTACAACCCTTAGCACCACCATGGACCACGTTTCATCAATTTTCACACTGGATCCAACCCACACAATTAAGCTCAAGGAACATTCATCAAACCAACCTCTTGCTCTATAGCAGCATAATCAATCTTTGAACAACCCAGATCATCATAGACAGATATCAGCAAGACAGCAGAATAGATCAAACATCTCACAACTTTAGCAAACCCTAGTTTATCATACGCGCTTTTCTTTCACTGTTCCTGCGTATATACGCGCCTTCGACCATACAAACCCGCGTATAATTCTGTACATATTACAGAACTAATTTCTCTGCCCATACGCGCTTTATCTTCAGCAAACCCGCGTATATACGCTCTTCCTCTGCGGCGAACTAGCGTATGGTTCTTCAGATATTTAGGTCATTGCAATTCTTCAAAACAGATACATCACACAGATTTTACCCTTTACTTCAGACAGATGTTCGCCTCATCTCAAATCTAATCATTCCATAAATAGATCTAGCAAGTACAATTTCAGATCTAGATACCCTTCTTCATCATTTTCTTCATTGGTGCATCATGCATTCAGATCTATCATTCAACTGTAACCCTTTTTATTCAGATATACTACAGAGAGAAGTATTCATTCAAGCTCAGACATCTTGCTCCTACTCACCTACTTTGCACAATGAATTTCTTCTCTTTATATAGGTTTACCCTTTTTCAATACCATGAGCCAAAACCACATTACTTCCAATGGTATTTCTGGACGGGGTCACATAGACGAATCATTACTCAATACAATGGGTCAATACCATGGTGGTTACCCCTGGTTTTACACTTTATGAGCACTTTTTCCCATACGCGACTTGGCACGTTATTTCCCGCGTGCATACGCGACTTCTCCTAGACAAATCCGCGTATGCCTTGAGACATACTATTTTCATCATAGATCTAGCACATACTGAATTGCTTTCTTTATTACCTTCTGTACTCACTGTAGATACATCAGATTTACATCATTTAACAAGTTTATCAAGACATATTCTATCAAGCATAACTTCATCAAGTAGGTTGCCATCATCTTCATCAAGTGGGTTTCCATTCAAGGACAACACTCTATCAAGTGGGTTGCCATCAAGGACAACACTCTGCATCATATTGCCAACACCTTCAATCCCACATTCCCTTATTCCCCACAATTAGCAACAATATCCTCTAACCCTCCCGAAAATAATAGATTTTTGAAACCACTGGGCGTAGGAGTAATTACATGAACAACCGTTTCATCCGCTTCTACTGCCGACCCGGTATTCACAAGAAGCTGATGCAGACCTGGTATGATATCCACCTTCTAGATGTTGTTGCTTGTACTGAGAATGATGTCCTCCAGAAGGCCTATCCTTTTTCCTGCCCCCCAGACCTCCCCCAAACCTCTGGGCTTTGTCCCAATGCCTCTTCCTGCTGGAATATACTTCTTGAGGTTTTTCTTCGAAACTTCATAACCCTAAACTGCAAGGATGTCTTCAGGTTCGGGCTCAAGCTCCATGGAGTCCCATTCTCTAAACATGATTCCTGTCTCTATTATTTGGTAAATTACTCACCCGACAACAAAGGACCACCTTCAAAACTACGAGAACGTGCTTTCTCCTCAGGATGGCAGGAAAACTAGGGAAAAACAAAACTATTTCCTCCATCCCTTAACCCTAACCCCCGTTTCCCATGGATCTCTTCCTGATGCGCGACGTGTCCTGTTGCAACTTGCCCAGGTGTCCTATGTACCTTGACACTGGAGGATTGTTGTCTCGCTCCTACGATCCTCTTTCCAACGCATGCAGCGAGCCCGAGAAGCCCATGGTTCGAATCCGACCGCCATGGTTAGGGTTCCTAAGCTCCATTGTTCCTTCGATATATGGATCAAGTTCCATCCTGAGAGAATCATGAAATGCATATGATTTAAATGATATACTTATAAATATAATTATATTTTATTTTTTAATAGTTTTAATAAATTTCTCATAAATTTTTATGTTTACTGGTGGTTTTTAACCTTCCTCACTAGTGAATAATTCTTCAAATTTATAAAATCACATTCCTCGCACATTACTAAGCTGGAAATTACCTCTATAATAACACTATATCTCATGATCTACTTTTGTTATTGACTCATAACCAACGCAACATGAAAACCAATTTATTTTATATAAATGCATTCAAAGTTAAACAAATTGTATATATCCAAAACTTTATTCCTTTACTGCACCAAGTGTAGCATTATTCTCATGAATATTTTCAGATTACATAATTCATCAATTCAGTTATCCAATCCTATTTTAGGCAATTCTAGAAATTCACATACTCTACCAAGTTTTTGATGGACAGTTTGTATTTCCATATGCAACAATATCATCACAATTTTTAGCCTTGTTATCAACCTTTTTCGGTGCTTGGTTATGTAAATATCTAGCCACATTAAACCACTATGACATCATTATTGCATGTATTACAAAAAAGTACTCTTATTCTACAAACATGTTATATATATATATATATATAGATATTAAACCACTCTAACAATTATTGCATGTATCACAACAAACTACTCTTATTCTATAAACATGTTATATATAGAGAGACATGTTGTCAATTGGTTCCTCTACACAAGAGCCTGGTAAAAAAGCCAAGTATGCATGTATCATAACAAACTACTCATATATATATATATATATATATATATTCAATTGGTTCAATACCATGGAAAAAATCTAAATATGCAGTAATACAAAGAACAATGTAGAATGTATATAAAACTTTATATATATATATATATATATCTTCAATTGCCATGTTGATTGAAAAAAATAATTCTTTGGTCTATCACCTAGGAGATATTCTATTTATCAAGCTATTGTTAAAATTTCATTTTGTGTGTTAAAATTCCCTATTTTGTTTTTCCGTGTTTCCCTTCCAAATTTCATACTAGTGTAGTAAGGTAAAAAAATAAAAAATTAGACTATTTCCTAAAATATAATGGGGAATTTTATTATAAAAATAGTATAAAATGAAAAATTGAATTTTAAACGAAACTTTCCCACCATACTGCAACTCTAAATAAATGATCCAAATTTCATGTTACAATCTAATTAAGTTTCAAATGTTTAATCTAGGCATCAAAATTGAATGGTCAATTTTTTTTTTCCTCTTATGTGGCATTTCTATTTCTCTAGAATAACACATATTCCCTCCATATATATCACCCCGTTTAGTTTCTTTACCAATTTTTGAACCTAGGGAAAACATAATTATTCATAATTGAGAAGGCTAAATGAAAATGGATTTATTAATGCTCAAGTCTTCTCCTTGAACTCCTTAGTCAACTTTACTCATCAAGCGAGCACTAATTAGACCATGAATTGGGAGTCACATAATCTCCCGAAGTCTCCAAAATCACAACTTTATTTTTCCTTCTTGGAAAGAGAAACAATTCTTGAATTTAAGGTTGTATTCATAGAAAATGATAAGGGAGACATAAATTTATTATGATGTTCCGCATCCACACACGTAGGCTACGTGAGATTTTACTAAAGGATCTCAATGTTGAAAATGACAACAAGAAATATTGAAGATGACATCAAAAGGGATTCTAATTTAATTTTCCCTTAATCAAATTAGAAGTCAATTGTAATTCCACATCACATGACATATTGTACAAGTTAACTAAGTTACAAAGACTTAGTTAGCTCAGTCCATTCGATTTGAGGGTCAAACTAGAGGCGTGTAGAGTTCTTTATAAGTTTTAGAGGGTCCACTTGTAGTTTATTTTGAGCTGTAATTATTTAACTTAATTATTTGAGTTAAAATCAATTTAACTAGTTCTAACTGATGTATGAGCTAGTGAGAGGTCCAGTGATTTATATATGATTTAATTCACATGCAGTGATCAATCAAATAACCGAAAATTCACTATAAATAGCTGTTGCATGTCAGTTCTAAGGAAGGCCCAACTGAGATTAGTGTTAAAGGGAAGTAAACTATCAATTGTATAATTAGAAAATTGTACAGGTGGTGCACGAGGTCAACATGCCACCTTATATGAATTTCACAATCAATTCTTTGAAATTTCCTAATTAATAGGGGCTCAATTTCCTTAGGAATGCATGAGCAGGGTTGGTCAGGCAAGGGCAAGGAGTTGGTTAAGTATTGGACCAAACCTGCTCATATCAGAGTGAGACAATCAAAGATAGTGCAGAGAGCTCTCAAGCCTGAGAGAAGCATTGTATTGTTTCATATTATTGACTTAATGCAATATACAAATAGCGGAGTTTTTAGTTGAGGCTTTCCCTAGATACATCTTTGTGTTGTGTGATTGAAATTATTTCTCTTTATTTTTCATATGATTGTGTGATCATAATTGGTTTCCGCAATTAGTAGAATAGATTCAAGTATTTTGTTTTAGCATATTACAAGATTAGTTGAAGATATGTGGATTTTTTACATGGTATCAGAGCAGGAATCACTATACAAGAGAGAAACCAAAGTTTTTTTTTGAATAGGTGAATCGAATTTGCATATTTATTCTTTAGGACCAACAAAAAATCAGGATGTCTTTTTATGGATTGAGACATGAACATGCCCTTAAGGGTAATTCAAATTACATATCTTATAAGGACATGATGGATGCAGTGCTAGAGGAAAACAGATTGAAGGAATTCATAGACACTGATATTCCCAGACCCGCAAGTGAAGATGCTCATAATCTTGATGCATGGAAGAAGAAAGTAGCAAAGGCGAGTAGGATTATGTTAGAAGGAGTTTGAGATCATATTGTATCAAACCCACATGCAAAGGAAAATCCATATGCTATGTGGAATCCCTTAACATATCCGTTTCAAAATAAAAACAACCATAAGAATCTAGCGCCGAAGGAAAAGCTCAGAAAGATCAAGATGGAGAAGGGCAACATAATACCAAAATACTTGACGAAGTTCACTCAATGGTGAGATGAGCTTGGAAGTGTTGGTGTGACAATTTCCCAAGATTATTTGGGTAGCCTAACACTTCTAGGCCTTCCCAAGAGATGGCACAACTAATAGGATTCGGTGAATGGGAGGGAGAAGATACCAGAGTGGGAGCATTTGTTGTCTGACTTGGTACAAGAAGAGATTCGACAAAACACCGAAGATTGATCCTCATCAAAGACTGATGATGAGGAGAACTATGCCTTGGATGGAAAGGTGAATAAATGGAAAGGGAAGGTGTTCCATTCCAAATAGGATTCCAGTCAGGCATGCAAGAAGTGAGACTTGTCAAAGGTAACATGTTTTCACTGTCACGAGCCTTGACACTATGCTACGAAGTGTCCACACAAGAAGACTAGAAATAGGCCCTAAGGAGGAGCGGCAAGTGAAGCACTTGCTTCACAGTTCGAGTTGGATTTCACCCTCATCACATGCATGGTGTCATTGATGATGGGTTTTGTGTGGTACTTAGATAGTGGAGCTTCATTCCATATGACCGACGACAAATAATTCCTTAGTAACTTGGAGGAGAAGGATTTACAGATGCACATCGAGATGGGAGATGACAAGAGGTATAATGCTATTGGCATAGGTATAGTTACCTTTTAGAGGGATTCTAGCTCCCCTCTTAGACTTACAATTTTTTTTTTTTGTTCAGGGGCTAAAGAAGAATCTTGTTTCTATAGCAGTATTGGAAGACCGTGGCTAAGATGTGATATTTAGAAAAGGAAATGTTTTCCTTAGTCACATCGCCATGGAACAGGTGAAACAGATTGGCATGTGAGTCAAGAACCTGCACTCTATCAAGGTCAAAGATGCATGCAAATCCTTGAGGAGCAAGGAAAATGTTAGAGACTTGGTGGTTGAGAGGGAGCATGAATTACCTCTCAACATGAAGCCTCAGAAGAAGCCTCAGAAAGTTGTGGTTCAACCACAATTAGAGAAGCAAAGAGGAGACCGAGTGGAGGCATCCACTCAAGCATAGACCTCCAGTAGGGGGAAATTTCAAGCCAAGTGGGAAGAGGGAGCACATATAGCCATACCTCCAGGTGAGAGGTGGGGAAATGTGAAGTCATAGTCCCAAGAGTGCATAAATTTAGGTAGGGTCCATTGAGATGTCTTGTAGCATGGATCATTACCTCGTTACGGGGGCCCACAATACATAGTAACATGATGGATCAGTAGTGGTTGATGCAGTCCGATGACAAAGTGAAATATGCAGAGACTAGAAATAATCAGATACTGGGGAGTGCATATCAGAGTTGGAAGTAGTGTATATGGAATAGTGCAGAGTCAAAAATAGCACAAATTTTTGAGTAGACAATGTAGTAGCTAGTAGTAGTCAGAAACTCTAGTGACTGATGCATCATACTGATTCAGTTTGGACGCTTTTCAGTTTTATAAGTTGTAGTAGAAAAAACACTAGAGAGAAGTTTTGAATGCAAAACATTCCAAAGGTATTGGATCAAGATAGATTCGAATTCCTTTCTTGTTGAGAGGGGATGTTGAAAATGACAACAAGAAATGTTGAAAATGGCATCAAAAGGCATTCTAATTTAATTTTCCTTTAATTAAATTAGAAGTAAATTGTAATTCCACATCACATGATAAATTGTACAAGTTAACTAAGTTAGGAAAACTTAGTTATCTTAGTCAATTCAAGTTAAGGGTAAATCTGGAGGCATGTAGAGTTCTCTCTAATTTTTAGAGGGTCTAGTTGCAGTTTATTTTGTGTTGTAATTATTTAACTTAATTATTTGAGTTAAAATCAGTTTAGCTAGTTCTAACTGATGGATGAGCTAGTGAGAGGTCCAATGAATTAAATATGATTTAATTCACATGCAACGATTAATTATATAACTAATAATTCACTATAAATAACTGTTGCATGTCAATTATAAGGAAGGCCGAGTCGAGATTGTAGTTAAAGGAAGTAAACTGTCAGTTGTATAATTATAAAATTGTGTTAAGTCCCTATATTAATAGTGTAGCCCCTTAGTATGTTAGTGTAGCCCCCCTTATTGTTATTATTGTACCCTTGTAACCCCCATTTTGTTATTATTGTGCCCTTAAATTATTATTGTTAGGTCGGCTAGGATTACATCGTGGCCCACTAGGATTACATTATGGCCCCATGGACTCCTATATATAGAAAGGAGGTTTTGTAAATTGTATCATCCAAGAATTGTTCATTTATGTAATGTATTGGAGGTTTCCCCTCGAAGTGGCTCATTTATAAGGCGTTGATATCTCTTTTCTTCTCTTTTTGGAGCTGGTTACACAACATTTGGTATCAGAGCTTTGGATTCTAGGGTTTCGCTGCTCCAAACAGGTCATCGTGGCATTTTCGCTATAAATTTTTTTCTACGAAGCTTCAGAAGCTGAAATTTTTAGGGTGCGAAGCTGAAATCTTGAGGAAGGTTGTCTAAAAATTTCAGATCTTGGTTCGCAATATTTGAGGAGATATCATCTGTGGAAGTTAGGTATTGTTTCAGGCTCATAAACAGGTCATCGTGGCATTTGCGCTATACATTTTTTTGTACGAAGGGTCAGAGTCTGAAATTCATATGGTGCGAAGCTGAAATCCTGAGGAAATTCGTCAACAAATTTCAGAACTTGGTTCGCAATATTTTTGGAGATATGATCTGTGGAAGGTAGTGCTTTTTCAGGCTCCTGAATTTCATCTCAAAGAGGTGATCGTGGAAAACGTTCAATAACTCTCTCTCTGAAGATTGGATTGGAGTGCCGTCAAAAGTGGTCACAATTACGCAGCCTGTAGTTTCTTCTCTATCAATTTCAGAGACAAAGGACAAAACAGTGACACGTGTCAAGTCGTACAAGTTCGCTCTACTGAACCAGTCCAGAATTAGGTCATTGTGGGAGATTGGACACAACTTTGTCTTGGAGCATCAAAATCAAGTCAGACCTGTGGCATTTAAAAGAAGCTTCAGAGGGCTACTACAGGGCTGAATTTCAGATATCAAAGATTTTCAAGCACAGAGATAATACAATTTCAATATCAAGCTCCTCAAAGCTAGTAAAAGGTGTGTATTTTTTTTTCTGAATTGCATAAGTCTTGTTTGAAGAATCAAGTTGAATTGATTCCAAGGGCATATTGGAGAATTTTTGTCAGTAATGGGTTCTATTATGCCTCCAAAAAATAATTCCATACCCATTAAGCCCTCAGAAAGCTATACTATGACGCATGAGGAGGAAGAATTGCAATATGAGATATCAAGATTACGGTACCAAGTGCAACAAATTTCGATCTTACGAAGAGCAACCGAAGATGAAATAGATGGTTTAAAAGCAGAAATGGAGGCTAAGTTGGATGGTTTGAAGGGTCAAATAATAGCTAATATGGATGATAAATTAGTGGAAGATCACAGCGAGCATCAACAACAAGTTCTCGAACTCTCAAAGGATAACCCAACTTTGGTGCAAAATCTAATGAAACAACAGGAAGATCAACATCATATCGAAAGAAGTTATGAAGAAGTCATAGAAACAAGAAATCAACAAGTACGATCAATTTCAGCGTATCTCAGCAAGTGGAAGAACTTTCCTGTAGAATATTTCACATGGGAGGATGAGAATTTTATACAGAAGCATCAAGAAATAATCAAGCGTTGAGGACACCACTTGTTGAAGGAGAGGGGCATGTTAAGTCCCTATATTAATAGTGTAGCCCCTTAGTATGTTAGTGTAGCCCCCCTTATTGTTATTATTGTACCCTTGTAACCCCCATTTTGTTATTATTGTGCCCTTAAATTATTATTGTTAGGTTGGCTAGGATTACATTGTGGCCCACTAGGATTACATTATGGCCCCATGGACTCCTATATATAGAAAGGAGGTTTTGTAAATTGAATCATCCAAGAATTGTGCATTTATGTAATGTATTGGAGGTTTCCCCCTCGAAGTGGCTTATTTCTAAGGCGTTGATATCTCTTTTCTTCTATTTTTGAAGCTGGTTACACAACAAATTGTACAGGTCATGCATGAGGTAAATAGGACACCTTAGCTGAATTTCACAATTAATTCTTGGGAATTTAATAATTAATAGGGGCTCAATTCCCCCAGGAATGCGTGAGCAAGGCTGGTCATACAGGGACAATGAATTGGTTAAGTATTGGACCGAAACTGCTTAGATCAGAGTGAGACAATCAAAGATAGTGTAGAGAGCTCTAAAGCCCGAGAGAAGCATTGTATTGTTTCATATTATTGAATTAAGGAAATATAAATATAACAAGGTTTTTAGCTAAGGATTTCCCCAGATACATATTTGTATTGTGCGTTTTAAATTCTTTCTCTTTATTTTTCAAGTGATTCTGTAATCGTAATTGGTTTCCACAATTTGTAGAATATATTCAAATTTTGTTTTAGCATATTAAAGATAAATTGAATCTATGTGGATTTTCTACAATCAAATAATATGAGGAATATTTGATAAGGTGAATAATGACCAAGGCTATAGTATTCTATTGCATCTTGCTAAATATATATGATCTGTTAAGAAAACACTTGTATATTTTTAAGAGGAAGAATCTGGTTTTGAATTTGTATATATGCATGGAGGTACTGTGAACTCGGATTTAGGGGTTCATATAAGAAAATATTAAATATTCAAGGGCCACTACTGTTAGGGTCCTATAATAATAGGGATCATAATTTTGAATTGACTATGTTAAAGTATTGTAATATTGTACATACTTTTCTTTCTGCAAATGTTTTCCCATATTAAAAAATATAAAGAGCGTAAGTCCTAAAATAAAAATCAAAGGACTAGAAGAAAAATATCAAAAAATAAGATAAAGTATGAAACCCACAAAAATAGATAAAAAAAGATCATGAAAGTGTGCACATTCAAATGCCACTACTCTTAATTAATTTTTGCAAATAAAATTGTGTGCAACTTGTCAAAAATGCCACAATTCATGATGGTCAAACAGTTTAATCTTGACTCATTCATGCTTTTAAATTTCAAGTATTGATAGATAGTGAATAAAGATCCAGCCAAATAATTTAATATTGGCATATCAGTATTTAGCTAGAGAAATAAAAATGAGCTCATCAGTTTAATCTGATCCATTGGAAGTTATAAGGTTAGAATTAGATTAGTTTGCTTATAAAAAATAACGGGTCAACAAGCTCAAATGCACCCAATAAATGAAAAAAATGTTAGGGTAAATGATGGGTAGGTAGAAGCACTTTCACAAGGCATGGAAAACATCAATTGGTCATTTCATATCACTAATATCCCCCAAAATCCCCTTCCCCTTGCTTAAAACCCCATTTTCCATTCCTAGAAGGCATTTTCCCTTGTAAAAATATCCCTTTCCCTTCATACTAACATTTTTCCCCTTGTTTTACCCATTTCCCTTCTTAAAACACCTTTCCCTAGTTTATAAATCAAATTTTCCTTTGAAAAAAGTAATTCCCCCATTACTAACCTCCTTTTCAATTAAAACATGCAAAAACCCACTTTTTGAATAGTATTAACAAGTTAAAATATCATCGGCCCCACTGAAAAATCCCTCCCTGATACTATTTTTACTCATTCTTAGTGTATTATTAACATCCTATTTATATATATACATCCCCCGCTTTATATATTTTATTTACCACTCCCACTATGTTAATATCCCCGATCCCGTATTATATTAACCCCCTTTACATTAATTTAACCTATAGTTTATATAAATATCGGGTCCCACTTTACTTTAACTCCGCATATATACCATGTTAAACCCATTTCATATAATCCCCTCCCTGATAATCTTTTAACACTTCCACATTTATAAAATATCCCCGGGCCTCGCCTATCAAAACACCCCACATCATCCAACCATCCGATTGACGCTAATGTGATCCAACCATTCCTGAGCCATTTCACATTCTCAAATAGCCAACATTTAAAACCATAGGGAGGTTGCGAAATGGGTGGTTTTTCACCCCTGCTCCCCTGCTACGTGGAAGCCCCACATTGTATCTCACTCCCTAGCCGAAAACCACCAACCCGCCTTTTCGCATGTGTAACCACTAAATTATTTCCACCCATTATTTTGGAACCACTCCGCTCTTTGAATTTGACCCTGCGCCTTATGATTTATTGCTTCAGGTTAAAAAGTATTTAAACCTGCTCTTAACTATTAAGTTATCTATTTCTGTTGAGAATTGCGGATAAGAAGCACAAAAAATACCATTGCCGACCTATTTTAAAGCCAATCTAGACCAGAATTCATGCTTACCATAATTGCTACCGACTCAAATTGGAAACTTTATATGACCATTGAAGTCTATTTTCTACCAGAACCCCTGCTACGGCCAGAAATATTTCCAAAGATCAATTTCAAAACCTTTTCCAGGTATTCCTAAGTGCTGAGACCTGTACTTAATCTAAAGAAAGTAATAAATTGATTAAAATAAACAAATCTATGGCTTCCCAAGGAATTGCTACTATTAACCCTCTGCAACCTCTTGTTGTTGATATTGAACATACCCCCTTGCAGACAAAGATTTCAAAATCAATGACACCGTCACTGATTTCAACCTCTTGGACATCCACTGCTGGAGCCATGATAAATCCATTGACCAAGCTGATGATATCTACCTTTGGGAATCAAATTTACCTAAATATATTTTCCCAAAGACCTTCCAATTTCCTGAAATCATCAGACTCTGTCAAATTAATTATCTGCCCAATGAAAGATCCCTTGTAACCCCCAACAAAGAGATTTTGTTCACCATTACTGCAGAATCAATAAACCAAATGTTGCAAATCTAACCCAAGCCTAATGAAGCCCCATTGTCTATTGAAATCCCCACTGAATTATATTTAAAACTGGACTTTCCCAAGAGGTTTCAAATCTTCCAAACCTTCCTACCTCCATTAGTTCAAACCCCAAAGAGTAACCCTCCTTATTCAACCTCAATTTTTTTAGAAAGAACCAGAAATATTGTCATAACACTGTCTTGCATTTTAGGATACTTCACAAATGAATATGTAGATGCTTCAATCTTAAGTTTTCTGTCCATTTTCTGCCTAGGACAACCTCCAAATTTTATGTTTAACTTTTCTCAATACTTATCAGATGCCATCCATGAGAAATTAGTTAAATTACCAGAGGAGGGAGTGTTTAAGTATTCATCGGTGTTGTTTCAATTATTCCTATACTTCCAATCTGAAAGGTTTGGAGTCAGCCTTCAAAAACTAGACACAGAGGGTAACCCCCAATCTTTAGTCTTCTTGAATTCCTTAATCAGAAAAGATTCCACAGAATCTACCTACAAGGACTTCATTGATTTATTTATTCATCCAGTTGCCAACATGCTAAGCAGTAGTAGTGAACCTAGGATCAATGAAGAAATAAAGAAATTATTGCAGTTATCTAAACACAGTAGAATAGGAGACTGATATTTATACTAGAACCACACTGAAATTAGGGTGTATGGATGTCAACTCACTCCATACAAGCTGCCCAAATACCTCCCAATGAGGTTATTTGCACTAGAATATATCAGGAAGATCCTAAAATCAGATGAGGTTAATTTTCTATCAGCAAAGAAGAAAGCTCAGTTTAAAATCAAGAACTAGCTTGGTCCTTTAATTTGGAATAATAGGAATGCTGGTCAACAAGCAGAAAAGTGTTTACAGGAATTCAAGTTCAGTGAAAGTTTCAAATCGAAGTATGATCCTTTCAGAGTTATTAGCGAAATAAGATTCAAATTTAAATTAACTCCCTTTGTCCATGAGTCTAAACCAGAGATTGAAAAGTAGTCCAACTAGTCAGAGTAGTTGGAGAATACTTTGAAAGAGGTAGAGAAACCATTTGAGACTAGTTCTGTCCCACATACTCCAACCCTACAAGATAGGAAATCCAAGAGAGCAAGAGAAGAAGGTTCATATTCAGCTCAAACCACTACTAAAACTAAATTCAAGCTAATGTACCCAAGTTGAATCTAGTAATTGAACAAGAGGAAATAGTGGACACAATTGAGATTAATGATACATATTTGATTGTCAGGGATAATGCACTTCCAACTATTTCAAAGGAAACTCATAAGCCTTCAACATCTAGTGCTAAGATCATTCAGAAGCAACATAGTGTTGAAGTATCTTCATCAAGAAATCCAGTAGAGAAAGAAAAATATATAATGGGGAGGTATAAAGAGATCAAATTGAAGAATGAGGCATTGAAAGCAGTGACTTATGCCCAATATTGGAAACAGACACCTAGTGACCAGAAGAGGTTACTTTCTGCCTTTAATTATAAAACTAGGAAAATGCAGATGACCTTTTTGCAGCCCACAGTGCAATACCCAAAGTCATCAGTTGACTACAGGAAAACAAAATTTGAAGTCATGCCTAAAGATGTTCATCCTATAGACCAAATTGAATTTCATAAGCAAGCTGGAGAAATGCTATATTCTACTATGACAAACAAAGCTATGAGTGTCCAAAAATTACAAAATTCTCTAGAGAATATCAAAGCTCAGTTAAAACTAGAGAAGGCTTCCTCACAAGCAAAGGACAAAAGAATCAAATCACTTGAAGAATTGGTCATAGAGGTAGGATATGATCCCAAAAATATCAAAGCAGCTGAGGAACTAATTAAAAATAAGAATGCAGACATTGCTGCATTGAAGAAGTAGCTGAAATTACCTCCCTCTGAACATCCACAAGCAAAAGAAGTTCTAGAAATTGAAGGACAAAAAGATGAAATGATGAATCTTATCATTCAGTTGAAAGCTCAACTGAAAGATATGGATAAATTAGTGCAGGAAAAGAAGACAAGCATGGAAGCAGTTACAATTACTTCCATTCCCATAGCTTCATCACCAACTTCAGTGGCTACAACAGTCCCCACTACTATAAAAATTCCATTAACAAGAGAAGTTTCAGCAAAAACAACTACTACATCAGCTACACCAGTAGCTAATCCCAGTGATGATGCAGGTAAATTGGTTAAAGCTATGCAAGACATGTCAATCCAAACAAATGAAATTAATAGACTGAAAGAATAGGTAAAGAATATCGAAGATGAAAAGAAATTGGCATATATGAGCCATACAGTTGAAGCACAAAAGTCAAGTAGATTGACTGACAAAGTTCAGAAATTAGAATGAGAGTTGACATTAGTAGAACCTTTGGCTCAAGCAAAGTAACAATTATGGGCCAATATCATTAACTTTGTTAATGATATTTGGCCATCCATCCAAGTTATCTTTGAGCAAAAATATTTGATTAAAGAGGCTAGTGAAACCATTCAGAAGGTCAAAGAAGAACTTGAGAAGAAACCAAAAGAGGCCACAAAGATAATTAAGTTTCTAAACTCTAAGAAAAAGCATGAGTTAGAAGAAACTGGAGTAAGTGACGCAACTGAAACAATTTTAGAGGTTAAAAAGGTAATTTCCAAAAGAAACTTAATGGTACAGCTTGAAGATAAGTGTTAAGCCATGGAATTAGAAATAAACAAATTTATGAATAAGTTTGATGTTATAAGGCAGAAAGGTATGCCTAATCCATTGGTGATGAATGATAGACTGATGAGGTAGGAAGACTATGACAAGAAGATCAGAGAAGTGGCCAAAGAACACTCTAACAATTCATCTTTAAAAGGAATTCCAATAGGGAAGGTACTCTATCAGATATTTGAAAATCTCTTTTACCTCCAGCATGAGCTAAATCACCTCTTTATAAACAAGCCTACTTTCACCAAGTACACTGAAGCTGATGAAATTTACAGAAGGATGATGAAAATTAAAATCCCAGATGAAGAAAATTGGGAGAAATTTTATGATTTACTGTGATGGTGAAAAGTAAAAGAAGGTAAAACAGAGACATGGTTAAAGAGTGAAAAGAGAATTCAGATAAAGGTAAAGAACAAAGTTAAAGAAAAGGTCAGACAACATGAAGATGCAGCCAGTGTAAAGCAAACAATCAAAGAGATAAAGAAACAAAATATCAATGAAGCAAACAACAATCCAAATAAGCAGGGATAGCTAACTTTTAGTCTCCTGGGTGTCTCTATCTTCTTGCACGAAGATATTTTATTTTCCCTTGAATAAATCCTAAATCAGTTTTGGGATATTTTGTATTAGTTGTTGTATAAATAATTCAGTAATTCGAAGTATAGTGTGAATTCCTGAACATTTCTATAGTTGTAATTGATCAAAATACCTGAGGGTTTATTATACAATTTTCAAGTCAGCACACTGGACAAGTAATAAAGGCATTGCATTACAGGATTCATGTGTTGAGCTATTTAGTGAACTACATTTCAATTGTTCATTGTTATTTCTCTTAAATATTCCATAAACTTGTAATTCCATATAAATCAGTAATTCCACCAAACCAAACAAAATCAAAACCCAATCAATCTTTCATAACTAGCCTAAAATCAATTAAAAAAAACAAAGTTAAATCTTAAAGAGAGAGCCCTCTCTGAGCATTAGGAAGGCTAGATCTTGATCTCAAAAGTTGGTTTGTAGTTACCTCTAAAATTTGTTTAACACACATAAGAACCCTAGGAAATTATTGAAGTGTTAACATACTGGAGACCTCGCTGGGGAAGAATCAATCCTCAGTTAAATAAACATTAAAGGAAACATTTTTACTCAACTTTTCACCTTAAGTTTTATTTAGGGTTAGAATTTTCATTAAAAGTTAATATTCTAGCTTCCCAAAGAATATGTAGGTTTTAACCCTGTACATAAATTATCTGCAAACAAATCTTAAAAACAGAAAATAAACAATAGCGAGAGCATAAACATAAAATAGATATACACATAGATTTTTCCCTGGATCCCAAATCGGGACGGCTAGCTTGATTTTTCATTATATTCCTTTTAGTGTTACAACACATATATATACATGCCAAAGCATACATAAACCCCATTCCATTAACCCTGTATTAGAACATAACCATAGTTCCCTTGACCGGATCTACAAAATACCAGGGGCTGAAAACCATCATGCCCCAAAACCGTGTGAAAACCCATGCACAAAACCCTGGGCAGGTCCGCCCACTGGAAATGGAAAATAAGGACCAAATTTTTTTTCTCGGGGCGCTACCCTGGACCTTGACAAGGGGGGTTGCTGCCGCCCCATGACCCCCCTATTGCGCCCGACGCAACATACAGGAGGGGCTATCTCCCCCCTTCTGACCCCCCCACACGTGACTAGTCGTGGAAAGAATATAACACATACCCAACATAATAAACTATACTAGGTCTCATCCTGATCCACAACTTGCTATAATTGTGGATGATCGTGACATAATTTTAAGGAAAAACAAAAAAGTAGAAAGCATAGGAAGTAGTAGTCAATTATTAAAATCTAATTCACTCCCTAAACGATTATCAAGCTTACAAGATATTGAATTCGATTTATCATTTGAGCTTTCATTATTTAGAACCAAATCTGAAAATTTTATCTCTAATACTGTAATAGATCCTGATTTCATTCAATTTATTGAAACAAAGAGGGAGACTATTTCACTTGATTCAGATAAACAAGCTGTAAAGAATTTTGATGAACTTGATTCTTTCCATGAGACATTTAGCTCTGCAATACCTACAAAATACCATTTTTTTTTCCAGTTCAGAGTTAAAGGCATACATCCATAGTCCTTAGCTTCAAATTTCCACAAGACACCAATCCTGCTTTTCTTCCTTGCCCAAAACACAGTTTTTCCCTTCGAAACAACATTGGACATGTTGGAACAGGGTTCACTAAGCTACAATTTTTATATAATTTTGTAATAGTTGGTCTTGAATAGGGGTTTTGGGGCGGGTCAAAGCCCCCAATGTTTTGTAATGGGTCAAAGGGTAGACCTAGGGTCCGCAAACCACGGTTCGCGAACCATAGGATAACAAATGCTACATATAAATAGATAGATAGTTGGGTCTAGTAAGAAAGAGGAAGTAAGATTGATGCTGTGAATGAAATATTGAGATCTGTCTTGGGTTTTTTTGGGTAAGGACTCCTGCTGGCTGTGTGCGGACCCTGCTAGCTGTGTGCGCGGGCTGTGTCTTGGGTTTGTAATTGGGTTTTTGGATACTAATGCATGAAAAATATATTTGAAGTATCTTTATGATATATGGACTGGTCGTGTTTATTACTGAAATGCCTCTGTGTTATTGATTTAAGCTGCGAATGTATCTATGATCTATGAATTAGCTGCGATTGTAATGTTATGTGGTGATAATTGCTGATGCGCACATGGATGCAAATGTACTGATCATATCTGTTAATGATAGTAGCTTTGTTTATGGTTACATGATGATTATACTGTTAAAATATAGATAATAGGCTTGTTTATGTGTGAACCTGATAGATTCAACGAAGATCTGCCTTAATTACCTACCCTCTCCCAGGGTGCAGAAACCTGGTTCTAGCACCCTCCCATACTACTTCGGGTGAGACCTTGGCGAAAGTAGGTCATTTTCAAAAGGGCCAATAGTATAGGGTTTTTTTGGCAAACCTTAACTCAGAACCTGGGTCAGGACCCCTGAAGCCAACAAATGGTTCCATTGCCGGGACCAGGAGCATTTTGAGAGAGAGATCAGGTAATGCCATGAAGCCATTGGAGACCTGAGAAATTGGAGCTTGAAGACTGGTTCGAAAAACATATTCAGGAATTTTCTGTAAAAGAGAATTGCAACACGAATCTAACAGCCGAGAAGTGGAAGAACACATACATTTTCATTGAAGTATATGAAATTTTCTTTGTAACTTTTGCGCATGAGATCCATGAGTGGTTAGCAAGGCTCATAGAATTCCAGATGTGTTGGAAAGACGATCAGATTATGCATTGGACTTCAGAATTGATTCGAATTTGGAAAAGACTGACAAAACAATCACCTCTATGGTAGATCATTGGGTGGATAGCGTGCTAGGAGGGTTTGTAACATAATTTGTAGTCGATCAGTTCGTATCCTACTCTGAGGCGGAGCAGAGGTTCTTCAGAGGATTCCGGGGTAAGTTCTTGTGAACATTTCCATTGCTAATTAAAATATTACTATGTGAAAATGGCATTCTATGTAGCCACACCGAATGAATGACCTCTGATCAGAGCAAGAGTACAACACGAAGTGGTAAGTAATACCGAACCAACTGAGAAAGGGATAGATCCATTTAAAACTCATTAAGAGCGCCGGTTGCGCACGCAGGAAGTAGTCCTTCGACCACACCACCTTCGAGTCAGCATAAGGGAAAGAACTCCCCCACACCTTTGCCACCACGGGAAGAATATATGGCTGCACACATGAAGCTACCCACCTTCAAGGGTGTAGGAGACGAAGATATGGACCGATTTTTGTTCGTAGAAAAATTAATATGGATTGCGCAGAATGTGGCTAGTGATGTTGTAAAGAGGGTGAAACTATCCCTCGCCTTTGAGGGAAGGGCCCTGGATTGGTACATGGGGTACGTAGGCCAACATGCAGATCCATCTATTCAAGAAATTAAGAATGCTTTAAAACAATAGTTCCAGAAGCCTAAGTCCTACTCTCAGCTGGTGGTTGACTTTAAAGACTTTAGACAAGGATCCACTCAGTCGGTATGGGAGGCTGATCAATGGCTAAAGAAGGCTATCAGGGATGGGGAATTTCAGTATGATGATAGACAACACAAGGAATGGTTCATCACCATGCTATTACCTTACCTGCGTGGACTTATGTGTTAGCAAGGAATTGAGACATAAGAGAAAGCCTTGGAGATTGCTATGAAGCTAGAAGCTGCACCAAGAGATGATGCCTAGTTTGGGGTACAACAGATCTAGGGGAAGCTGGAGGAAATGCACCTCAAAATCTAGAATCTGTAGAAAGAGTGAGGAAAAGAAGCTAGCCTACACGTATGGTGCATAATATGTAGGGTGTCCGACCACACCAAGGATCAGTGCCCTCTGCTGGCGGACCACATGCAGGCTGGGGGGCCTAGCCCATTGCATCCTAAAGAGGCTGTGGGACCAAGCAATACGACGTTATTGTGTGTTGACTGTCACATAGCTGGATTACATGATACCAACCACTTCCCCCGTCTTGGTGCTTCTATTCCAGAGTTGAAGCAATAATGGTGCCGATTCTGCTCATCTATGGGACATGACGAACATAACTATCAGAAATATGACTGAATGATAGACCGAGGAAATATATACAGAGTACAGGCTGATCCTTCTTCACCACTATATCCCTTAAGTAGAGGAGGCTTCCCCGCTAGAGGCAGGGGAGGAGGAAGAGGTGGAGGCGCAAGTCGGGGAAGAGGGAAATTGATATGTTACAACTGTGGAGAAATAGGGCACTTCACAAGGGACTGTATGAACCTTACACGACAAACTTGCCGATATTGTAGAAAATTGGATCATGTGATCGAAGATTGCCTAGTACTGATAGCAAAAATGTAGGAAAAACAACAGACACCAACGAAAAATCTGCAGAGGGTTAAGGCGGAACCACACGATGAGGGACCAAGTATTAATGTCATAACACGTAGCGGCATGCCTACAGGAGGAGTTGAGGAAAAAGCTGCAGTTGAAACTGTTATTCGGAAAGATGCTATCAAACAGGAAAGCTTGGACCTAAAGAAGGAGAAAGGAACCTTCATTAAAGCTCGAAAATACTTTACCAAGGATGAGGCATCTACTTCCAAGGCTCCAACAAGCCTATGAGCAGACAACGAAGTTAAACGATTGCTACAAGCATGTATGAAGCTGCTACACAACCAAAAGGCAGTAGAAAATTTTCAAGCACTGATAGACAACTATGCAAAGAGAACTGACCCTCCCATAGAAGTTAAGGATGTTCACAAACTGTACAAGAATAAGAAACACACTGATCGGGAAATGTGGCTAACAAAACAGATCGACGATTATGAAATGGATCAGGTCATCCTGAATCTGGGATTTGATGCGAATGTCCTGCCCAAGCAGACATGGCAGTGGATGTGAGAACCTTGTAGGAATTTACATGGTAAGTTCCTTAGACAAAAAACCAAAGGTCACCGCTCACAAATAGATCACAAATCAGTACACCAGTATCATCACGTGGTTAAAACCCTCAAAGAGGGAAATAGTCCACGGCCTGAGCTAATGCAGCCACTTCGAGAAATTTATTAATATAAAAATAAAAGTTACATATGTTTCTCTCATAAACAGTTACTGGACAAATGACCCTCCATGCTATTTAAATAGAGATTATGGACCAATCAGTTGTTAAGCCACAGATCAAGTGTCGTTAATACCGAGGAGAGAGTGAACCGTCGGATCACTACAAAAAGTGACCGTCATATTATAAGTTACAAATGTACATAGTAAAGAAACAAACTTTACCTAACTCTACACTATACTAAGTTATTATTAACTATTTCCTACGTGTTGGAATATTCTAACATCCCCCCTTAAGAACAACTTGGGATAGGATTGAAGGATTTACAAAGGTGACACAACTGGAGAAGGAATGAGGCATTAGAGCCTACCTCCCCTTAATGATAAATTTCTTGAACTCCAAGCATGGATCGAAGTTTGGTAAACTTCACTTCTGTGAGAGCCTTTGTAAATATATCGGCTACTTGATCATTGGTTGGACAATACTGCACTTCAAGAACACGATCATGAATGAGATTTTTGATGAAGTGTATGTGAAGCTCAATGTGTTTCATACGCTGATGCTGAACTGGGTCTTTACATAGTTGAATGGCACTCTAATTATCACACCAAAGTGTAGTTGGATGTTGCTGATGAAGACCAAATTCAGACAGTATCTGACGAAGCCACATGGCTTCCTTGCTGGTTTCAACTGCACCACTATACTCTGCTTCTATTGAAGAAAGAGAGATGGCACTTTGTTTCTTACAAGACCATGTAATAGGTCTTGAACCAAGAGTGAATACATATCCGGCAGTATACTTTCGATCATCAGGGTCACCAGCCCAATCAGAATCAGTGAAACCAATCAATAATGGAGATGCTCTTGCACTGTAATGAATCCCGAATTGAACTGTACCTTGAATATATCGAAGTATTCTTTTAGCTACTTTCCAGTGACTTTCATGAGGTTGGTGCATAAACCGAGCGAAAATATCAACGAAAAAGGAAAGGTCAGGATGGGTCTGGGTTAGATACAAAATTTTACCAACAAGTTGATGGTATAAGGTAGCATCAACTTTAGTACTCCAGACTAAAAGGGAGAAGGCGCTGGCTTACAGTCTTCCATGTGAAAGTGGTGTAGAAGATCACATGCATACTTGGACTGAGAGAGGGTAATACCTTCTTTGGATTGCAAGACTTGAAGACCAAGGAAATAATGCAAGTGTCCTAAGTCTGTCATTTCAAACTTCTTTTTGAGGCTATATTTCACATGGTTTATATGGTTGGGATCACTACCAGTAAGGATAAGACCATCAACATAAAGAACAAGGATGGTGAAGGACTTACCCACTTTCTTGGTGTAGACAGTGTTGTCAGAATGACACCTAGAAAAGCCATTATCTAATAGAAATCTATCCATTTTGGCATACCAAGCCTGAGGATCTTGTTTAAGACCATAGAGAGACTTCCTAAGGTGACAAACAAGGCTAGAGTCATTCTGGATAAAGCCAGGGTGTTGTTCCATGTAGATTTCTTCATGAAAATATCCATGTAAGAAGGCGTATTTAACATCCATCTGATGGACTTCCCATTTAAAGGAGGTAGCAAGGGAAAGAACAAGGCAGATAGAATTCATTTTGGCAACATGGTAGAAGGTTTCAGTATAGTCAATGCCTTCAAATTGTGAGAATCCTTAGCGACAAGACGAGCTTTATGTCTATCCACTTTTCAATCTCGTACAAACTTTGTTTTGTAAACCCATCTACATCTGACAAGTTTTCTTCCTTTTGGAAGAGGAACAAGATCCCAATCATCATTTTCCAATAAGGAACAATATTCTTCATTCATAGGTTCATCCCAATCTGGATGACTGAAGGCTTCTTCAAAGGTTTTTGGATCAAGATTTTATGGAACTTGAGCCAATAAGGAAGAGGCTCTTTCGAACTGAGAACGTGTACGTTGTCGATCGGCAGGGTCACCTGCAAGAGAACCTGCTGCATCTCGAGTAGAGCGGACCCATCTTGGAAGCTGTGGAGTAAACTTGAATAATTTCAAGAGGTGGAGGAGGATTTTCATCCTTGCTGTCATCATCTAAACTAGAAGGAATGCTATTAAAAATAGAAGAGAGAGAGAGATAGGTGGCACATATGCCGAATCAGGCTTGCAGGCCAAAGGTGGCACACTCGCCGAACTAGGCTTGCAGGCCGATATATTTTCATCAAATTTTACATCTATTCTAATGATTATATTTTTGGATTTTGGTTGAAGAAGTCTATATCCTTTGACAAAATTTTCAGAATATCCAACAAAAATGCATTTTTCACTCTTAGGTTCTAAGGCTTTATGTTTCGCATCTGGAATATGGGCCCAAGCATCACTTCCAAAAATATGAAAGTGACTTACATCTGGTTTGATTGAGATGCATGCTTCTTCTGGAGTTATATTCTTTAAAACCTTAGTAGGAGTGCGATTTACTATGTAATTTGCACAGTTAATTGCTTCTACCCAAAAATTGAGACTAAGTCCTTTAGATTTAAGCATACAATTAGCCATTTCTTTTAAGGTGCGATTCTTCCTTTTAGCTACACCATTTTGTTGTGGAGTATATGGAACAATATGTTGCAATTGAATGCCATGCTCAGTGCAGAATTTGATAATTTTTTTGTTAACATATTCTCCTCCATTGTCTGATATTAACTTAAGAATTTGATGTCCATATTGTTTCTCAACAAAGGCCTTAAATGCCAAGAACATGTTAAAAAATTCACTCTTGAGTTTTAAGAAGTATACCCAAGTGCGTCTAGAAATATCATCAACGAAAGTTAAGAAGTACTTGCAAACAGAGAAAGAGACAACAGGAAGTGGACCACATAAATCACCGTGCACCAGCTGCAAAGGGGCTGAAGTGTGCTAAGAGGCATGTTTTTCAAAACTATCCCGATGATGTTTTCTGAGTACACATCCAGAGCAAACACCATCTCGGCAAGATACCATAGGAAGACCCGCCACCATATTTTCTTTACATAGAGTTTGAAGAGAGCTATAGTTTAAGTGACCAAATCGCTCATGCCAGAGTTTGCTCACTTCATCATTATGAGCAACAAAAACAGAGGGAAGACATGATGACCCAAAATTGTCAAACTTATACAACCTTGTGGAATCATAAAAAATTCCAGTAGCTAAAATATGTCTAGGATCTTCGAGGTCCTTGATTACAACATCATGAGGTGAGAATTCTACTATTTTCCCTTCACCTGAATGAGTTATCTGATAAAAAAAGAGAATGTTGCATGGCAAGGTAGGAACACATATTACATCATTAAATTGACCATTATTTAGATGAATGGTTCTAGATCCTACAACACTAAGATATCTATCATCACCAACATAAATATGTTTGGTGTTACAATCTTTTAAAGAAGAAACCATGGCTTTAATTTTGGCCATGTGGTAAGAAGCTCCAGAATCAATGAGTCACTCATGAGAATGAGAAGAAGAAGATACATTTAATGAACTCTTGATGCTTGACAACCACAAACAGAAAGTTCCATTCTTGAAGATGAAGGTGAAGACTGCTCCAAATTGATATTGTGCTTCTTCATTGCTGCTTATAAGGCTTCCATATTCTTAAAAAATTTGGATTATATATGGATATCATGATTACAAAAGTTGCAATGTCTATCTATCTTCTTCCCTTTGTTTTTATTTGCCTTATCATTTGGGTGAGTTGCTTTTTCAGTTTGCGGCTGAAATTTCTTAGGAACCTTGTTTGGTTTTGGACCATACTTTTTAGGATACTGCTTCTTGGGATTCTTTTGATATGATTAATGTTGGGCTGCTAAGGCTTTCTTAGAAGCGTTTCCAGAAGTTATAAGACCAAGGTGTAAGAGTTTTTCTTGTTCTCTTATCAAAGAATCGCAAAAGGCATCAAAAGAGGGGTTCTTGTAGGTGGTTCTTGAAGAAATGATGGCTTCTCTAGTGGAATGGAAGGTGGAAACAAATACAGAGTATGCAGGGCCAAAATTAGCAAGAATGCAATAGATGAGGCTACCATCTTCCTTTTTGACCTTATAAACTTCTAAAGAAGTCTAAGGGTCTTGAATTTGGACAAAAAATCTTCAATAGAGGATAAATTATTGGGGTCCAAAGTAAGCAACTCATTTTCAAGCTGGTGGACCCTGATTTGATTTTGAATGCCAAAGGAAATATTTAGCTTTTCTAGGGCTTCATGAGGGGTGTCAATGTCCAAGATATGAAATCGAAGATCTTGAGAAATGGACATTCCTATCAATTCTCGTGCTTGATCTTTTTTATTTTCCCATTTAGCAATTTTATCATCATCGAAAGGTTTAGTTTCTTGTCATGTAGCTATTCTATAAAGCCATTTACTTCTAATTATACCTACCATGTGAGGTAGCCATTGGAAATAATTGGTGCTGTTTAGAATAATCAAGCATGCAATTTCCATTTAAAAAAAAACTGAAGTTGAAAAAAGCTAAAACTAACTGCTCCAATGGAAATATCTCGAAAAACTAGGTTGATTAAAAAAAAAGGCTCGAAAAGCGGCTTCCGGATGAAGAAGTTATGCCTTTTTGAAAAAACTGAGTTGTAGATGCCAAATAGTTACAGGAACGGTTTGAAATTTGATGATGAAGTTAAACTTAATTAAAAAATCCCTCCTCTTTAACAATTTTTTTTTTACAAAAGAAGCTGGAGAAAGAGAATTGAACCCAAGACCTCTATTCTCATAAACTAACTTCTCACCAAGTGAGATAGTAAAAGAATTTTGTAATTGTTTGAAAGGAGGAAGGGTTTTTTTTTTGTTTTTTGTTTTTTGTCTTCGGTGTGCGTGCTTTTCCTGCACAAAAAAACACAAAAATCGAGCAAAAAAAAAAAACAAAATGCAAGCTTTACGGAAAAACGTTAGATTTTCGGTTAGCCTTACTAGCAACTATCTAATTTTTCACTATTTCTGATTTCCCAAGATCGCACAAAGACGCGGGGAAAGAGCATACGTAGCAAAAAAATCCCTTCCTATTTCTGATTTGGGAGGTCGCACACATCGCAGAGCAAAGAACATACATAGAGAAGAGGGTATAGATCCGACAAATAAATAAAACCTCAAAATTGAAATAAATAGAGGGAACCGAAATAAGCAGAACTATTAACAAATATAATTTCAAAACAGATACTTTATACCTCCATATATAAACTGACATATCTTGGGCAACTGAAAACCTTTTCACATGAAATGAAAGACGTTCCTCACTGTAACAGACGCTCCAAACACAATAGAGCAGTTATCCAGGCCTGAAAATGTTCATAAATAATGGATCTAGAAAACGACAGTTGCATGCAGTCAAACCAGCTTCGGATTTGAATCAACAACAAATGCGGCCCTCAAAATAGCTCTGATACCATGTAGGAATTTACAGGGTAAGTTCCTTAGATAAAAAACCAAAGGTCACCGCTTACAAATAGATCACAAATTAGTACACCAGTATTATCACGTGGTTAAAACCTTCGAAGAGGGAAACAATCCATGGCCTGAGCCAATGCGGGCACTTTAGGCAATTTATTAATATAAAAAGAAAAGTTACATATGTTTCTCCATAAACGGTTATTGGAAAAATGACCCTCCATGCTCTTTAAATAGAGATCATGGACCAATCGGGTGTTAAGCCACAAATCAAGTGTCGTTAATACCGAGGAGAGAGTGAACCGTCGGATCACTACAAATCATGATCATTGGATTATAAGTTACAAATGTACATAGTAAAGAAACACACTTTACCTAACTCTACACTAGACTAAGTTATTCTTAACTATTTCCTATGTGTCAGAATATCCTAACAAACCTAAGAAGGAATGGTCTACTATACAACTATGCATGGCCAACCAACATAAGATCATACTGTTGGGGAGACTGTCAAAGATTATGGTAGATATCGCAGGGGTTAAGGTAAACACAGATTTTGAAGTAATTTAGATTGTGGAAGATGCAGACCCTTATCCTGCACTCTTGGAATTGGATTGGGCGATAGACATGGGAGGAATTATAAAATTGAAGAAAAGGAGCATGGTTTTTGAGAATGAGGGTACGAGAGTGATAGTCCCTCTAGACCCCCCGGAAGGAGAGAAGTATACATAACCTGTACGCGAAGAAGACGACGTGGATCATATTTATAAACTAACTACCCGGGACGAGGATTGGATTAATCCTATAGCTAATGGTGTGCTTTGCTGGAAGAAAGACAGTGAATTCCTCTTTGACTTCGATGGGGAGATTGAAAATTGGAAGAATCGGTTACATGATGTGTCTGCACTACGATGTCTTAGGATCACGAAAAGATTCTGGTGTATCTCCTCATAGGTAAGAGAAATGCCTTACTTTGATGGTTCTGTTAGTATTAGGGATTTTTTGAGAAAATTTGAAGCATAAGTCTAAAGGGAGCAAAGAATGTGGGCGCTTAACCTAGCCATGCATGCAACCCCTGTGCGGTGGTGGGAAACTCATAAGGGGACGTTCCAAGATTGGGAGGAACACCACGAGATGATGATCCTAATGTTTGAACCCCCGGTTCACCTACGCATGGAGAATTTCCTTGGCCAAGGAGACCCTTGCAAGCACATGGCCACATGGATGGAGGCATGGTGTGAAAGGACCATGAGAGAATGGGTCCACCTGTTTATTCGTGCCTTGGGGAAAATTCCCACTGCATGGTATCTAGATGCATAACTACATTAGCATACCCGGCATTGGGAGACCATGAAGGATGATTTTGTGGGGACGTTCGGGTTGATAGGCGGAACTGAGGCATTAGACGAGGCCCTGGAGGATATAGATTCCCTAGTTTGATGAATCACGCCCTTGTGTGGAGTATGGGGCACCAGCTTGGGATACGCAGATGCAGGATATTGTTAACTGGAGCAATCTATCAATGGAGGAATGTGATGAAGACCCACGAAATATCACTATCCCGGAATCAGAGGGAGAACACGCAGTTTCTGGACCCCCACTACAGACCATTGATGTGACCAAGCCTCTTAAGCTAAGGGGAGTCAATATTGGAACATAAGAACAACCTAAGCTAGCTAAAATTGGGGACTATTGGGACGATGATAATGTTGGGAAAGTCGTGGAGATTCTCATGGTGTACCAGGACCTGTTTCCTACGAAATTCTCAGAACTCAAGGGTATTACAAGGGACCTAGGGGTCATGAACATCACTTTAAAACTGGATGTGCACCCTGTTAATCAGCGACCTTATCAATTTAACCCCAAGTATAAGTAGAAATTCCGGGAAGAAATTGACAAAATGATAGCCGCAGGTATCATCGAACCGGTGGAAAAATCCAATTGGGTGAGCCCTATGGTGGTCCAGGAGAAAAAGACTAAAGGAGAGATAAGAATTTGTGTTGACCTGCGTAAACTGAATGATGCTTGCATACAAGATCCCTTCCCTACACCATTCTCTAATGAAATCCTCGATAGTGTGGGAGGGCAGGAAGCATACTCGTTCACTGATGGGTTTTTGGGCTACTATCAGATCAAGATTGTGCCTGAAGATCATAGTAAAACTACGTTCACCATTGAATGGGGATCCTTCTAGTACACCGTCATGCCGTTTGGGCTAAAGAATGCCCCTACCATCTTTTCGCGGGTAGTGGTCGCAGTATTCAAGGAGTCCATCCACATGTTTTTGGAGGTATATTTTGACGATTGGACAATATTTGGGTTGGTAAAGAAGCACATCTCAAACCTGCGCATGATGTTGGAAGCTTGTAGAAAGCACCAAATTTCCCTAAATATTAATAAGTGCATATTTTGCATACCTTTTTGGATCTTGTTAGGCCACATAGTTTGTCGACAAGGAATGATGGTTGACCCTGCCAAGGTAGAAGTTATCATTAGCCTGGCAGTCCCTACAACTGAGAAACAACTGTGCTCTATCCTCAAACACACGGGCTAATACAGGAAGTTCATTCAAGGGTACACACTGATCACGGTACCCATGGAGAAGTTGCTAAAGAAGGACGTTTCGTTTTTTTGGGATGCAGAGTGTCAGAAGAGCTTTGAGCTACTAAAGGAAAAGATGTCTCTGCACCTATCCTCATATTCCCTGACTGGGTGAAGGTTTTCCATGTCCATGTATATGCTTCAGGGATTGCCCTAGGAGCTGTACTTACGCAGCCCGAGGAAGGGGACATTGACCACCCGTTTGCATTTTCTAGTAGAAAAATCTCTAGTGTGGAGTGTAACTACTACACTACTGAGTGCAAGGGCTGGCCATGGTATATGCCCTACATAAATACCGACATTATCTATTGGGAGGGCACTTCAAGATGTTCACGAATCACTCAGCTTTGAAGTACCTAGTGAATAATCCTATGTTGGGGGGGAAGATTTTCCGATGGCTATAACTATTTCAAGAATATGACATTGAGATCATCGTGAAGCTGGGGAAACTAAATGCTGGGTTGGACCACTTGTTCCAAATCAAGAGTGGTGAAGAATCGACCAACCTAGAAGAAGGATTACCCGATGCACAATTTTTTGCTATTAGGGTGGTTGATGCGCACTTCGCTGATATCATTCACTTCTTAACTACAGGGATGGCACCTGCAAAATATTCGGTACAACAAAAAAAAGAGCTAGTAACCCATGCATCAGAATTTACCATCATAGCGGTCCACTTGTACAAGCTGGGAGCTGATGAGGTACTGCGAAGATACGTTCTGGAGCATGAAAGACATGCCATCTTAGTAGAAGCCCATGGAGGCATAGTAGGAGGTCACTATGCAGGGAAAGCGATGACGCAAAATACCTTGAGAGCTAGGCTATGGTGGCCCACACTGCATAGTGACTCTCATGACTATTGCAAAGCCTGTGACACATGCCAAAGGATAGGAAGATTTTCGCGCAGGGACGGAATGCCCTTGCAGCCACAGATGGCCCTGCAAGCGTTTGAAAAATGGGCCATAGACTTCGTTGGCCCCATCAACCCACCAGGGAAGAAGACAGGTGCCCGCTACATCATCACTGCAACTGATTATGTAACCAGATGGGCCAAAGTGCAATTTGTGAAGGATTGTACTGCAGACACCATTTCACACTTTATTTTTGAACATATCCTAACCAGGTTTGGTTGTCTGAAGATCTTGATGAGCGATAGAGGTACACATTTTGTTAATGAAACAATATAATCTATGACTGAATAATTTCGTATCCACCACAAAAAAGGTACCCCATATCATCCGTAGGTGAATGGAACTGTGGAAGCTTTTAATAAAATTATGGAACAGGCGCTGACCAATATCTACAATGTTGAGCGAAGCGATTGGGACGTGCGCATCCCTTCGGTCCTTTGGGCCTATCAAACCACCTGCAAGAAATTGAATGGGAAAACACTGTTTCGAATGGTTTATGGAAAGGAGGAAATTATGCCCATGGAATATATTGTTCCTAGCTTGTGCATCGTAGCCTTTACCAACATGGCAGAGCTTGATATCATGGAGGAGCTCTTAGTGCAGCTCATTACCTTGGAGGAAGATTGATTCATTGCTAACTTTCATCAGCAAGTTCAGAAGGCCCGGGAAAAAGCATGGCATGATAGACATATTCGGAAAAAGATATTTTCAGAGGGAGAATTGGTCCTGCTATACGACAATTAGTTTTCGAAACACCTGGGGAAGTTCTGTCAACACTTTCTAGGCCCCTATATGGTAAAGGAAATCATTAACGAAGGAGCTGTCTAGTTAGATACACTGCGCGGTGACATTGTACTAGGATATTTTAATGGAAGCCGGCTCAAACCGTACTGGATCAAATGATTATATGGCCGGCATAGCTGTATTGGGTGGAATACGCGCAAGCAGAAGGAAAAACACAGGCAAGCCCGTTATACATGCAGGGGTCGATCGCAGGTCTGGAAGCCCAGGGAGATGAGCTAGGAGCGCAGGGGTCGATCGCAGGTATGGAAGCTCGGGGAGGTGTGCTGGGAGCGCAGGGGTAATACACAAATGCGAAAAATAGCCATTGGAATAGTAAAACTAGGTAAAAAGCAAATTTTACTGTTGAAAGGAGCGGGCAGTCGGCAATTAATGAGGCGATTTTAGAATATTTTTTACCGTTTGCTTGATGGTAAGTTTCAGATAAGCCTCATCCAACCATTGGTCACTATCCAAAGCTATAAAATTAGGAGGGTAGATTAGAAGTGGCTTCCGTGCATTCTAAAAATCTTGTGCTTTGCAAAATTCTATAACTATTCTGCTCTATTAATGTCTGGGTGGGCTACCCCTTCTGATAGTAGCAATCCCAAATTTCTCTTTCGAGCGAGAATGACCGTGACCAATGCAGCTGAATCATCGTAGACTGTGGCATCTATTGAAGAAGTATTGGAGGTCACCCCTAAAGTTGAAGAGCGTGTCCACACTAACCAAGGGGAAGCAGGTGGAGAAAAAGAAGGGTAAGGGGAAAGGACAGGAGCAAGGGTAGGGGATGATTGCGAATTGGGCTGGAGGGAAGCCACGCACCTCCCCTCAGAATGTGAAATCCCCTCGAATGGTACCCAGGCACACTTGCCTAACCCGACGAAGCGACCCTTGTCTGCTCAGGAAGAGGCCTACATTACTGAACCGATCAGTTGGATGCCGCCCTATGTTTGGCCTCGCCGGCCCTCGGTGCGCATGGCTAAGAACCTTGAAGGTATGCACATCTATCTGCAAATGCCACTGATTCTGGGTGAAGTCCCCATAATTGGAGAAGCGCGTGGCAAGCTCACCTCAATTAAGTTTGATGACCACGACCTGGCCAACTTGGAGGCCTTCCCGGAATTGGCACCTAAGATGTACCTTGAAAGAATAGTGGAAGAAGACGTGCTAAGGGTCATCCCAATGCCGTGGGCACGTGGGCTAGAAAAATCGGGATTACTAAACTTGCTGCGAATGCCACATTTTGGCCGACATAGTATAACTAACCGAATGGCTAGCCCTGATCCATGATGGAAATTGATGGATCCAGTCTTGCATTCCCATTGATGCCTCCCTCATTCAATGTATTACTGGTCTCCCCATGGAGGGGCCAAATCCCATGGAGCACATTGGCAATAAGTATGAGCAACAGATCGCCGATAAGGTGCGAGAAGACTACCATGTTGAGCGAAATACTAGGGGATTCATGATCAACACCATTGATGACCCAAGAGTGCGCATGGGTACCCTATTGCTGGCTTGTAAGATGATGCACAAGTGCCAGGCCATGACCGTCCCCACTTATGTAATTTAGTTGGTTGGCCACTGCGAAAAGGGGGTCTGCTTCAACTAGTCCCAGTGTCTTTGCAACGAATTTTTGGAGAACGTGCGCGAGGTCCAGGATCATGGAAGGGAATTTTGCTACTCTTGGTTGCTGCTCCTAATTGCGTTGGTCACGTGGGAAGCCCCTGAATACTTGGTCCTCCTTAAGCTCAAACCAGACATGTGCGAGGGGGTATGATATGCGAATTTGTGGGATTCGAAGGATGAGCAACGCATTGAGGACAACAAATTATTTTGGGTCCTCTTTTAGAGTGGGCTTGTAGCAGCAATTCACTCCTGGCCATGCTTGTTAGTGGTGGTCTACGACAAGTACAAGAGCATTGTAGCATCCTAGGTCACGAGGCACAACGTGCAGATTCAGGGGCATAAGGATCCGACATGGGTATCACCGCCTTACATGGTTGTCGATGAGGAAATTGACCGACTCGTTGCCACTTGGACACCACACTAGAGATTAAGATTCAAATCAGGTAAAAATGACACTACAGGTACAAGCACCGCCTCGAAGACCACCCCGCCTGATACCAGCAAGAATGCAGAAGGACGTGGCCCATAAGACTCCACCAGGACAAAGGACGTCGTGAAGGGTGTGGAGCCGGAATCGCAGCAGGGCTCATAGTAGGACATGGACACAAAGGGTTTGGATGCACAGGGTACTGATTCCCTGCGTGGTACGAAACAAACAGCTAAACCACTCAAGGGCCAGCGGAAGAAACGACAGGCTACAAGGCCCGGTAGGAAGACTGACGTTACTTTGACGGAGGAAGACTCGGATAAAATCATAGATACAGTCACCCTTGCCTCGGAAGACATATGACTTGCTTTGGAAGAGAAACAGAAGGCTGCGATCACCGCAATACAGTCTAAGCTCCAAGATCTATAGCTCAAGACTGATACCCTATAGACAAGCATGATTCAGACGAGGCCACCCCCAACAACCAACAGTGAACTGATCGTCACGACTGAAAGCCACCTCTGCCCCCTGCGAGGCAAAACACTCACCCTGAGCTCGCCTGCCTTATGTGTGCAAGTATAGGCCTACGTAGAAGTACAATTGGATTTGGATCGACTTCCACACGAACCGCTGCAGGTCCTCCATACATCCCTCTTCGAGGAGATCCAACACAGAGACCACCTAGTGCATCAACAACTTAGTATAGCCGATCAGACAATCAATGAAAAAACCACTGAGGTGTCCAAGGCGCATGCTGCATGCACCCTTGCCGCCACTCAGCAGACCGAGTTGGAACGTCAAATCAAAAGGATATGCACAGATGTGACTAAAGATATCCCAGCCTCTACTACCCCCCAGGTCAATATTGAAGGACTCGTTGCAGCCCTGAAGGATTCTAGGATCAAAATCCAACATGTCAAGACTGAGATGGAGCAGCAGATTGCTGTGCTACAGGCCAAATTGCAGCCAGAAACTCCACTTGAGGTATGAGCCCAACGAGCCGCACTGGTCACAAAAGCCACGAATGCCATTACAACTCATATCTCTTAGGGCGCATAATTGCTGGAGACAATTATGCAACTATGGTCTAAGGTGCAACGCGATCCTCTCCTGCGTGAATTTACTCAAGAAATGCGCCAGAAGGAAGAATAATTTGAGTAGCTGGAAGCTACTATGCCCACTCTGATCCCCACTCAATGTCTCGCACTTATGTGAGCCAGCCATGAGCTCAAAGATGACTTAGAAGAGTTGTGCCACAAGAAGAAGGTTCTGAGTGACCACCTCAAGCCGTGGGTCGATGAAGCCCTCAAGCTATCTCAAAAGGTTGATGTTGCAGTCAAACCGCTGAACCAAACCCTGGAAAGTGTCACCACTGCCACTGAAGGTCCAAATTCATAGAAGTTGGTGGATATTGCACAAAACGCTACCGTGTAGAGTGAGGGAGTGCTGCCCCCTCTGGTCGATGCAATCAAGTAGCTTCAGGTGAAGATGTAAACCCATGACTGCTGTGAGTCGAGACGAGTCACAAGATTGTGTTGGGGGCCTGTTGGAATGGGATTCCCTAAGCTATGTTTTTTATATAATTTTGTAATAGTTGATCTTGAATAGGGGTTTTGGGGTGGGTCAAAGCCCCCAATGTTTTGTAATGGATCAAAGGATAGACCTAGGGTTCGCAAACCATGGTTTTCGAACCATAAGATAGAAAAGGCTACGATGATATAAATATATAGATAGTTGGGTCTAGTAAGAAAGAGGAACTGTTGAGATGCTGCAAACGAACTGTTGAGGTATGTCTTGGGTTGTTTTGGGTAAGGACTCCTGCTGGCTGTTTGCACGGAGATCCTCAGTCCTGCTGTATGCGGACCCCATTGGCTGTGTGTGTGAGCTGTGTCCTGGGTTTGTAATTGGGTTTTTGGATACTAATGAATGCATAATCTATTTGAAGTATCTTTATGATATATGGACTGGTCATGTTTATTACTGAAATGCCTCTATGTTATTGATTTAAGCTGCGAATGTATCTGCGATCTATGAATTAGCAGCGATTGTAATGTTCTGTGGTGATAATTGCTGATGCGCACGTGGATGCAAATGTATTGATATGATCTGTAAATGAGAGTAGCTTTGTTTATGGTTACATGCTGATTATAATATTAAAAGCTCGATATTAGGCTTGTTTCTGTGTGAGCTTGATAGATTCAACGAAGATCTGCCTTAATTACCTACTCTCTCCTAGGGTGTGGAAACCTGGTTCCAAAACCCTCCCATACTACTTTGGGTGAGACCTTGGCCTATGAAAGCAGGTCATTATCGAAAGGGCCAGTAGTGTAGGGGTTTTTGGAAATCCTTATCTTCGAACCTGGGTCAGGACCCCTGAAGCCAACATGACACACTTAATGTCCCTGTTTCTGGGTTTGAGAATGCATATAAGGCCCTAGAAAGTGTGTTGTGACCATGAGGATTAGCAGGGGTCTCCCACAACAAGCTGAGGCCCTAATCTAAAATTCTAAACCATTGAAATTGAAGAGTAAGGTTAGGCCACCGACCTCAAACTCGTAGATCCTAATTCCTGTGATCAGTTTTCCACTACATTCTACACAAGATTTAGGGCCTTCTCCTCCTCTCCTAGAGACAGCCTAGAGTTGTGATAGACCAGTGCCTAGGACATCTTAGCATAGCAAGGAACATATAATTTAATGTGTGAACTTGTTAGCTTCAGCTCACATGCTATCTCCTGTAAATAGGGAAAATTAATCTAGAATGGGACCAAACTCTCAGAAAATGACACAGGAAAATAGATACTGTAGAGACAGGATGCAGAACTCTAATACAAAAGCAACAGACAATTCAGAGACAATTTACTGCAAAGCGGGCCGATTCAGAAAGACTTCACAGACATAAATTATCAGAAGGTGTATGTAGTGAAAGAAATAGTGAGAAGATATTAGTTAACATTGAGCTGATACCCAGATTTACAATACCACCATGCATGGGCTTACCAATCTAAGAATCCATACATGATAATAGCATTTTAAAAGCACCCTCCCAAAGCAACTAATATAGCAGAAGTATGGTTAGCTGAATAATTGAACAAAATATCATGCATGAGCCATATTTAAAGCACTAGACTGATCCGAGCATGGGCATCAACTAGGATGAATCCATACCAAGAATCAGTGAGCCACTCGCATTCCAAAACATGATACAGGAAGCATGGATGAAATGAAGTGTTCTGTTAATATAACACAATAAAGAAAGTTACAGACTGTGAAATACCAAAGACCAGAATCCTCTTTGACAGATGGAACTCCTCCTCACTGAGACCCTATGGGCTCTGAGCCTTCATACAAGAATTCTACAAAATGTATGCAAAAAGCCTTTCACTGCATAATTTTCTGATAAAAATCTGGAACCCTTACAATGCGTTTCTTCCTGGTTTTTATAGGAGAAACCAAAAACATAGTGAAAGAGGTAGGTGATGAACATTTAATTTTCATAATTAAAACAAAATGGCAGAAACATTCGAGCCCATACTGCGGAATGACTATGCTATGCTGTTTTTACCCTGTGGTCTGCTAACTGAAATAAATGCACTGGGTAGAAATATCTCTAGGGACACAGAAAAGCAGTAAAATCACACAAATATCCGTCCTTTCCTGGAAAGAAAACTTTGTTGAAATAAAGCCTTGAGGACATTTTTTTCTGTGTATAGATCTTTCGAATGAAGTGCTAGATCCTCAATTTGGTACTCTGCTCCAAAAGTTCAGAACAAGGCCCCCGAAACCTTCAGCTACCTGTTTTTAATTCTCTACCGATCACTGATATTCTTTACCTGCCCCATTGATATCTCCATCTATGAAATCGGTGCCTTGAATGTCCTTGGGGGAGGGTTTGCTGGCTTCTTTTAATGGTGGTCATGTCGCAGCAACTACCCAAGACTTTCTCCATAAATTTCGTATCTGAAAACTGGTCCTTTCTTGCACCCTCGGCTTCTGTAATGGAGGCTGTGAATAATGACAATTTTCCATTGGGAACCTACAAAATCCACAAACTTGTTAAAGAAAACCAGGCCAGAAGATGATGGACGTGGTGGGATCGATGAAAGTGGCTGTGTAGACATGGCGAAACGGTGAAACAATGTAGGGTGGCGGAAAAGTGTAGCGGAGGAATGGCGGACGAGCTGACCAGAGTTAAAATGTAAAACATTGGAAAATAACATATGAATAGAGTATATGAATGGCAGAGAGAGAGAAATGCAATAGACACGTGGAACGGGTGACGGGTGCACGCACGAATGACTACGTGGAAAGGATGACGTGGAGTGCTGACAATGAGACTAGTCACCCGTGGGAATGATGGAATCTTGACCGTCCGATCTCAGGAGGAGATCGACGGTTGAAAGATCGACGGAGGCGATGGACAATGGGCCAGGGACGTGATTTTCTTGCGTTAAATACCGTGCAGTTTCGGAGTGTGAAGATCGTCGGATGAAGGCCCTCAGATTGGACGGCGGTGATGAATATTGCTGCATGACTTTGACCGAAAAATAATGCGCAATGGAGAGCGGTTTTGGGACCGTATGTGGGGACACGCATTGGGTGATGTATGGAATCGCTGGCCCAAGGAGAATTACCACCTACCGCCGAAAAGCGGTGCGATATAAACCACTGGTTTCAGAAGGTGATGTTTGGGCGCAGGGTCCACCAAGATGGATGGGCAACGAACCGTTGATCTATGATTTGATCGGATGGCTTAGAATGTGCCCGATAGCCTTATGCGGTGAACTCCTTCGGGGCTAGCATTTGGTTTCGGCTTCCAGTCACATGGGAGAGAAGGTGGAGAGGGCTTGAACGAAAGGGGCTACGGCCTGATAAATTTTCGATTGCGGGGTTTTTCGGCCTTTTAGTGCATTTTGATTTCAAAGGAGGGGAATGATAGATGAAAAATGGATTTCTCAGGAAAAACCAAGGGAATTCGCAAGGTTTTGAAGGGGATTGATTGCCAAAAATTAATAGGGGCCGATATGATCAACACTCACTATGAAAATTAATTGGATTTGGAGGCAAGAAGCCCTTTTATAGGAAAAAAACATAGTTTTTCCGTCTCCCATTGTGACCAAAATGTAGCTCAACTTGATGAACCATCAACACCGTTGGAAATATCTCATCGAGTTTTATAATGGGTCTCCATTTATTTTTGGTAATTTGACACTTCACCTGGAAGCCATTTTTCCCTCGAAGTTTCACTTTGCTGCCAATTGAAACCGAATTTCTTCACATGAGCCACTTGTACTTTGGTACCACTTTTCCTTGGAACTTTTCAACTCATGTTTTGATTTTCTTCATGGGTAACCCTTATTTACTCATGTTCTTCATAGGCCCCATTGGCCTATTCTATGTGGAAACATCATCGAGTCACCCTTGTTCAGAGCATCCAAGGTGAGTCACCCTTACATTCATGGAGTATGTTCTTAGTTCCATTATGTCCTGTTACAATATTCCATCCATCTTTGCGTCGCATTCATCCCTGTTTTCTCCTTTTGGCCTCCAACTATACTGTTCTGTTACTGGAAAGTCACCATCTGTGTAATTGACCATCCCCTCCGGAACCAAGTCAATCGCTACCAGGTCAACCATGCATATTATTCTATGACAAGGGAAGTCGTCTATCCACCTCTAAGTTTTTATCCCTCCATCATCATCCCTGGTGTCAGTATTTTAGTCACTCTACTATGATCCCTCATGCCTCAATTGCAGATTCCTCATTGCCTTAACTTTAGTGGGTCCTCTTCTGTCGACTTCAACACATTGATTCCAGAAGAATGGTCTAGAGGACGGTGTACCTTGGTTACAACTTTCATCATTGTTTGGTGCCTCATATCAAGCAGAGGGAATCATCATTTCTCTTTGACTTGGTTATTTCTCACGTGATCGACTCCAACTCATTATCGAACGATTGAGAATCGTACACTTGATGTTTTGGTGATCCACTAGATTGTACCAGTGATTCCTAGGTGTATGTGAGGTGTTCCAAACCTCATGAGGGGGTGGCCCTTCAGGTAGCCCCCCACATGCCTGGATGACCTCAGATTATGATCCAGCCTCAGATGTAGTTCCACAGATTTTATGGTTTCAAGCCACTTATAGTGCCCACAACATGCATGTTTCCTTCAGATGAACCATTCAGGCCTTTAGAGCCCTTTCCTGTTCAATAGGGCTTCTTTGGTTGCAATCCCCCCTCCCCATGTCAACTTGAGGGGAATTATGTCTCATGTACTCAGATGTTGTTGTATTCAATCCTAACCTATGTTTATCTAGGCGCATTATGTATGTGGGATTCATTTTATTATATCCTAGCCCATTGATGCCAACGTATCATGTATCATGTACTTTGTAACATAGTCCCACATTACGGGGCTCACCATTATTCTTTGAACTCAGTTATCTCGGTGGGTATGGGTATGCCCCCCCGCCTCATTTGATATCATGTACTCCAAAATAAAAGGAGACTTATATAAGTTTATTATGTCTCACCCCCTCCATTTTTGTCCTTCCTTGCATTGCTTCAGTCGTCTTTCTCTCTATGAATCCCCTTTGGTGTCTTGTGGAAGTGTAACTTACAACGTATTTCCATCATACGATTTTCTCCTAAGACTCCTACATTGGGGGGCAATATGTTATCACCAAAAAATGATCACCTAGCCATTTCTAACTAGGTGGATCAAAACACACCATGTAAGTTTAATTTTACCACAACAAAATCACTTTCACCATAGGAAATAATTTAATAAACCACTTTTACTAAGTTATTTTTCATTAGAACCCATGAGAATAATTAAATAAACCATTATTTATTTAATTTTCTCTAGGAATAATTATTATATCATTGTTTGATCATTATTCCTTGTCACATTTGAATAAATCACCTAGGAATAATTAAATAAATCACTATTTATTTATTTTTCCTTAACTCCATTCTTGGAATAATTGTTAAATCATGATTTAATAATTGTTTCATTTTCACACCTTTCTTATTATTCATGAAATAATTAATAAATCAATTTGTTTGTTAATTATTTATAAATAAAGACATTTGACCATTTTGAATATCTTTTCCATATCCAAAAATATAATAAAGTATTCCTAACAGTTAGATCTAGATTTTGGTCAATAATATTTTATTATTCTCCATTTCAGAGATCAACCCAATACTTTTCTATAAATAAGAGGGATTTTCATTCATTCCTCACCATGATCATTATCATCTCGACAATTATAGTTTTCATACTTTTGAGCTCTCACTAGAGTTCTACATATTGTTTGGGTTTTCACACAATGAGAGAGGAAGGTCTAATTACTGAAGTGACAAGGACAACAAAGGACCCATCCCACAGAGGGGGAATTACGACCCTTTGTAAATCTCCTTCGCCACATGCTATTAATAAAATATTTATTATTTCAAAGTTTTTCGAGAATTGGGTTGTTACATCGGATTCATTTTTTCTGTTTGTTCTTTTAGATCACATACATCTATTTTTCTGCAGTTTTTTCTCACATATTTGTTGCAGATTTAAAGTATAAGCAACCAAAATTATTGTTAGGGTCACTAGTCACCTTTGACTTAAGTGAGATTTTTTTGGTACACCTTCCAAGAAATTCATACTAACAAGGTGGAAAATAACTAACGGTTGGATGTTCTCTCTAAATATGTTGGTGTAAGGAAGACTACAAACCAAATGGGGTGGAAAAAGCCAAAGTATTATACTGATGGTGGTTTAAGGCTGACCACAAGCTCTAGAATTTGGCTTGAAGAAGTTTATGAACACTGTATAAACTTGGATAGAAACTAATTTATTTTTCTAAATGGAAGTGCTCTTTGATGATGGTTTAAATGTGACCACAAAATATTGAGATGGTGGTTTAAAAAAACCAAAAATTGTATTCTAGTAGAAATAGTAAGTCTTCCATTGAGTGGTGGTCTAGGGAGGAGCACAAAATAAATGGTGGTTTTGGGATGAACACAAAAAAAAAAAATTCTAATTGTTGGGCCAGAATTTTGAATTACAGATAAATCACACTTCCCTAGACAGGTGCTACTCTTGAAAAATAGGTGAAAGACTATACGACTATTTCTCCTAACTCAGAATAGATACACAGAGAGGATTGGAGGCTTACTTGTTCAGTTTCTTCAAAATGGCTCCTTCTGTCGCTTTCGTTGCAGCTTCAAATTCAAACAGTTTATGAGCTGAATGCTTCCTGCAAGAAAGAACACTGAAACAATAGAAGATGCAATAATATAGATATCTATTCAAGCTAGTTAGCTAAATCAGTAAAGCATAAACCATATACATCAACCAAGATCTTGCAATATGGAAAATCAAAGCCAATATAGATGCATATAGGGAAAAATAAGTAGTACTCTTTATTGATGATAGAAGGAGAGGTTACAACCTAGTGATTGATTTGAAGTGACCAACCAGCAACGTTCCCAAGCCTCATCACAGTATAAATATCTTCAACATCAACTTCACAAATCTAGCTCTCAATTGAAAATTATCTAGCATTTCTCTACTCAAATTCTTCTTTCTCAAGCACTTATATCTGTGCTCAATTTATAGATTAACTCTAGGTTGTTTTGCGATCAATAAATTTACAAAAATAGGCAAGACATGTTTCCATTCATGTAGATGTAAAATGGAACCTTGGATATGAAGCTTGACACATGTGAACTCTTCTAAAAGGCACTGGCCAAGTGGAGATTCCGGAACAATGAGAATTTCGCTCCCAATGTGACCAACACACCTGTGAATGTCAGGAAGTGCTTTGCATAACAGCCTTGCATGGGGCTACCTGCATATGCAATGCACTTAGGCCCCTTAGAGCCTGTGTTGGTGAGCTCTCATATTCTATATAATAAGCTTCAAACCATGGAAACCTTTGCTTGATGAAAGTCTTGCTTGATTTGTCTTGTTTCTTATCTTAGGTCATGTAGCAAGTGAAATGATAGGGAATGATAGACCCTTGATCATTGGTCCTGGAGATGATGCCTAGTTAACCAGATCATTGGGAATGGTGCCCAAATTGACCTATAACAATTGCCCCCTAAAGCATGAGATCCAAATAATAAGAACATTTGATTGAGATGCTTTACACTATGATGAGTCTGGAAACGAAGTAGAGTGGTCACTTGCATCAATATTACAATACATTACATCATGATATATCCTCTTTTGATCATAATTGCTGAGGGTAGACATTCCCATATTCAGCACATAAAACAATTTAATAACATCTACATAATTCAGAAAGTTGTCTTCATTGGAATGTTGCCCAGATGCAAACATGCCTACAGATATAGGCCCATGTTTGGATGACAATCTGTATGTAAGGTCATCGTACAGATGATGTGTACAACAATCCTGAAATCATAGCCTGGATGGATGAAATGAGATTCGAGGTCTTCTTATCTCATTCACTCGATCATTCAGGTACAAGTCTAACCATGTGAATATATGATTTGTAGTCGAACATGTAAAGAAATCGTTTGATTACCAACCAATGATGTGAGTTGTTAACAAACGCGAGAGAACCACCATTAATGTCAATGGTCCTCAAGGTACTGCAATACATTTTGTAAGGCGTGAATAGATAATTTGATGTTGAATGCCAAACAAAATCTTTCGGTTAAAGGTCCGGAAGTGAGGATCTTGTCGATGCTGTAACAAGCCTCATGGTACTGGAATTTGATGTTTCTAGGTGAATTTCCTGGATATTGATTTGTCGTTGATAGGAAGTCACCTTGTTGCAAAACGGGAGTTACTGTTTTTGGAGAGAAGGGTATGACTTGATATAGAAATTTTTAGGGATGATGGTCATGAAAATGAATGTTTATGAGTATTGTAGAAGGATGAGTTTTTAATCACTAGATGACTTCTCTTGAACATATCAGCGACACTATGATGAGTTGGCAGGATTGACCCAAAACCAAAGTGAAGGTATGATGAACCATAGGTGTGAATGAACCGTCAAGATGATTACCCAACCCAAACAGTCACGGACATGGAGTGAAAGAAGTGTCATGTTCAAGAGCGAGTAGCTACCAAAAAGAAACTTTGCTTACTTTTCCCAAATTTCCCCTGATCATTTGTCGACCAGTACCTCTTTATTTTTTAACAAGCTTGAGGAGGATAACATTTGCTTGATCTATAATTCAACCCTTCGGGTGAATAAAGTATCTCTATTTAATAATTTAACGAGTCTAGCGATGAATGAAACTCGATTCTTGCCATGATCAACAAGCCCGTCGCTATTTTATGTTTTAACGAGCTTAACAACAGTGATAGCCCAGTCCTTTTTCATATTTAGAGAGTCTGAAAAAGAGGACGAAAGAGAACTCCATAAGTACTTTTTCGTAAATTTGTCACTCAGATCTGAAAAAGTGTAAAATAATATCTGAGAGAACCTCTTTGGTCATGTTTAACCAAGGTATTCCTTTTTTGTAAATAATCCATCTCAGTCCAGAAAAGGGTTAAACTTATACTAAGTAGATATCAATTCATTTACTTTAACGAGCTCGAAAATACAAGTGCTCGAAAATATTTTCACATTATTGGAGTCTGAAAAGATCTGAAAGAAGACTCTAGGGGTTCCTTTTTCACTGTTATCGAAGCTCGAAAAAGAGATAAAAGTGCACTTCAAATCCTTTTTCATTTTTAACAAAGCTTGAAAAATAAGGAGAAAAAGTATGCTTTGTGGTCAAGTCATTCTTTGAATAAATCTGCACGACTAATCTATTCATTAGTTTTATTTCCTGTTTAGAACAACATCAAATGGATTAAAATACCTGTTTCATGATAAAACATAATAAAACTATAGTCATAGCAATAAATTTAACTTGAAAACAATTAAATGACCATAAAAAGTAGTTTCACTATTAATTTTTACCATTCCATAGTTACCATTTTCATTTTGGAGCTCTGAACCTGATTTTTCCCCTGAACTTCAGTCGTTGATTGCGGTCATTTCTGTGGACGAATTTCGTCGCCATTTGATCCAGGTTAGTGTCATGAACCTCCTCTTCCTTTTAGTATTCATTTCATTTCCATTATTTGCAAATTTTTAGGGTTTTGAGGCCCCCTAGGGTAAATTCTGCTCAAAATGAGGGCAATGCACCCCTGGATGTCAAAACCTACATTGCATAGCAGGTACAGTGAAGGGTACCTACATGTGAAACACACTGTCTCAGCCCAGGGAGTGTATTGGGCGCAGTTCAAGTTTTTGGTTTTCATGCTGTGCCCAGAATTTGCCTAATTTTTTTCAATGAATGGAATCTAATGGATCTTATGGTTGATTTTCAGGTTTCCATCGGATTATAATGACAATTACATGGAGGGAAAGAGAACATGAAGAATAAGATATGATTGCCTTGAATGATCCGGGTACTGTAAGAGCCCTAAGAGATTGTGGGCTACTTAAGTACTTCAAATTGTTGGGAATTAGGAAACAAATAGAACTCTTGGAGTTCTTAGTTCGAGCATGGGATCTAGAAATAGAGGCATTTCACATTAATAACAAAGTGGTTCCCGTAACAGTTGAGGATGTGTATTTTATCACAAGTTTTTTAAGGAGAGGTTTGCCCATTTCTCTCATAGGTTCTACTGTTGGAGGAGAGATAGTGAGGGATTATGTTATGAAGTATTGCTATCCAGGGGTAGAACCTAGAAAAGATGGAAAAATAAACATCCAGGATGTTAAGGATTTTCCTTTGAGAACCATCCTTTTCACGATCAATAAACTTGCTGGCACCGTTACACTACATGTAGCGAAGAGATCGTATATGCAATATATGCTAGAGTGCTTAGAGCCAAAATTCTTCAACTGGTCTAAAGTTTTTCTATCTGAGATAAAGGAACAACTGAATAAAGCAAAAGGAGGAAGGAATAAAAATTTCAGTTATGGTTCAATCCTTATCTCCTTTGCTTTGGAACGAATTCCACTGATGCAGCCACAACATGTAACATTGGATATATCTAGTCCTAGAGATCCTTGAATGCAGAAATAGGTAGAACTCATGGGTTGACATGCAAGCCAGTCAACCGTGGTGTTCTCTACTACATTCTTCGTCTGGTTATAGTGATAGATCATCTCCATCGATGAGTATGCATACGCAGGCGTTGACTTCCGAGGAGATCCAGATCTAGTATTACAAGAAGGCGCTTAGTGGGGTGTAATAGGTAAGAATGATTCGACCATGTTTTTTGATTTTTATAAGGTTTATATAATGTTTTTGTGTTTTTATTTCTTTTCAAGACTAAACTAAATGTTTGATGTAATGTAGATATTGGTCGTGTTCAACCAATAGAGGAACCGGAGCACGAAGCAGATGCACTAGTAGAGAGGGCTTTCAGGAGAGTAGTCCTTCAGGACCTTGATATGGCTGAGACTCTGGCTGAGCTTAAAAAGCACATAGAGGGGTTGACCTTCGGGATTCCGTATTGCTGGATCGAAGAGCTTCCCATGCGACTGCAACGGCACACTATTGGGGTTCCTAACTATTGGATGCAGTTGCTTCGTAAGATTTCTATATCTATAGCATGTTACCATGAGCACCACTAGTTTACTTGTGACATTTTGCATACATTTTGAGGTCAGATGACCAATGTGTACTGGACATAAATTTTGTAAAAGCCTATAACTATCTATCTATATGATTTCAGAGTTTTTCCTATGTTTAATGCGTAATCCTATTCAATGATGTGAATGTTTTCTTTACCTATGTCGCAAATGTCTGTCTAAAACTTGATTAGCTAATGAATCAGTTAAAGTGTTAAAATTTCTAGAAATATGTTGATATTGAATGAAATCAAAATTTCTCTCCAAAAGTCGAACTCTTAGGAAAAATCTAAGAAGTGTTGGATTTCTAACAGTATAAATACTAGTAAGTTGTAATACCACAACTTGTGAGTCTAACCTTATGATTATGCGGTTAATAAAAAATGAAATGGCATCAGAGAGAAGTTCGATCAATGCACTATACTCAGTGATATTGTTTGTCAATCTACCGATACAAATCCCTTGAAAACTCACTAACTCGCCGTTCGGAGCGAAAATGGCCCATGCTGTAGAGGATAGATTCTGCGTACTATGACTAGCACCATCAGCATATCCAACAAATGGTTCTGAAGACTCAGTCATCTGCGATGAAATGTAAAGCAGATTACTAACATCAAGAAAAATCTAAAAACAAATTAATATAGTGAATGCAAATCAACAACATATAAACAATATAATAAAAAAATTAATACGCTCATGATTAAGCATAGTAACGTTCCAAATACAACCCATTTCTAGGCTGTGCCAATGGAATCCCATCGTAATCAACTAACTCATAGGAAACCTTAGCAAGAACTCTTTTGAGAATATAGGGGCCATGCCATAATGGTTCGAATTTCCCTGTACCTATTACATCATCTTCTTGATCATAAAGAAGGACCAAGTCGCCCTTTGAGTAGATGCAAGGCTGGAAATTTTTGTCGTATTGCGCCTTTATACGTCTCTTATGCGCTTCGTTGGCCAATTGGGATTCACGACACATTTCATCTAGATGGATGAGGTTAAGGAGACATGCTTCTTCTTCTGAGGTGTCAGGTAACAAGTCTATCATGAGTTTTAACGATGATATTTCACATTGGATTGGTAAGATAGCTTCCAGACCATACACCAATTAAAAAGGAGTAAATCTGGTTGTGTTTCTCATCGAGGTTTGATACGCCCAAAAAGTGGAGTACGGGATCAAGTTCCAGTTCCTTTTACTGACTCCTATCATTCGTTGAAGCATTCAATTAAGAATTTTGTTAATAACCTCAACTTGTCCATTTGATTGTGGATAATAAGGAGTAGAATTATCATATGATAATCCTAAATTGGCAGTAAATTCATACATCATATGGTTTCGAAAATGCTTCCCATGATCCGTAACTATAGCCTGTGGGACCCCAAACCGTGCAATAACGTGGTTGAAGAAAAACAATGCGGCTGTCTGTCCTGTGTTGTTGAATGTAGGCATCGCTTTGGCCCATTTGGTAAAATAGTTGACTGCAACAATAATATAACCATGCCACCCGAACGAAGCAGGGTTACAGGTCATGAAGTCAATACCCCATTTTTTAAATGGTCCAGCAGAGACGACAAGATGCATTGGCGCTGGCAGTTTGCGGATTTTACGATAAAAAATATGGCATGCATGACAACTTCTGACTGCGAGGATGCAATTTCAAAAAATAGTAGGCCAAAAGTAACCGATGCAGAGTATCCTCTGCGTGGTAGCATATCCAGATAAATTTCCACCACAAGCCCCAACATGAAAATCATTTAATACTTTTTCGACCTCCTCATGAGTGAGGCACCTCCTTAAAATGGTATCGACACCACGATAATAAAGTGTATCACCGACGATCAGATAATATTTGGCTTGGTATTGAATACGTCGCTGATCAGAGGGAGAGGTATTAGGTCGAAAATTTTGGGTTTGGAGATAAATGATGAAATCCTCATACCAAGGATCAGATGATTCGATTAGAAATATAGACTCATCTGGAATAGATGGTTCCGACGTAGTAGTAGTACTATCAGAGGGGAGGTCACAAAGAAGCTCAGCCAAAACTAAAGAATTCTTTGACTTGGATTAGATGAATTCCAAATCAAATTCCTGCAAAATGACAATCCATTTTTGAATATTTTCCCCCTAGAAATTAATGTGATAAGATGTAAGTCATGGGGTTGAAATCCGAAACTATTGTTGTTTTTCTGAGCAGGATATAATGGCGAAATCTTTGGACAACTTGTATAGCTGCCAAGTCAAGCTTTTCCACATACGAGTACTTAACTTCCATATCATTGAGATTTTGACTTATATAATAGATTGAATGTTCAATTCCATATTCTACTTGGACCAAAACCATAGCAATGGTCATTTCAGTCGCGACGATATATAGGAAATAATCATTTTGATAATTAGGAGGATACATTAATGACACTAGGACAAGATGGTCCTTGACAACATCAAAATAAGCTTGCACAACTTGATCCCAATGGAAGGGAAACCCATTTTTCAATAGTTGAGTAAATCCTTTAACCATTTCGGCGTAGTTTGGAATGAACCTTCTCAGGAAGTTAACCTTTCCTTGAAGTTTCTGTATCTGAAGTAAGTTTGATGGTGCAGGCAAATCAAAAATAGCCTGTACCTTCAATGGGTCTATTCGAATTCCTTCTTTTAAGACTACGAATCCGAGAAATTGACCAGAACCAACACAAAACACACATTTGTGTGGATTGAGGTGTATCTTGTAGTGTTGGCAGCGTAAGAAATGGCTCTCAAATACATTGGGTGATCAGTCCAATTTTGTGAATGCGTTGGTAAATCATCTAGATATGGTTGAAAAATGTGCTTGATGTCATTGAAAGCATAATCCATTTCTCTTTGAAAAGTTTCTCCAACGTTCTTTAAACCAAACGAAATTTTCCTATATGCGAATGTGCCCAAGGGACAGATGCATGCTATCTTATGTTGGTTAGCTGGGTGGATGTTGATTTGATTGTAGCCGGAAAATCCATCCATGAACGAAAATATTTCGCATCCAACACAATCGTCAATAATCTGGTCGATAAAGGGAGTAGGATAGTTATCTTTTGGACAAGCTTGATTGACATCCCAATAATCGACGCACACTCTAATGGTTCCTTGTTTTTTCATAACGGGAACGATATTGGAAACCCACTCAGTTAGCGGAACAGGGTAAATGAAACCAGCACACAAAAGTTTTTCAACTTCTTCTTTGATGGCAACGAATTTCTTTGGATGAACAGGACGAAGCCGTTGACGCACCGGTTTGACATCAGGATACATATTAATAGTGTGTTCAACTATACTAGTATCTATGCCTGTCATTTCCTCATAAGACCAAGCGATCACAAAATTCAAGAAAAAGAGAGTGATATGAATCAAGTTTTGATGGAGAACAAGATACATCGACATGAATATTTTCTACAACGCTAGGTTTGGTCAAAATATTGATAGAAATAATTTCTTCGATATTAGATAAATTTTGCTCAGAGTCAATTGCATTAATCGGTAAAGAGTTCGAAAAGAAAGTTTTGATGGATGGGTGAAATAGTTCATTGAGATTGTTTTCTTCATAATCAGGAAGATGGGAATGATGATGATAATATTCTCATGGTTCTCCTTCTGACACCATAGCTTCCAAAATATTTTCATCTGTCAAAAAATTTGAGGAAAATGGGTCAGATGGAGTACCAAAATCTAATGAACGATCAACCCAAAAACTCGGCGATGCTGATTTCGGATTTTCCGCCCAAGCCAAATATATTGATTGCTATGCCAACTCAATAGGGCTAGGTGGTAAAACATCATCCAACGTAGAAATATCAGAATCACCTGTACTCTCCCTTAAGCCAGATAGATTGGAAGAGATCATGTAGTAGGTCTCTATGCTTGCAATTTCTGCCGACGTCGCGGGCGATGGTAATTCAAAGGTTCCCATAAGAATGGAATCCTTTAAGAGTCCTACACCAATATTCTAAATTTCTAGTTGGGGTAAGTGAAAAAATTAAACGCTTCTAGTTACCTGCGAAGCGGAGGAAAAAAAGGATAATTTATTAATGACTGTGATTGTACCTTTATGTGGAAAGGCAATCATTCTAAAGTATGTCGAAAAAATGGCAGTCATTGCATATACCCATGGTCTTCCGAGTAAAATATTATAGTCAAGGGGTCCATAAACAACCTCAACATCAATACTTACTTTTTTCCCCCCTAATTCAACATGTAGGTTATTGATAATACCACAAGGTTTATATGTTATTCCATCAAAAGCCTTCAACGTCGTTGATGATTGCGATAATCGCGGCGAGCCAAGTGACTTCCAACAGTTTAGAAACATAATGCACGCAGATGCTCCCTCATCAATAATAGTGCGATGAACAAGGTGATTGAGAAAATTTACTTGTATGGAGAATGCCAATTCTGCTGGTAATTGCGGCACATAGCCCATATGATTAAAGATTACAAGATTAGAATTAGTCGGATCAATTCCACCAATGGCCGACAATAAAGCTTGCTTCTGGGAGGGATAATTTTGTAATACCTCAAGAGTAGACATAGTTGAAGGGGATTGAGCCAAATATTCAACTATATTATAATTTTGTGCAGCTCTTGCTCGAGGATTATATGTCGATTTATGAATTACTCCCTTCAATGGCTTAATTGTCAATTCAGGAATAACAATAGGTGGTACTGATTCATTAGATGGATTCGTTGTCGAGGTAGTAGGTTGATCAGTGGCTGGACTACCATAGTATTTATTACGCGTTGACACCAAAATATGTTGTGAAGGTTTTGTGGTGGATAACATTAACACTTGGGAACTAGGATCTAGATTTGTAGCAACCAAATTTGTGTCTGGATTTGGAAATGGTTTTGTCAACACAGCTGATGCATGAGAAGTCTTGATTATTTTTGAGACTTAAGCACGGTGAGGAAAATCCCTAACAAAGTGTTCCTTGTTACATATTATGCATGGATAACGAGGTTTTCATGGTCTAGACGGTTGATCAGATGATATTTCCCGCGGGTTAGAAGTTTTCTTTTTCTTTGATTTCCCATTTTTCTTACCTCCTGGTTGCTTGTCACTTTTTCCTTTTTCAAATGACACAGCATTAATTTTGGAAGTAGGAGCAGGATTAGATGCAGTAGTGTGGTGTGTGTTTGCAGTGCCTATTAAGTCATCTCCGGTATGAGAGTCCTTTATTTGAGGAGGAACATTGAAATTAGATCGCGGCGCATTAGGGATTTTTCATAGAGCGTGCTAGAATGAGTGTAAATCAAGTCTAAATATTGGGCACGAGCGATAACTTGCTCTTCTATGACGATGCCACCTTTAGCCACATCCTCAATTATAGATGGTAACAGGGACTTAATGAACCATTCAACAAGGAGTTGATCAGGAAAAAATGTCTTAACCATTCGTCGATGGTGACGCCACTCATGAATATGATCGGAAATGTGAGTGGCATTAGTCTTTCTGAAGTTGGTCAAGAGTTCCATTCTAGTTTAGTATCTGATCGGTAACTGGAGATGGGTCAAAAAGACAGTAGCTAAAGCAGTCAAATTGTCGAAAGAAGCTCTAGGTAACTCAATATACCATTTAGTAGCTGGACTTGTGAGCGTACGCTGGAAAAGATGTAGTCGAACATATTCATCATTCAAGGAATTTGATGAACACCATAAATGATAAGTCATGACATGAGTCGATGGATCTTCTCCAGGGTTTCCATTGAATTTAGGAATTTTGGAGGGTAATTTATGAGGTATCACTGGCCACCAAGGAGCATAATCGATAAGATCATTGGTTAACCGGTTGAAATCTGGTAATTCCAAGGTTACAACAAAAGGCAACTGTCTATTGAGGTCAGGTTGAGCATAGCCAGGGTAAGATGGAATTTATTGGGCAACAGGTCTTTGAGCACTAGCGTATGGAATTTTTTGCTGGTAACCCAGATAGGGGTTGTTTTTGATAGAAAACACTTGAGAATTTTGTTTACCAAAACCTGGATATGATACTTGTTGAAATGAAGTTTGAGGCATTTGCACTTGTGGTTGCCAAGGGGTCTGTCCACCAATGTTATAACCCAAATTAGTATAAGATGGATTCGATTGATATGTATAACCAGGTTGCATTTGCAACATCCCATAAAATGGTACACCAGCTTGTGAATAATGATTCTTGATACAGGTTGTTGTAAATTAACCAAAGGATTTTGAGTCTGTGGACCCAACATTTGATGATATTGAGTCGAAGAACTTTCTTGATAAGGTTGATGTACAATATTTTGATTCTGTAATAGGGGTATAGATGTATTAACAAGTGGTAATGAAGTTGGTGTAACAAGTTGAACAGGTTGATACGAGTGTACAACCGTTTGTGGTTGGATAGGCAGAGTGGGATGCCATTGACAAAAATTCATGTCAACATTAGTTTGACCAAAAAGTGACTGAGTACTGTCATATTGGGTGACCAAAGGTTTCCCCCCAGCATAAGGAGGATAATAAGACAGAAAATAATTTTCTCCAAATGCTGGGAGTCCAGTTGATATGGTACTTAATGGAATTGACCCAAAAGGATCGACTTGATATTGCCCTGATGATGTATGTAATGAATCAAGTTGTTCAGTACTAACGATAGGACTACTAGTTAAAATACCAGATGATGACATTGGCAAAGACCATAAACGTGAATATGCACCAGAGAAAGTGCCAGGAAATGATTTGTAACTTGTTGGGACTGAAGGGCCACCGTGCAAATATGACTTTGGTGAAGTAGTGAACATCGACAGAGTAGTGAGGGTAGGAGCTGACGTAATTGGAACAACTGAACCAACCGAAGATGTTGGTTTAGACATGGTTGTTTGACCAAATGTATACTCTCAAAAATCGACGGGAGATTGAATGGAAATAGGATCAACAAAAGCGGATGGAAACGCTTGAGGAAAAGACTGGTAAAGATAAAGGTGCCCCCCAAAATGGGTTGGAGTTAAAGTTGTATCGTCTTGTGGGATTTCTTCAATCGCAATTAAACCAGGAGGAAGAACTTCACCGCCAGGCCCAAAATTTATTTCAGACGGTTGATTGTGTGATATAAGAGTTTCAGTGGCTACAAAAATTTGTGGGGTGACCAAGGTAGGAACAACGTTTGGTTGTTTGACTTCAGGATTTAGATTTTCTGGCAAAGAAGAGACATGATCTGGATCAATTTGTGATTGAACAACGTTGGGCCCAGGAGGTATGGTCTTAGCGATTCGATGGATCTTGACCACGGGTAGTTGTGAAGACTCCGTTTCGACAACAGTAAATGAACTGGGATGTGTGGAAACAATTTGAGCTAGCTTTGGTTTTAAAGATGATGTTTTGCCAGAGGTACGAATTGTACTTGATTCGGCAGATCGTGATCGCCTTCGCCTACCAGAAGTAACTTCTGGTGGTAAAGGTGGTTTTAAAGCTAATCTACGCAAACGACGGGGGATAGTATTTTGTTCTTCCATGATTAATGATTTATTTTATCCAAAAAACAAATAAACAAAAGGAGGGTAATGCTAGGAAAAAGGGTTTACCAAGAAACTGTGAATTGCAGAATACCTCCTGGCGAACCAAGAAGTACAGGCAGGTAATCTCCTTGAATGTTGTGTTCAGTGTATCACAATTTCAAGGTGGCTGACTTGGTTCAATATGGATGGATAACACCTAAAATTTGTCCTCCCAAATATACCCGAAGGTATGTAGAGGCCCAAGTCCGTATTATCGCTGTTTGATGCGAAACTGCACAGTGAGAGCACCCCTTTATACTTATCGTACTGTAACACACCCAATATAACTGAAAGTATGTGGACGAGCTACGATATACTTACGTACGTGGAGTGAGGTATCACACTCAGAATGTATTGCAGACAAGTTAATGACAGCTGCTATGTTTTACGACGCTGGAACACGTCTCTAGCCTAGATCTTATAAATGTTATCGTTATGGTTCCAATGCGTTGTTAAGTAAATTGAGATTTATTTTATGTTGATCTTGCTTAACAATTTTCCTTTCAAAGTTTCACTGCGATGATGTGTATGAAATTCCTAAAATGCAAGCTTAGAATGATAAACACACTTTCAATTTCAGCTTTTTCAATGAATAACCTAGCTACTAAGGGAAGAGAGCAAATTGTTCGTGAGCAAACAAATCAATGAACAAAAAAAAAATCAATGAGTCACAAACTAAATGCAGATTTCCTAATGTTCCTTTTGCAAAACACATAATCCTACATGCAAATGCAAGTTTTTATTTTCAGTTTCCTTAATGTTATGAATGCAGAAAAGAAACTAGGTGCACTAGATCAATAATTGAAATGCCTTTTACTTTCGAGAAACAAAGAATACAAACAACAATTTCTCTTTTGAAGGAAAAATGAGGATTTCAACAACAATTTATCCTATCAAGGAAATGAAGATTTTACGACAATTTCCTATTTCGAAAGCAAATTATTCTTAATGCGACCATAAAAAATACTTTGAAATCAACTTGTCAATGATAAAGAAAAACATTTTTAAACAAAAATTGAACAAATTTTCAGCCAAAGGAGGAAGAAGTATATAGATTCACTGGTCAATTGAGCATCAAAATTTTTAGAACACAACAACAAACAAAACTAAAGCAAGTTGCAAAGTCAAATTCAAGGGAAATTGGGTACTTTCAGGAGTCAATGCAGTCTCCAAGGGGAGACAGTGCTCCGCAATGTAGGCTAGGAAGGGAGATAGTGCTCTGCAAAGCACTGTGTCCAGTCTAAGGGTGCGTTGGGCGTAATATACAAAGAGAAATACTACTGTTTAACTCACTGTCCTTGAAAATTAGGCTCTGAAAATTTTTAATCTTTATGTGTAACAGCTATTGGGTGAATAAACAAAGCAAATCAGAGGCTAAAAAACCTAGAACTAAGAGAAATTATCCCCAACGGAGTCACCATTTTGTTGGGCTAGAATTGTGAATTATGGATAAATCACGCTTCCCTAGATAGGTGCCAGTATAGAACAACAGGTGAAAGACTATACGACTATTTCTCCTAACTCATAACATATACACAGAGAGGATTGGAGGCTTACATGTTCAGTCGCTTCCAAATGGCTCCTTCTGTCACTTCCGTTGCAGCTTCAAATTCAAGCGGTTTGTGAGCTGAATGCTTCCTGCAAGAAAGAACACTGAAACAAAATAATATGCAATAATATAGATATCTATTCAATCTAGTTAGCTAAATCAGTAAATCATAAACCATATACATCAACCAAGATCTTGCAATATGGAAAATAAAATCCAATACAGATGCATATAGGGAAAAATAAGTAGTACTCTTTATTGATGATAGAAGGAGAGGTTACAACCTAGTGACTCATTTGAAGTGACCTTCCAACAACGTTCCCAAGCCTCATCGCAATATAAATCTCTCCAACATCAGCTTCAAAAATCTAGCTCTCAATTGAAAATTCTCCAACATTTCTCTACTCAAATTCTTCCTTCTCAAGCACTTATATCTGTGCTCAATTTATAGATGAACTATAGGTTGTTTTGCAATCAATAACTTTCCAAAAATAGGCAAGACATGTTTCCATTCATGTAGATATCAAATGGACACTTGGATATGAAGCTTGACACATGCGAACTCTTCTAGAAGGCACTGGCCAAGTGAAGATTTTGGAACAATGATAATTTCGCTCCTAATGTGACCAACGCACCTATGAATGTTGGGAAGTGCTTTGCAGAGCAGCCTTGCATGGGGATACCTGCATATGCAACGCACTTAGGCCCCTTAGAGCCTGCGTTGGTGAGCTCTCATATGCTATATAATAAACTTAAAACCATGGAAACCTTTACTTGATGAAAGTCTTGTTTGATTTGTCTTGTTTCTTGTCTTAGGGCATGTAGCAAGTGAAATGATAGGGAATGAAAGACCCCTGATCATTGGTCCTGGAGATGATGCCCAGTTAACCAGGTCATTGGGAATGGTGCCGAAATTGACCTATAACACTCATGGAACATGACCATATGTCTGGTTGCAACTCTGGCTCTAAATCCAGGCTTTGGCTACTGGTCATGGCTTAAGATTGCTTGATATGACTTTGAAACTAGTAGTTGATTATAAATTCCCTTGGCTAGATACAAGGTGAGAAGATACAAATATATCCATTGCAAGATGTGTCAATACTCGAGAATGAATTATATGGTATGAATAATATATCTTCTTGGACGTTGAATACCATTTCCAATTAGTGATCCATCCAAAGTGAATATTTATTCTTGCAAGGTTCTTGTGACTATAACATACATGTAAATGATGATTATGTTTTCCACAATTTCACAAGGGTGAAAATTAAAAAATTGGTTTAATTCATGTGGCTAAATCGATAAAAATGTTGGCATTAGAGAATTTGATGTGGAAGTGGAGTAGGTGAAGATGAGATTTCTTGAAGAAACCCAACTGTTAGAAATTGAATTGGTTTGGAGTAGTATGGTGCAAAAGGTCACTTCTTTCTTGTATCCAAGATCACTTCTATGCTTGTTTTTAATGATTCCATATCAATGTATAATGATGGGCTTGGGAAGTTCATCTTCATGTGAATCTTCTCCTGAAACAATATCACTAATTTGATCATGTGTTGGTTATTGGCAAGAATATCTTCCAAACTAAAAAAGGGAATTGTTCTAAATAAGGAGTAATTTAGAGTGAACACCCTTGTTGTGTTGAGAGGCACTCTCCAACCTAGTATGGTAGAGATGTTGTAACGTAATGTTTAAAGTTTTGAATAAGTCAAATTGCATTAAAATAAATAAATAAATAAAAATTAAATTAAATAAAAAGATTAATGTAATGTTATGTAAATTGTCAAAATAAGATACAATAAAAAAAATAAACATAATCCCATAAAAAATAATAACAATAAAAATAAAAAAAGACACATGGTATTCATGTCGAATATAGCCTATTTGAATGGGGAAATTAAATCAGCCTAGACCCATCTTAACTCTAGATCTACCAAGCACCTAGAGGGTTCACAGCTCTTGCACTGAGATGTAATCTCCGACACAATATAATAGAGATGTTATAACATAATGCTTAACATTTTGACTAAGTCAAATTACATAAAAATAAATAAATAAATAAAAATTAAATTAAATAACAAGATTAATGAAATGTAATGTAACCCTTTTAAATGAGACAAAAAAATAAAATTAAAAATAAATAAATAACAAAATAAAAATAACTCTATAAAAGTAAAAATGATCCATGGTATTGAGAACCCATGTTATTGACCCATGGTATGCATGTGGAATATATCCTAGCCTAGAGCCATGTTAACTCTAGATCTACTAAGAACTTAGAGGGATCAATTTTTTGAAATGAAAACCTCTTTTAGAATGAAAATATATTTGTAGATCCGGAGCTAAGATGGATCTAGGCTAGTTGTAAATCATCTCATTGAAGTTGTGATTTGAGTTGCAGAAACTCAATTTTGTTTATTGCATATTGTAAACATGTTTGGAAATGTGCAAAAATGGTTTTTCCAATTTTGATTGTATCATAAAAAAAATAGAGAGTATTAGAGGATTTAGTAACTCTAATAATCCATCATTTTTTGCCATTTTCTTAACAAGTAAAGAAAATGAAAGGTATTGGCTTCAATCGAAAATGCACCCATTTACAATGTAGTTCAATAAAAAAACTTACAGATTAATAACTCCCAATGCCAAATAACTAAATGCAAACTTACAAACAGATAAATAACTCCTAGTGCCAAATAAATAAATGCTTTATGTTATAGTAGCATTATCATCAATGCAATTGACAATTCTGTAAGCTTGGATGATTTACCTCCTTAAGGATGGATACATTGAACATAATTGTCCAAAAATATTATGCAATAAGGTACAAACGAACCATCTACGATAGGTTATATTATCAAAAATTTCCAATCCATGGTCTTTATTAAGAGAAGACTCTATGATTGCCTTACATTTTGATAGAGGTAGCACTAAGATATCTCCAACGTTGAGAAACGAACTATCTCAGAATGGTTCAAACATAACCTCCAACAATATATTACTTTACAGTGTGAGGGCACATATAGAAAATATTCAAATACAGAAAGCCCCTAGATACTGTTAGATTTCTTTAGTAGGTAATAATACCTCTTCAAAGAAGCAACAAATGCACAAGAATGTTGTGCGATATTTCTTGTGGATTGATAATGTTCAATGGAATAAGACTAGTGCATGGACTTGATTATCCTTCCAAATCCAATTCACAGTCTCTACTCTTGGCTATCTTCTTTCTAGTGTACTGTTCTCGTGAATTATTCTTTTCCAATGAAGCAAAAGTTTGATCCAAGCCAGAATTCCACTGAAAATTAATCAGCCATATAACTTTTAGTTGTGTTTGATGTATTAATTATTGGTGATAGCCAGCTCCTAGTGCAAATTTTGGATTGGAGTGAAGTCTCCCCAAGAGAAAATGCAGAGGATTCGTCGGACCATACAAAGCAAAAGCTTAAACCACCAATTTCTCCACCATGTCCACCATTGTTTTGAATATACAAGCTCCATAATCGTCGAGCATCACTAAACAAATTTCATTTCATTTGATGAAGTTGAAAAACAAACCTAAATCTGTGGTTTTCCAATTGCATTCAAATTGACACAATATAGAGCTCAGGGGTTTATTTTGGAGAAAAAAAGATCAGAGGATTCAAGAGAGGAGAAAGCCAACAAGAAAGACGACCTATGAGCACAAATGAACTGGGTGCGACCGAGAAAGGGATCAAAGCAAGGTGTTATAGATGTAACTTTTTGGAACAATTGTGGGGGGAATTACTACATTATCTGGGGATATATTTACCTATTTGCTTTTACGAAAAACCTAATTTGTTGTAACAACAAACCTTTTCAATATTACTAAAAACTTACTTTGATGTAACAATAAACCTCTTCAATAGCTTGCTACCAGATTTCACAAACAGATAGAAATAAAAGCATTTCCAAACTGCAGATAAAAAAAGAAAGGCATATCCACAAAGCATAGGAGAGTCTGGGACAGTATGACCGATAATCTTCTAGCTGCTCAGTTAGGCTAATTCTCACATCAGTGAAGTAGGATGGGGGTGATACTCATTCACATACCAATCCCCAGGCTGTGTAGGACGAGCACATAGGTCTACAAAGGCTAAGACAGGGGAACTTGCGACTTATTTGATATCATTTATAGACTCATGGAATTGAAAATGATATAATAAAGCATGTGGTGCATGTTGATATTTTAGGATATTAATTTGGCTAAAATCTCATGAATATTCCAACAATAGTTGTTTGTTGCAAAACTGATTGCATTAAATCCTGATGAGGAGATATTTTATCCTATTTTGTTGTGATAGAATTAATTTTTCAGTTTCTTCTCTCATCTATAAATTGTAAGCCTGTAGAGGAAAAACATATGAGATGTGAGGTGTGAGGAAGATGAAGGGAAGATGTGAGACATATGCTATCGTAATATCCCATTGAAGAATAAGATTTCTGATATCTCTGTTTGGTGGATGTAGCCCAGATTGGTTGGGTGAACCACGTTAATTTTTCTGTCTTCATTGATTTCTCTGTGTGTGATTGATTTGTAGTTTTTCTGCTGTGTTTATTTGTACAGTTGGTATCGGAGCAAGGTTGTATACGCTACCATTTTGCTGAGTAAACGTTGTGCATAATCTGGTGCAAATCAGTTTGTAAAGGAGTGTTGTGAGTGTGGTCGTAGAATGGTAACTAGGATCTAGTATTGTGGAAGCAGTGACTAAGAGGCTGTGAGGCCGGGTCTGCTGCGTGTGATTGTGAGTTGGTATCATAGGAGTGCTGTGAGTTGCCAAGCTGCCGAGGGCTGAGCGTGCTATCACAGCGTAAATGCTTCCACGATTAGAACCTCCGTGAATTTTCCACAAAACACAGTCATAGTGGAAGCGGAAGCATGGAGTGCGACTAACGTGGTTTGGTGCTGTCTTTTATGGCACAAGTCCATCAACATCATAGCTAAATGTGCTTAATTCTGATTTGCGTCCTCTGTTTCTATTTTTCTTATATGACTTCAATTGAATTTTAGACTGTGTGAGGAGTGTGTGAATTGGTAAATTGAACAACGATGTGAGTTGGAGCTCAAGGTAGTCCACAGCATGTAAGTCGTGAGCTATTGCTAGACCGATGAGGATGCCATGTGCATAGAGAGAGCGTATTGGTGAAGTGTAGAAATGTGGAGCCTGCGCGCAGAGAACAAGCTGTTGAGCTACTGTTGACCTGTGTTTGGAGCTGAGAGAGCTTGCCGCACTATGAATATTAAGGAGCGTTCAATCTGAAGTTTTAAAGAACCTGGTATGAGAAACGCCAAAGAAACCTCAGCTTCCGGCGTTGAAAACTCTGCATATGGTGATGGGTAAGCTGATTACTCTTCATATCTTTGTATCGATGCTCTTTTTTTTGTAGTGTTGTTACATCTGGCAGATCGACGTTGTATCTCTGCGTTGTAAACATTTCATTGGTTCACAAAGGATATGGCACATTTAAGGTATCCTTAAAATTTGTTGAAAAGCCGCTGCATGTGATGTTAATGAGAGTGCTGTTGTTTTTTGAAAAAGGATTTTGAAAAAAGGGACTAGGATTTTGAAAAAGGGCATTTTATCAAAATTATTAATTTTGATTAAAATAAAATCTTCGTTTATTAAGATTTGAAATTGGAAATTATTGACACAAGCTGCTCAATATGGCAAAAAATCAAAGTGCTCGATTTGAGATCGAGAAGTTTAATGGGTGGAATAACTTCGAGATCTGGAAACTCAAGATGCATGATTTACTCGTACAACAAGGTGTAGTGAAGGCACTTTTGGGAAATTCCAAACAACCTCTCGCCATGACAGATGACGAATGGAGTGACATCGATGACAGAGCACTAAGCGGCATATGATTGTGTTTGGCAGATGATGTTTTATTTAACATCATGTCAGAGAAAAAAACCGCTGGTCTATGGAAAAAGCTTGAAAAACTGTACATGACTAAATCCTTAACCAACAAGATTCTTCTAAAGAGACAGTTGTACAGCTTGTGCATGAAGGAAGGTACATCAATAATTGATCATTTAAATACCTTTAATACTCTCTTGGTGCATTTAGATAGCATAGAAGTAAAATTTTATTCTAAAGATAAAGCTGTAACTTTATTATGCTCGTTTCCTGAGTCATGGGATCATTTTTTTACTTCTATAAGTCTTAGTTCATCAGAAACCCTTGAATTTGATGATGTTGTTGGAGCTATGCTGTCTGAATAAACCAGGAAAAGGTCAAATTTATAAACCTCTACATCAGAAGCAATGATGGTTACAGGTCGATCTAAAAAGAAATGCTTTAGTCAGAAGAACAACTCTCGGTCAAAATCGAAAGGGAAGAAGAGTAAGTTAAAATGCTGGTTTTGCGACAAATCAGGAAATTTGAAGAAGGACTGTTGGAAGAGGTAGAAAACATCCAAAGGAGACTCTTCAAATGAAAATAAAGAGGCAAACACGACAGATACAGGTTCAGGTTCAACATCTAGTTCAAGTATAAGTGATGAAGTTCTATCAGTTAATTTTTTAAATCATGATCAACATTGGCTGTTAGATTTTGGTGCGTCCAATCACATGTGCATTCATAAAGAGTGGTTTCAATGTTATAAGTCAATTAATGATGGAGTTGTTTACATGGGCAATGATTTCTTATGTAATGTTGTGGGAATTGGAAACATCCAGATTAAAATGTTTGATGGGACAAATAAAATCTTAACTGACGTAAGACATGTGTCTGAACTCAGAAAAAATCTTATTTCTCTAGGAGTGTTAGACACAAATGGATATAAAAATTTTATTCAAAGTGGAGTAATGAAAATTTACAAAGGAATCCTATTAGTAATGAAAGCAAAGAAGATTGGAAATCCTTTTCAGTTAGAAGGAAGAATAGAGTCAGATCATGCTTCTACTGTATTTGAAAACGCCATTGATTATATTTCTCTATGGCATCAACGGTTGGGCCATATAAGCGAAAGAAGATTAAAAATCTTATCTGATCGTACGTTACTTCCTAGTTTAAAATATTCTAAGTTAGATTTTTGCAAACATTGTATTTATGGGAAACAAAGCAAGAAGAAATTTAAAACTGGAAAACATACTAGTAAAGGAATCCTTGATTATATCCATTCTAATGTTTGGGGTCCATCTCCTATAACCTCATATGGAGGATCTTCATATTTTGTATCTTTTATAGATGATTTCTCTAGAAAAGTATGGGTCTACATGTTAAAAAGAAAGTCTGATGTATTCACAGTTTTCAAGCAGTTTAGAGCATTAGTAGAAAACATCACTGGAAGAACCATTAAATGTTTAAGAATTGACAATGGTGGTGATTTTACTTCAAAGGCATTTGATAATTATTGCAATGAAGTTGGGATCGAAAGACATAGAACTAATTCTTATACTCCTCAGCAAAATGGAGTTGTTGAACGCATGAAAAATACTCTCTTAGAAATAGCAAGAAGTATGCTGAGTAACGCCCATTTGCAGAAGGAATTATGGATAGAAGTAGTATCTACGACTTGCTATTAGATAAATCGATCACCATCAATTGAAATAGGATGCAAAATTCGTCAAGAGGTATGGAAGGGTCATCCTTGTGATTATTCTAAACTGAAAGTTTTTGGTTGTGATGCATATGCTCTAATTCTGAAACATCAACGTTCTAAATTAGATCCTAAATCAAAAATATATATATTTGTTGGATATGGTGATGGGATTAAGGGATAGAGGTTGTGGGATCCTACTACTCACAAGATCATCATTAACAGAGATGTTAAATTCAATGAATCTTCACTTGATAATCCAGATGTAGATAATAAATTGAAACAGGAAAATGTACCTAAGTTTCAACATATTCAGTTTGAAACCAGTTCAAATACTGATGATAGTAAAGATGAACAAGTTTCACATGAAGATCATGAAGAAGTTCCTACAGATAATAATCAACAAATTTTGGAAGAACCAGAAACATCTCTAAGGAGGTCCATGACAATCAGACATCCTCACTACAAGAAAAAATCACATTGGTGAGGGTCATGCTTATGACGGACCTTTAAGGTCCGTCACCAATGTCACATATGGTGACGGTCATTTAAAAACCGTCACTGTAGGTGTATATAGTGATGGTCCTTTATGGTCTGTCACCAAAGACATTTTCAGTGACACTTTTGGTGAGGGTCGTTAAAGGCCCATCACTAATTCTCTCTTTGGTGACACTTCTAGTGACGAACTTTTAATGACCCTCACCAATGCTCTTTTTGTTACTTTTGGTGACGGTCAAAAAATGTCCGTCATCATTGATCACTAAAAACCATCACTGTAAGTGTATATAGTGATGGTCCTTTATGGTATGTCACCAAATACATTTCACTTTTGGTGAGGGTCATTAAAGGCCCATCACTAATTCTCTCTTTGGTGACACTTCTAGTGACGAACTTTTAATGACCCTCACCAATGCTTTTTTTGTTACTTTTGGTGACGATCAAAAAATGTCCGTCATCATTGATCATTCCAATGAGTTTTTGATGACGCTATGTGCCTGTTAATATATTTTTTGTCAAAAGATAGCGATTTAATACCATTATTGTGGAGCATTTTTTATAATATGTCCAAGGCCATAGTGGTTAGGGCCAGTCAATTTTTTAAGAAGTAATAAGCGTGTATCATTTCCCTCAAGTAATGACTAGTCGAATAGAGATTTCCTATGATTCAACACATGATTCATATCTATTATTTTTATTATCTAGAAAATTCCATTTAGATAAAGTTCCACTATTGTGTGTAGGAAATATATTATTTTATACATAATCGAGCTCTGAAAATTATATTAATGAGAAAGACCTAACAATCCTCAACAATCTGGGCACACCTTAAATTAATGCTTTAGCACACACTAACATTTCTTAGCACCCCACATGTCTTGGAACATCTTTGTACCTAGAACATCTTGTGATGACATTGACGCCCAAGCACATGGTGGCATGTGCTAGCACAACATGGAACTCTCCTATCATGTGTTGGCATGCTGCATATAGTCCCTAGCATGCCTTGGAACACCTTCGTTGAATGCATTGACATACATTAGCACTTGGCACACAATGCCACTTGGCATGTATTGGGACCTATTATTAGTGTGCCTAGCATGCCCCTTTTCAAAAAGATAAAGTTTTGACTTATTAGCCCTCTTATTGGTTCTTCCTTTTGTTTCCTTGACACATATTGATATACCCTGGCACCCTATGCCACATCCTTAGCACCTAGCATGTATTGGCATATCTTGGCACTATTAATTGGCACATGATATAATTAGCACACCCTGGAACTCCCAAGCACACTTTGGGAATTCTTAGCGTGCCTTGATATTCCCTAGCATGCCTTACCAATGCTTAGCATACCTTGTTATTCCCTCCTTGGCATGACAACTAACACTAACCATTAACACTAGTCTCTGGCAGTACACGTTCCTCATATTCATTGAATTTTTACCTAGTGCTCCCTTAATGTTTTTTCCTAGTACTCCTTAACACTCATCAACATGCATTATCACTCTCTAGCACACATTAGCACTCTTCAACATTCCCTTCCACTTCATAACATGCATAACACTAGTCCCTGACACATATTGGCGCTTGGCATGTGTTGGCGCTTGGAAAGTCTTAGCATGTATGGAATACGTTGAAATGCCTTGGTATGATTTAGCATGGTTTAATATTAAATTTATTTGTGATGATCAATTGTTGGAAATTAGATGAGAAGCAACAAAGGAATACTTGGCACTTAGAATGCACTAAAAATTTTCACTTGCCACCTAGTGTTAGTGTGCCTAGCATGCCCCTCTTGGAAAAGGTAAATTGATGACTTATTAACCCTCTTATGTGTTCATTTCCTTGTAGTTTAACTTTTTTCTCCCTTTTGTTGTCTTGACATTCCCTGACATGCATTGACACACCCTTGCACATCTTGGCATGCCTTATCACTTGGCACATATTAGCATGTTTGACATGTATTCCCACTATATGGCACATCAAGGGGGTGAAGAGAGATGTAGTCCTAAAGTAGGTCGAGTACGAGGGCCGAGTAAGGGTTGCTAAAGGGAGGTCATGATCATCCTCCAAGGGCAAGATCATCATGTGAGGGTTCAGAAGAATGTTGCATACCTTAATGGTCGGTTTGCGCTAGGAAGTAGGATGGCATATTGTTGGTTCTCTTCTGGCAGATCGAGCTTAAGAGAGGTTTCTCATGAGAATATGGGCATGTGATTTCAATTGTGTCTTTGTGTGAAGGCCGCATCAAATTATTAAATGTTTAATATTTGCAACAAGAAACAGTGAGATTGGAAACCAGAAAGGACAAAAACAAAATGCACCCACACTGGTGAGGAATTTTGATGCATCAGGAGTGAGGAATGTGGGGCGTCTAATTTATTTTTCCCTTAAATAAATTGGACAATAAATTGTAATTTCATCTCATAACAACTTGTGTCAGTTAATTAAGTCATGATGACCGAGTTAGCTCAAGAAATTTGAGTTGAGGGTCTAATATGAGGCCTCTAGAGGGATTCTAATATTTTTGGGGTCCAGTTGAAGTTGATGCATTAGTGGGGTGCAAGTGTAATTAACTCAATTAAATGAGTTAAAATCAGTTTAACTATTTCTAACCGAGTGATGAGCTAGTGAGAGGTCCAGTGAATTAAATTAGATTTAATTCACAATGAGCGATCAATCAAATAACTGATAATTCACTATTAATAGTTGCATGCATGTCAGTTTCGAGGAATACCCAGTTGAGACAAAGGTTAAAGGGAACATAACTATTAGTTTTATTCAGAGAAATTTCCCATGTGAAATTATAAAGTCATTGGGATGCCATGATGGATTGCGCAATCAAGGAAGACTGATTTTCCTAATTAATAAGGTGTTAATTCCCTAGGAATTTCATGAGCAAGGCAGGCTGAAGTAAGGATGAGAATTGGCTAAGTACTAGACCGAGTTTTCCTAGATCAATGGGAGACAATTGACAGAGTGCTAGAGAATCTCATGAGAGATTAAGCATTGTATTGTTTCATGATTCCTTGACTTAATACACAATAGAGATAGAGGGGTTTTGATTAGTTGCTTTCCCCAAATACATCATGTTGTTGTGCGATTGATAATTTATTTCTCTTACTTATATATGATTGTGCGATCGTGTTTTGTTTCTGTAAATTGTAGGAAGGATTTAGTATCTTGTCTTAGTAGATTACAAGATCATATTGAATCTCGTTGGTTAGATTTTCTACATGGCATCAGAGCAGGAATTTTTTGGGCGGTGAGTTTGTAGAGAATATTTGAATATTTTGGTGTAAATTTTTCGAAAACAAATAGAATATTTGGATTCCTTGTGAAAATCTACCCAAATGGAAAAAAAAATTGGTCAAATCGGAGCTCGGATGAGGGAGATATCATCGATTTAAAATCAACTCTTTTTTAGAAACTTTTTGTAACTTCGGGACAATTACACTGTGTGCAAGTCAAGAACCTATATGCACTTGAGGTACCAGATGCATGCAAAGCTTTGAGGAGAAAGGTAGAAGTTAGAGACTTGGTGGTTTAGAGGGAGCATAAATTACCTCTCAATATGCATCCTCATGAGAAGCAGTCTCAGAAGGTTGTGGAGTAGCTGCCACAATTGGAGAAGTAGAGAGGAGACCGAGTGGAAGCATCCACTCAAGCAAAGACCTCCATGAGGGGGAAATTTCGAGCCAGATAGGAGGAGGGAGCAACCATACCTCGGGGTGTAAGGTGGGGTTATGTGTAGACATAATCCCAAGATAAGAAATTTGGGCAAGGTCCATTGAGATGGTGTGTCTCATGGATCGAACCTGGCTACGAGGAACCCACAGTACAGCAGTAGTAGGAAGGATCAGTTAGATTGATGTAGTCAGATGTCAGCAAGACAAAAATCAGAGTGACATATGTCAAATACTGGATCACAAATAGAGTTAGCAATAGTTCAAAGGGCACGGATGCAGATGTCAGCAGCATTGCAGAGAATCCAGTACTAGACAGGTGCAATAGCTAGCAACATTCAGAAGACTTTGATGACATATGCATTATACTGATTTAGTTGTTCAGAGGCTATTCAGTTTCAGGATTTGCAGGCGCAAAAAACACTTGAGAAGTGTAGCATGCAGAACATTCCAAAGGTACCGGATTGGGATAGATTGAATTCCTTTCTTGTTGAGAGGGAGTGTTGAAATTTGCAACAAGAAACAATGAAATTGGCGACTAGAAAGGACAAAAAAAAAATGCACCCACACTAGTGACGAATTTTGATGTGCCAGGAGTGAGGAATGTGAGGCGTCTAATTTATTTTTTCCTTAAATAAATTGGACAATAAATTGTAATTTCGTCTCATAACAACTTGTGTCAATTAACTAAGTCATGATGATTGAGTTAGCTCAAGAAATTTGATTTAAGGTGATCGAGGTGGATATTGGTGGCCATCCACCTATTCCACTTGGGCCCTAGCCATTGTCTCTTTCAGTTTTTTAGTTTCCTTAATTATAGCACAATTTACTATTTTTGTTAGTTTTTCAGGTCCTGAAATTTCGAAGCCGTTTTGAGGCCCCAAATGATGTTTTTTGGGCATGAAAGGTTTATCGATTTCGTAGAAATCATTTTAGTAGTTGTAGTCCTCGGAGAGATATTTCTAACGAGGTATCATGTGCGTCAAACGAGGATCATATGACCAAGTTATGACCCGAGGAAGTTGGCTGCCCAACTAACCCCAACGGGGCCCATAAAATCTTGGTGTTACATCTCCTCAGGATAGGGTTTTGGTTGTTTAGGGTTTTATCTTATTTTAAATAATAAAAAGACCCTTGAACCTTGGTTGTTTAGGGTTTTATAAATGAATAGGTGGGAAGTGACCCTCGAAACCCTTTCCCTAAGATAAAATAAAGAGTGGGACTTGCTTTCCTTTTAAGCAAGGGAATTACCTTCTAGGGAGAGAGGAGGGGGATTGAATGGTTGAGGGAGAAGAATAAGACTTATGAAGGAAGTTATCAATCCCTAAAATCCTTTGGGAACTTGGATTCCCAAATGGTCCTTGATGAAAGGCCTTTGATACCAAATGGGACCACATAGGGCCAAGTGGACCCAGCCCAGGTTCAAGGATGGAATTTAGTAACCAATGATGTTCCTATCTTGGACAAGGTGATGGGAAAGGATCAGACAAGTGTTTTTTCTTCGATAGGTCAAATTTATCCTACTAGGTTCTATCCTTGGGAACACCTAGGAAAAACTTGATCCTAGAGCTAGGGCTTGAGGTATCCGAATATTTCACCGTCGGAATTGGCCCAAGTTCTGAGGAGAGTGAGGGTACCCAGCAAAGCAACTGCCTCTAGGAGATAGAAGCTTTCCTCTAGCTAGATTCCTGGGAAATCGTTGCCCTAGGTGACCTAATGGGGCTAGACCTAGGGAATGTGAAAAATTCTTAATCTAAGAAACCCTATTGCAGTATCTTGATTTACTTCTCCTACTTGAATTAAGTTATAAGTTAATTTATGAAATATTCAATAAATTAGCAAAGTAAATAGTAAATACAACTAGCAACCTACACATACAGATCAAATACTGAATAACATGCTCATAGACAAAGTGACACACGGATTTTATGGGCAACTATCCCAGGAAAAAACCCAATGTGGGAAAATCGGTGCAGCTAGCTCTGGAGGGTTTTCATTATTATGCATAATCTAAGTACAACAATCTTGGGCACCAAAACTGGTTCACCCAATAGAGAAATAAAAATGACAGTAACATGTTGCTCTGAATCCCTCTATGTCAGCCTAACTGGCCTGCGTCGGCCTCTGCGCTGCTCAATAAGGGCCTGTGTCACACCTGAAGGGCTTACACTGCCCCTGCGTTGCCCTGACTGGGCCCGCGTCAGCCCCGCGTGGCTCCTGCTGCCTCTGCGTTGCCCCTGCTAGGCTCTGGCTGGACTGCATGACTCCTGCTACCCCTATTGCTTTGGCTGGCTGGAATGCTTAACAAAAAAAATCATAGGTAAGAAAGAAGGCACTGGCGAAAGGCAACACATAACATAATTATACAAGATGAGATGTCAAAGATAAAAAATCACACTTGCAAAACCAACCTTTAAGGAGTACGATAATCAATGCATGTAGCATAGTTTCAGAGAATCACATGGGCTAATGACTAGGCTAGGTACGATACTGAACCTATCTCATTCTAAACAAGGTATTAAAGATAATAAAATATGATTAATCAACCTAGCTATGGGTTGGATATAGAGCATTCCATGGGATTTAGGCTAAGTTTCTAAGGCTCATCATCATAACTATATCTTTGATAGAAAGGTTTGGATCGGCCCACAACCAATAATCTAAACTTCCTTTAAGAGTTATAATAAACCCCTTCATTATGAGGAAGCATAAAATGTATTTTTTAGGGGTTGAGTCATGTGTTGGATTCATATGTCCTAGAGGTTCCTACATGATAAATAAGCTATGAATATATAAGAGGCATATAGTAAAGCATGGAATGAGGGAAGTTGTGTGGCAGTCCTATCATTTAAGCATAAATTTGATATTAAATTGAGTATAAAAGAGGCCTGTAATGAAGTGTGTACTAAAAATTGGTCAAATAAAGGTGTTGGAGTTTCATTCCTAGCCTAGATAGTTCTCAACAATAAAATGATTTTATATTTAATAAAGATTCTAGATTTTTACAACTTGGTTTGAACTTCATTTGTAGTTTTCTTAAACAGGTGGAATTTTATAATGTGAAAAATAAATGTTTCATTTAAAAGATTCCTTTCTACCATAACCACTTCATCCCCTAAAATTAGGGTTTCCTCTCACCTTTTCATCAACAAAATACAATCTCAAACCTTCGTTCTAATAACAACAAATAAATAGTGTGCATAATTTTTAGTCTCTAGCTCTCCCTTTCTCTCCCTCTCTCTCCTTCCCTCCCTCCCTTTATTTCCTTGTCCCTACCTCTCTTTCCATGTCTCCCTCCATTTCTTCCTCTCTGTCCTCAATGGAAAAACTAGAATCCAAACCCCGAGAATTGGATACCCAAATATTTATGGCTTTCCATCCAACTGCTAAACCCCCTAGCCTTCCATTAGCATCCAAGGAAATGAAACTCCACCCCTTTAGTAGGCCTTCTAGAAAACTGACAACATAAACACCATATCTTGACAATTGTCACCAACGACTTGGAGGATGTGTTGCAGAGAGGAGTTGCACCATTTAGCTTTTCCTCAACACCCAAAACCTCCAATCCAAAACCCTTTTCTAACCTAATATGTCCTTTCCTCTAGATGGATAGTCCTAAGCAAGAAAAGGGAAGCTTATATTTTTTCGCCAAGTGCCCATACCTATGGCCCCACCTACACCTAAAAGGTATTCCTTCATAACCCAACATCTGAATACACTCCACCCCAATCCCGATATCCATGTCTTCTATAAGCCCTTCTATGAGGTCCATATTAACCAAAATATGGGTGTATGTCTTAATCCCCATCTCTAAATATGTAGATTCATGGGCTAAATAAGATCCCAATGAGTTACTTATATCTTTGAAAATTAGGGCATCCCAATAGGTAGGAGGGAGACTTGGAAGATGAACCTAGACTGGGGCCATATGCAGTCTCTCCTACTTTGCATCGAAGAGGGACATCTAGAAATTGAAAAGGATAGGAGATGAATCAGTTTTCTAAACCATTTATTGTACCTTCTAGGTGTCTGCTACATATTTGAAGCACAAATGAATCTAACCTTGGGTTAACAGTGACACCTATGGAGAAAATTTTATAATAGGTAAGATTTCATTGTCCGTCCACACGTTTAGGGTTGAGGACCTGAATTTTCAACCCCTTACTTGCCCCACCAAGGATTTTTGGGACATTTCCTTAGTATTTTGAATGGTGACATTGAATCCCAAAAATAGAGAAAGCAGGACTTTGTTCTTCTTCTTGACACTACAATGGATTTTCCTCTTCCTCGCTTTCTCATACTCCTTTTGAATCATAATTCCTTCTTATTCACAAGAGTGTTTCTCCCTAAAAACCACAAGACCATTCATGATGTTAGTTTGACCTTCTTCCGTTGTCGAGGCAAGGCTCTCCTTCACTAATTCACCAAAGGAGGGCGAGGCTGATGTCACTTGAGATGAAGGATATACATGAAAACAATCTGGAGAGGCTTCTGAGAGTGAAGAACCCCCACTGTGTTCAAAAAATTCTGAAAACCCTAAGGAAGTAGTAACACATTGTATGACTTCCTCCAATATCTGGGACAATAGGGAAACTAAACTTAGAGTCACACACCCCAAGAAGAGTTCTCTAGCCCCTGACAAACATCCTCAGGCCCCGAGCTAGCCGAAACTAAAGGACCCGAATAGTGCGTGGCTGGAGCAAGGGTTAGGGCCTTCGAACTGCTAGATAGTTGCCTATTGAATTCTTAAATTTTCTTTCTAAAGATCTGATAGGCCTAGAAACTGCGGTATGGTGACCTTATAAGTTGACTTTGAAATGCGAATGGATAAAATCCTTGGGACTAGACCAAATTTGTTGAAAACCCCCCTCCTCTAGTTCATAATCCACCAACTCCTCCTCCTCCATGTGGGTCCAATAGTAAGCAATCAACATCTCATCTTAAAAGAATATTTGATGAGTAGTTGCATGTCTTCAAAGGTTTTATCATGGCGACCATCTCTCTACAAAATATATATCACGTGGATAAAAAACTCATGGTTACCATTTAATCTTATCTTGCATTTTGACAATGATATTAGAGCCTAGCATTGTCTAGAGCCTGTTCACTCTTTGTCAAAACTACGACGCTTTCTTTGCCTGCAATTTTTCCATGGGCCTCTAGGGTTTCTCTAGTGTTGAATTCTTCTCCTATGGTAAAGATGTTGTAATGTTCTCTTTAACATTTTGAGTCCATCAAAATAAAATAAGAATTAAAAGCATAAAATTAATAATTAAACCAATCTAGATCTATCTTAACTCTAGATCTACCAAAGGTCTAGAGGGAAGAATCAAATCTCTTGAAGTTCAAACCTCTTTAGATTTGATCTCTAGACACTTAATAAATTTGAAATGAAGATGAATCTAAATTAATCATATAAAATGAAAAAAAATAAAAAAAACATAAAAAATAAATTGATTTGCAAACTAAACATAGTATCCACCTTTCTTTTGAAAAATATTAAAATATTTATCACATTCGAATAACTTTTAAGAAATTAAAATATTTATTATATTGGAATTATTATATTGTGATAAACGTTTTTGACCCTTCCGATTAAAATGATTTGAGTCATCCGAAAACCATTTTCCCACTCGATTTAAATTTCAAGAGGGTATTGTCATGGAGGATTGGCGGGAAAACTGAATGGGGGAAAACTAAACATAGAGCATTCTGTTACCAAAACAGTAGAGCAGAGCTAGAGATACATGAGGGGAGCCTTAAAACCCTCTCATCGATACTGAATGCATTGAAGAGTTTGACTCGAGAAAAGATGAAGAAGCGATTATTCAGTTTCAAGAAGAAGAAGGCAACCCCTCCTCCATCTGTTGAGAGGCATACAAGAAGGTAAGAGTTTAAGAAATTATTGCATGTATAATGTAGCTGCTCTGCCATGGAAATCAGAAATTAGACCATCATCTGTGCACTCTCGCAAGACAGGGCAAACTCCACAAGGAATGTTCGTAAATGATGACCACTCCTGAATTTGAGCTTGGGAACCTCTATAGCAGCAGTCTCTAGTTCCCGTGCTTATCGCTTCTTCCACATCACCATTTGCTTGAGCTCTTCAACCTTCAATTCCACCTTTGATATCCCTGATTTTCTCACAAAATCAGCAACACTCTCAATAGTGGCTACACCTTGCTGCAAGGTGAACTGCAAACACTGTTTCTTAACAATGTTAGTGAACTCTATATCAAAGTTTAGCCCTGTGTACCATGCATCTCCATTTATCTCCTTTGAAGGTGTCAATTCTGCTAGCATATACACCTTCATTGCTCGGTTAGAAACACACTTCACCCCTTTTATTAAGTCATGAGCTTCTATATTTTTCAATGCTTTCTTAACCTGTGGCTGCTGTAAATTTGTTTCTCTTTTCATATCTTTTTTCCATATACCCATATTTCCGGAATTTTTTATGACTTGATATATGAGCATATCTTCAGATGAGAGGCCCTTAAACCTTACATATTCTTCTTTCATCTGTTTCTTCTAAACTATGAAATCACCCTGCTTGAAAACCTAGAGTTGATGATTTTGAAGCTGGGCATTGAGTGCCTGAGATCTAACATTGAGATCAACATCTTTAAGATTTAACTCCATGATTTTATCCGTCAATCCATCAAAGAAAGTATTGAAAAGATCCAATATTATATTGATGGTAGTAGCCATTTTTGAAGCTGATGTTGCGATCTCTAAGATCTTCAAAACTGTAATGGGCTTCGAACCCTAGAACAGTATGTGCATTTGCAGTGTCTGATTATCCCGATTGCCCCATTTAGAGTACGGGCTTCGAACCCTAGCCACAGTATGTGCAATGCGTGGCCTCAAGCAGAAACCAAAAATGTATGTAAATATGATCTGCATTTTGAACATTTGTGTGGCTATTACTATGTTTTGATCATAGAAAACAAAATTATGCACAACTGAATTTTGATAATTTGGATACCAAATGTAGAATTGAGTGGTGCCTGAAGCATTGTTTGGTGGGGGGCAATTTTTAACTAGTGGATTCAGTTTCGAACTACTTTCTGAACAGTCCTAACTTATTTTTCAGTTTTTTTCGTCTCAAACACATCAATGTCCTTTTCCAACATATATTATTATCATTTACTCATGCAACCTGCTGTGCATAGGGTTTCAATGTTTCATTTTCTAGTTGTCACTGCAGAGGCAACGATGCCCTCCTTTTTCCAAGCATATCTAGCAGTAAAATTTTTGCCTTATTATTTACAAAAGGGGTAGGTAGGTGTCATTTATTCGAATCTTTATCATCATTAATCACAAGTTAATTCAATGATACCCTGCATCCCATAGATTTAATGTCTTAGCTTTCTATGATCTATCATAGCCCAGATTCTCATGGTTTTCTTTTAGAGCCAAACATTTTTCAAAGATTCATATTTTGGTGAACATCATGAAACCTTCTTTAGAGATTCTGATGTGCTCTTTCGATTTTGAGTTTGCATTCTTGAATTTGAAGTGTGCTTTGAATTTTCTTTAACTGTTCCTTCACATGAATTGTATTCAATTTCTTATTGTCTGTCCAAACACGAAAGAGATATAGATAAAAACCTGTTGATGTATGTTGTATTTGGTGCTGCTTTCTAACTTGTAATCCAAGGGACTTAATGCGATAATCCACTGTATCCAGGAACATGGATCTGTGCTTCTATCACCAATGACTGCTTCAACTTACTGTTATTATTTTGGCACTATGAACAGAACTTTTCCAGATGCTTACTTTGAGATTACTTATGCCTGGCACGTGATACTGATTTGTTTGTCCATTTTTGTCTGGGCCAGGATTATTTGGAAAATGCATCAACTGTGACATTGGATATACTGTACTTTTAGAACACGCTCTTGAGGAGAGGGACCGAAGGTATGTTTTTTCTTCTTCTAATTCTTGTTTTAGTTTGATTCATATCCTTACCACAAGAATAAACTATGTGGTATTTGAATGAATAGTTGTTTGTGTTTGTATCGAAATATTCGAGATGCACTACACCTTGCTTGGGGTGGGTGGGTCTGTCAATAGTTTATTTGCATGTAATTACATTTAATCTATACTATGTGTTAGGTGCATCGAATATAATATCCCAAATCCATCTAATTTTGGTTTCGATAGGGTCAATATTGCATATCTTGAGTTCAGAGAAATGACTGATATATTAAATATTGAAATTTGAGATATTCAACCTCGAGCTTTAGAACATTGATGTGCATATCAAACACAATTTTAGATGTGTCTTTTTTTGTGTATACTGATTTCCATTCGATATTAGTGCGGGTAATCTCATTTGTTGTGGAGCTGACTCTGTTTAGTTTGGAGGCTTTGCAGGTTTTTGTCATTTGGGTCAGAAATGCAAGTGTGCATTTTGATATGCAGTTTCGTTTTGCTTTGTATATTTGTTACTCTTTGATGTTATTTATTTTTGGGAAGCATAGAGAATGAATGGAGTTAATGCATGCCATTGGGTTCTTAGTCTATTTCTGATTTGTGTACTGTGAAAATTTCTGAGCACAAAAATCCTATTGCTAAATATTGATTTACTTCTCCTACTTGTTTTATTATGCACAAGTTATTTAACTGAAAATATTCAAAAAAAATTCAAGGTAAACAAAACTAGCAACATACACAAATACAGATCATTTACTGAACATCACACACATATGACAAAGGACACAAATTTTTCGGACAAATGTCCTCGGAAAACCTAATGCGGGAAAACCGGTGCAACAGATATGAGTGTTTATTATTATTAAGCAACAATATTCTGAGTACATCTAGGGTGCCATAATCCAGCTCACCCAACAGAGAAAACCTTTGCTACAAAGAAAATGTGAGTTTTACCTCACTCCCGCAAGTCCTGGCTAATCTGGATGAGCCACTAGTGAAACTCCAACTAGATTTGCACAATCTATACGTTGCCACTGTGTAAGGTTGCGTGGCGCTAACTGAGGGACTACGTCACCCTTTCTCTATGCTGATCAACTTATACCGGAGTCTGGTTTCAGCCTTGCCGGCTCAGAAACCCTAGTCTCTAGTTGAATTTCAGACTTTCCTTGGAGGCTTTGCGCTACCCATGCATGGGCCTGCGTCACCCTCTCTAGGGATTGCATCACACCCTTTGATGGCTGCGCTGCCTCCACTGCATCTCTGTTTCCCTTGCTCTGCGTTGTACTCTTGGTCCTTCTGACCAATCATTGCATCCGCGCCTCACTGCTTCTCTAAATCACTCAGATCTGATCTTCGTCTGAGCATTGCTCCGTTAGAAGAATTCGATCTCTTAGATTATGTGTGTGTGTTCTCCAATTGACCCCAAGCCCTTCCTTTATACTTTTATCGTTGAAAAATCAATGGCTGTGATCTTATCACTAATCAATGGCTAAGATTAAAAGAAGCTTGATCCACGTCACTTAGAATGTTCTCATCACATGTGTAAATTAATTCACTTTAATTTTTTTAATTTCCCTAAGTTAGACTTAGGGTCCCCATTAAAAAAATTAATTATTTGAATAAATTTTACACCAGATGGAATTTCTCCAAATGATTTTATAGGTCTTGGAGATCTCATGTGTTCTAGCCCCTCCACAAATTTTTGGAGTTAGAGCACATCCGATGCTACCCCAAAATCTCAACACTCCCTCTTAGCGAGGAGTGTGATCTAGCAATAGTTCCCCACTGAAGTGTCACCTTGATCTTTGGCATCAGTATTTGCGCTGATGCTTGGAATGCTGACCTCCATCCACTGGGATGCTGCTCTTTGTACTGCTGCCCATGTCACTACCAATGACACAACCACATCTGTACTGCATCTCCCTCTCAAATTGTTGCATCATGCTTCCCATAGCACCGCCACTGCTAACTCCTGCACTGCAACTCAGTTGCTGAGAAGTAAGTAGCTGAAGGACCACCACCCAATCACCAGACAAGTTAGTCAAGCTGCATCTCATCACTGAAGCACCCTATGCTGCTATGCTGCGCTGTCTCTCTGAAGCTCTGCGATGTCTGCTGCACTATACTATGTAAGCATTGCCTTTGCGCTAATGTCTCTCATCTGCATTGCTCCAAACTTCAAAGTTCAGCATCCCAACACTGCCTTTGCTTCTCCATGATTTTCTGCACCCAATGCTCCAGTCATCCTGTTATTTCCTTAAGGCTCTCATAGATCCTATGTGATCCAAGAGTTTGGGCATCTCAAGGATCCTGCCTTCCCATCTGTAGTTTCTCTACAGATCTATATCACCCCACCTCTTCTCTCGAGACATAAGCACTCATGGCCACATCATCCTCACTACCACTGTCCCCTCTAGTTGTTGCTGCCTTGGAATCTGAAGCTTCCTTGTCCTTCCTCTTAGGAAAAGTGCTGGAGAAGTGTCCAATTTTTCCACATCTAAAGCACCAGACCTTGGATAGGTTCTTCTTCTTCCCTTGCTGCCGCTGTCCCTTTGATGTTAGGGTTGCATCTCCCTCCTCCTCTTATCGAAGGATAGCTCACATGTCACCCCAATTTGGGAGTTGTGCTCTGCCCAAGATGCTTTGGACAAAGGTCTCCCACTCATCAGTGACTGCATTCAAGGTAGTCCTCACCAAGAGCCCTTCATCCAGAGTTTCCCTCATGGCAATCAACTGATCTCAGATCGTGTACAATCTGAAGAGGAAGGGATCAATCTCCTCTCCCTTGTGCATTTGGAACATCCGCATTTGGTTCTCTAGAAGCATCTTCCGTTGGACGAAGCTGCCTTGATACAACATGGTCAAAGATTCCAACGTA